>OX457029.1:46005517-46627296 GCA_949752745.1 Protula sp. h YS-2021 | reverse complement strand
TACGAAACAGGTAATTATTAACTGCGAGTGGGGTGCATTCGGCAACACGGGCGCGCTGGACTTCTTGCGTACCGAGGCGGACCGAGCCATTGACGAGGACTCGATCAACCCCGGCAAGCAGATGTAAGTGATCAAAACTGCGACAGCAATGCTCGTAAAACTCTGCTTGAGAAAAATGTTACTTGCAGGTGAAAATTAGATATTTGCATTAAAAAAGCTTAAGAAAAGGTGGTTAATTAAGTTTAAAAATCTTCTTTGGAAAACAAAACGGTTAAAATTGTGAAGAAATTCTTAAAGTTACGGGCATGTTTTCGGGGCGATTAAAAACATCGGTTCATAATTGAGTGACATATATTTTAAACAAACGCTACAACTACAAAGATACAAACTCTCGATACTTTGCTTTTCTAACTCATTCGATGATCTATTTTTCATCTGCAAATGTTAAATGATCTAAACACTACCGATCCTGAAAGTGTGGAGGTGTTCGGGAGTGTTAAAACTTGAAACGCTGTTGCAGATATGAGAAGATGATATCCGGAATGTACATGGGAGAATTAGTCCGGCGGGTGTTAGTTCAATGTGCTGAAAAGAAGTGCATTTTCAACGGTCAGTTCTTTCGCCTCGTTTTAATTTACAAGGTTTTTACACTTTGTTTTAAGTGCGGGTGTTAACTAGAGAAATAAGCTCTCCCCCTCCCCCCCCCCCTCAACCCCCCCCTGCACTCCGGCGTGACAGAAAGCAAAATGTTACAAGAGAGCCCGAAACAAAAGCAAGCAGTAATATCGTACGAGAAAAATGGCCAGTTTGTCGCGACAGATGCAAGAGGTAGCGATTTTAAAAATAACGTTCGATAAACTGTAAGATTTTGAAACAAGAAACAAGCAAATTTAAAAATGAACTTAATCACTGTTTTCATGTGATAGTTAAGTCCTGTTACCAGGTGCTACAAGTGATGTTTTCGCTTGTTATCAGGTGCTCTAAGTGATGTTTTCGCTTGTTATCAGAAGCTCTAAGTGATGTTTTCGTGTGTTATAAGGTGCTCTAAGTGATGTTTTCGCTTATTATCAGGTGCTATAAGTGATGTTTTCACGTTTTGCAGGCTTCATAAGTAACGATTTAAACACTCCTGGCAAATTTTTCACAAAATACGTGTCCGAAATCGAGAGTGACAAGGAAGGGGATGGATTTCCTAACACGAAACAGGTACGTGCATGTGTTAGTAACGCTCAAATGACGTCATATACGCAGGCTGTTTTTTTAATCTAGTTGAATCTATACAAACCAGTATGGCACAGTTTCGTATTTTATTTTCGAATTATTTGGATATTTATATGTCTCCCCCTAAGGGAGACATATATAGCATTTGGTGTGTCCGTCCGTCCGTCCGTCTGTCCGCAGTGAGTTCTTATGAAATTAATGAGTCGATTTTTCTCAAAACATACATACATATTGGGGTACATGTCTAGATGATGCCCGTGTTATTTTTTTTTCGTTTCCTCAAAAATTCTATTTTTGGCAAATTTTTGAACATAGGGGGGGTTTTCGCGCATTTTTTTCACTTTGGCAGGCTATATCTCCAAAACAGTTTGTTGGATTAGGCTGAAACGTGGCAAGAACAACACACATATAGTGCAAATGTTTACTGCGAAGTTTTCTTCATTTCCGCTAAAAATGGTATTTTTGGCGAATTTTTTAATTTTTGAATTTGAACTTTTTTTGGCCATATTGTTGCGATATCTCCGAAATGGTTTGTTTGATTAGGCTGAAACTTTGCAAGAACAACACACATATAGTGCAAATGTTTACTGCAAAGTTTGTCTTCATTTCCGCTGAAAATGTATTTTTGGCGAATTTTTAAATTTTGTATTTTTAACTTTTTTGGCCATATTGTTGCGATATCTCCGAAACGGTTTGTTGGATTAGGCTGTAACGTGGCAAGAAGAACCCACCTATAGTGCAAATGTTTACTGCGAAGTTTTTCTTCATTTCCATTGAAAATGTATTTTTGGCGATTTTTTTAATTTTTGAATTTTTACTTTTTGAGCCATATTGTTGCGATATCTCCGAAACAGTTTGTTCCATTAGGCTGAAACATGGCAAGAAGAACCCATATGTAGTGGAAGTGTTTACTGTGAAGTTTTTCTTCATTCATTTTCTGTAAAAATGTATTTTGGGCGATTTTTTTCAATTTTTTGGGCTCGCCAATGTTGTATTTTAAGCAGGAATTTTTTCCACGTGACTGATTGGGGGGCGGGGGAGACATATCCGTTTTTGTTTTAACAAAAACACTGGCCAATGTAGTTTTTCATAAGTAAGATAAAAGCTTAAAAAAGTTGCCTGTGAAATTCACCGGGGTAGAATTCGATTCGAAAGTCTGTGTAAAAACGTTCGTTAAGTAGATTTGAAATTGAGTATGACTAGATATGAAGAAACTTTTATATGACTGCAAAGATTTTATAGATAAGCATGGCGTCTATAGATATCTACCTGCAGTGAACGAATGGGTGGATTTAAAAAGTAGTTTGTGTCTTTCAATAAGAATGCTGTTTTCTCGGAATATGCAATGGGCAAAAATAAAGAGGTGTGATACACAACAGGCCGAAACGCCGTCGCGATTGGCTGTTGAGAAACCGAGATGTAAACTTAAGGAAAAAAGACAAATAAATAAATAATTAATCGAAATAATCACCTTAGAATTATTCAAGGCGAATGGCACAAAAAAGGTAAATATTTCAGGTCCTAGAAGAGATCGGACTGGAGTATGAGAGGATAACACTGGAGGACTGTCGCAATGTGCAATACGTCTGTACTGCAATATCTACTCGTGCTGCCTACCTCGCCTCAGCAGGTATGACGTCACCGGACCTGCTCGATTTTGATTGGTTAGCGCTTAAGAGATTCAGAAAAGACTGAAATGAAATATATTCTAGGCCTCTGTAGGTCATGAAATAAACCAGATGGGAAGGGAAAATATGTCCGTTTACTAATGCCACATACAAGTCAATTATACGAGGCGTGTAGTAAAAAAAATCAATTCCACGATGTTGAAAGGACCCGATTTTTAAACGAAGCCGGCAGTTTTATATGTAAATTGATTCTTCTGTCATAAATTTCTAATGTTCTAGTGTATACATTATTTGACAGGCTGTGACTCCCTTTCTGAAGGTTTTGTTCTCGTATAATTTCAACCGTCCATCAATTTTTAAGCTCGATTTTATATTACGCCCACGATCGGTAGCACCATCTGTTTTTCAAAATCATTAGAGAAAAAATCGATGTTGTAGACAGTTAAGCTTCTCAGCTTGGGGAATCATTCGAATTTGACTGGGAAATCCATGTGAATTAAATGTGAATGAAGTGCCCCCCCCCCCCCCCTAGTAGCTTTATCAACGGCTTCACCAAAGTTACAAGAATAAGTAAACATATATGCAGTCGAAACCGGTTGATTGCATTACCAATTTGTAAAGAAAGTTATGTATTTAACTGATTTCTGCGATTATCCGATATATTTTATGTGCATCTGACAGGAGAAATATATATTTTTTCAAAAGCATGCAGTTGACTTGTTTATATTAATAAACCGCTATGCTATCAACCGATTTCCTCTGCATTTATAATAAAAAACTGAAGTCACTAAAGCGCGCGTTCTTGGTTTGGCCCCAGGTATTGCCACGCTGTTGAATCGCGTCGACAAGCCGAAGGTAACTGTTGCCGTTGACGGCAGCTTGTACAGATACCACCCTCACTTTCATAATCTCATGATGGAGAAAATCTCACAGCTGTTAAAACCTGGCCTGCAGGTGAGCGATACTTGGAGTGTGTACTTGTGCGGGGGGTGGGGGGAGGGGGGGGGAGTGGTGCTTGTGTTATACTTGTGTTGCTGTTCTATTGCTTTAACCAATTAAATGTCCAATGACTGTGCTTTTTAGATGACATTTTTTACCAATTAATTAATGTTGCTTTTTTTATTTCTTTTAAATTTGAAGTGTGTGTGATTGTTTACCATAGAACTACGAGGACCGTCCTTTTCTGCGGTCAGAAGGGGTTTCTCCCGAGCTGATGGATTGAAAAAAAAAAGAAAAAAATGCGAAGCCGAAATCGACGGCCCTTGAATTTCTCTGCTACACTTTCTGTTGTGAAGCGCTATTTGTTATATTTGGCTGTGATGTCACGTTAGACAACCTTAGGCCCATCTGCGCGATTTTCTTCTGTTTTTAAAACGCACTCCTTTCGACAATGAAGGGAAATGAAAATTGCCAAAAATTACCAGTTTATATAAATGGTTTGATTAAATTTTCGATCTCCTGATCGGTGTTTTACGAACTTGAGCACAGTCCTGAAAACCTAAGCAAAAAGGGTAAAATTCGTGAAAAAAAATGAAATTTTGACTTTGATATTTAATTGTCGGTAATTAGCAGGTTCACAAAAAAAAAAAAAAAACATGAGAGGAAGTCGTCGCCGTGGTTTCAGCTGGGATGCACAGGGCACAGGTGTTATCCCTAAACATTATAATTTTAACTTCCCCTGTCCATGTGCTTTTCAAAATGGGCTGGCACATTGATAGCTGTCTTGCAATTAGCCTTTATTTCCTGAACAATCTGAAGTATGTGTTATGGACACGGTTGCCGTAGTAACAGGGCTGTTTATATTTAGTGTGCACAGTGAAAACTCTGCAGGTCTGAAGCCGTTTGTGTAACTAAAGCACATTGCATATGAAGACTATAAGGCCAAAAAATGATATTGTTTACAGTGACCAAAAAAAAAAAAAAAAAAAAAGGAAGAAAGAATGAACAAATATAGCAAAAAGAGAAAAAAACACTAAAATCATTACTCACGCTGTGATTGAAGGGGAAGGTACAATTATAAAAACCTGTGTCCTGTATTTTAAGATGTTGATTCCTAGTTTCGTTTTGTTTTTCCCTGCACGTTTTTTTCGCGGCATGCATTGTTGACACACCAATCAACTGCAATGTTTTTGTTTCGATTGTTTTCTGTTGTTGTGTGTAGTTAAGATTGTAGCCTCATTTTCAGTTCCACATGGCCCTGTCGCAGGACGGGTCAGGCAAAGGCGCCGCCCTGGTAGCGGCCGTTACCGCCAGGTTAGGTCGGGACTCCTCCCGCCCCACTGACCTCGATTCAGCCACAATCCAAAATGGCGGCAGCGTGGGAGGTGACGTGCAGTGTTCCTGAAAACATGATAAAACTGATTCCTGTAGTGTTCTTTTATTTTGCAAAGTATGTCTGAATATGCTATAAAATTTTATTCGCTTTTTGCTATTTATTCCTTGCTGTGTGTGTTTTCTGTTATAAACTTATAACTGTTACAGACGTGGAAATCTTGTAATCCCCACCCCCGTAATAAAAAATAAATACATAATAACAATGATAAATAAATAAACAGTGAGTGAATAAATAAATAGTATTACTATTTACTGTAAATAAAAATAGAACACCGTATTATTTAAAATACGAATTCTGAAGCAAATAAGAAACGGGATATCTTATGATAGGCTATTCTGGAATAGACTACCGTTAAATAAAATGCCACAAAAAACAATTTTTGTTTAATTATTTCATCAATTTATGTTGCAGACTATATAAACAACTTTTTCTCGCCTTATAAAGAGAAAAATGAAATTTTAAATTTCAAAATATATTTCAGTACTGAACTACTGACAGTTTAATAAACAGTCAGAGTAAATTCAGTTTTTCAATATTTTTATTTTCCTTTCGCCAAAAAATAAGAATTTACATTGTTCAACTTATTCTCAGCCTTTGGTATAAGAAAAATGAAGCATTATTGATTTCTGTGACATTCGAATTATCGGTAGTCTATTCCGGAATAGCCTATCAAAAATATCTGGTTTCTTATTTGCTATTCTTATTTTAAATAATACGATGTTGCAGATAAATGAAAAAAAAAATAATAGAAAATAAATACACCAGTGATTATAATGAATGACAAAAGTACTGAAGAATAGCGGTGAAGAATCCGTATTTACTTGTTTTGAACGATTTCACTGAGATCAATGGTGTCGTTTGAGTTAGTTTTTCCCTGAAGTATCCTTGAGGACAAAAATATCTCAGACAGAAACTGAGCACTCGAAGCTGCAATAGTGATGCTTTTGTTCTGGATCTATTCCGTCTGTGATTTTGCTTTAATTTTTGGTTCGAGGGATTATCTTGCTCAACGCCACACCACCTTATTGTATCGCCAGGGCATTTTCGTTTTTAAAAATGTTTGTACCTCGTCATACTTCTGTTGAAAAAAAAAAAGAAAAAAATGTCTGTTAAAAAAAAAAATCAAGCCTGTCATCGAAAAACATCATTTCATAATTTTTTATGCCAACTCTAACAGTGCGAAAAGTACTCCAAAGAGACGGCCGGCTGGATGCCTTGACGGGAAGCTCTTTGCTTCGATTGATTCTTTTTTTTTTTTTTTTTTTTTTGCATTAAGTTTTAAAGTGGTATATCATGCTATAAACCAAAAATCTTCAGATGCTAGTCAAATTAAAAGAAAAAAACATATTTTATGTGTAAATATTTAAAAAAAAAAGGCCAATAGAAAAAAGCAAAGGAAGAAAATGAAATGGTTTGTATTTGTCTTTCAGTTTCACATGATGTTGTCAGAGGACGGAAGTGGCAAGGGAGCGGCCCTGGTGGCGGCCGTGGCGCACCGGCTCAACCTGGAGAGGAGCTGAGCGCGTCACGTCAGTGTGTGACGTCAGCGGATGTGACGTAGAAGGCGTCGTCTCCAGATCTGTGTCGTCTGTCGAGTCCAAACTGTTCTGATGGTCTGCGAAAAAAAAACATGCTTGACTAATAAAATTTCGTATAGGAAATGAAAAAGAAATAAGGCCTATTTGAAAAGTAAAAGCTGAATCTGAAACAAGGTTAATGCGATACTTCTTGTGTAAGTTTTAGAAAAGTTTTGCTGAAATTTTGTGCATTTGTGGAAGCACCAAACCTAAGGACGGCAGTAAAACTATATGGTGCTGCTAAGAGTGGCTTTAAAAAACTATTTAAAAAAGCAGCGTAATGATCAGGTTAAAGTCAAACCTGGCGGGAGCTTGTTCAGGTCTTTGTTAGTATCATCACCTGACAGGTCTTTTGATGGCGTAGATGTTGAGTGTTGTGGGTGTTTTTCTTCAGCGAGTGTGCTAAAAGTTCTCTTTCAAAAATGTTCTCTTCCAAAAATGTTCTCTTCCAAAAATGTTCTCATCCAAAAATGTTCTCTTCCAAAGTGATGTTCAGACACAAAACAAATATCTGTATTTGATTCTACACGAAATTACGAAGAAAAGTTGCCAGATGCACTTTTAATTGCTATTTTTAGTATTTATTTGGCCACCAAATGACTATAGGGAGACTATCTCAAGAGGAGGAGTTTACGTTATATGCGCTATTTTATTTATTCAAGATACATATGATCGGGTTGACAACGCTATTTTAACATGTTATCCTTAACCGGTTGCTGCATGAGCTGGCTGCAGGCTTGTTCATGAGTTCTATTTTGCTCAGTATTTCCATCGTTAAAATCGGTAAAACAGGGCAAACATTCCAGACTCCAGACGACGAACCTCGCTTTGCAAATAATGTGTTAAACGTGTTGTACAAAGTAAATATTTGGCCTAGAAACCTCGGGTTAGAGGCATAACAGGTTCACATTTTCGAATGACGATGACCTGGCTATAGAATCTGTTTTAATTTAATTTTAATTTTGAATTCTACCAACTACTCGTCAGGTTAATTTTTGATATAATTGCCATGCCGCGATTTCACTGACAGGGAATTTTTTTTGTCAGTTATGCCCCCCCAGCTTTTAACCAATCAAAGCCGAGAATTTTATTCACCAATGGTAATTGGTAAACAGTAGCTCATCACTGCGTGATAACTGTCAGCATTAACCAATGGAATCGTAGCATCTTCAGTGAAGTATTCACAAAAATAAGCGACACTACTGCAGCTATAAAGAGCTACTGTATTTGTTAGTTATGCTTTAAGGAATTGTTGAATGTACATTGAAGTGAGTTGTAGAAAGGATTGGAGAATTCCGTTGCTGTGGTTGAACCTTAGATGTCAGTAGTGACTAAAGCGTTGTTATGACTTTGTTATGCAGTGCCCAAGTATTAGATTAAATATGGGATGTGTATTAAGCCTTTTACAGTAGAAAATTGCGTGGTCGTGGTAGAGTACCGTATGTCGCTCACCGTTGTCGCTTGGCTAGGCTGTAGCCGTGTTGCTCTGATGTGCTTGGTTGTTGTTAGTACGGGTGGCGCTCGCCTGCTGTTTACATCACGTGGGAACGATACAACGCACCTGTGTGTGTGTGATGCGGGTGGAAGGAATCATGCATGAGTGCTGTGTAGCGTTGTTTGTTGATCAATAATAGATCTGGTGTGATCGATCTATGTGCAGCTTGTTAGTTTAGGATAAAAAGTTTTCAACACAGTTTCTGAATACAATATGCATGATGTATACTTTTAAAGTTGAAGCATAATTCGCTGTATTACAGGGTGCGTATTCAGACATTATACATTCATTGGTAGTTTATGCCAGTGTACTTGGGTAGTGTAGTGTAATCAAGTATCCAGGAGCTACAATACTTCTAGGTGGAGGTCACTATTAACACGCTTCCCCACAGCAATGCTTCCTGTTGGGTAAGCGGTCGTGTACCATGTTAGTGTTGTTTGCAATTGTGGCTCATATCTTTTAAAAACCAACCCAGTTGTGGGCAATTTTCTGTTTTTCACTTGTGTTGTATATTGACCAATGAAAAGACTCTGTTATATGAGCGGGCTGTGCCCAGTGATCCTTGCGCAGTGGGTACGGTTCCTGAACCCGTCATCATGTACTCGTGGCAGTGACTACGCTTTCTGAACCTGTCATCATGTACTTGTGGCAGTGGGTACGCTTTCTGAACCTGTCATCATGTACTTGTGGCAGTGGGTACGCTTTCTGAACCTGTCATCGTGTACTTGTGGCAGTGGGTACGCTTTCTGAACCTGTCATCATGTACTTGTAGCATAGTAAACATGGTTAACTGCAATTGCTTCCACTAGCCCTCTGTCTAACTTCTTGATTAATCAAAGCCCCATCCCCTCCCATAACTCCAAAGAACAAAATTAGCATTCACAAGGCGAAACTTAATATCTCCAGCTGAAAGTGATTAGAACTTTTGTAGTATTTTCCCTGTTAATTTTCTGCGTTTTTTACAGTTCTCTCTCTCTTTTTGTCTCTCTCTTGCTTTTTAGTTTTTGTTTTCTGAATTTAAGTGTTTGCTTTTGGAGAATAATCTCAAATTTTGTTTGGTTAGAAAATAATATTGTAAATTAGTTTGTGGTGTTTGTTGTGTTTTCTTTTGCACTAACAATGCAACGGGGGCAGCTGATGTTAAATCTGACGTGGTTCGAGAAATAAATGAGTCAGAGCATAAACGACATATGTGCCAGCGTCTGTGCCAACGTCTGTGCCAGTGTCTGTGCCAACGTCTGTGCCAACGTCTGTGCCAGTGTCTGTGCCAACGTACGTGTTAGCGTCTGTGCGCAATCCAATCATGAAAAGGAAAACGTCTACTTGTCTGTTATGTTGCAGGTTGACCCCCTTAAAAGACATCGTAAACTTGTGAAACGGTATTGGGCGTTTGGGCTTTTAATGCAAGTTAATAACAAGTGTGTATTGACAGCTTTTTGTAGCTATTTTGTGGTGATGTTTTGCGTGAAATTTTCTTTAGTTTCAAGTTGAGATGACTTATCTAAAACTTACTTTAAAGCTATTTTTTAACATATTTTTTAACCACGGATGTATTGAGGATTGACTTGGAGTTCTGTGAGGATAAAGCTTTGTTGTAGATACATATACCGGTTATATACAATAACACACAGTACATGTTCGATAAATTGAAATGCTTGGGACCAAAGAAAAAAAAACAAACTTCGGTTTATGGAATATTTCGAGCTATCGAATTTTCAAAATGGCTGCCAACTACAATGTGCACATTCACATTTCGCAGTGTCCTCCGTTAGGATAACAGAAAAAGTTATCTAACTGGTTTTCAGCAAGGCTGATATCCAAGTTAGTGTATAAGTCTGAAGCTCATACAATTCACTGTGTACACAATATAATGTTTCTAATTATGTTCAGATTGCAAAAACTCTGTTTGGCTACGGTTGGGAAAAAAATCAGTTTGGAAAAAAAATCAGTCATATTCTTTTGAACTACACACAAACTTCAAGTGTTTTGAAACCAGTTAACGGTATATTTTGAGAACATGCATTCATAAACCATTTGTACAGTGCATTGTGCGCATATGAGTTCGAAATGGTTTTCAAAATTAGACATTTTCTGCACTCCTGTATTGTTATGGCGATACCAAGTAAACATTTTCAGTACTTCGTAGCGTGACGTTTTCGATACTCGAAGAGCGGGGAGTACGGCTGCGCGCATTTAACCGCCATATGTACTGTACGAATACTACTGTTTCCTATGTACGTGTACTGGTTAATATGAAATAAATTATATTTGGTTGTTTTCAACAGTTGTGCTAATTTACTATCTTTGTTTTATTTGTTGCATGCAATTATTAACTTTGTTAGTGCTAAATTTTTATCTTCCACAGAAATATTTATTTTTTTCCCGGGGATATAACAAAAAATACATCAATCTTTCATGTTGCTTTTACTGCAAAGTAGAGAACGAAATAAAAACAAATGTAAACAGAAATGTCTTTTCTTTACAAGGATTTTATGTTGTCTAGGCTTTTTATCTCCCGTGAAACGGAGGGATCTGGTTATGAGCTTGTCTGTCTGTCCGCATGGGGTCCGAAAATATAGGTCCGATTGTTTTGACATTTAACACACGGAAATGACACATATTGAAGGTGGGCAACGTCGTATTTTGGTTCGGATTCATCGAAAATTGGAAAATAAATGACAGGGTTTTTTTTCATGACGTCGTGTTCAGGCTAGATCTCCAAAACTATTAAAGGATTGTTTTGAGATTTCACATGCGGATGAATACATGTTGCAACTGTGTAGTCTCGGATTGTTTTCAGATTCATGAAAAATTGTCAAAATGATTGTGTTCTGAAATTTGGTAAAACTTTTGATATAATTTTGTCCGTGTATTGCAACGTGTTGCCGAGACAATGTCTCCAAAACTATTCAGCGGAATCTTTAAAATTTCAGTCTGTTATGAACAAAATGTGTGCAAGATATTCCGAAAACGAAAAGTTGGATTGACTTCAAACCATTCATTCCTTGGGTAGGTCAGAGGGTTCTGTCAACTTTTGACATACTTTACATTGTGAGGAAAGGCGTATGACGTCATTATGTAAAAATCTTGTATGGAAAATTTCTCAGTCGTTGAACATCGGAGAAAGTTCAAACTTGGTGGGATTATTGCTTGGTAGGTTCAAAACCTGTCAAATTTTGCCGTGAGCGGCGTATGACGTCATCACGTAAAATAGGCATATAATTTGGATAAGATCCTTGACCTTTAGGTAAAAATTGCTAGGTTATATCTGGATTTGAGCCTGGTCAAAGTAAAAAAAGTATCACCTTTAAAATAAATGAGATATTTCATCTTCTTGTTTTCTGGAAATCATCAAAATGGGGAAAAAGTTACGTACTTATTTGCATTTGGAAACGTAGTTTTAAAGTGGGAATTATACCATGTTGGTCAAATCACTGAAAGTGGGCTGGTTTATTACACCCATAAGAAACTTAAACATATGTAACATAAGAAATTAAAATGAATATAACAAAAACTGTACCACGAGGTAGCAATGAAGGAAAATCGAGTTTTTTCTTGTCATATTGACATAAAATTGAAAATCACAAAATTTAATTAATATGATGCCCTTTCCCCTCTAGTAGATAATATTTTCACAAAATTTTATTTTAATCCAATGCAGGAGGAGTAGCGTTTAAATGAATATTACAGAACTTACAGACGAACTGACAGATGGTCGACGGAATCCACATATCATTATATACCGTGTTGCCTTAGATCACCTTAGAAACCTAACGGAATGCGCTGCGAACGCAGATACCTTTATGCCTAACAATGACGATTAAACACACAAGTTTGATCAAGTCCTAGACAATTTAAGCCTCCAAGCATTATTTTTTTGCTAAACTAGTATGCCTGACGCCAGTGCATTTTGTTACTACAGCATTCAACATTGTGGTTATCGCGTCAAACAGCACAAGCTGTGCAGGGTACTCAGGGCCAGTACAGCTGAACTTCTATTGCTTTAGCGTTTTGTAGTGCCCTGTACAAGGAGAGTTAGGATTGACTACAACACTTTAAAATTCATCTTTTTTATCTCTCTATTTATTCTCCAACACGTTATCTACACACTGAGCTGAAATCAGGCACTAAACCGTCCACAAATAAAAAATAAAATGGCGTCATTGTGGCGTCATAAGTAACAAGGAGGTTTATTAAAATTCTCCTTACAAAAACAAACAGTTCATGACGTATTTACTTCAAAGCTGTAGCTGCAATCGTTTTCAAAATATTTCACTTTGAAAATTTTATGACATCATAAAACTGTGACGATGGCCTCATCAACAGGTCAGCAGTTTTCTATGTGGATCCAAATACTATAGGCAACCACATGTGTAACAAGTTTCAAATTCATAACAAGCACCGTTTTGGAAGAGATGCATGGACACGTGTCAATGGAACTAAAAAAATACTAAGAAAAAAGGGGATAAAAAAGAAACTTTCGCAGTGACTTGTAATGTAATAACCCCTTGGGACTATACGATCCAAGTGTAAATTACGACAAAACTGACGTTTTATTTTCGTAAAACGCTCTTTTACGAGTAAAAGCGTGATTCGCTTATCTCCACTTTTATACGACACTAACACAGGAGACGGGGTGACCTGCGTTGCGAGTCAAATTTAGAAAATTTTCCTCAAAAGTTCGCTTTTACTCCAAAGAAAACGTGTTATCTTCCGTGTGAGGAGAGAAAGGCGTAAATAAAACACTGCAGAGAAATGTAAAAGTGTTTAATGTGCCTCAGAACAGAATATAATCGAGTTGGTGAACAACTCTAGCACACGGAAGGACGGACGAACCAAGAACCAAGAGGAGGAAACGTATTGACGACTACGCTACCCTCTGTCATAAACCTTGCTAACACCATCTCCCTCCATCCTCCCACAAGATGGTAGCCCAGCCTAACCACAAGGTCAGTTCACATAAACATTTAACCATCCCTTTATTTGAATTGTCACAAACACGATCGCGGAACCAAGGCCGCGTACCTAGTAAGGAGACCAAGTAACTGTTGACTGGGCTTGGTCACTTACCAACTAACTCAAATTTCATAATTATGAACATTACTATAACAACATGGATTAACTAAGACCTTAAGCTACCAGCTTAACTGAGGACCGGGTCGCGAACCAATGCAGCGATCTTCAAGAATAGCAGGTGAGAAGAGGTCCCCACATACCAAGGGTTGAGCGCACTGACCGTGTGTTATCATACAATGTCGACTGACTGATACCAGACACACTACAACGCGCCCATTCAGAACACTGACTGGAATATGCGCACCCGACCAAGACGGGTGACGCACTATCACGAGCCCATTCAACACCTATATACAACATGTTAGACACAAAGAATGCACTACAACATGCTGATGTTCAACCTCGGTCACTGGTACGTGACCCTAGCCGGACTAGGTACCTGATCCCTGCGAGGCCGACTCTAGTGGACGCGACGGTCGCACCGAGGGGGACGCGTGGTGCGAAGAAGTGCTCACCTCCCCCCCCCCCCTTTTTCCAAGGGAAGATGGAGTACCAGACTTGCAGGGGTGAGGCACCGAGACCGACGCTAACCAACGAGGGAGAGCGTGCTCCCAGAGTACCGTACTAGGAATACTGAACTATAACTACAACTCGAGAGTTCTTGATCTAACGCGCTGATGCACGTCGTGGTGTAGCTAACGGCGGCCTTGATTCTGAGTCTTCTTGAATTTGCCTGCACCGTTACCAGGGCGTTGGAAGGCGGAGTCCTTGCGCTTGAATCTGACCTTGTTCTTGTTCGACTGTTCGCTGCAAGCACACAAGCGTTAGATAGAAACCACTGACTCGGCAGCCACGAAAGGGCCCAAAGAGTACAGACCCGACAGTTCGCACTGAGAGTAGTCTTTCAGGTAATATTTAATGAATGAATTAGGCGAAGACCAACAACCTGTTTTCAGAATGTCTGTTAGAGATACACTACGCAGAGCCCTTATTGAGTTGGCTACCTGCCTTACGTGATGAGCTTTAACTTTACACAGATCTCTGAACTCGGGTTCTGCCTGGGCTCTTTCATAAGCTTCCAAAACCACAGTCTTAATGTACTTAGAGACAGTTTGTTTAGAAATATCCTTATGAAACCTGGGCATAAAGGAAATGATCAACGCTTTCTGCCCCTCGCTCCTGTAGTCCTCGGACACCTGGAGATACTTACGCAAAGCCTGGACTGGACAGAGGGAGACCCGGTCTGAGTCCTCGTCCTCTACCTCCAGGGCTGGCAGCGTTATCTGTTCCAAGGTACCAAGGTCTGCGGTCTTACCCATGAAGCCTGCCCTCGGTCGCAGGAAGACTTTTTTCCACTCACCATTTTCTTTCAGTACCTGGCGGTCAAGGGCGTGTATCTCCCCTCTTCTCTTGCCCGAAGCCAACACCAATAAAAGCTCTGCACCATCCGAAGCAGGACGGGTTGTGGGGGAAATGCATACAGGACTTCGTTCTTCGGCCATTGGCACGTCAAGGCGTTGATTGTCCAGGCCTTGGGGTCGGGGCATGGGGAGACATACCTTGGTAACTTCGTCGTGAGGGCGTTCGCAAACAAGTCCAAGGTCGGTTTCCCCCATGGAGAGTGCTTGGTCACCCACTCGAAGGAGCGGGGGGACAGACACCACTCCGTGTGGATAACTTGACCGACCCTGGAAGCTAGGTCTGCCAACACATTCAGCGACCCTGCCATGTGCCTGGCTGAAAGATAAATCCTCTTCTCCCGGGCGAACTTCAGAATGTCTCCAGCGAGCTTCGTGAGTTGCTGGGACCTGGTACCGCCTTGCTTGTTTAAGTATGCCACTGCGGTGGAGTTGTCCAGGTGGAACTCCACACGTCGTCCCTCTAGGGCAGGGGTGAGGTCGTTTAAGGCTATCTACACCACCTGCAACTCTAACCAATTTATGTGGCGATTTTTTACCTTTCTGACCACTGGCCTTGCCACATTCTGCCCTGGAAATGAATCCCCCAGCCGCAGAGGGAAGCGTCAGTTTGTACCTCTGTTTCCGGAGGCGGGGCTGTGAAGGGCACCCCTTCGCTCATGACTCGGTCGTCGCACCACCAAGTCAACTCTTGGTGGGCTTCTACCGACAGAGACATCACGGCCCTGGGGTGTCTGCCCTGGCGTAAAGCCCGCCTGACCCCCGCCTGGAAGGGCCTGTGATGCAGTTTCCCTAGGGGGACCGTCTTCTCTGTAGCTACTAGACAGCCCAGCAGGGACTCCATCTTTACCAAACTCACCTTGGAACCTGGTTGTATGGATCCGACGCTCGTACAGATTCTTTCTCTCCGTTCGGGAGTGGGGTAAGCTCTTGCCAGTCTCAGATCCCATCTTTCCCCTAAAAATACCATTACCTGCTTTGGACTCAGTTCCGACTTGTCTCGGTTCACCATGAGACCCGCTTTCGTTGCCTGGTCGACCAAGACCTGCGTTTGCCGACTTACCGTGGCTCGGTCGCGATGGGCTACGAACCAATCGTCTAGGTACTGAAAGACCAACATACCTCGAACTCGGGCCCACGCCTTTAATACTCTCATGATTTTGGTGAAGACAAAGGGAGCGGTAGAAAGACCGAATGGGAGGGCTCGGAACCAAAACCTTTCCTCCCCTACCTGGAAGCACAGGTACTTCCTGGCGGCGGGATGCAAAGGCACGTGCAGGTACGCATCTGATAGATCTATGGACGTGCCCCACATGTCTCTCCCCAGGGAACTCTTTATAACCTGGGCCGTATCCATCTGGAACGGCGTCACATGGAGAAATTGATTCAGAGAGGATAGATCTATGACTAGACGCCAACTCCCCGACTTCTTGGTTACCAGGAAGACCCGGCTGAAAAACCCTTTCTGATCTTTTGGCATTTACCTTACGGCCCCTTTGCTCACTAAGTCTTCGACCATCGAGAGTAGGGCTCGGTGCTTTGGTGAGTTTGTATCGTAGGAGGCGATCAGGCAGGTTGGGGCCAGGTAGCGAAGGGGTATGGGTGGAACGTGCCCGTGTCGGTCCCGTTTGATCGGGAGTGCGTAACCTTCTCTCAACCAACGCACTACTTTCTTCGGAGCACCCATGTCTCGCCAAGCTTGCCAGAAACTGCCTAGCCTGCCTCGGCTGGAAGCTCTCCTCGCCTTTTGACCTGATAAAAGTATCTCTTAGAGACGAGGCGCTCCCCTCTGAGAGATACTTTGATTGATTGCTACCTGCACTGAGGCGAGGCCCTCGGAGGGGTCTTGCCGTTGCCCTGCTGCCTCGGCTTCTTCGGGGGAGAAGACCTGGCTTTGCTGTTCGACCACGACCTGTCTCGGCGCGGGGGCTGCGAGTACTGGCGCTTCTGTGGTCGCGCAAACTGCCTTGGTGCTCTGGCCATGAGAGCTAGGTTCTGCGATAGAGATCTGCTCTCCTGATGAACCCTCTCGATCTCCTCGGGGGGAAACAGCTCCTTCTGGCCAAGAATAGGGGCGTGGCGTAGGTCATGGTGGCCCTTGACACTCGACCAACAGTTTTGCAGGAAAGCATCGCGTCGCAGGAACACTAGCGAGGAGGTCAGGTACGTAGCCAGCTTCACCACATCCCTGGTAGCCAAGGCTAGGCACTCATGGAGTTTAAGTGCCACCGGGTCTGACAGACTCAGGTCATCCAAACGTCTCTTCAAGGCACTCAGGGTGTGGTCTTGGAAGGACATAATGTTCAAAATGTGCCTAGCTGAACCCTCTATGGCTTTCGCGTCCTTCTCTATCAGCGGGATATCCGAGTCCTGTCGCACCGAGGGCATCCATACCGTACGTTTGGTGGGCTGCTCCAAGGCTTCCAGGGGTATGAGGTCATCTGAGGAGCGGTAAGGACCCTGCTTCACCGTACAGTGCTTGGAGGGGTGGAGACGTGACAGCACACGCCCTTCGGATGCATCCAGACGCTTGAGCTCCCGGCAACGCACAGACAAGGCGTTGGCCACTCCCTCGCTGGTCGTAAGAGCCACAAACGCTTCCGGTTGGGGAAGGGAGGCCTGCGAAGTCATCCTGATAGGCGGATCCTCTCGGTCCGACGTTGGGCGACCGCATTCTATCCCTGCTAGCCTGGCGATCTCCTGAACCGCATCCCGGAAAGTTACGTCCTCAGGGGCGACCGACTCTCCTGGGGGCGAGAAAGGTGCCTCCGGCTCCTGGCAGAACTCGGGTGGGGATTGGGTACGAATCGGACGTCTCCCCGCTGCCGCTGGGTCTTTCCACAGACGCTGCCCTTTGCCTGGGGAAAGAATTGGGTCTGTGGAGCGGAGGGGGAACTGCACCGACGGGAAAAAACTGCTTGGTGAGTCCTCTTCAGCGTCGCCATCTGCTCCCGAGTCCTCCGAACTCCCATCCTCCTGCGCCGATAACCCCGGTTCTTCTTTCACGACTGCGCCTGGGACTGGGGTATAAATAGCTCTCTCCCTGTTCTTGGGGATCGCTTCCAGAGGTGAAGTATCCAACGGTGCGAGTTCTTCGTCCTCCTCCGCGTGTTGTGTAAGTGAGATCTGGCCCGATGGGGGGGATGTCCCCAGACTCACTCTCGCTGAGGGTGATAGTTTCCAAGGTATCCTTCGTGTCTGGCTCCTGTTGCTGGCGAGCGGGGGCGGGGGTAGACACCGACAGCACCGGGGGGTCATCTGGTGGGCGAGAGATGGTCGCCGTGGGAGCATGTCTGCGTCTCTGTCCCGGCGTAGAGAGCAGCGCTTCTTGAAGGTCCTGGATCTGCCTTTGGAGCTGAGATTGCATCGCTAGGAACGAAGAAATGTTCAAAGTCTCAGCTGGAGGCAGTGGAGGGGTGTCCGCGATTTGTATTGGGGCAGAGTCCGGGCCCGGAGGGATGCCAAACTCTCCCACACTGCTGGTAAAGCATGCCCCTGACTTCGCATGCATGATGGTTACACTCTCTTTCACGGCAGGAACAGACGGGGGGGGGATACGAGAATAGGTTCTTCCGAAACAACTTTACCCCTCCCTTTGAGTGCAAATGGCCAAGTCTTATCCAGCACGGTGCTCGCGCTTGTGCCCGGTAAGTCCAGCTCGGTCACTAAACTCGAGGTTGAAGATTTGAGTCTCTTCTTCTTACGAGGCAAGTCGAAGTCCGACTCCACATCTCTATCTGCCCGCACCGGTGAAGATACCTGACCATCCACCACTGATCCGGCTCTCGGTATGTCCAGGGATAAATACTGTACCTTCCGACGCACCCTACGCTTAATGTTCTTGGCGCGCACCTTCTCCAGAGTGTCCCAGTCCTCGGGGGAAAGATGTGCGCACTCTTTGCAGGTGTGTAGGGCATCACACAGCGGAATGTCTCTGTCTCTCCTGCACCGATCGCAGAGCGAGTGTGGGTTAGCTGCCGAAGCCGGGTGGACGCAGGAGATCTGCGACTTGCTGTGGTACAGACTGGCCTCCGTCATGTCTGGAAAAAAGGCAAAGAAACGAGTGTAAGTAACAATGTCAATACAAAGAAACACTCATTCCAGAGCTGAGGACTGAACTGAACCAAGTTATTTACCACCAAGCCAATACCCAGGCGTGCCGAGTGCGTAGGGACGCAGGGGTGACGCAGTGCGCAGCTAATGTGTACCCAGCCCGGTCAAGTACCAGGAGCCAAGAGCCCAGAAGGCGCTTCGGTCCTGGCGTCTTGACCCAGGATTACCAAGCCTAGGCGCTCGGTAAGCCGTTGGTACCTGGGAGCTACCAAGCCCCGAGATGGATCTTGGTAACCAAGCCTTTGCTCAGAACCGAGCACCGAGATGGTACTCCGTAACAACTAAGCCTAGAACGCAGAACGTCCTGGGCAGAGCGAAGAACTAAAGTTCTGTAGAGCAAGGGGGTGACCCAGAGGCTGAACACAAGCCCCTCTGCGCCAGGCGGTTCCAAGCAACTCTACACTGTACTGGAGAAGCGGGAAGCCTGCTAGGAAGCATGCACTACGCAGCCCGGTCTGGCTAGGAACCAGGCGTGGAAAGTAGCTCAGGAACAGAACAGTACTCAGCAACTGAAATGACCTGCGCTCCCTGAGGGTCAAGGGCATACGCCCGTACTAGTAAACGTGGAGACTATGAGTAGCACTTCTCGGGGAAAACATTCGAAACCCCCGTGATGCAAACTCAGAATACTAGCAGAAGCGTACGAAGGCCAAAATCTCCCAATTGCGCGAGCTAACAAGCCTTCGCCTCTAAACATCCATGAAAGACTGTAAAAGGCAACTAAAAACGTAATATCTGGAGAAAATTACCTTAACTGACGATAGGAAAACCAGAAAATTTTCCCAGCCTAGAAACGCGCGTGGTTGGTAACCGCACGCAATACTCGAATGAGACATGGTTACAGTGACCAAGGATGCTGATTGGCTGGGACCAACGACGGGACTATTCGAGTCACTAGTAGAAAATCTTAGAGTTTTGCGAGAAAACCCGTGTAAAAGTGGAGATAAGCGAATCCGGAGCTTTTACGAAGTAAAATACAAAATATTGTTTACATTATGTAATCAGTATTTATAAACAGCATTGGTGAGCACATAGATATATAATGCAACACCAAAGCCACGAATTTTCCACAAGTTTATAAGTTTATCACCTGTTGATTTCTGTTCATGCAAACAGGTTAGTAGGTTGCTATCCCGCAGCCGAATGATGTTGATAAACAGTGTATAAGTAAGGTTCTGCAAATCCGAGAGCAAGTTAAGAAGTAATCTAATCACGTAACAAGAGGGGTTTGATAGAAATTGATAGAAATTGCATGTGAGAAGAATATCCATAATTAAAACTTGAAGATATTCACAACACAAACCTATTAAATAAGATATTATTTATTAAAATAAACAATTACTGCTCTGTTAAGGCAATGTGTTGCCAAAACTGTCCTGAATATGTATTTTAATTAAATCAATCTATTTGTGTTATTTAAATATATGGTCATACAAATTCGTTGAGACAAAGCAAAAGCTCAATGTAACATAAAAATCTTGTAGAATAAAAGACATGCAAATCTAGTAGCAAATCTAGGCTACATTGGAAATGATATATTTAAATAGATAAACAGGCTTACGACAAAAATTTATAATTACAAAATTTAATTAGGAATACATTATTTCTTTAATGCAAGAAAAGTTGCTTAAGAAATTTTCAGATATTTGATGTCCTTCACTGAGAGAAATTTTGCTCTGATATATTTGATAATGATTCTGTTATTACTTTAGCATAAAAACTGAACTTGAAACAAAAGGGAATAAGGCATACAAAAGTTTTAAAAAATTATAAGTCTTCAAAAAAAAAGTTAAAAAAATGAAATAGCGAAATCTGAAAATGAAATTTTTATGATTTCTATCAAACAGTATTGAAAGATCATGATATAATTTTCTATGTTAAACGATTTAACTGAACGATATAAAACTAACCCCTGATAAGACTGATTACTTGCAGAACAAAACTTAATTATTTGCAGGCGACATCAAATTTTAGGTCCCGAACGTGACTGGAATAAAAGTCAGTTTAAAAATACTTAATTATATTAATTTTATGTTTATCCTCAGTGACTGGTTTACAGGACGAGAAGCACATGTCCATGAATTTAAATGAAACTATTGATTATTCAAAAGTCACCAAGCATTTTATTTTCATTGAGGAAAAGGTAATTAATAAAATTATATTTTTGAGATCCAAAAATGATGAAATTTGCAAAAGAAAATCTTTTATTTTTAAGTTATAATGCTCGGGCAGAAACTCATAATTGCTCGGTTTTTATGTTGCGTTTTTTCGACAAATAAAGAAAAAACTGCTTTTACTGAAAAGCCTTTTCTTTATCTTTTCTTTACCCTAATTTAAGGTATGGCTTATAGCTGGTTAAATATTTCCCACTTGCAAACTTCGTTTGCAAATGGGAATAAGTTTGTAGTTTTTCTCGAAATTTCTGCCCTTTTTTTTTTTCTTTTTTTTTCTCTTTTTTTTCCGTCACGGAGGTTTCCAGAAAACTCCTCCTACGCTATTTGACGTAGGACGATGAAATTTGGCACAGTGATAGAGGGTGACGAGTTGTCGTCAAATCCGCAAAATTTTTTTGACCTTGACCTTCAAGGTCAAGGTCAAATTTGAGGTCAAAGTTTTTCTGACCTCAAAGTGGTTTCCAGAAAACTCCTCCTACAGGTTTTGTCGCTAAAAGACCGCATGTGGCAGAGACATAGAGGGTCATGAATTGTCGTCAAATCCGTAAAATTTTTTGACCTTGCACCTCAGAGGTCAAGGTTAAATTGAGGTCAAAATATTTTTGGAAACACCTATTAATCAGGAAAAGTAGCCATAAAGGTGCTCAAATCCCACTGTGAATGCATAAAACGTACTAAGTAAAGGGAAAACTTTCATCACTAACCTTGACCTTGAGGGTCAAGGTCAAAGGTCACGTGATTTCACGCGTCCTTAACGACAGGCCGACTCATCTCGAAAACGGTGAGAGATAGAGCGATTTTGAGCTCATTTTCGACCCTTTGGGCCTAAACAACGTTACATAAGAGGTACCTCGGTGACCTTGACCTTCTGGGTCACGGTCAAGGTCAAAAACAAGAAGATGACTATTATCTCGAAAACGGTTAGAGATAGAGCGGTTTTGAGCTCATTTTCGACCCTTTGGGCCTAAACAACGTTACATAAGAGGTAGCTCGGTGACCTTGACCTTCTGGGTCACGGTCAAGGTCAAAAACCGGAAGTTGACTATTATCTCGATAACGGTTAGAGATAGAGCGATTTTGAGCTCATTTTCGACCCTTTGGGCCTAAACAACGATACATAAGAGGTACCTCGGTGACCTTGACCTTCTGGGTCACGGTCAAGGTCAAAAACCGGAAGTTGACTATTATCTCGAAAACGGTTAAAGATAGAGCGATTTTGAGCTCATTTTCGACCCTTTGGGCCTAAACAACGTTACATAAAAGGTAGCTCGGTGACCTTGACCTTCTGGGTCACGGTCAAGGTCAAAAACCGGAAGTTGACTATTATCTCGATAACGGTTAGAGATAGATCGATTTTGAGCTCATTTTCGACCCTTTAGGCCTAAACAACGTTACATAAGAGGTAGCTCGGTGACCTTGACCTTCTGGGTCACGGTCAAGGTCAAAAACCGGAAGTTGACTATTATCTCGATAACGGTTAGAGATAGATCGATTTTGAGCTCATTTTCGACCCTTTAGGCCTAAACAACGTTACATAAGAGGTAGCTCGGTGACCTTGACCTTCTGGGTCACGGTCAAGGTCAAAAACCGGAAGTTGACTATAATCTCGATAACGGTTAGAGATAGAGCGATTTTGAGCTCATTTTCGACCCTTTGGGCCTAAACAACGTTACATAAGAGGTAGCTCGGTGACTTTGACCTTCTGGGTCACGGTCAAGGTCAAAAACCGGAAGTTGACTATTATCTCGAAAACGGTTAGAGATAGAGCGCTTTTGAGCTCATTTTCGACCCTTTTGGCCTAAACAACGTTACATAAGAGGTACCTCGGTGATCTTGACCTCCTCCATCATGGTCAAGGTCAAAAACTGCAAGTTGACCAGTATCTCAAAACGGTTAGAAAACTGAATTTGATTTTTTGTGCCCAAATGAGGTTACATTAGATTCACTTCGATGGCCTCGTTCAAGATAGTAATCCGGAAGCTGACAATTATGTTGAAACACTGAAAAATGTGTCTTTGACCAAATATTTTGTGTCTCTGCCCTTGCAAGTGGGTACTATTTCGCTACGTGTAGCGAAATTCGGTCTAGTTAATGGATGTTTTAGGATGAACATAGCAAATGTCCTTTGTCGCTGGGTCTTCTAACGATCACACTTAAATCAACCACAGTGTTTAAGGTCTAGATTATCAAGCTGCTTCATTTTCAACAATATGTCTCTCTATCTCTCTTTCTTCTCTCTCTCTCTCTCTCTCTCTCTCTCTCTCTCTCTCTCTCTCTCTCTCTCTCTCTCTCTATCTATCTATCTATCTATCTATCTATCTATCTCTCCTCCTCCTCCCCCTCCTCCTGCTTCTCCTTCTAGTCCACTGGATTTCGAAGATACTGTTCTCTTTCTTTTATCCTGACGTAGTTTACAGCGCGTTTAGCATTTAACCAATGATTTTGTACCGCTTGTAAATGACGCATCTATAAACGTAGCACGTATCTCATAATGAGAGATATGCTGTCACTCATAAAATGCCATTTAGTTATAAAACAAATATTAAAATAATTAATATCTGAATTGTGTTATTCGGGTTCTCCTTAGCTAGTAAGGACTGCTATGCGAATATGTATATGTTTAATAACGCAAAAATTGTTTTGCTCTAAGTTGCTATAAACTTGATTTTAAACCTTCGAATGACAGCCTGTGAGCTAAACATATCAGTTTGAGAACGTCGAATTACACGTAAAAATGATAGCACTTTCTTCAATTTGTTTTTAATATAAATCTTTGAAGCATTTATCGTTGATTATTTGGATTAATTATTTTATAGTAGTTTTAAGCTCTAAAAATAATACAGACAGGGCTAAAGAGCCATGAAAAACATGAAAAAAGTTTCTCTAGTGCTTAGTTCTCCAAAACGTACAAAAGTTATGTGGTTTTGCTTGCAAATTACTTTCAACACTCAAGCCAGGAGGCAGTGCCTTAAAACTGGCTGTTGACGTTTTCGATAGGCTTACACAGATTTCCTTTCGTTTTTCTGCCTCTGTCAATGGGTAGATTTTGCATTGTTTTTCCTGGAGCAAGGTATTTGAAATAACAAAACAAGAGCTCATGCGTACCCTGGGAGCAGAGAATGACATCAGCTTATTCTCCTTTAATGACACTACGGAGATGTCTTTTTAATAGCATTTCTATTGACTGTACGCACGAGACTTGAAGCTGGCCTAGTACAGTGGTGCCATGTGTAGAAACGTTGTTCTCAAATTTCGTGACCGTTCGTCTACTCATCTCTGTTGAGAGTCACTGTGGCCGGATCTGCTTATGAATTTAGTGTTAGTTGTTATGTAATTGCCACAGGCTCCGCTTCCTAAATCGCATAGGCTTAGAAACTAAGTATTTCTTGTATGAAATTGTATGGTAACCATGAGTTCAAATAGCAAAACCATTAAAGAACTTTTGACTGGAAGTGGAACAGTAGTTGCGTGTAGGAAAATAAACCACCTCTGATTAAAATCACGAAACTATTTTTAGCCCAGCTGGCGTCCTGCGGTGGTCTATTCCGATCACTTTTATTCGTTAGATAAGGTCTGTTATGTGTGAATGTGTGTAAAAAAATTTTCAAGGTGCTGCTTTTGAGCAAAACTGATCATACTATTAGGCGAAAAGAGCACAATTTCAGAAAACACAAAATGCTACCCGTCCGACCAATGCGGTTCCAGTCGATTGTTTTGAAATTCGAAAGGAATGTTCTTCAAACAGGTTTACACTCAAGTTTTGTTTTTTAGCCTAAATGACCCTAAATATCGGTCAAACTCGGTCAAATTTCGGACAAAATCACTCTGTGCAAATCCAGAGGTATCACTTTGAAATTTAACAGAAATTCTCTAAATTCTCCTCCACCAGACTTGTATTTTGTTTGGCGAATATTGGCATATACCTCAAAATTTCTGAAAATTCTACTGTTTTCACAAATTCTAACGCAAATTGAAACTTGACCAAAATACTCCGCAGAAGCTGCTAGAAGTTTCTCCACCAGACTTGCAATCTTGGCGAAGTGTCCAAGATTTGCCAAATACGGTCAAATTTCAGAGAAACATACAAATCCGGCCAAAATCTACTGGAAGTGTACTTTAATGGTCTTCTAGCACTCTTCACTCAGCTTGCAATTTATGTCTCGACTTATCCAAAATATTTCTCAAAAAAAAAACGGCAAAATTTTAGAAAATCACAAAATGATATCCTTCCTACAACTTCGGTTGGCTCGCTTGGAAACTTGACAGAACTTTTGCTCAGAAGGTTTCCATCATACATATATTATGTTTGGCAATTTATCAAAAATTTGTCAAAGACGATCAAATGTCCGAAAAACACAAACATGTACTTCGTCGTACACATCTGGTCCGGTAGCTTCAAGATTTGGTCCATGATGGTTTTACATAATATATCTTCGTTTTATCGATCCCGTTACTGAGTAAAACTTTATGGCTGTGACTTCAGTTAGATATCATAGTGAAATGAAATCCATAACACTATCAACACTTTCTGCTTGAAGATTTCATAAGCTGTGTAAATTATTTTGCATTCTTGTGACAGCAAGGCAAATGATATTTGGTAGTTTGGGCCACCTATATATAAATATGGTCGAATCACGTAAAAGTTTGAAGAAGTACAAAGTATTTTTGCTGCAATTTTGCCACATTAAACAATAGGCAGCATTGGGCAGTATCGTAGGCTCATTATCTATGGCACCGTCAGGCCAAATAAAGGCAAAAACTTCTTTACTATTCCTTGTAGTTTATAGCCATTGATTCGAAAATATATCACAGAAACTGATTCACGTTTAACAGATGCTTTTAAATTATCTTTAGAGAAAAAATTATTTGAAGTTAATTAAAATTAAGAACCTGTAGATAAATATTATATGAACTCCATTGAAACTGAAAGATTTGCGCATTTTAAGTGCCTTCTTGTTTATTTATTATATCCGTAGTTGCACGCAAACAATCCTGTGACTTCTACGGAAGTGGAATTTATTATTTCTCATTATTTGTTCTGATTATTTGCAAATTCTCTTTAGTGAACATTTTGTCTCATTTCCAGATAACATCCAAAGAACATCGTAATGCGAATTTCCATAGTGAGGAAATTTCGGTTGAATCTCATTTGAATTGTGCAATGCGAAGATAATCAACTGTTAAGATCTGACACTAGCTGTATAGCCTTTAGTATCCAGCAGCAGTAACGTAATTCAAATCTTGAAAATCAAAGAAAGAGAGAGAGAGTCTTTTAAATTCAGTTTCAAGCTTTGGGCAATTCTTGATATCAAAGACAAAAAGATGAGACGCGATTTTTACTGTATGCTTTATTTATTCTAGAGATTTTAACAACGTCCAACTCCCTCCTGCAAAAGAGAACATAAACTGGATATTCTTGATATTCACATGTGTTTGCGACAACGTTCGTGCTCTTTTCTGCTAGCTTGCTTTCAATGAATACCTTTGACGCAAACTGAATATTCTAGAAAGATGAAATTAGCAACTTTTGATTATCACATGTCGAGTGACAATGTTCACAGAACTTCATCGGCAAAAGAGATAGTCAGATAGGCTTTAGCACTAAATCATGAGATAGTACCCGAAAAATGTTGCACTGAATCTCATGCCTTTTGCGTCACGGCATAATATCCCCCTTCACCTTCCCCAAACCATCAAAACCAACAGTTTAAAATAACCCGCATCCTATAAACAAGTTTACTGTTCATATTTGCTGTAAAATAAACCCAAGAAAATGTCTAACTTTCGGGAAAGAATAGTTTGATTACTGTACTTTATGTACAGTAATTGCAAAAACACATTTAAGCAAACACCTATTATAGAAACACCTATTCTGTAAGAAACAACGCACATCCAAGCAAATACCGTTGTTATGACACAGTCATTTGTGGCTCATCGACCAGATGGCGTCTCTGTTGTCTGGATACACTCTATTGACTAAGTGTCAGGGTTCAGTGGTTCTCAATACCTTGCTGTATTTCATACATTGACATTTCTGGTAATTGTGATACTTTTTCGAAAAAAAGCGAAACTAAGCAAAATCTGCTATATTTCTTTGCAAAATGCAGATTGAATCCTATTCTTTTCCCCTCAAACACCAAAGTGTTTTTATTTTGCATAAAAATTCTGACAGATAAACATTTGTCCAACTTCCATAAAAGCCAATATTAGAGCTGATATATAAACCAGTTTTAAACCTTTACATTACGCCTCTGTGGTGTAGCATCGGGCTCGTTTGGAACGTGAAACACCACCAGATTCAATGCCAGGATTAGAAACAGACCGAATATGATTGGTAGGATCACTTCAAAACTGGCGGATTCCGATTCTGTTGCGGTTAACGTGGGAAGGGCGCTAGAGAGTTGCTTTAGAGTACTGCTGGCATTCTCTACGGTGGCCGCTGCGAAAAAAGTAAAGTTTTCTTCCACGCTCGATGTGATGTGCACCTTGCTTTCGTTTGCTGTTACCCAGGTGCTTGGTATTTCTTGGTCTATGCTTGACACTGGGAACATCGAGGAAAGATCGGTATCTCCAAACGATGATGTCGTCATATCCACTGTCACTTCTTCGCCGAACGTTGACATTTTATCTTAACAAGAACAGAACTTTTATATTATGGTTACTGTGGAGGAGTTTATTAAAATGGTCTGGGTATGGTAATATCCAGAGGTTATGGATTCTTGAAATTTTTCGTTCATTAGCAAGAATCCAACTTTCATTTCAGGCAACTAAAGAAATCGTATATTGTAGGAGGTATGCTTTTTGTGCCATTGATTTTAAATATGAGACGGCCATTTTCTCACTCTGTCAAGAAAACCGGACCGAATTTCGCTACATTGTAAAAAAATACTGATTTCATTTCAAAACATTCGTTTCAAAATATTTGGATTAATTTGTTTCTCATTTTATTATTCCCAAAATGGATTGTTTTTCATTTAAAAATAAAAGTATAATTATATTAAATACTCCGTTGGTTTGACAGTCGAAAACTGGGCTTAAATACACGTTTAGGCCGCGCCTAGGCATATTTATCTTATGACGCGTGGTCTCTGATTGGTCAGTTATTTCAACGCTTATGTATTGTAAAAACATATCACTCCGGGTTTCAGGATATCTCCGATCACTTGTTCTTTTAGCGCTAATTTAAAGGCATCAAATATCATTGATAATTTCTGTCACTTCGTAACTTCTAATTCGGTTGTTTCGTCTAAATGGTCGTTCTACGAACGTATTCGTAGTAACGTGTGCTTTGTTCATATTCACTGCACTTTACGGACCTCGGCCCCTCGACCCTTTTACGTAGACGTACGAACCTGAGCTGGAATCCAGCCCTCTCCACCACCCACTATAGGTCCTGTTATGGACAATTTATAAGATCGTTTTTCTTGCAGACCTCCGGGACATCCAGTTCCTACTGCGTGTGCTCTGGTGATCAGTCCTTGGATGGATGATCCTTGAACTTTCGCTTAATACACATTTTACGGACCAATTACCAATTTGCAAATGGTCACGTCCCATTTCAAATTTGTAACTGGGTCGACCATTTGCAAATGTGCGATTCAGTTACAATTTGGCCAGGCCAGATAACAAATGAGAAATGAATTTCCATTTGCAAATGGGACTGGTCCGATTGAAAATATTTAAGGAATGGAAATAAATAATCTTTAAAACATCATTAAATGTCTTCTGTTTATACTAAATTAGAAATATGTTACACAATTTATTGGCACGATTCTTTGACATTACATTAAGATTTTCTGCTAACATGTTTCTTTCAAAATGTAAAGTGATGTTATTGAAATTTTGCACAAGATAAAGGCAAGATACTTTGAAGTTCAATCGGGATCATTAAGACAAAAAATTATTCAGGAACAAAGAAATTTATGTTTTTTGTCAAAACTGCCACTATTGTGCTACACTTAATCCTGTACGGCTTAGATTTCTAAATGACAGAATACGTACTCAGAGCAGATACTTCTGGCATTAGTAACAGGTTAGAATTTTTATTTTTTTTAAACAATTTAGAAAATATTTGTGATTGAGCAATCCCATTTGCAAGTGGAAAGGTACGTATCAACCCCAGTAACAATGTTGTAACCTGGTCGCCCATTTACAAATGGGCAATACAATTTCAAATTTGTTATTGGGAGTGGGTCATTTACAAATGGGCCGGATTGGCAATTACTTTTTCGGGCAAAAATTTTTTTCTCAAAATTAAAAAAAAACTATGTTTTTTAATTGAATGATACTGTTTATAGCAACTAATCCAGCGCATTAGTAATTTCAGCTTTGTGCTTTTCACATTAAATTCCGTTTGGAAAATTCCTCACTTATACTGAGGGGATCAAGCACACCTGGTTTATGTTTTAGAGCACCAAGATTCTACAAGATCCGTGTTTTGGAACATTCTAATTATATCAACACCATCGTGAAATGAAAATGCAAGGGTTTTATTTCATAGGTGATATACGGACTTGCTTCAATTGCAAAAACTATGAAATAGGAGCCGGTTGCTTAAAGTCAATATCTTACAAGGTTATAAAATAATTACCATATTAAATTACCTTTTCCAATCTCCACAAATGAAATGTAATTCTACGCGATCCTTCCTTCTTGTTTTCACAGAACACCACTTAACTGTGTCTGGAAAGAAAATAGCTTTCAGTTTCAATGAAATATTGGCTTTTGGATATATTAGAGGCCTCCTTTTCGGTACAGAAATAAATTAATTCGCCAAATTTTAAGCTGATCCGACCCCAATTGCTAAAGCTACAGGCAAACGAAGAGCACGCAGAATTCAAGCTAACTAGCCCCTCCCTTCCAATTCCGGTAAATTTTTCATATCCTCATACTCATTTGTATTTGTGGCTTAAAAGAAGCTCAATTGAAAAGGCCTATTTTACTTGCAGCATATCCTAATAATTAGAGCTCTAATTTAATTAAAGATATGTTCAAGATGTCTTTATTTACTTATGTCCATCAGCTTCAGTTATAACAAATTAAACACATTAACAAATTAAATATATCACTTTTTATAATGATGTCATTAGGAATTGCTATTTCTGAAAATATAAATAGTGAAATCTCAAACTTAAATTAACAGTTCAACTGACATTGGAACTGTCTGTATAAATATTTCCATAGCGTCTGTATAAAATATTGGTAGATAGTATAAAGAAAGTTGTAATTATTTCATTTTCGGTTGTCCAAACACCATTTTCCCATACGCCTGGACGAGTGGTAGCTGTCACAAGTAGCCATGCGTGAAAATTGGGCATCATTTTAAGGTACCTGGAAACTTCTTTCAGGGGTCTTTGTGAGTTTCTTGCAAACCTGAAAGGGATACGAAGCGGAAAAACAGTTTCTATCGCCTTTAATGCGCTCGGTGTGGGATGGAGGCTCGAGGACTCGTTTGGCGAATATTATCACTCACAGTCAACGGATGTCTTGGTCCACTGACGTCACACCTGGATCGCTGTGTCGGGTAGCCTAGTTGCTTTTTTTCCTTTTCTAAGTTTTACTGTCTTTATTATCATCCTTCGGGTAGCCTAGTTGCTTTTTTTTCCTTTTCTAAGTTTTACTGTCTTTATTATCATCCTTTGGAGCTGTTGCTATTTCCTTGTCGTTTTCCATTGTTCATTTGAATCAATGAAAAGTTCAGAATTTTTCCATTTTTATAGCCAATGATGGCGTAGTCCGATATATTCAGGAGGATTTCTGCCGCAATTTGGACGGCATCGAAGCGATTAAGATACCTACCTTTACATAAGAAGGAAGTACGTCTTTTGTAAGTGGCGATCACAGGTTCAATTACTAAAACAGAGAACCTTTAAGCACAGATGGTTTCTTGGCTGAGAAACCACGAGTGACTACGTCACAAGCTTGTTTCTCGACATGAAATCATATGTGCGAGAGGTTTGTAAGTTTTAAACTATAGTTTCACTGAAATACTAAGTATGTGTATAATAAGCACAATGTCTCAGACTGCAATGATGCGCCTCAATAACCAGCTTAGGTCAGAAGCTCATGCATATTGATCATTAATAAAAAGTGTTAAAATTAGAAACCCGTTCTGATGACGTAAAAGGACATAGCTGTACAGACTTTTAGTGTTAAAATTCAGAATAAATGACAAGTGTGATAATTGGCTAGATCCTAGAGAAAACAAGTTGGAGGACCTATCTTGATGTCACCATGATAAAATACCGGAATTCGTATCTATCACGGGGAGCAATTGGATCCTGTGGAAATATTGGGATTTGCACAATTTCTGAAAAACAATTCGAGATAACTTTGGGATCACCCCATAAAAATTTGATTTCCGAGGAAAAGATTAATTTTTCAACAGAATCCCAAGCTTTACTTTTCCTGTGGAGTTACCGCTTAACAAAAGTGGCTAAGAATCTTTTCATGAATGCTAAAACAGAATGTTAGAACAGGACTCAAGATGATTTTAATTATGACTTTATTTTTATAGAATATAGGATTTTGAAAAATCAGTGTAAGAAAAACCTAGCTACAACGGACCACAGTGCATAATTTTATATATATGAACAGAGTAAAAAAGCTGTGATGTTTGCCCTGTGTGATAAAAGAAACTCGAATGAAAGGATGGTTGCATAGATATATATGTTAACGTCCAGAAATAAAGATATAACTGGATAAGTCTATCCAGAATTGCAAATAGTACACACATTTTCATTTTTGGCATGAAAGAGTTTGTCGAGCTTGTGAACACTCAGAGAGATTCTTCAGCGTCCTTAAGATGTTGTTTACGAAAATTTAAAATTGACGTCATCAGAAGGGGTTTCTTTCGTCGCTGATGCAAAGGAGATGGGTGACGTCACAACTATAGTTTAAAATAAAGTAAATTATTGTTTTTATTGAATTACAGTCTTTAAAAAGACAAAAAAGGTTGGGGTTAAGATATCCTTGGATATTTTTACCGGGGCGAAGACATTCTGAAATAACTTTACCCGGGGATGAAGATATCCTAAAATAACTTCATTCGAAGGTGAAGATATCTTAAAGGAGATGAAATTATCCTAGGATGTCTTCACCGGGGTGGTGAAGATATACGGGGGTGAAGATATCTTTGGAAACTGATAAAATCCTGCTGGAGGAGTAGGTTTGAAGAAAATAGTTGCCGTACTGTGTAAACCGTTTACATACAGTATACAAAAATTGCAGAATAAAGGACGGTAGAGAAAAATTGGTCACTCCCAAAATCTGAGTGTGTGTACTTGTTGTACAATGCTTAACATTGTGACTTATTTTGCATTCCTATAGTTCAAAGATATCATTTCACAAAAGGCCTAAAATTAACCAAATTCTAATTTTATATACAAATATTTAAGACAATTATTCCAAAAACAGCTGCGCATTTAGTAAAATATGTGCGCATGGTTAACAATCAAAGGTAGTACATGTGCAGTGTTGGGCTTTACAGAACAGGCGCAGAATTCAAGCTCGTGGGGCCATACCTCTTACTGTTAGACTTTAAACCATGTGAAATTTGCGGTTTGAAGATTTTGAGTTGTGCAAGAACTCCATTTTAAATTTTAATTATAAAGTTCTGTTAAGTTGATCTTAATAAAATGTTTTCCTTAGATGTTCATGAAGTTTTTGTGTGTTTTCTTTAGACAAGATGTTCAGGTAACGCACATTTTTGCGTTTTCGTGGAAACTCCGTCAAATTTTTTAGCTGTTAATTGTTTTAAATAGTGTATTTATCCTGAGAGAAACAAAATAGAATTGATATCATAAATATTTTTCATAAACATTCATTAAAACGTACAGTCAGACACCCATCTCTTTCTCAGATAATCAGCGTTATTTGGAAACATAAATGGCACTAACTGTCCACTTAGCTGAAGATAAAAAAGTGTGCTAAGATATTGACTTTAAGCAACCGGCTCCTATTTCATAGTTTTTGCAATTGAAGCATGGTGTTGATATCATTAGAATGTTCCAAAACACGGATCTTGTAGAATCTTGGTGCTCTAAAAATATAAACGATGTGTCCTTGATCCCCTCAGTATGAGTGGGAAATTTTTCAAACGGAATTTAATGTGAAAAGCATAAAGCTGAAATTACTAATGCGCTGGATTATTTTTTATAATTTTCACAAAGTAAACTTGAAATCATTGCGCAGTTAAAACAATGACACATAAAACAGTGAAATGAACATTTAAGTGTAAATTTCTTTAATTACTTTTTAGATACATTACAGCTACGAAAAGAAGTAATTTTAATCTGCACCCTAGAAGAAAAATATATTAGTAATTTGAATTACATTTGGTGAAAATACGCTCAAGATTCATACCTGGGTGATCGATGTATCAAATTCAACCTGTTTAAAGTTCAGATTAAGGAATAACATGCCGAATCTATCCTTTGGCAATTTTCTCCCACCTGTATCACACCTGTGTTGAGTTAATGGATTTCATGCCTTGTGGGTCCTATAGGGGGGCTAATGTAACATCGGAACGTAGCAGTTATTGACATATTAATTGCATCAACCCACACAGGAAACAATCCACGTAAAGCCAGTGAGGCTACACTGATGACTTGTGTTTTTGGGAAACGTACCGTAGAGCTATAGTCATTAGTCTAAAGGAATTGTGCTGTTATTTTATTGCTGCATTTTTTAATGGCAACACTAAAATTAATTATATGTATTAAATTATGGATATCATTGTTCCATACAAAGGTCTATTTGAAAGGTTGTCTTTTTTCCCAGAAGGCATTTCGTTGTCGCCTTATAAAAACATTACCTCCAAAATTAGTGTTTCGTTTGTTTGTTTGTTTTTCCAGTGCAAAGAGATTTCAGTGCATGTCCTACAACTGTCTCTTAATATTGAATTCACATGGATAAACAGACATTATCCCACAGGCATCGCAGAGATGTGGAATGCAACAACGGGTTTGCAACAACTTTTAGACAACTTCCCAAACGAAAAAAAAATCACGCAATTGGAGATTCTGGTTTTATAGTCGATTAAGATCAAGAATTAATCTCACATTGAGCAGTCTTAAAAATTCACATTCCATGCTCTTAATTTGAGATCAATTTGAGGTCAGTTTAAACCTGCTCAGGATTGTCAAATGTTTGATAATTTAAGATCAATTAAGACTGTCATCTCAATTTAGTCTCGAATTGCAGAATCGATTAAAAATACACGAGGGCATACGATCCTAACTTAAGTCTATATCGATCCACGGTCACCCATCAAAGTGCTAACCAGGTTCAACGCTGCTTAACTGTGCAGCCGCCTAAATCAGCCAGGACACCCTACCCTGCTTATCTCTGTGTGCCTTTCTGCATGTGTATCGAGCTGTCTCTGTCTGTTTATTTGTCTGTTTGCCTGTCTGTTTATGCGGCGATGGCTTTAAAATTTTAACTACTTAAAACTCACCTTTTTAGACTGGCATACAATTAGTGTAACTTTAATTTTGTCTAGTCAATGTTTTTAAATTTTATTATATTATTATGTATTATTTTATTATTTTTTAATTTTTATTTTTTAATTTCTTATTAGAATATCCATATTGTTGGCGCTTACGGTTATACCATTGTTAGCGCGATATAAATGTGTTAATAAAAATAATAATAATAATAATAATAATAATAATAATAATAATAATAATAATAATAATAATAATAATAATAATAATAATAATAATAATAATAATAATAATAATAATAATAATAATAATAATAATAATAATAATAATAACTGCAACTGTAAATTTAACATTTGACAGAATTTTAAGATTCACCAAGGCTGATCTAAAAGAAAACGCATAGCTGAAATTCTTTTATTTGATTCTTCTGGAAAGATTAAACATGAATATTTCCTTTTTCTTTTCGACAATTGCCCTTTTTAGTTAACTGTGAAATGACGACGACAACCATGGCTAATAGAGACCTTTGCAATAAGTCCACTTTTTAACCTCTACGTCTGAAAAGACTTCAAAAACTGGAGGTAACATCTTTCCGCAAAAAGCATTTTGCAAGAAGTACAATTTATTTCTGAAGAACACCGGTAAATTTGTAGTAGCTATTTGAAATTTAGGAACACTAAATTTGTGGAAACCTGAATATGTGAGAAGCAAACTGTTTCGTTTCCATAGATCTCGTTGAAATAAGCAGGGTTTGTCAACTGGCGATGTAAATGCTGATGTCTTGAGGTGACATCTAAAACTTGAATATACAGGAAATATTTTCTCGATCGGCCAAATATTTCCAAAATATAATTCCACGAGATCTTCCATTGATTCGCTTCTAAACTTGGATGTAAGTGAACCCTACTTAGTCCTTAAGGCATCCTTAAGGCAGCACCCCTTTTTTTCAACCCGCCACAAAGTAGCCAACTAAAGTTACTCAAGCAATTGTCACTTCTATGTTTTAATTAATTGTTTTGCCTCGTCGCCACTGGACCTTTTGGTCTGAGAGCTTTCAAACTTGACATGTAGGGTTATTAGACTGCTCGCTTGAGAAGTAGTTTCTTTTGGCTGTTTCTTTCACTGCTATTTTGGTTCATTGCGCTGTCCTTAGAAATTCGCCTTTTAAATCTTTAGACGAAATTTTTCATCTAAAAAATTTAATTGACGATTCCTTCAATTTTATTTAAATGTGTGCCTCCTTTAAATTCGTAAAATTAATCGTTTTGATCTTAGAAATTAATTTTTGCCAATTAAAATACAATTATTGATAGCATATTATAAATTAATGATACCTAGATTGATTTATTGATATCTTTAATTATATTTTGATATAAAAATAGCATTAAATGTTAAACCTGTTTTCCATACACGACTGAAGATAGCCAATCATAAACTCAGTGTTAGAGTATGATCAGTCTTGGAAGCTCTTTTTTAAAATGTATTATTAGAACAGTCGTTGAAGAATTGACTCCAGGATCGGTTTAACACTACTGCATAATTCTTACAATTTTATTTATCAATATGCTTTGTCATTTTAAATAAATGGGCTTTAGCAACATGACAGTGTATTTTTTCCTGTCGAATCGCAATAGTATTTGCAAGATTCCAAATTTATCTTCGAGGAAAACGGGTAAATGTTTAATTGTTGCTGTAATGATGCATGAATTATATTATGTTGTGTTCTTATATTAAATATAAAAGTTAACACGCACAGGATATAAAATGGGAAGTAAAGTGAGAAGTTTATACCACTTGTAAAAGGTTTATGTTAACTCATTTTTTTCCCTAGCTTACGAAATTTATGAATCGAATACAAATTCATATTTTGGTAAATAGAAGCCAGTTGTAATTAGAATTATGTCTTTCGGGTACATTTCTGTTAAGCTTTCTTTGCTTTGTCGATTAAGGAAACTCATTTCCTCGTCAGATTTTAATGTCAAATAGAAATGAAACCAAAAAATGAAAATGACGGACAAAATTATGAAGACTGTTTTTATTGCTTCTCACTGTGTTTTTCTTCAAATAATTAACTGATTAACTGGGCAGAATTCGTAAGCCCTCCGCAACGGATAGTGCTATTACTGCCCTGTCAGCTCTGTGATAGTTTGTATTTTCAAAAGGCTTCCAGTCACCAATGTCTGGGTCTGTTATTATCACTATTATTATTATTATTGTTATTATTATTATTATTATTATTACTGTTGTTGTTAGTATTCTTACACTAAAAAAACGGAAGTGCTTGTTTGTCAATAATTTAAAATGTTCAGGTGCAACCACATAACGCTATAGGAAGTATAAAGAACAGATACACTGGCACTTTTTAAATAATGAATAGTCGGCTTGTTTTATTTATTCGCGTTTTTAAAGAAAAAGAACAATTTAACACAAACTAATCTTATAGGTAATTCAATATTCAGTGGCATTTTCCACCTGGAATAGGTGCTCTTAATGTGACTAGCATGTCAAGGTTGAAACAATCAGTATGAGTGGCAACAGAGGCACCCAGCGATGACACTGGAAAAAAATTACTCCAGAGATATGTACTCTCTTTCATCAATAACCTTCAAACATTACGACGTACATCCTGGATGGAAATGACTGGTGGAACAATTAAATTAAATTAAACTGTGCTTAACAAAATCTGCAATATTTCAGCTTAAAAGTGACTCATTTAAGAAGGATTAACAACTGCCCTTTTCCCTCACGGATTGCAGCAAGCTTATACTTTCCTGAATAAATTACAACCCCAAAAAAATACATCAAACAAAAAATCATGTCTGAGTTAACATGCGGCGTTGTATAGGCTGTGGATAGTTGTCGCGATCCCACTGCAAATCGTCTCGTTTACTAGGACGACTCTTAACACGTCATATAATGAAACGTTTGCGTATCGTAAATAATACGACAACTGGGAGTGGGACAAAAAGTGCTCGTATGTTTGTTTTTAAGCAATGGAATCTAAATGATTCGGAAATGTATCAGATTTGATTTGACCAATCTGATCTGATTCAGTGTTATTTCCTGCTGTATTCTGTAAGGCATTCTTAATAAAAAAAACTCATACTAAGTACTGTTTTTGTAGCTGAGAACACATACAAACATTAATTGCCCTTGAGCAAAGCATGAAATATTCATACAAGATAAATGCTTCCTAGACTGGACTCCATCCACGACAGAACAGCGACAAAAAAGAATGGCAAAGACAAAAACAGAAGGGTTTAAACAGGCACGGGGTGATATTCCATTAACTGACAGCACGTTTCGGTAGAATCTTTGCCTAAAGGTCTGTTTGTGAAATGGGTTAATTAGCAGAGAACGGGAAAATGGTACAATCTGGTGTTCCAAAGATCTGTATTGGTTTTAACATATATTGTTGTTTACAGGTAACAAATTGTCTTTAGTTGCGTCAGCGTGAAACGGCAAAATTCTGATAAACTTTTATACCACATATCCACTTTTTAAACAAATTCAACCAGACATATTTACAGAAAACGGATAGGAGAAGGAAATAGTGGGCATTTAACCCTCTTAAGAGACGGCTCAGAATCAGCACGTCTGGTTGTTTTCTTATTCTAATACGTATAGTGCCCTTACTTAGCAGAAGTGTGTAAAACTTGCTGAGGCTCACCACTGCTAACAAAAACTCTACATTTCTACTCTTTTTTTCAGTGATTTCGTCGTGATGGGAGTGCTTCTTGCCAATCCACAAAGAGACATTTACGAGTCATCAACGAGTCATCAAATTACGAGTCATCACATCAAGTCTGCCGCTGTCAATTAATTAAAGTGTTTGTTATTTTTTTGCTAAATGTGTAAACATCTCCGAATGTGTCAATACACTTGCCGATCATTCCGTTTTACACCATCGTATTCTCTACCATATACATGATTACAACTATAGTAAAATCGATGGATTATTAATTTCCAGCTGTCGTCAATTTTCCATTCGTGTGATGGATACTATGCAGGTTGGGCGGGCGAGAAGTCTCTTATCTTCCAGGTAAGGTTGTTGTCTCCTCTTCTCTCATGCCACCCCCAACCAGCAACGACCATCGGGGTGGCATCAGAGCCTCCTCGGGGTGGCAGGAGAGCTCTGCGGGGTGGCAGGAGAATAAAAGCGACAACAACCCTGTGTCCCTTATCTTCTGTGGTTGTGGGGTTTGTAAGATTTAAGGAAATCTGAAAGGAAACGGAATGTCTCATGACTATGAGTCATTCGGATTGCAAAAAAAAAGTCATGAAGGCGGTAACAGATGAAATTTAGGTTAATTACGACAGAATCTCCCGCCTGAGCAGTATTTAGTTTAAACCAAGTTCTTTTGCGAAAGGAATTCTCTGAATACATGTCTCAGAGCCCACGCAACATTTTGGTGTGACTTCCTGAGCCTTCCCCGTCCCTTTTTTTGGGGGGGGGGCGGGGGTGGGGGGGGGGGAGAGGCACTCACGTACCAACTGGTTACCATCAGTGTCCATAACTTTCTAAAACGACCCCTTAACGAGGAGTGCAAATTTTAAAATAATACCCCCCCCCTTTTAACCGAACATTGAGTAAACTGCTGAAAAATCTACCTTTTTGTGGGTAACACGGAGTACTGAATGAAAATTACCACCCTCCCTTCCCTTTTCAACGAAATTGACATACCGCTTACTCACTTTTTCGGTGCTTCTTTTTTTTTTGGGGGGGGCGGGGGTTGGAGGACACGAATGGTAACACATGTTATATCCAAGTGGCACGCCAGGGACTGAAACAATAATTAACCGAGTGTTCGGGTATTATCGCTCTACGTGTGGTTCAAAGCGAGTGCCATTATATTAAGATGAAAGCATTTTTTGTGCTTTAAAGGGTATTAACAGAGGTAGAGAGGTAAACTTACAATTAACTATGTTTTTGCGTAGGCCGCCTTGCAAGGCACTTTACTGAAGTAGCACAGGGAACTCTGGAAAAGGAGTCTTGACGAAACCCCAAACACTCTGTTCTAACCATAACTTGTGTGTGCTGCAACTTCCCAATTATAACATAACTTAAAACAGACTAAATATGCCTGCATTATTTATCTTTTTTTTTTTTGGTACTTTTTAAACATGGTTAGTGATTTTTCCATCGTCTTTGGCGTGTTTTCTCATTTACGAATCCACGCCAATTTTCAATCTGGCATAAAAACGGTGTCTCATTGACTTTCTTCCTCAAAGGCAGGAAACCCTATGGTGTTGAGGGTTAGGCTCATATGAAGTGGCCAGACAGAGTTAAACTAAGTATCTTAACCACTACACAACGCAAGTGAATGGACGGAATATTTGATAATTTTTTTTGTACGTATTTTCAATGATCATTACAATGTCCGGAACAGCCTTGACGATATTGCCCCTTGGTTTGTGATTTTTTTGTGACAGTGATTTGTCTTTGGTTTTAATCTATAAATACAAAACAGCAAATGATCAGTAATTGTTTCCTGAGAAAGTGGCATATTCTGAGATGTTTTAAAGGAATTACTGAAACACAGTGGCATAACATAAGCAGTTTTTTGTGACACATAATAAGCAGCCTGTCGAATTAATTATGAGCAGTATGCTCTTTGCTCAAGAAACACGCTAATTTTCCATAGAACCCTGTTTTAAGTCAGTTAAAAGATTGAAAACAGTGTACGTTGTTAGGAAACACGAGATGCGTACACACAGAATACAGTGTTTTCGATCTTTTAACCGTGACGTAACAGTAAGAGCATACTTACAACATCAAGATTTTTACAACAGCTACAATACAAAGAATATTAATCTATCCTTTATGGGCTTTCAGCAATTTGAAGTATAACCAGTCTGAACTACCTCAAGCAATTGTTTATATATCTCAAGAGCAGTTTCACAAATTAAGGCACAAAACATAATTCAAAACCCTGTAGAAGGCCAGAAATTGAAGCATCGTTTTACAAGAGTCAGGCGTAGTTTTCAATTTGCCCTCATCTTTCCCACTTGCAAACGAAGTTTGCAAATGGGAATAAGTTTGTAGTTTTTCTCGAAATTTCTGCCCTTTTTTTTCCTCTTTTTTTTCCGTCACGGAGGTTTCCAGAAAACTCCTCCTACGCTATTTGACGTAGGGCGATGAAATTTGGCACAGTGATAGAGGGTGACGAGATGTCGTCAAGTCCGCAAAAAATTTTGACCTTGACCTTGAAGGTCAAGGTCAAATTGAGGTCAAAGTTTTTCTGACCCCAAAGTGGTTTCCAGAATACTCCTCCTACAGGGTTTGTCGTAAAAAGACGGCATGTGGCAGAGACATAGAAGGTAATGAGTTGTCGTCAAATCCGTAAAATTTTTTGACCTTGCACCTCAGAGGTTAAGGTCAAATTGAGGTCAAAATATTTTTGGAAACACCTATTAATCACGAAAAGTAGCCATAAAGGCGCTCAAATCCCACTGTGAATGCATAAAACGTACCCAGCAAAGGGTAAACTTTCATCACTAACCTTGACCTTGAGGGTCAAGGTCAAAGGTCACGTGATTTTACGGGTCCTTAACGACAGGCCGACTCACCTCGAAAACGGTGAGAGATAGAGCGATTTTGAGCTCATTTTCGACCCTTTGGGCCTAAACAACGTTACATAAGAGGTACCTCGGTGACCTTGACCTTCTTGGTCACGGTCAAGGTCAAAAACCGGAAGTTGACAATTATCTCGATAACGGTTAGAGATAGAGCGATTTTGAGCTCATTTTCGACCCTTTGGGCCTAAACAACGTTACATAAGAGGTACCTCGGTGACCTTGACCTTCTGGGTCACGGTCAAGGTCAAAAACCGGAAGTTGACTATTATCTCGAAAACGGTTAAAGATAGAGCGATTTTGAGCTCATTTTCGACCCTTTGGGCCTAAACAACGTTACATAAGAGATATCTCGGTGACCTTGACCTTCTGGGTCAAGGTCAAGGTCAAAAACCGGAAGTTGACTATTATCTCGATAACGGTTAGAGATAGAGCGATTTTGAGCTCATTTTCGACCCTTTGGGCCTAAACAACGTTATATAAGAGGTACCTCGGTGATCTTGACCTCCTTCATCGTGGTCAAGGTCAAAAACTGCAAGTTGACCAGTATCTCAAAAACGGTTAGAAAACTGAATTTGATTTTTTTGTGCCCAAATGAGGTTACATTATATTCACTCCGATGGTCTCGTTCAAGATAATAATCCCGAAGCTGACAATTATGTTGAAACACTGAAAAATGTGTCTTTGACCAAATATGTTGTGTCTCTGCCCTTGCAAGTTGGTACTATTTCGCTACGTGTATCGAAATTCGGTCTAGTTTGCCATGAACTAATGTGACTTGCCAACAGAGTGTGATTGTAACCAAGACATCTTTGTTTGCCTCTGGTATTACTTAGCAATGTGCAGTTGATTGTGAACAAATCTCTGTTTTTCACCATTTTCGTCTATTTTTGAAGCACATCGTTTGCCAAGGTGTGTTGAGCAAGATGTATTACCTACATCACAGAAAGAATTTATTTGGGATAGTTTATAGATTGATGTACATGTAAAGTATCACAAAAATGTTGAAAACTTTTGATATTTGGCATTCCTTGTACCTTGTAGAGATGTGTGGTCAAGTCACAATTAATTTGTTATTCTGTATGCCCTTTCAAATATTCACTAAATAAAACTAATAGAACGCTCTTTGCATAAAAGGTTAAATCTTTCTTATTTATGCCAAAACAATGTTACTAACCGACTGTTTAGCAGTTATAGACCTGATTCAGAACAGTAAGTTTAATATCTACAGTTTAATATCTAAATTAGACGCTTTTCTCTACCGAGTAGCAAATGTTGCACTTGAAGCCTCAAAAATACGATTCTGAGCGCTTAAAAAATCTTTTAAAATCTGTGTTAAAGGGAAATGCGGGTATCTCTGCGCCATCTAGCGATCGAAATGCGCATTAAATTGAATATCGCTGAGTTTGAATCCATGTTTACACAGTATAAATAACTACTAAATCCATCTAGACAAACAAATACTTTTCAAAGACAAATAGGGTCGTGTCCAGAAATGGTATGTATTGATATTTTGTTCCTAGAAGCTCATGTGTTGATATATTGTCCATTAAAATCATATTACACTGTTTTCACCTTTTATCCACCGAGTCAATGGGATTTTGTCAAAAAGATTTATAAGTCTCTTATTGATACGGTGACATAAATTTTTTATTTGCTTAAAACATTTCGTATGACGTGTTCTTCAAACAGGGAACAAATGGGGCAATTGTCAATTGTGATTATGTGTGAATTTTGCTTTTTGATTGAAAGTTCTTCTTTTTGCCAATGGTTTCTATAGTAAAAGTACGCGACCTTTCAGTGTTTTTATTTCTCTTATAACATCGGTGACCCCCTTTTTCTTTTCAATTTTTGAATATATACCCTCAATGCATTAAGCTGTGAAAGTCTGAAGGAAATGTCAATAGTAGGTGAGATACCCGCATTTCCCTTTAAAATTCATGCCAAGTTGCCAGTTGTATCAAAACTCTACGCAAGACATCTTTTGACATGTTGTATCCAAGTAACCATTCTGGAGCCGAGAAAACGTCGATTGCAGGTTGTTCAGAAGTGCAGCAGTTTTTACCGCCTATTTTTGAAATACATTTATGAAAATTGACTTCATGCACATCCTATGTTACCGGATGACCCAAAGAAACTTTGACGGAGCGATAAATACAATCGATTCCTTATGCCTGTCACTGTCCCGACAGTGATGTCGTTAACATATGCCAGTCTCCAGACGTCTAAATAAGTCGGTAGGTAGACGATATGATGTTGATTGAACACCCCACCCGCCCCACCCCGTTTAGGAAAATGTGTCAGTTATATGCATAACGTGTGCTTGTCTTATAATGGGCGTCAATGGCAAAATTCCAATGTCCAAGTTTGCATATTGTGCATATTTTTTTCTAAATGAGACCAACCAGAAATGCTGCGGTATGTCTCTGTCAAATCTGGTCGCCCTGGTCCCAACAGTCTCAGAGCAGTTCGCGTGACAAGGTTATGGCAAAAAAAAGCAATCATACGGAAACACATTACCGATGCTTACGAATTCAACAAACTGTGGGAACTGAAGTCGGGATTGAAAATCCCTAAGTGTAGACAGGTCAATCTTTTTTATTTATTTTTTATGTTGAAATAATGCTTGTTTCAGTAGTATTAAATATTAATACAGAGACTTTTGTTTGATCTGTTCGATAAAGTATATGAAATCTGTCTAATGCAACCTCAAATTCACCTCTTTGTAAACAAAGCTTGTCAGATTCTCAGACTTAAAAATAATTAATTGTAATTTCAAACAGAATTTCGTTGCATCTGAACTAGAGTATAATCGCATTGTAGCGTAATTAAGCTCCACATTTAGTAAATTTTATGTTTCGTTTTCCTAAGAGCGATAATAAGTACAATACAATCACTTCAATAATTCAAAATAGAGATATTTGCTATGAATGTGTCCCGTAACCTGTGTCTCGGAAAGGGACAAATACGGGGCATAGGAGGGGACAACTTCAAGAAAAATTACGTCAAAGCTGTTTAATTTTTATTCAAGAAGTAACATAACTAGACGGACTGTAATGCTTTAAAAATGAAACTGCTATAAAACGAGGTAGAAAATAACTGAACACTACCACACCACGTGTCATAACAGTGCTTTATGGGGAAAAATCTGGTGAATTTTTATCTGAACTAATCTGCACTGTAATTATTTAACGCTTTTTAGTAGCGATAAATGAATGATAATTGAAAAATGATGAAAATAAAAAAAACTGCAACATTCTGACTTAAGGTTCTGACAAAATCATCCAAACGAAACAGCGTTTAACGAAATCCAGTAGCAAATAATACAAAATGTGAGACCTAAAATAAGAAATAGAATACTTGTCAGCAAATTCAAAGATACTGAATGAAAAACAATACAAACAAAAACAAAAATGAATATGTCAAGATAAACGTCTACAAAAATTGACCGTACAAAAATGCGGTGACCACTGATATTTTGCCTACGACATGTTCTTTTTCAATCTGAACCAGAGATGACAGGACGGAGAAAGCTGATTGATTTTACTGCCACCAGATTATTGGACTTCAGTCACATCCAGTACTTCTTTGCAGGTTGTTGTTTTTTTGGGGGGCGGGGGGGGGGGTAGTACCAGGATTTTCCTAGTTTCTATGTAACAGTCTCCAAAACGTAGATATTGCGTCAATTTCGAGTTTCTTTTGCGTGCTGGTTTTCGGTTTAACGTCGTTTAATTTAATTGTTTCATCGACTTTGCGCTTAACTTGGATTGTGTCTGTCTCAGAGGGTAAGGCTGGTAAAGCCGGAAGATTCATTGCAGATCTGCTTCATTCTATTTACCAAAACGGCTGACATGTGCGTTTTGTACACTGCGCTAGCCATGCTCACAACATTAGAATGAATAGTTAATTTGGCCTAAAGCGATGTAGAAGGGGAGAGTTTTGAAACGTCCATACAAGAAACTGGCTGCTTGAAAAACTTCCTGCTGTTTGGGTCTTTTCAGCCAATCTCCATCCATCACATAGACAGCCGTGTTTATTCTTTTCTTTTGACATTTTAAAGTCTTTTCAGATGTCTGCTTTAAAACTGGCTGGAGGTTTATGAACTGATCATACTCGATGTCTTCGTTTGGAATGTCGCACGCTGTACTATTTTTCCAAGACACTCACGCCTTGAATGCTTACTAATAAATAAGATTTTTGCTTCCCGTCTGAGACCGGAAACAAAATTAAGACGTAAAACTGCGGTTTTTTGTCGAGAACAGATTCTCGACGCATTTTATTACCAATGCATTTTATTTTACATTGCTGTACATCAAACTACCAAATCCAACTACATATTGGCCATTTCTTGACTGACGTCTCGGGCGCTAATATTACTTCCAATATGCAAGACTTGCGTTAAAAATGCAATGTCGAGAGGCGATATAATTCCACAAGCTGGTGACAGCTAACGCCACCGAAAGAATCAACCACGAAAAAACTGAAAATGGGTACCGTTTCGGCTGTTAAAACATTAGCACCGGGAGGCTACTTCTGTAACACACCCAAAGCAACCACATAACGAAACCGATAGCAAAAATTCTCACACTATGTACACTAATAACAGCGTTTACAGGCTGGTTGTGGCAGGGTATACCTTGTCTAACCATAAAGATTTTAAAATTGTAGAGGACGCGTAACTCAAATACATGGTATTAATCTTGCGCGATAGAAGGGCTGTTCCACGATTGCTCCTTATGGCATATTTACACCCTGGATTCGGACATATTTCTGGAAGGCGAGCTTTGACTGCCATCTATCCATAGCTTTGATCTGTTCGATACTGAGCCCTTTTGCTACTGCGTTTGTAGCCGCACCAATACGAAAGCTGTGCGTATTGTAGGGGAGATGGGAAAAGAGGCCGCGTGGAACAGCCTTTGCTTTGAACAGAAAGAGGGGACCAGGAGTGGGCCCTCTCAGGTTGAGGTAGGTTCTCGATGACGGATGGAGACGACGGGTAAATGGGATGACTCATGAACAACCAGCCTGAATGGGAAGTCGGTTTTCTTGTGTTTAAATGAATAAAAGGTAATTTCCAAAGAGCTGTTGGGCATGCAGATGTTGGGCAAATGGAGGAGATGTGGGCTGGAATTTTTTGAGCAGCTTGTCATCTCACCTATTCTCAAAAATGCTGCAAAAGCAAGAGTGAGCATTGCTTTGATGAGGTGCTGCAGGTATCGGTCCCCAAATAACCCAGATGCTGCTGTCTGCAGTTTTTGAGAACAGGCAGACTGATTGGCAAGCGTAGGTCACTATTTGTTGATGATCTATTTAACCCTTTAGAAGCTTGTCTGATTGCGAAATTGTCATACAAGTCCTCCCCCTTTACCATTTTTGGACGAAGGGAAGAGATTATGGACAGGACTGAGCTGGGTGCATAGTTTTTGCTGACCAGGGAAGCGATAAACAGGAGTATCTTGTCCTTCGCAAAGAGAGCAAATCGGTCTTTCCGATATACAGCTCTGGGAAATTTTAAATTTCACAAGGTGATTTTTGTACAAATTTCGTGCATTTTTACTTAGAGAATCCTTAACCAATCGTCTTGTAATAGTCTGGAGAGTTCCCAATGGAACGGGAGGATTGTTGAAACTGGTGCCAGGCTTGGTTGAATAGACTTTGCCTTCTGAAATTGAAGGCAAGAGAGTGCGTCTGATACTTTATTCTGTAGACTCCACCTCATGCCTTTCCTGCTCACTAATAAATAAGAATTTTTGACTACGTGTTATTGTTTTATATCGATCGAAAAAGGTCCGCATAACAAGAAGCAATTTTCAAGGAAGAGGAAGCCTGTGAGACCTAAATCTTTGTTGCACTATCATTTCTACATCGATTATGGTGTGCAAGATGCATCATTGTTAAAGTAGGAGTGGAAGACAAAAATCGTCAAATACAAAAAATATATAAATAAATAAAACAAATCCGTTTTTTGTCTGTCCTGCAGAAACTGCTTGCCGTCCGGTCTCGTCGAGCACGCAAATCAAACGGGAGTTTACACCCCTAATATTTACCTATAGAGTGCAAATTAGTCTAAACTATAACTGTTTATTATCAAAATAAATAAATACTACAGGGAATGTTGTTGTGATACTTTTGCGATGGTTTACATATGGATATATTTAATACCAGATCATATATTCTATTTATATTACAATAATGGAAAAAATCGTATTGCGAAACTCAAGATTTGGTGCCTATAGAAACACTTAAGAGCTAAATCAATATGAATCAATATGAATTAAGTCTCATTAAATGGCTAAAAGTTATAATAATTTTGGAGTTTATTATTGTTTCCTAAGCAGTCATTTTTTTTCAAAATACACCCAAGTTTTTCTCATTTTTAGGATTCAGTTTATTTTCAAGCACTCTAAATCAATTTCTGAACTTGCAAACTAGAAGTACTTAAATATATATATATATGTTACAGGGAATCTGTGTAATTAGGGACTTCATGAAATCCCTAGGGAATTCGTGTAATGGATAAGCTCATATTGATTATAAACCTATTTTGAAAAATTATCCATTCAGGAAGGCTGTTTAGTGGTTCGTCAAAACGGTGTATCTCTTTTCACATTGAAAGGAATTGGAATTTATAACATTACCATCCAAAATAACAGAACTTGCCATGAAATGTGACATAAGTTACATGGGATAAAAATATCACTAAATTCAGGTACTGAAGTATCTCATGAATGATGGTTTGGCAATCGAGTGCTTTGAGTATATTAATTCAAAATCTACTATTAATTTCGGTAAAATACTACATTGCAGACATGAAAATTCTCAATAAAAACATCGAAATTGATTGAGCAAAATATTACACGAATCCACTAGGGATTTCATGAAATCCCTAATTTCACAGATTCCCTGTAACATATATAGCTCTAATTAAGTTGCTTAACGGCAGAATGTGTCAGATATTGCCCAGTTGTCTGAATACTTCGAGATGTTTTAATACAAAATGCACTTATCTTACCCATGCAAAAACTGACTTGTAAGAAAACTGGCAAGATAAATTACTGCACATAGCATGTTTAATTACATGCAAATCAGTTTCGATGTATCATATTCAGTTAAACATATTATAAGGTTTGTAAATATGTAATAAAATAAATATTGGAATAGTAAAACAAAGTGGTGCAAGCAAGATGTTATAGAAGACAAAGCAAAATCAAGAATACCAAACAAAGAACAGCTAAAACTGAAGTCAGGCAAATTTATTTACCCGGTGTTAGAATATTCCAGAGTATCCAAATCCCAGAAAATAGTCCAAATAAGTTAATTTATAAAGTGTCCCTCTAAACAGTATAACAAACAAATCAAATATCAATATCAAATGTATAGTAATTTGAATAAGATTAAATTAAAATTAAAAATACAGAAATTACAGATCTTGTTAATAATATTTTATCTCTTAACTGAAAGCTAAGAAAACGTGTGATGAGAGAAACCCTTAAACCTGGATGTTTTTACAATACACATACGTTGAAAAAATTGACCAATGACAGAACATGCCCGATAAGATAAATACCTTTTGGCGGGGCCTAAATGTGTATTTTTACATCTAGGACATTTGAAACATTTGGAATTTTGAATTGATTTAATTGTGAAAAAATAACTAAATTTGACAAAAATGGTGGACATAAATCAAAACTTTTGACGGATTATTGAGAGTGATAACTCAGTGATAACCAGGAGAAGAGGGGCTCTTAGTTGTCAAAGCAATAGCGAAGTTCGGCTGAAGACGGCAAAGAATATTGATCTCCAAAATACTGCTTAATTCAGAAACACAGCTTCTATAACGGATTTCAAAATTTAGACAAACTAACCAACCAGCTATAGTTGTATGTTTTCGGCAATTCAACAGTCAAGTCGCGTTATAAGTCCCAAGTTGGGACCGACGAATTTTGGGACTTATAATGAGTTGGGACTTATAACGAATATCGGTCCTTCGAAGCAAATTGGTGAAATTTTTATGCGCAAAATCCATACTTATTTAGACGTAAATAGATGGTACAAATTTCTTTATATTTTAAGCAAACATGGTACAACTTATCTCTTTATCATTTATTCAAAACGATAAATAAAAATAACATTTATGGATTTTTAATTAAGTGTAAATTAAAGTGCTTTAAACCTTTAAATAAAAATTAATTTTAAAGTCCACTGTTAACTCTTGTCTCAAAGAATACGAAATTGAACAATTTAAGCAGTTTGTTAAGATTTTGCGAAAAAGTCTAGAACCTACTTTTGCTTCGCTACCTGCATCGGTGTTGGTGCACAGGGCAACCGTTATTCTGTTCTATTTATAAGTTCTATTTTTTATCGCAGTCAATATTCCTTTTTCTTTTACGATCCATTGTAATTTTGCTACTTTCCCCATTCACAAATCATTATCAGCAATTAGTAATAAAATAAAACTTTAATTGCTATCTTTATCTACCGAGAACGATTTAATCCCAAGTGGCCTTATCGCAAAGACAATGTGCTATTCGCTGTCTTGAATAAATAAAACTCTTAATAAACACCCCATAGCTATCTTTAGTAATTGTAGATGCTTTGATCTATTGTATAGGTGAAGAAATAGTGTATTTACAATATCCTTGATTTTATCGAGCTGGCCTTTTGGCATTTAAAACGCGGAATGAATCAATTAAAAATGACCGTTTGTTCTAGAAAACTCATGGACTTGAACATAAGCGAATTTAGACTTGTCCCCTAAGTTTTCCCTGTCGTAAGATTTGCACTTCGTAAAAAAGGCCTTTTCTACGTGCAGGGAAAACTTACGCTCACAGTTGCATAACTTTTCCCTGTGCGTAAATTTTCCCTGTGTATTGATTGACAGCTTGTTGTAATTTGCTTGTTGAATCCACATTATTTCTCGCCATAAATGTGCGTACACCTCTTCAAATGCCCGTACAACGGAGTTTTCCACCGGGGAGACTCAGTACCACCGCGTATTACAGATGCGCTTTGGTGGTCCTGGTGCACTTTTGTGGTACTGAGGAAGAAACTGGTTAAGTGAATATTACTTTAGCAAACTCATATATCTTGCTTATTGCCTAAACGTCACCCCTCATACTGTCCCCCTATCCAACCCCCCGAAAAAATGATTTTAATATTCTATGACGATATATCGAACGCTGTGAAGGTTTCTTTCGTCATAAATATTAACTGGTCGGATTACCCGCAAATTACTTTTCAACATACCATACAGAAGAGTAATCCGTGCTCTAACAAAACGTCTTGGATGAGGGGGGATAACAGAGTAACAGACCCTCTCCATTTATTTATTTGCACTCTACTCCCCCCTCCCCAGAAAAAAAGCCAAAACACACCCACACATAAAGTTCTAGAATTAACGTTCTAGAATGCAAATATATTCTGGATTGAATTTATCCGGGGGAGTTGCAGGGGGGGGGGGGGCACTGACATACCGAATCATTACCATGCGTGTCTATGACTTATAAAAAACGACCCCTAAACGCGAATTGCTAATTTTAAAATAGGCCCCCTATTTAACCAAAAGCGGAATGTTGCAGTTGAAATAACCCCCTTTTGTGGAAAAGGCTGATGAATGACACTTATTTTTTTAAACGAAATTGGTACTCCGCGGGGACCGCGTCTGGCCTCAGAATTGTCCACTTTCTCCGCGTTTTGCTTTTGGATACGCATGGAAATACATGTCTTACGAAGCCCCCCACCCTAGAATTTTATTTATTGACATAAAAGACAATTATTAGGAGGGATGTGGGGAAGGGCAAAGCACTCAGGGTAAAAATAAATGTCTAGTTTTATTGTTGAAATGGATTTTCTACGTCCTGAGACATAAATATGTCATTTAAACTTAAAATTACATTTTCAGGTTCATTACTTAAAAGACTGATAGTTAAAAGCAAAAAAAGGACTTTTCTACGGATAGTGGCGTAGAAAAGTCTTGTGCGTAAAAAATCCAGGTTTAATTTTATTATTGAAACGACTTTTCTACGTCATAAGCGTAAATACATTATTTCAACTTAAAAATCCATTTTCAGGTATATTAGTTTGGAAGTTGATAGCTAAAAGTGAAAAAAGGATTTATTTTACGGAAAGTAGCGTAAAAATGGCCTGTGCGTCGGAAATTTACGTCTAGTTTTATTTCGGAAATGACTTTTCTACGTCTTTAAGGCATTAAAAATCCATTTCAACTAAAAAATCGATTTACAAAGATATTACCTTGAACCTGGATACTTAAAAGAGAAGAAAGGACTTTTTTACGGATTAGTGGCGTATAAATGGCCTGTGCGTCAGAAATTCATGTCTAGTTTTGTTGTTGAAATGACTTTTTTTACGCTCTTTAAGGCGTAAAAAATGCCCTTTTAACTTACAGATAGATTTAAATATATCTTGCTTTAAGGCTTGATAGTTAATAGAAAAAAGGACTTTTTACGGAATAGTGTCATAAAAATACCCTGTGCGTCAGAAATTATGTCTAATTTTGTGTTTGAAATGACTTTTTACGCTCTTTAAGGCGTAAAAATGTCCTTTTAACTTACAGTAGATTTAAATATATCCTGCTTTAAGGCTTGATAGCTAATAGAAAAAAGGACTTTTTTACGGATTAGTGAGGTGAAAAGACCCTTTGCGTCAGAAATTCCTGTCTAATTTGATTACTGAAATGACAGGCTGTTTTTATGTAGAAAAGGCCTTTTCATTATTTCAATGACTTTCTTTTCATATGCCGTTTCTTTGTTCCTGTTTCGACAGGGAGACACAATGTCTAAAACTGAATTTTAGCGACGCAGGGAAAATTACGCTCTTGAAGCGTAAGTTTTCCCTGTACAGCACCCGTAGAAAAGGCCTTTTCTATGCACATGAAAATCTTGCAGGCAATGCACTGACAGGTAGATTTTACGGGCTTGGTCGTAGAAAAGGCCTTTTCTGTGTAAAAACAGGCTGTTTTTACGCGCAGGGAAAAGTTATGCAACAAAACTTAAACATGGCAATTAAATAAGGAAAAAACGGGACTTTGCAAAGTTGGGAATTGTAACGAATTGGGACTTATAACGGGGGGGACTTATAACGCAGCTTGACTGTACTTTTAAAACTGGTATTAAAACACCTAATCGCCAGTACACAAAACACAGTACACAATCCTTTTCTGTATTTATGCCTTGCTACCAATAGCTGGTACCAATTAATTTTCTTACCTCGAAACCAAACGCTGGCTGCTTATGTAAGCGCACACTGTTAACTGTCCTGCTGGCTTAAGCTGCTCATGCGTTGTTAGTGCTTCGTATATCGAAGTTGTACGGAGCCGATGATTCGGACCTTTTTTTCTCTTGTCTGGTCCATATTTTGTCTTGACTGTCTCTTCTGAACATAGCGGCCCTAGGACTTCCAAACTTCGCATTTTGCATAACAAAAATGGTGTGTGCTTAATTTGCGTATACCAGAATACGTTGAGCACAGAAAAAAAACTTGGGTTTTGTTTCTAAGAACGACACTTAAACGCTTTACACGATCCGTTTTTGCTGCATGAGCGTGATCATGCCAGCAAGCTGTATCGTGTAAACACAAAGTTTTTATGATTTTTATGACCCATCCGTCGTCACGCAGCAAGCTCGCGGAAATAGAGCCCGTCCTATTTTTTTCGTGAGCACAGATATGCTAATCAGACCACTTGAAAGAGATTAACCGATAAGTGTCTCAATTGGATGCCAGGCCAGTTGCTTAAAGCCATTAAAAGTCGGGGGAAAGGAGCTATTTTCAACTGAACCCCGAGGTAAGTGGGGCAGCTTGGCCATTAAAATGTCGTTATGTGATGCCATTTCATAATATAAGTAGCATAGCTATGTTTTTTCAGCAAGGTTTATCTAGAAGGGATATCCCCCGATGCTCGTATCATCTTCAAATCTCTAGCTCTTCTCGTTTTAGACGAGATCCACGGAAACGATTTACAGAAAAAAACGCTTTCCAATACTAACTTAACAACACTGGGAGAATGGAACTTTCGAAGTGTGCATGCAAAAAAAAAAAGTTTCACAGAAATTGCATTAAAAAGTGACAAAATAAGGTCATAGTATGGCCTTTATGCGTTTAAATGTCACGTTCAGCTGATTGCTAAGCTTGCACAGTTAATATTTCGCTGTGTAATCGAGTCTTTTTGTTACTTCGAATCCTATCGAAGGATGAAAGGTCTTTGTTTCTTGGACTGAAAATCTTGCACAGGGCCAGAGAATAAATTCTAAATTCCAAACACAGTGTCGAAATTCTTATGCCTGTGTCTACTGATAAATTTTTGCATTTTAGTTGTCCCATAACCAACCTTAAAGGAGAAAAAATAAAAAAGTTTGGTTTGATCCAGATCAGTGCTGGAAAGAAGCTATGACACGATAAATAACATAGCTTTTGATGCTTGACGGGATTAAGGTGAGGCGGGTTGAAAAAGAAGAAGGGGAAGAAGAAAATAAAAAGAAGAAGAAGAAGAAGAAGAAGAAGAAGAAGAAGAAGAGAGAAAGAAAGAAAGAAAGAAAGAAAGAAAGAAAGAAAGAAACAGAAGGAGAAGAACAATCAACAATACACTCACTGCATTGTAGTGAGATTTCAATACTTTTTTGTTTTGTTTCTTTTATATTTTATTACTCTTTTATTAATTAATTTTTATAAACAAACGTTGATATAGAATATAATCCATCGGGTTATGGAGTGGTCTTTGACATTTAATTGCCTCATTTCTTTGCCATTTAATTGGCTCAGTTCGACACATGAATTGTGCAACAATTTAAATTCACACCTTCCATCCTACTGACCAAATCCAGGGTCTCCTATAATTTATTTAAATTAAAAATGTTCAGTTTTTCGATATAGCTAATTATTAACTCATTTCTAAGAATTTGTCTAGCATAAATTACAGATGAAGTTTGTTTGTTTTTGATATCAGCGCAAAATGAATCCCAGTTAAGTTCCGATAAAAAAAAAAAAAAGCAACACGCACAGAACTGTAAAATCTAGGTGAAGTAATTTTACAGAAAAGTCGCAAAACGTCAGTCTCGTTTTTTTTTTTTTTTTCATATTCCCAGCTTTACTAGTGCGCAATTGTTTATTCACGTTCATAGACTGATTTAGCGACAATTGATCTAAATGGACAGAGCACGACTTGCGAAATGGGCAGTGCAGCGTCCACGGTACAACAGTAATTTCTTTTACTACCAAGGGCTGCCTGACCTTCGCAGTTACTGTTTCAGTGATTGTTGCGCTCATCCCTGATGGTGTCACAAGCGATAATCCTGGAGAGCATTTGGTGCCACCAGATAAATGGTTCGAATTTAACCGCTTTTTTGTAGAAGCGTCACACGAATATATTACAGAAAACGTGAAGAAATAAAATATGAAGCTCGTTAGGTGCGGTTTTATTATTTATCCACAACAAAAGTACCAATGCAATTGCTCAAAATATAGGGGTTTTGAGAATTTAGATCGGTTGTCGTACCCTGCTCACATGGACCAATTGTTGTCAGATGAATTGTCGCTAGATCTATTGTCTAAATCCAGTTGTCGCTAGACCCAACTTTTGTAAAATAAATTATCGCTACATCAAGCTTTGCCCTTTTTGGCAAGAAATCTTTCATGGTGTTGTTGTTTATTTGTAACCAAAATCAAGACAATTGTCAGTAAATTGTGAGTAATTTACACTTCTCTTATTCTAGAAATCGGTATGCTGGTTTATACAATACTAGAAAATTCAACTTGAAGCGAACTAAAGCAAGTGTAAAAACATTTATTTCTAGTATGGCGCTTTGACGCATCGTTACGTCACAGCATATAACTACTGCGCTTGAATATCTCACAGTTCAAAGTATAGCTCTGCAGTGCTTCTATAACTCTATGACTTTATTGCGCGTCCACATACTTCATAGTATGACTTTGTGGCGCTTCCATATACCTTACAATATAACTTTATGGCGCGTCCACATACAGTACTGTACTTCATAGTATGACTTTGTGGCGTTTCCATATACCTCATAGTATGACTTCATGGCGCTTCCACATACTTCATAGTATGACTGTATTGCGCTTCAACATACTTCACAGTCTGACTTTGTGGCGCTTCCATATACATAACTAAGCTAACCAATCACTGTTAATTAAAATTTTTCTGCTCTACTATGCGCTTCAAATTTCCTCTAACTTGATTAATGAGTGAGAAACAAAACTACATTAAAAAGGTCTTATGTTAAGAGCTGAGAGGTATTAAAATTAATAAGGGAAGATTCAAGTTGCAAAGAAAAACGTTAGTTCCCTGATGAGTTGCTCTGGGCCGTCCTGTGAAATAACAGACTGAAAAGTCGCTTGGCTGTATTACTCATTTAGGTTTTAAAAGCCAAAACAAGGGCAGGCAATGGTCTGTTTTCTGTGAAATCCTTTCACTGCGCACATTCTGTAATGTGCTGTACATCAATTGCGTTATTTTCTTGCTCTGGGGGTAGGGCAGATAAATATAATCATTCTGAATAATTTTCAGTGCTGAACAAGATAAATACACTTAGAAAATGTTATTTGATTGGTGTTTTAATGGTTTTTGTATGGAGAATCTCGAATTTAGGCTCCAGTGGGAACTGGAACAGAAATTAAGTTTGGCTGATGGATTTCCAGGACCAAACTTTTGTGGAGTAAGAACGGAGATGGCTTTATTCAACTTTTGTGGCAAGGATTTTGCAAGATATTTACAAAACTCCTATTGTCCCCAAGGTAAACCTCGATTAGCATCAAAATAAGTAATTTCTACAGGTTTATTTTATTTATTTATTTAATTCAGAAGCCTATATTCAATGATTCTGATGGAAGGATTAGAATGGAACAGGTAGATAAAAACACCTATTGCAAGACCAAAACTTCAGTTGCCCTTCGTGTGGCAATCCAAATATATTTCGTTTGATGCTCCTGACAAAACACATTGAAATGGTTAAATGGGAAAAGCAGCACAATACACTGTTTAAGGAAATGTCATTTCATAATCAACTCATTGGCGGCAACTCACAGAAATTTACAGCGTAACTTAATGTTGCTGCCCATCAAACAGGTTGTGCTCACTTTAGCCGACCGCTTTGTCCATTTGGGGCGTTTAATTCTGCTTCAGAACCAAGGAGAGCGAGAGAATTATTTTGGTTTACTGCATAGAGCTGTAAACACATAAAACTGGCTGTATTTCACTGGTTATATTTTTAAAAAGATAGAAACAGGAACCAAAGGGCATCCGTAATGTGTGAGGAAGAGAAAGAGCGAGGGGTGCAGAAACTGGTGAAGCTGTTTGAATCGCGATTCGCATTCACACATTCCCACAGTGCAGACGAGGGTTACTCCACTACCGGGGCGCCATCATCTGCCCGGATGAGAAGGCGCTCGTTTGCGAAAAAACAACAGCCGGCTTTCAGAACAACCGGAAGTGCGTCCTCCGTAAGCAGCGGAAGTTCAACGGATACGTATTCACCAGCGCTTGTTAAAACATTTAACCGCAAGGCGGCCCTTCGCAGACCTATGACGTCAGACAACAAAAGACGTACGGATTCAAAAGTACAATTCTCTTTTGAAAATAACCAAAGCCCTGGTGGCTTCAGCCCGAGGACATCGCTGAGGAGACAGAAATCTATCAGTGCGGATAGCTTAGCTGAAATCCGCACGACAGCGGAAAACATTCATTGCGAGGAACACGGAGATTTACCTGCAGGGGAATACACCGAAAATAAAATATCTGATTGTGAGAGTACAAATGGACATAACATTAGCGATGTTTTAACAAACAGATCGCATGAAAAGGGATCCCCAGAATTGTTACTACGGAGATTGTTGAAACGCAGTGTTCACAAGGAAAAGCAAGGTAAGCATTACAGTTGAACGATAGCTTCTAATTGAGTAGATTCTCAAATTTCAAACTAAGACGTTAAAAAAAAAGAACTGCGATTAAAACTTTCTGAATGATATTTGTATAATTCATAGAAATATTTGCAGTTTATAAATGTTAAATAGTAGAAATGGCTACTGAATTTTTCACGTGCCATGAAACTGAAATTGAAAATCCCATATTTAATTCAAAAACCGGCTTTTTTATCACGGCCCTCTCATATACTAGATTCCATAGGTTCCAGTAGTGAAGTGATTTTGTTAAAACTTCAGACAGATCACAGCCGATACCACTGCACTATAAAAAACGGACGCCCACAATGAGTCGTGCGTGTAAGATAACCGACCCGGAATATTCTTGATGTTCCTTTGTCCTTGGTATTAATATTATTACATTGGTTAGATTAATTTGCATCAAATAAGTTACTTAGCTGATTAATTAGAAGTCAGTTGGGGTTGTGAAATACACGCGAGGGAACTCTTAAAGTGAAATATGACACGAAAAAGGGGGAAAATACACTGCGCCGCTAAACTTCTTCGTGTTTCCAGTGAGTGAAAATGCGATTTTTGTCAGATTTCAACCCCTTTTTGTCAGATTTCAACCCCTTTTTGTCAGATTTCAACCCCTTTTTGTCAGATTTCAACCCCTTTTTGTACTAATAGATGTTTTGAGGCAGCGTTTATTTCTAAAATTCTTGGGATGTACCAGGTTAAAATAGCACTGTTAAAAAGACTTTCTCAGAACGGGCATTGCACAAATATATCGGAATATTTTGAAATTTATGCCGAAATCATGAGCATAAGAGTTAAGCCTTGTTTCATTATTTTTAATTTTTTCCACAAAAAATCTTTGTTCGAGAGATGTGCAGTAGAGGACACGAAAAGTGACTTGATAAATAATAATAATAAAAAAGATTCCTGCTTTGTTCTTTCAGCTAACAAACTTATTGTCATATTCAAAAAAGATAAATAAACATATTGTACAGCTTTCACCTATGGCAAACATATGGCAACATATATTGATATGTAACACTGTGGCTATCCCGTGGTTAAGTTCACCTTTATACGACTAGGTCACTTACCTGACAAGGTCTGGTAATGTAACCAACCTTAAAAAAGGACAACACGTAGGTATAATGAAGCCCCGTCACGTGATAAGGTTCTTATGAGTGAAATGATAATAGAGAGCTTTTGGAAGATGCTCTTATTTGAAAATAAACTTCTTTGTAGTTTTAATTAACGAAGTTGTTTTTTGTTTTGGAAGTGTAATTATGCCTTGTTTAATAACAATCTCACGTAATGGCTACTTTTCTAAAAAAAAAAAAAAAGATGAAATTACAATAGGCAGCAAGAAATGCGTCTGAAAACCCTAGAAAGGGTGTCTGGAAAACCTAGAAAGGGTGTCTAATGTTCACTTGCTGTCTTACGAGATACGTGCCGGAAAGAAAATGAAAGCTTAAGGTTATGTTTTCTAGACACAGAAAATACCCTCGTTAAGAAGATGAAGACATCTTCTTGCAGTCCTCGTTGGCGATTCCAGCAGCTCCGACGAGCTCATTGTTGTTGTTGAAGATGCACAAAATTGTCTGAAATGTCAAGTCCGCAAGGCTTCGCCTCACTGTGAGATGTGTCGGCGTCTAGGGCCAGGAGAAAAATAAGCTTGTTTCTCACCCAACCTTAGCTGTTTTCACGAGGCTTTATTTTTTTCTCATCAAAATTTGTAGATGGAAGACACTCTTGTATCAACTGGTTACCATGCTTGTCCATGGTGTTTTAACACGAGCCCTAAACGCGGACTGCTAAGCTATAAATAGCACCGGGTCCCCCTTTTTTAACCAAACGCGGAGTACAATTCTGAAAGAACCCCCCTTTTGTAGGTAACGCAGGGTACTAAATAAAATTAGCACCCCCACCCCTCTCAACGAAATTGTCACTTTGCGCGGACCGCGTCTGACCTTAAAAATATCCCCTTTCTCCGCGTTTTTTTTTTTTTGGCATGCATGGTAATACATATAATACCAAATAGCCACCCCTGCCCCCCCCCCCACCACCACTACCATCATCACCATCACCATCACCATCATCATCATCATCATCATCATCATCATCATCATCATTCTCATCATCATCATCATCATTGACAGCACGTATTTCACTATTATCTAAGGCATTGCCTAACCACACAAAAATATGCTCACAATGTAAGCATGGAACCCTTCAGTTTTGAAGTTAGACTATCTGGCTCTTAATTCGGCATTCCTCAGAAAACATAGTGTCATACACTGGACACATAAGATATTTTTTACCTTAGCTGTATTGCGAGACATTTATAACATAATTATTGCTGACAAAAAAAGAGCTGCTAGAAAAAAAATGGATAAAACGCCAAGAATTTGAACGTATTGTGCAAGAAGGTGAACCGTACCTCTAAAGCTTCAGTATCTGCTCTACGAAAATGTTAGGTAATGAACATGAGCTAGTATATTTTCGTAGAGTAAAATGTACGGCATTGAGTCCGTGTGTTGTCAATGAAGTCTGTATGTTTTTTGTATGTGTGCTTGTTTCGGTTTATTCCCAAAGTAACAGCCTTAGAAAAAAGCAAAGCGTAAAAGATTCCTCTCAGTTTCTGGTGAAATAGGTTTAGTATTTCTACATGCATCATTGAGATACACATATGTTAATTTAGTCAATCCATGAGGTACAGTTCGTGAGTGTTATCGGTATGGAAACAGCTAAACATATTTAAACAATATTTTTACAAACTTTTCATATAATAGTTTCATTGTATGTAGAACAAAAATGTTTATTTGACTTACTCTAATAAATTTGAAGAAATACCTTATTCTAAACAACACAACATCTGCCTCTGAAATTTTTAATAAAATACTTACATTCTTTTACATACACAGTGAAACATCAACAAACAGGGCAAACAGGAAGTGTCTGTTATTTTAGGGTTATTTATACAGTAACTTGCACAAAACCAAGTATTCGGTGTGGTGTGCCCGGTTTATTGAGGTTTCTTCATTATGGAAATGAATGGCAAATAAAAAGAAACTGTAAACTACTTGCGGTATATCAGGTTGTGTGATTTATTGAAGATTAAAGAATAAAATTAAATGTTGATTTAATGGCAAAGGATATTAAATTCTAAAGCAGGATTTATGAATTGAAAAACTTGAGGTGAGATTAATATCGTGATATGAAAAATGGAAAATGGTTGGAAGTGAAGTATAATTTTGGCTCAGTGGGACTACAGTAGTCACCATGTACACAGACATCCGGACAAACGACAGCCCGCTTATAACGCCAAGAGCCCTGTACATTTGTACTAACGTAAGTCTTATAGCTATCCCATTATAACGATAATATCCTCAGCCGGCAAAAAAGCCTTCTTTTTTTTATATCCCAAATAAAACAGTCCAATTCAGTATGTCTACTTTTCATGCATAGTGGTAAATCCAAATTCGGAAATTTTTTTTATTTCGTTGCATTCAAGTGTAGAGCAATATACAAGGACATAAACTTCATGTTGTTATTTGGAGGGTGCAATTATAGATATTTATTCAATGAAAAAGAACAATAACATAGTGGTCTGTACAATAACTACCGACAATCTATCTAAATATTTTGGGTGTATTTTTAGACAAATGAGGTTAGAAAAATATATGTTGTTAAACCTTCCTTTTCTTTTTCTTTTGATTTTCTTTTTAAAAATAACCAAAACAACTTATCTCTTTAAATTTTAAAAATTAAAAATTTTAAATCCCCGTGTGAAAACAAATTGGCGTAAATATTAATAATATAGTCTTTCAGACTTATCATATCCATCTGTTTATAGATGTTGTATTTTAATTTAATTTAGATTCTCCAGTTCATACAACCTTGGACAGAACGGTGTCAGATACGAGTGGGCTTACTCGTAAAACCAAGGACCGTTTCGTGACGTTTTCGACCGATGTGACCGAGGCCGAAACTATCCGGAAATTAACGAGAACACCGACGCCATACTGGTCCCAGGATTCTGAGGAAGCTGAATACGTGTTTGACGAACAAAGTGACAGCGCCTCTGGCCTTTGAGATGGTGGAGAAATCAGCAGCTCAACAAACTTCCGAGTTCAGAACAACAGAGGGATCCAATTTTTGTCTACGTAAAATGTATTGATGGAAGCAAATTAAGTACGTGTTCAGACATCTGGAATATTTGCCAGGCATGTAGTGAACACATGCAAATTACATGATCTAAACAACTAACTTTTTCCACTATTTTTTTGTATAGTTAAGTTCCTATTGGAAAACGATTTTCTCTTTTTTTCTCAGAAAATAATTTCCGCGGATCTCGTCAAAAAAAGCGAATAGCTACAATTTTGAAATATAACAAGATATAATCCTGGAATTGTGTGAAATTTTGAGGCAAGAATGCCTTATATGTTGTGTTTTGTCGATAATGATTTCACACCGCACATCAACGATAACAAAGCAGGAGTAGCCTAACCAGCGGAACAGTGTACAGTGTGCGCTTACGTAAGCAGCCAATGTTTTGCGTGGGATGTTACACGAAGTTAGAAAACTGCAGGCCATTGGTAGCAAGCCTGGAATACATAAAAGGATATAGTATTGCAATATTGCAGTATTGCAATATTCTTTCAAATAAACTGCTTTTATAGGAGTGCTGTTAGAAACTTTTTTTGGGAGTCTACATTCTTTGCCTTCTTCAGCCGAATATCCCTATCGCTTTGAAGACTAAAAGCCCCTCCGCAGTTAAGTTTATTGTGCTGACTTATTATTTGCATTAATCCGTAAAAGGTTTTGCTTGGTATAAATGTTAACAATGCAGAAAGTTTTATACTTTCCAACCTAATCACTTCGCTTAGTCCGCTCTAGTTAACATTTGAATCAAAATATATTGAAGTTGTACGGGGCCAATGTTTCGGACCTTTTTTCTCTTTACTGGTCCGTCATTTTATCTTTACTACTGTTGTGACCACACTGGCCTTGGGACCCTCAAATTTTGTACATATGTAGTACTTGATCTGAAGTTGTGCTTTTTGTTTTCGCCTTTCTTTTCATTTTCATGATCAAAACATGAAGCAAAAACAATAATTTTTATCAAGACATGCAACGCGTCACATGTGCCAGCTGTGCGTTAGACAACTGATATATGCTTTATTTTCGTAGGAGAAATGCTCTGATCGTAGTGAAATGCTTGTTAAGTTTAATGAGAATAACGAGTGGATGTAAAATCTTACCTTTTCATTTTAAGTACCCTAAATGTTCATATAAATTATCGGCTTCAGTTACGCACTATTCTTGATGAAGAGGTGGGGAAAGGGGAGAGTAATTCATAGAGTAAATAGCAATGCTATGTTTTAGAAAGATTTCAAATTGGCAAAAAAGGTACTTAGAAAGGTTCGCAATATGAAAAAATATCTTGTCTATGAGGGAAAAGTAAACCAAAATCAGGCTGAAATTTTTTTAAGTGTATAATATTTCGCTTTGAGAAATGGGTTCTCATTATTAAATTGTGATCACATGTTTATCATGAAGTATGCATATGCCGATTAACCTTAGCTTCGTTGTTAAACACCTTAAACACAGTTCGCTATATGACAACAAAAATTTTAAAATATGTAATTATGTGGTTACCCTGTGCTGAACGTTTCCATGTATTATGACCAAGTTTAAGTCCAGTTCGAATTCAACACATGCTTCCGATATGAAGCTCGCGTAAAATGCTAATATGTATTTAATTCCATCCTCATACATGGAATAAATATAATAACGATAAATTGTAACAAATATGCATAATTTAATTACACATTATTATCTAGTTTTAAAACTAGCCCTTATTCAGCTAGACAGCGGAATGACCCAATCGCAGAAATCACAAAAGAACATGTTGGTATTACATTATGATTAAGAAGATAAAGTCACCGAGGTACCCCTCCTTTGTCGTCGTTTTGGCCCAAAGAGTCGAAAATAGTTCAAAATCGCTCTTTTTCATACTGTTTCGAGATAATGGTAAATTTCAGATTTTTTACTTTGACCGGGAATGGAAAGGTCAAGGGCGCTGACGTACCTTTTATCTAACGAAAATGAGCTTAAAATATCTCTATCTCTAACAATTTTCGAAATAATAGTCAACTTCCGGTTTTTAAGCTTGATCATAACCAAGAAGGGTGAAGTCACCGAGATACCTCTCATGAAACGTCCTTTAGACCCAAAGGGTTGATGAGATAAGCTTTATGCTATGATGTGTTTTCTGGACACTATGTTGTAGAAAAATAGCTTTCACCTCAATTTGGTCTTGACACGAACTGGATAGGAATGCCACTTTTCATCTCTTTATTGAGTAATACAAATAATTCTCTTGATAACTGTAGTCATGCTAAACAGAAAACGGGTTCACTTGAATATCTATTTGCTATAAATGTTAATAAAGTCGAAGGCCAACTGGAGTTTCTGCAAAAATAGGACTCTAATTGAAAAACGAAAACTGCTTTTTATATTTATATATAAAAGACTGATGTCCCAACAAGCAAGCGAGTGTTTAACAACGCGGGTTATATTTTAGTGTCAGTTTTATTGTTAGTTTGTAACCACTATCGACAAGGAAGTGGTTTGATTCATAGGATTTTTAATTATATCCATTAGAAACGACCAATATATAACTCGCATATTGCGGTATGATCGAGTAAAACAAGTAAGAGCTCATAATGGAGCTCACTGGTTCCTGGGGAGGCAAGGATTTCAAATGAAAAAGTCGTAGAGGGGTCTGACAGCGAAAAGATCACCAAAATGAAAAATTTAAAAATTGAATTCATTATCCATATATCATTCTGATATTTAGAAAAAGAAAAATGATTTGTCTTGTAGAGATAATTCCATTGGATTTCTTAATATCACAGAATATTGAAAAATAATTTTTGGCATTATATGTTTGATATGTGACGCTTACTAACTAGAAATTTTAATTTACAGAGCAGAATAATGAGATGCGGGTTAAGTTTGAATCTAATTTCCTAAGAATTAGATATCACACCGGCAATTTTTATCCATATTTTTTGTGGTAATATACTTTTGTAACATTAACATCATTTTTCAAGAGCTGTTAAGGATTTTGGATTTTTTAGCAATATTCAGTAACTTATTTTGGAAGGCAAAGACAAATTTAATTCAGTCTATCTGTCTATATGTCTATCTATCTGTCCATCTATCTATCTATCTATCTATCTATCTATCTATCTGTCTATCTATATATATATATATATATATATATATATATATATATATATATATATATATATATATATATATATATATATATATATATATATATATATATTCTAAGAGCTCTGTTCTAAGTTAGCACAAATAAAGTGAAATCACACTGTTAAGGATTAGCATCTGACTCAGATTTTCTACATTACAAGACCCCTTCAAATATTTGTCATTGCAATTCAGTTGCGATTCACCCACTGATGCACGGATTCAGTCACTGTCTCAAACACACATTAACGCTATAGCACATAAAATACATAGATTTAAAAGACATAAATTGATCAAATCAATTCTCAGAAATAAATCAGTGCTTTCTATCATTTTGCCATCTTATAATCTTATGAAGTAAAACCTTATTAAATCAGGATCAAATAATAACATGATATGTCGCTGCTTTTATAACAAACCTGTAGTTGTTTTCAGGTTTTACGCTCCAAAAGCATGAAGAGAGATCCCTTGAGATCGACACATTGGTCAACTTTAATTGCAATTTATCCGCTGACCGTCTTATAAACACAATACTGCTATACCAGACAAAGTCAACAAACAAAAGACACCGAACTAGTTGAAAAAAATAAGTCAGTAGATTCAATCACTTTTATCAGCCTATCATCTTTAAATTGATTTCAAACTCAAATCGAGCAACGAAATAAAGAAACAGCCTTACAAATTTCCATTACTTTACGATCAAACGCTAACTTGATATATCACCTTTATACCAGGCTCGTGTTCATTTTGCTTGCACTTTTCACAAACCAACAACGGAATAAAAAATACATGTAATCGAGAAATGTGTCAGTATTAATTGCAATTTGTCCAATGAAAATCTCATTCAAATAATATTATCACAAGAGCTAAATGTATAAAATCATAAGATGTATAACTGTCTTTCAACTTTCATTTCGTTGAAGTAATAACTCAAAATATCGCTGTTCTTTTCACACCAACACCATGACAAAAAACTCGAAACATTTGTCGGTGTTGATTGCACTTTGTCCATTGATAATTATACCATACCAGATTGGGAATCTATGAATCTCTCCCAACCATTATTAATCATTGGAAAAACAAACACTAGAATACAAGTTACAACTTCGATGCCGCTCCATTGCATCGCCCTTTATCAGAATATTTATCTTTAGTAAGAAATTAGGGAAATAGCAAGCACAGCACCATTTTTCGTTCAGTATTCTACTATACATAAGTATTAAATATTACAAAGAAATGTGATGAAAAGCTGTATGAAAACTGAATTTGGATGATGTGGGTATTTTACAGAAACTTCTCATCAACTTCTTATATTTCGTTTCCATGGAGCAAAAATGGATATTTTCAGTGTGAAGACAAGCCATTCAATTGCAGATGGTTATTTTTTATATTTAACAACTAATTGTTAAAATTTATCGAGAAAAAGTGTAAACACATTTCGCGTATACCTGGAATGATATGTTTCCCCAAAATGGAATGATGTTAGCCGAAATAAATTTCTGTTCCGTTTCAGGTATAGGTTTTGCACCAAAACAGAAAGAATGCTTCTCCAAAGGGTATAATTACTTTCAATTTCACGTCAGTGGTCAGTGCCAACAACGGGGCATCACAGCCACTATTTTGATTTTCCTACGAAATTGCTAATTTTTAATTATTACAGTAAGTTATTTTCACAAAAGCTGATTTAATAAAAAATTTAGAAGAAAGAACCACCACAGTATAATAATCATGAACTCATTGCCACTACTGTTTCAGTAGAAATGACTTAATCTAACATTTGGAAGAAAATATTTAAATTAGACTGTAACTTCAATGGATTGCCACTGGAGACTCGGTGCTTGATCTTATTTTTTTTGAAACTGTGCTTATTTTTATTGTCATGATGATTCAGCTTCCATGAAAATCACTAAATCTAACATTTAAAAGAATGTTTTCTCTCCCCCAGTGCCGTTATTGTATCATCAATCCAGTCACTGAAGCATCAATTCTACTACTTTTAATTTTGTATTTCACACATTGTGCTGATTTGTCATTGTTATAATTTTTATGTAACTGAAAATTACTTAATCTAACATGTAGAAGATAACTATCAAATTTTAAGTGCCAGCACTTGGTTATCATTGCACAGCCGAGCCCTCAGTGTCACTGCTTTGATTTTGGCCAGTATCTGTTTGAGTGGTGATTTATTAACTCTCATATCTTTCACACTGCCTGCGCTTACCAGATATCTTGTCCAACATAAACACTACGTGGCTCGATGTTAAGCTCACAAAGATGTCGCAATGCGATTTTTTCGCCGGTTTGATGTTAGTTTGTTGATAATCGTCGCTCTAGCCTCAGCACTTTGAAATTGACGTTGGAAGTACTGTGATCTAATTAAATAATCTTGATGCAGGCTCGTCACTTGGTTATAAGTGCAAAGTGTTACATCGAACTTACAGACAAATGTTTCACAGACAACGAACAGATGATCTAACTACGGTAGAAACTTCTCCCTGTTATAAGGGACACACCTTGCATCAAGATTTTCTAATGCCGCGGCATTATATATAGTAAATCGCATTACAGAGTTATAGTTTTTTGATCCGGTGATCGGTATAAATAGGAAAAAGTAGTTACTTTGCAGTGTATATGTTTTAGGTGTAGTTACGATTAAAATAAGTCTTCCTGAGGAGAAAATAATTAAAAGTAAACCACTATCGCTCTCATCTGCAGGGCAAAATAGGCATTATAATCAATAAATGAGACACTGTGGTACACAAACTGTGAATTATAAACACAGTTTCAGTGCCCTTAGCATTTCAAATAGGAAAGACGGGCTTCAAATCAAGAAAGGTAAGTCTTATGCGCAAACAAAAGATAAACCCTGGATCAAAAATGTGCCGAAGAGTTAGTTTTCAATATTATGGAGCAAAAACACAAACGAAACTTTTGAAAAATAGCAGAACTGAAACTGAATTAAGACCAAAAAATAGGGAGTTTATGAAAACAAATCGAAAAGCCTATACAAAAACAAAAAACTACTAAAAATCCAAAAGAATATTGAAAAGTTTTTGAAATGAAAAAGAACAAAGTGTCTATAGAAGATTTTCTGTAGAATTTGGTTAATCACTTTAAACATGCTAATGTATCCGATATAAATGAAAATATGAATGTTGACAATATCTCATACTCACGCTAAACCACAGATGACACCAAAAGTTTAATGGAAGTTGTAAAAGTTCTCTCTAGTTTGTAAAACGGAAAATTTCCTGGTGAGGATCATATCTTAAATGATTTTGTTTAATATCTCCATCAACATTGAGTCCTTGCTGGTAAAGTCTACAATGCAATTTAGCGGGACTCTAGTGTAATCACAAACAATACGTATTTTAATCCCATTATATAAGAACAAGGCAACCCGAATAAGACCAAAAATTTTTCGAGTTATATCATTGCTGTTAGGCCTTAGGGAAAAGTTTTGCTAATATTATAGATAATCGATCAAAGAGTTTCTTCTAAGAATTTCCTATCATTAAAGACAGTCAAGAAGGGTTTAAAAAGCCATTATACAGTAAACAAGATTTTTGTTAACTGTAACTTAATACAAATATTCTTGATGAGAAAAGGAAAATTTAGTCTGCGATGATTGTTCAAAAACTTTGATACTGTCTGGCGAGACGGGATATAGTAGACGGCAGTAAGGACAACAATATGTTCCAAGACATTAAAGGTTAAAAACATGTATTCGAACATAAAGACTAAATATTTCAGTTACCGAGTATGCTCCCAGCTATTTCAAAGTATGTCCGAAGTCAGTCAAGGAGAAAATCTTTCCTTATTTCTATTTGTTCTATTTATGATTTGGATTTAGAAGACTTCTTGGTTTCATAAGCCTTCACACCAAAACACAAATCCAGCAAATACAAAACTTGCAACTACACAAAGTGTGTTGTACGCAGATGACACTACAATAATAGTTGTAACACGTGAAACCTATGAAAGAGTTCAGATATGTTGAAAATGTTCAGTTTTCAGTTGAAACTTTCAGTAAATCCTGCATAAGTATAATATTACCGTATTCGAAAAAAAGTCGGCAGCCCAAAATTTAAATTCACATACAATGAAGAAGTTGTAGATTTTGTAGCTTGTTTTTAAGTATCTAGGTGTAAATCCAATATTTCATAATATCTCTAAAGACGCAATTACATCACTGTTAGAAACAAGTAATAATTATATGTTCAACTTCTTGAAAAAAAGCTCGACAAGTGAAATTAGGCTTTGATACACAGAAAAATTTATTTCTTAACTAGTATTATTACGTATCGCTACAAAATCTGGCAGTTGAAAAACTTAGGCCAGATTGATAAATTCCACTTGACATTTCTATGTTATTGTTGAAGTTGAAGAAGAAAGTACACCCTCTGCAATAATATATGTGGGTATATCGAAGAATTTCCCATATCAATCAAAATACAGTACAGAATTTTACACTATTATTGGAAACAGATTAACCCCACTAATCCAAAGTTTTCTAAGAAATATTTGATGTAATAACTAATATACACACTGACCAGCACGTCACTTAATAGTGGCTAAAACAACAATAAACAGTAGTTCTTCCGGAAAAAATCGAGGCTTTTAAATCTTAATTTAAAGACGAGCTCACGCAACGATGGAACACTCAATTAGATAAATCAAGCAAATGCAATTGCACATAATGTTTATGGCAAACTTCCGAGCGAGAAAAATACCTACACCCCTATTCACTTGGTTTATCCATAACTCTGTCAAAAACAGGTGATCAGGTTACATAAACTTGAAATTGAAAAATTAAGATATTCCTCATCACGAAAGCTCATATTGATGGGTAAATGAGGAAATTGTAATTTCAATGAAACCGGAAATAAATACCCATAGGTATAACAAAATAACACATAGGAAACAGATATCTTACCAGGCCCCCAATTCTACCAATGTTGTGGACCTCTTTTATATCATATCATATCATATCATGTCATATCATATCAAAGAGTCATTTATATTGCGCATATTCAGCAAGCTACTATGCGCTACAATAGTAACTAATGTCAACCATAATCCTAGAAATACTAACATAGCACAAAACATTATATCACAGCTAAAATTGTTGCAGTCATGAGTGTCCCTAAAAACAATTTTATTGTTAACTGAAATAAGCATTCTTGAATAAATATGTCTTCAAGTGTTGTTTGAACATTTCTAAATTTGGTTGAGTTCTAATGCGGGGAGGCAGAGCATTCTTTGCAAGCCAAAGTAACAAAACCCTGATCAACCTGACGCTGTTCATAAGGAATATCAAGATTTTCTGTTGGCGCTTAACTTCCTATCTCTTCTTCAGACCTTTTCTCCTCCACCCCACCCTGTATCCTTCCCTTATCAACCATTAACTTGAAACTAAATGACACGCCTCTTCTATATGTCAGATATCGCCAGCACACTATTGACAACAAAACGTATTTCATATATATATATATATATATATATATATATATATATATATATATATATATATATATATATATATATATATATATATATATATATATATATATATATCCGCCTTTCTTGTCTTATATTATTTCTGTATTTCTTTCTTTCCCCTTTTCCCAGCCCTTTCTTTATCCCTCTGATGAAATTAAGGATATCACAGCATTGGTAAAATTGCTTTCAAAATTGCTCGGTGTTCGTAATTGTGAACGAGTTGCATATTACTATATGCGATAAAAGCCACGGGATAAAACTTGTATCACTTGTTGCTAGTGCAAACATGGTAATACGGAAAAGAGTTGAAAAAATAGAAAGTTGTTCTGACTAGAAAAGTTTAAAGGGAACGGGTCACGTGGGTTTCATCTCGCGCCAATTTTAACCAAAACAAACTTTGTTGTAAAAATTCTTAAAAGAAAAATAACCATGCCGCCAAGGGATTATACTGCAGAAGCAGGTTTGTATTGAACGTTTGTTTTTTGAAGTTTCAATTTATTATGTTTTGCGAAAACTTGCCCCAAGAAGGGTTACTATTTAAAAAAAAAGTTATCACTGACCGATATGATGCTGCAAAAGTGCTTAAGGGCTTGACGCACGTTTCTGAAACCAACTTGCACTTCTACGAAACGTGTAACTCTATATGACACACTATACTTTAACTGCATTTAGAAGTCTTGTGCACCGACTTTTCTCAAATAGCTGACGAGGTGTGTTGGGCGATAATACGAGTGAGTTGTGGAATACTCGTAGACTGAACCTACGAGTATCAGAAAATAAGGGTATCCCGAAATTAGTCCCAGATGACTCTTGCGGTCTTCCTATGACAGCAAGAATCACAGTTCCTACAATACAACTTGTCATTGATGCCAATTTTACTGATATCGGCGCACGACTCCGACCAATGGCTAGTCTTAGATGACTTGCTTCCTTCCCAGCAAGACAAAAGGATCCACTGGGACTAGCCAATGGCGTTATTTTAGAAAGAATGCATCACAAAAATGGCCCAGTTATAAATTTTTATGGCCATAGATAGATCAGGATAGAGAATCCCCCATTATCGCTGATTGTTTAATTGTAAAACCACTCTTTACTAAAGTTTGATAGTTTCAAAGTGGATCCGTGCGTGAAGTCAAACCAAGGACCGTCTTAAAGTGCTTCGGCTTCAAGCATGTATTGAAACAAGTCTTGTACACGAAAGAAAAAAAGAGATAAACAATAAATTGAATTCTTTTAGTGTAGGTTTTATTCATTGAAGAAATTTCAAACACCGACGTCCCTTCCTCCCCCCCGTCCTTTAGTAACAGCATTGAATTTTTCAATTAAATCGTGTACCCTTCACCCAGCCATGTACATATGAATCGTTAGAACCTACTTTTCCAGCTTTACCACCAGCATTGGAACACACACCAAAGATATAAGGAGGGGTGGGGGAGGGGAGTGTTACCGGGGGTATTTTCAGCTAGAACCACCACGGTTACCATGCAGTATATAATTTAACATTATGAAGCTTACCACTAGTCTTGTTAACAAATAACACTTAAAGGAATTCGCATATTCCCCTGAATTTTTAAGGAATACGCTTATTTCCTGGCGGTGGCGGAGAATACGTGAATTCCCTGAAAATGTCAGGGTTACAAGTATTCTTCGATTACATGAATTCCCTGCATCATATTACACTGAATCTGACAAATCGGTGACTTTAAAAAGTTTGTGAAAATTTGAGTGACATTGTAAAGTCACTGATTCACTTGGTTGACAGTTCCGTGACTTGTAGAGCTGACTGGAATTTAGCGGTAGCCAGAGGCACACTGAAAACGTTATTTTGAGGCCCGATATAGTCACTGATTTGAAGTCTCCCCCCCCCCCTCCCAAATTTGACAGATTCACTGAAATTAGCCTCAGTAGGCTTCGTCGGTTTTTCTTTATTATGCGCTTGTTCATTGGTTTGATTTTTGACGTTGTGATGATAATTGCTGATGCATGGCCTTAATTTCTGTCATAATTATGAAGTGCAGTTCTTCTTTACTAGTGTATTGCATGTCTGTTTGTGACAGAAAAAATCAAAAGCTTTCTGTGCGAGTTTTACAATGATGGGTCTGACGGAGGGAAGGATTTCAAGTACGGTCAACAACTGGTGAGTCAAGTGTAGCGTTGGCCTTTTTCTGTGCAGCACGTGACAGTGAGAAGTGAAATTGGCACTATCCCCAGTCTCCTCAGTTCTGGAGTGGTTTAATTACTACTTGGGCAGGAAAAATGTAAATTTTCGAATTTATTATTCTGTGTTTTTTTTCTTACTTTTGACTTTATCTTGTGATTTTTTTTTTCATTCTGTGAGCAAGATTTGTTGATGCGTTTTGTCTGCAGGTGCACCTTGCGCATCGTGAGCAAGTGGAACTGGTGATAGATCTGGACGACGTGGAGCAGTTTGATCCCGAATTGGCGGAGGCGATTCAGGAAAACACGCGCAGATATGCAGCTCTGTTTGCCGCCGTTATTCAAGACCTCTTGCCGAACTACAAAGAGAAGGATGTAAGTATTCAGAGGTGTAGAGGTGTTCAGTAGCATCCGTTCTAGTTTTCAAAACTACTGAAAGGGTATTACGGCTGTTACTCAAGTTAGAAGAATCATTGTGAACTCCTAAAACGAGCAGATCAACATGCTTGTTGCTTTTGTTTGTGGTTTAATAATATCCATGAAGTTTCGGAAAAAAGAGAATGAGGTTGAGATTTGTAAAATGTGAGCCTGTTTGAGAGTTCTTGATTGGTGTGCTAACCAGGTTGTTCACAAGGACAGTCTGGATGTTTACATCGAGCATCGGATGTTGATGGAGCAGCGCAATCATCCGCAAGATGGCTCTGAAGCCACGCGCGACCCGAGGAATAGGTACCCGCCGGAGTTGATGCGTCGCTTGTGAGTATTGCAAATATTACAAGTATCAGTCTCTTGGCTATCCCATAGACCTTTTCCAGTATTCGCACCAGGTTTTAAACATTCTGAATGCAAGCCTTTCAAAATACCACGTCCAATTTTCAGATGATTATGAAAAAAATAATAATAAAAATTGCTGTCCTGTGGCGTATGTTGTGCTTTCACTTGGACGCAGAGCTGTTAACTTCCTAAGTACTTTACCGTTTGTGTAAGCCGCCCACGCGAACACTCAAACGTGACAGACCGATGTCTCAGTCTAGGTTTGAATATATTTACCGTAAGCTTGATTATCAGAAACCAGGTCTGGGCTTATTTTTAATCCAGTTTTGCAACTGCTAAATTTCCAAAGTTTTAAAAAAATGTTATGAAGCAGTACTTTTTAAGTGTTAAAAAATACCCTTTTGTCCGTGAATGAAATACGTTTTTGTGATATTGGACACTAAAAGGGCACTTTTAAGGGGTCTTTATATTTTCAAAAATAATTTGAGCCGATTTCACAACTTAAGTCTAAACCTAGTCTGAAACCAGGTTTCAAACCCAGTCTAGACAGGCTTTTGTTAGTTCATACAGACGCACACGCAGAAATCACAGATGAATGTGGTCTGGACCGAGGCTGTGAAATTCACTATGGTTTGAAACCCAGTCTTAACCGCGGTGTAAACGGAGTTTGCTCCAAATTAGGTCTAGACTTAAGTTGTGAAATCGGCCCAAAGTTTAAGTCTCAGAAATATTGTTGAGTAACTTGAGCAGATTTAGGCATTGTACGTCAAGGTTACAGTTCATGGCAACCTTTTTCATTTCAGTGAAGTCTATTTTAAAAACAAGAGCGAAGAAAAATTTGCCGCCGTGCGTGAAATCAAAGCCGAGAGTATTGGGAAGTTAGTGTGCGTGAAGGGTATCGTCACGCGCACGACGGAGGTGAAACCCATGATGGAAGTGGCTACGTACACGTGCGATCAGTGCGGCGCAGAAACCTATCAGCCGGTAAGTCCGCCTGGCCACATCACATGCAAATAGTGAATTAAATTAGCATTATTAAATACCTAGAAAGAAATACCACTGAAAGCTAGATTAAATAACTTTAACATTTTATTTTGAGGGTAATGGTATCGAATGATCACAGTGATCATGTTGTCAACTGATTTTCATTGCAGTTAAATAAAACTAATAGGAAATTTTTGGGGTTCGTATTCGGTCATCGCCCGAAACTATCGGTATGCATAACCGACATATCGTTTATTAGGCCCCAACCCTACAGGGTTGGGGGCCTATAGACTTGGGGTGTCTGTCCGTCCGTCTGTCTGTCCGTCATCGCTTTTTTGTACAAGCGATATCTCGAGAACGCAGAGGCCTAGAGACTTGATGTTGGGCTCATTTGAAAGGTCTCGACTTGTAGATGTGCCTTTTAGCCATTTTGGCCAAATTCGATCACGTGATCGTGGCCAAATTGGCCAAAAACGCAAAAAATCGACTTGTGTTTGTACAGGCGATATCTCGTAAACGCAGAGGCCTAGAGACTTGATGTTGGGCTCATTTGAAAGGTCTCGACTTGTAGATGTGCCTTTTGGCCATTTTGGCCAAATTCGATCACGTGATCTTGGCCAAATTGGCCAAAAACGCAAAAAATCGACTTTTGTTTGTACAGGCGATATCTCGTAAACGCAGAGGCCTAGAGACTTGATGTTGGGCTCATTTGAAAGGTATCGACTTGTAAATGTGCCTTTAGGCCATTTTGGCCAAATTCCATCACGTGATCTTGGCCAAATTGGCCAAAAACGCAAAAATCGACTTGTGTTTGTACAGGCGATATCTCGAGAACGCAGAGGCCTAGAGACTTGATGTTAGGCTCATTTGAAAGATCTCGTGTTGTAGATGTGCCTTTTGGCCATTTTGGCCAAATTCGATCACGTGATCTTGGCCAAATTGGCCAAAAACGCAAAAATCGACTTGTGTTTGTACAGGCGATATCTCGAGAACGCAGAGGCCTAGAGACTTGATGTTGGACTCATTTGAAAGGTCTCGTGTTGTAGATGTGCCTTTTGGCCATTTTTGCCAAATTCGATCACGAGATCTTGGCCAAATGGGCCAAAAAACGCAAAAATCGACTTGTGTTTGTACAGGCGATATCTCGAGAACGCAGAGGCCTAGAGACTTGATGTTAGGCTCATTTGAAAGATCTCGTGTTGTAGATGTGCCTTTTGGCCATTTTGGCCGAATTCGATTACGTGATCTTGGCCAAATGGGCCAAAAAACGCAAAAATCGACTTGTGTTTGTACAGGCGATATCTCGAGAACGCAGAGGCCTAGAGACTTGATGTTAGGCTCATTTGAAAGATCTCGTGTTGTAGATGTGCCTTTTGGCCATTTTGGCCGAATTCGATTACGTGATCTTGGCCAAATGGGCCAAAAAACGCAAAAATCGACTTGTGTTTGTACAGGCGATATCTCGAGAACGCAGAGGCCTAGAGACTTGATGTTGGGCTCATTTGAAAGGTCTCGACTTGTAGATGTGCCTTTTGGCCATTTTGGCCAAATTCGATCACGTGATCTTGGCCAAATTGGCCAAAAACGCAAAAATCGACTTGTGTTTGTACAGGCGATATCTCGAGAACGCAGAGGCCTAGAGACTTGATGTTAGGCTCATTTGAAAGATCTCGTGTTGTAGATGTGCCTTTTGGCCATTTTGGCCGAATTCGATTACGTGATCTTGGCCAAATGGGCCAAAAAACGCAAAAATCGACTTGTGTTTGTACAGGCGATATCTCGAGAACGCAGAGGCCTAGAGACTTGATGTTGGGCTCATTTGAAAGGTCTCGACTTATAGATGTGCCTTTAGGCCATTTTGGCCAAATTCGGTCACGTGATCTGCTAAATTTTCGGGGTAAAAAAAAAATTTTCCGCCAGCCAGTATCGTTGTTTTTCAAAGTTTTGAGCAGAAGTAGGACATTTATTTTTCTTGGCCTAAACTGGCCAACAGGTTCAAAACCATAGACGACCCCTTACAATTTTGGGGGCGTTGGGGCCTGTTAGTGTTCACTGAATACTTGTTTGTTTGTAATCACTGAATATGGGGTTTATTGGTGACGGTTTGTTCAACAATTGCGATCATCTGTGTCCCTGGAGTGATGCAGAATAGTGCTATGCCCCTCAAAGGCATGCTTGACATGAGCGTCGCAGCTTGTTTCTTGGCGTTAAGCAGTTTTTTTTTTTCCACCCATCCAGTGTAATTTTAATAGCAGGTAGGGTAGTTAGCCAAGCATAGAAAGCAAATAATAATAATAATAATAAAATAAAAAAAGATAGACAAAATAAAAAAAATGGATATCTGGCACCCAGATATGGACCCTGGAAAAATAGCCGTCATTCAGGATTATTTGCCATAGTCTGTTGCACACGAGTCAGGATATAAAGGTTTTTATCAATCATCTCGCCCCGAACTAAAGCATACCCGTGGCAGTTACCTCCCTCCGAATTAAAGCATATCCGTAGCTAACACAGTTAGGAATAAAATAATCAAATTCGAAATATCATAGGAACAGTATATAAGGATACTTACCTTTTACTTTGTTACTGATTTGTCTGCTGTGAGATATAAAGTAGAACTGAGTTAAATGATCCTTACAGTACGGATGTTGGGAATCCATTGACCCCTCGAACAATCAAAACGCCGTTGGTCGAAGGAACATCTGTTAATAAACAGAGTCTTTCTTAGAAATCCAATTTTTCCCTTCGTAAGTGCCTGTGACCGCGATTACCGACCGACAAAAAAAAAAAAAAAAAAGAAAAAGAAAGTGCGGTAACCGAAATTACGAACCCTAGAAATTTTCTGATTAAAGACCGGAAGTAAATGCGACGTTATCAATATATTGTTTTAAGTATAAACGATCCCTTGTTTTTAGATTGCCTCTCCGGCTTTTATGCCTTTGATCATGTGCCCGGGTCAAGAGTGTCAAACGAACAAGTCTGGCGGGCGGCTGTACCTGCAGAGCCGAGGCTCCAAGTTTGTCAAATTCCAGGAAGTCAAGCTTCAAGAACACAGTGATCAGGTAGCCACTTGTAGACGCGTTTTCATTTTGGCTTTTCGTCTCTCGTCTCTTTTTTTCCCAACCCGTTTTTCTTTCGGGATCAAAATATGGGAGTAAAAGTATTGTGGAGGAAAATGGGACGAATTAGTAAGGAGTATGTTACGAATATGGCCCAGTTTTATTAGGCATGTTGTGGCTATATCTTGTCCAAGGTGGCTGTCGGCTTTCAGTGTACACAGATTATTTTTAGAAAGACGAGACAGAAAAGTCGTTGAAGTTGACTTATCTGCTGTTATCCAGTCCCGGAATATCGGTATTTAGTACAACAGTTGTGTTGAGCATAAAAATTAAGTTCAAGATTGAACGTAATAAAATCGAGAACACCAAACCTGAACACCGCCATTTTTGTGGTGTTGTCACGTGACTTTGTTGTGCGTTGCAGGTGCCCGTCGGGAACATTCCGCGAAGCATGACGGTGTACTGCCGCGGCGAGACGACGCGCTGCGCCCAGCCCGGGGACCACGTGGCCGTCACGGGCATCTTCCTGCCGCTCATGAGGCAGGGCTATGGCCAGATTGCTCAGGGTCTGCTCTCGGAAACGTTCATTGAAGCTCATGTAAGTTGTAGATTACTTTATCTGTCTGTGTGTTTCCTCGTCGCTAGTTATTGGCGTCAAACGACACACACATCGGAAATAGCCGATTTTTTGTTTTTTTTTTTTTTGTGGGGGGGGGGGGGGTGTGATTTAAACTTAATTCTTTGTGTTACATATTGGTGCATTTTCCCGCTTGATCATAGAATTCGTCCTTCTTTTCTGCTTCTTCTTCTTGCTGTTTTCGCTTTTCCTTCTGTTTTGTTGTGTCGCACGTTTTCAGTCGAGAACTATTTTCACGTCGGGGGGGGGGGGGGGGGGGGAAGCGGTTCCGAACTGTTGTTCCCGTATCTAATATAGTAAGTTCTGTCACATTGTTATCTATTTCGAATTATTGATGCAGAGAGATTTATCTTTATTATATTATTATTTATTTACTATTCTATTTTTATTTGTTTTGCTTGTAATTATTTATTTTTTATAAATGTATTTTCTGTTATTCTGTCGTTGCAGCGAATCGTGAAGATGAATAAGACAGAGGACGACGAAATGGACGCCGAGGCACTGACGCAAGAAGAGGTCGCCCAGATGCAAGGTAACGCCAGATCATGCACACTACATCGTGTACGCTAACATAAACCAGTGATCAGTTACCAGTTTTCCTTCCAGCCCTTCCCTCTATTTCCCCCCTACCCCCCCCCCCCCAAAAAAAAAGGTCGGGCTTGGGTGGGTGTTACACTACATTGAGGTTATACTGTTATTGTTGTTACAGAGGAGGATTTCTACGAGAAGCTGGCGACGAGCATCGCCCCCGAGATCTACGGCATGGAGGACGTCAAGAAGGTGCTGCTACTCCTGCTGGTCGGCGGCGTCGACAAGTCCCCGCAGGGCATGAAGATCAGAGGTAACGCACCACTAAAGCTCTTAATGCACATAAATTACATCGTCACCGCTAAACCTCTCTATGCAGTCAAAGAACAACCGCACCACGAAGCCTGTTAATGCACATTAAGAACATCGTCACCGCTAAACCTCTCTATGCAGTTACAGTGCAACCGCACCACGAAACCTCTATCAATAATCACATGTAATGGAAAAAAATATGAAACACTGAAATAAGCTGAAATGATAAAGAATGTGCTTTTGACGAACCAAAGACATGCGTTCATTTTGCAGGAAATATCAACGTGTGTTTGATGGGCGACCCTGGGGTAGCCAAGTCACAGCTGTTGGGATACATCGACCGCCTTGCTCCGCGAAGTATGTGTGTAAAAAACATTGTTTAAATGCCCCAGTGGAGGGCAGTTCTGGTGTCAGTAGCCGCGGTAATTCCATAGTGTACATTTAAGTTGCTGGATTGGTTTTGTCGGGTGAGGGGGTAATTCATCAATATGAAACAGCACAGTAGTTAGTGGAGGTAATTCTCAATTTTAACGTTACTGTCGAAACAAACCGTGAGATTTGACCTTGAGACGGTACTTACCAAGTATAAAGTCACTGCATGCATATTGCAGGTCAGTACACGACGGGGCGGGGGTCGTCTGGGGTGGGTCTGACGGCGGCCGTCATGAAGGACTCGCTGACGGGGGAGATGACGCTAGAGGGCGGGGCCCTCGTCCTGGCCGACGAGGGCGTGTGCTGTATCGACGAGTTCGATAAAATGATGGACGCGGATCGCACGGCCATTCATGAGGTCATGGAGCAACAGACAATCTCCATCGCAAAGGTATGCGCGTGCGTGAAATAACGGCGGATTTCCGGTCTGTAAGAAAACTTAATCTGCAGTAAACAGTGGGAATTCCCCTTCAAAAAAGAAAAAAAGATAGGTCTCAGCTTTAATTTGATATTTTTGGTGGCCATTAATTAGGAATCTTATTTAATAAAATATTTACCGCTGGGACAGATTATTGAGTAGATGCCTTCATAATTTTGTTAACCAGGCAGGTATTATGACGTCACTGAACGCCCGTGTGTCGATCCTTGCGGCAGCCAACCCTGCGTACGGTCGCTACAACCCGAAGAAAACCATAGAGCAGAACATCCAGCTTCCCGCCGCGCTCCTATCCAGATTCGATATCCTGTGGCTGATCCAGGATAAGCCCGATAGAGAAAATGACTTAAGGTAACATCTTAAGTGTTAACTCAAGACTGCCATTGTTTCTGTTGTTGTGGCAGAGAGAGATTTTGATTTTGGCAAAAGTAGGCACGGTTTTTTAAATCAACAGGATTGTAATCGCGTTGTCCGATGATTCGGTGTAAAAGCTGAGCAAAAGCAGTGGAAGATTTGTATGTTATTGTATTCACGCTATGCTTTGATGCATAGAAAACGTTTGGACGTAGCAGCAAGGGACGTATTTTTTGTTTGGCTTACCTAACATATCACTCGGTATTTAACGACCAAGCTGCCTTCCAGCAATGCATGTATCTATATATTTTGCTACGTCTTTGCAGACTAGCCAAGCACCTCACTTCTACGATCAGTTTGCAGACTAGCAAAACACCTCAGTTTTACGACCTGTTTGCAGACTAGCCGAACAGCTCACTTTTATGACCTGTTTCCGGACCAGCCAAACGCATTATTTTTACGACCTGTTTACAGACTAGTCTAACACATTACTTTTAAGACCTCTTTTGCAGACTAGCAGCGACCTGTTTGCAGACTAGTCAAACACCTCAGTTTACGACCCGTTTGCAGACTAGCCAAAACATCACTTTTGCGATCTGTTTGCAGACTAGCCCAGCACATCACGTATGTGCACCAGCACAATGTACAGCCTCCCACGCAGTTCACGCCCATTGACATGAAGCTGATGCGACGCTACGTGGCGCTCTGTAAGAAAAAGCAGCCAGTTATACCCGAGTCTCTCACCGACTACATCACAGGTAAGGCGTCGTTATACCAGAGTCTCTCACCAACTAATTGTTACCTAATACCTAATGGTGATTTTAGTCCGGAATTTTGAGTCCGGGACGCAGCAATAACCAGGAATTTTATATCTTTTTGAAATTCCACCTTTGTTTCGCAATATGTCCGTTTTTTCCCCCGTCAAATTCTTCTTGGCCAAGAATTGCCTTCAGTTTGAAAAAAATGGGCTGTTTGTGCAGTGGGACATGTAAGAGCTGTAGGAAAGTAATCTAGTTTGCTTTACTAAACCGCAGAATTAAACTCATTTCACAAACTTGTTAAGAAGAATCGATACTATTTTTAAGACATTTCTGGTGTTACCATTTTGCTACGCCGCAGCGGGAATATTCCGGTTTGTGACCGCTCAAGCTTCTAGTGATGTTGTTCATGAAGCAGTAGACGGTAATCAGTAGCAAGTTGTTATGGGACTACTTGCGGGTGAGAGATCATGTTTCGTGTCTATTTGTGACGTAGGCGCGTATGTAGAAATGCGGAAGGAGGCGCGGAATAGCAAAGACGCGACCTTCACCTCGGCGAGAACCCTCCTGTCCATCCTGCGGCTCTCCACTGCCCTTGTAAGTACACGGCAAGTACTTGTCTCAGTACCGACTCGTCAGTCGCAATACTACACTGCTCTCGATGTACCTCTGTTTGCGGTGTGGCTATGTGCCTTGACAAGAAGACTTGTGCATAATCTTAAATATGTACATAATTTATGAGAAGTTAGCCGCTGAAGTAACCTATGTTTGGTGTATGTCTGTAAAATGGCTCCTGATTGGATGTTGAAAGAGCCTGTAAGTGGCGGATGATTGTTACGCAGCCTGTGTTTGGTGGATTTTTGCAGGCACGATTACGATTGGTGGATATCGTGGAGAAAGATGACGTCAACGAGGCGATGAGGCTTATGGAGATGTCTAAAGATTCGCTCAACGCCTCGCAAACACATACGCGGTAATTAGATTTTTTTACCTTTTCGGGAGGTTGGGGGGGGGGGGGGGGGGGTTAAGGGTAGTGGTTGCATTCTATGCGATGTAGGGTGTGAGTTTTACTGGTTGGTTTTTGATCTGCCATTACAACAAGCCCTTGCTAGGGATCTAAGCAGAAATAAGACACCCCATGTGGTTTGGAAGAAAAAAACTGATTTGTGGATTATTTCGTAGTGGATCCATGCCCTTTTTTCATGTAGTTTATGTGCAGAAAGTGACGAGTCTTGTGTTGATTTTTGTCTTCAAGGGCCACGAACGTGACGGACCAGATCTTCGCGGCCATCAAGGACATGGTGAGCGAGGCGGGGAGCAAGTCCCTCAAGGTGGCCGACGCCATAGAACGGTGCGCTGCCAAGGGCTTCAAGCCCGACCAAATAGACGAGTGCCTGGAGGAGTACGAGGAGCTGAACGTGTGGCAGATCAACCAGGCACGCACCAAGCTCACCTTTGTGTGATCGCGTCCTCGCCCCTTTCCCCCCCTGACCCCTCCCCCCCCCCCCCGAAAAAAAAATTCAGAGATCGAGGAACTGAATGCGAGGCATATCACGCGGAACACGGCGCCAGCATTTGTGTGCCTCCCCCCCCCCCCATCCCCCACCTGTCACCTCGCTGCTCACCTGAATCCAAAATACGAAATGACCCTTGAGTGGCAGTTTTGGAGAGCGGTGTTACACTTATCAAACGAAGGGTCGTATCTTTTCGGGAGAAGTGCCGCAATCAGGAGCGTTTTTTTGCCCTGATATTCTGAACAAATCAGCATCGAGAAGACAGCTCGTCCGATATGTGCGGCTTTCTGCATGACACATGAAAGATTTCCCAGTAAAACCCAATCAGGATACTTCTGTAATTTTTGTTGTAGCGAAATAAAGTTTTTGAAATTTTTCTTCATGTAAGAGGGAACAACCTCCCTCCCCCCTCGCCCACCCGCCGCCTCCGAGATAGAAGCTGTTGGAACTTTAGGTTTCGTTCTTGTACAGGGTTCTCCCGCACCCGGTTTTGTGTATAATTATATATATATATTGTTTTGAAGCAGTACGGTATTGCATTTAAATTACCAGTACCAGTGTGCATTTATCGCCAGATGTCGTAACAGTGCGATGGTCCTCATATATTTTTAATGTGAATACATAAAATCATTTTGAATTGCTGTTTGGAAAAGTATAAGTTGTACAGTGCAGAGCTTGTAATCGATTGACAATGATTAATAAAATTATTCAAAGCAGTTATCTTCTGTCATTTATTACCCCCTCTCCATTCTGTACAGTTTACCCTCTCCCTTTCCACCTGACCGTGAATTGTGCGACCTACCAGCGCAGATAAGTGGCTCTTTTTTTTTTCAGGCACTCTTGTGGCGGGTTGCTGGGGCTGGGGCTAAGAGTTTGTCTTTGTGTCCTGAAATTTTAGTTAAAGGTACCGAATGTTAGTACCAACCGGGTATTTGTTTTTTTGTTTTTTGTTTTTTTTTTTGTTTTGACAATTCTCGAAAAATTATTGGAAATATTTGCCAAAAACCAATTTGTGTAAAAACGTATCTCCTAGGATTTTAGTGGAAACGTACTAAAATTTTCATGGACAGGTAGTAGACATAGGTGTCCAGCTGGCTGTTTCCGTTTAGGGCGATTCGGCAAAAGTTGACGGAAGTATCGGTGGAAAAGGCATTTTTGCCATCAAATCTGAAGTGATGCAAGGATAATAGTCTTAATGTTTTTAAATTTGATGTAAAGGTAGCAGGCAGCAATACCTAACTGCATATTACCTTTTTTGGTGGGCAGAAATTTTTTTAGCGAAACTACCCCCCCTCCCCCCCCCTTATCCTTCCCACCATTAAAAAAATGCCACGGAAATAGCCTTACTGTCTTGAAATATTGGTTGTTGGTACTTGCCTGGCTGTGAATTTTTTTGTAATTAGCCAAAAATTGGCGGACATATTGGCGAAAAACCAATTTGTCAATTTCACTTTAAGGTAGTGGGCATTGGTAAATACCTGTCAGTTACTTTTGTTCTCTTGAAACACTGAAACAGATACACTTTTGCAGTGGAGTCCTTTTGACTGTTCAACACCTTCTCTGTCACCGTTTTAGTCCTTGTTCTTCTAAGATAGGGACAGACACCACAGATGTAAGCCCAGGAGATTGGGAATCGGGTGGAAGTACGACCAGTGGACTGAGACAGGATCTTTGGAAGCAAGGCAGTCTCAGGGAGGGGAGGGGGGGGGGGGGGGGGGAGCTTGGTCACATGGTCCGTAGAAGGAACTAAGTAGCATCGGGGACCAAGGAGCTATGAAGAGTAGGCGTTTAGGTTTGGACAGTAGGACTCATTGCATAATTCTCAGTAGGACTGAAATGAATACCAAACCCGACTGCGACGTACCTCTAGTGGCAGGTTTGAAAAGGGAATCCCTTCGATCATGACCCGTGGGTTCCACCACCAAGTCAACGCTCGAAACGCCTCCTTGGAGACGGTCATCACGACTTTTGAGATGTCTCCCACAACGCAGAGCGCGCCTGATTCCGCTAAGGACTTGTCTGTAGTAGAGTTTGCCAAGGGGCAGCGTTATCTCCGTTGCTGCTAAACGAGAAGAGATTCCATCTTGGTCAGACTCACCTTTGCTCCTGCTGGCTTGATAACTTGGATAGCTACACGAAACCTTTCTCGGCGTTCGTGGGTTGGCTTAGCTCGAGCTAGGTTAAAAGTCCCATTTTTCTCCCACAGACACAATTATTTACTTTGGATCGAGCTCGGACTTGGTGAGATTTATCGAGTATCGAAAACACAGGTATTTATTGGCTGATATGTGAAGGGGGTACATGTAAGTAAGCGTCGATCAGGTCGATGGACGTACCCCAGATGCCTTTGCTCAGGGACTCCTTTATGATCTGGTCTGTGTTATTTAAAAAGGAGTCATATGGAGCAACTGGGTTAGGGTGGATACGTCGAGGAATGGTATAGGTGGGTTACGACACCCTGGTCACGTCTAAAGGGGAGTGTGTACCCTTCTTTGATCCAATACATAACTCTTTTGGGAGCACCGATCCTCACCAAGCTGGCCAGAATCCGCCTAGCCAGCATCCTACGGGCAAAGTTTGTACCCTCTATATTTTCTAATGTAATTAAAGTATCTTCAGACGACAAATGATAGGTCGCTCTGGCCATCATGGCTGAGTCCTGCGATAGCGTCCTATCCTCTTGGTTCACTCTCTCCACTTCTTTTTTGGGAGAAAGCTCCTTCTGTCCCAGAATGTGGGCGTAGCGAAGCTCGCGAAGGCCTTTCACACTTAACAAACAATGCTGTAAAAATGCATCGCATTCTAAGGTAAGCCATGGGGATGTAAATAACCCTTTCTATGTTCTTGGTGATCGAAACTAGCGGTGACGTGTGAAACGGTTCGAGCTCCTCTTCGTCAACGTTCTGCGCCATTGAGACATAGCCTGACGGAGTCAGACCAGATCACTCACCATTACTGAACACTAGAGCTTCCGACATGCTCTTGGTACCTGTCTCCGGTGGCGGCGACTGTGGTTTGGTAGTCGGAGTGGAAACCGACACAGGGATAGACACAGCCAACACAGGTGGGTCATCTGGTAGGCGTGAGACTATGGCGGACGGTGCGTGTTTTTTTTTGTCTTCCTTTGAGAGCAACGCCTTTTTGGAGTTCCTGAATCTGTTTCCGGAGTCTGAATAAGCAAGAACGAAGACAGATTCAGGAAGTCTGAGTGAGATAGCTGCGGCAGATCTAACGCTTGCGAAGGAAAGGTGTCGGGTGTGGGGGATACCAAACTCCCCAACGCAGCTGGTGAAATACGCTTCTGACTGTTTACGTAACTGTCACATCCTCGCGAAATAGATCTCCAGTCCAGATTCTTCGGAAAATACTTTCTCAGTCTCTTGGTGTAAGGTACACTAAGCTTTTATCAATCAAGGCACGCTCCCCAGTAGTCCGTAAGTCCAACTCGACCACTGTTTCCGAGGTTGCAGACGGTTTGGGTTTTTTCAACTTCCTTTGACAGTCAACATCGGAATCCGTGCTCCTGTCAGAACGAACCGGAGAGGAAAGTTAGCCAAGGATGAGCTCGCTCGATCTTGGCATAGCAACGCACCCTACGCTTCATATTCTTGGTACGATGTTTCTCTATAGCATCCCAGTCTTGTGGAGGTAAGTGCGCACACTCGGCAAAAGTATGCAGTGAGTCGCACAGAGCTCACGCTCAATCCCTCATGCACCTGTCACAGAGCAAATGTGGTCTTGATGGCCAACGCAGGATGGATGCAGGAAGACTTGGATTTGTCTTGATGCAGACTGGCTGCTGTCATCTCTGAACCAAGCGGAAGAACAGTGGGTAAGTAACGTGTCTGTAAAGCAACTAACACTCATCTCAGATACCCTGAAGCCTGTACTAAACCAAGTTACCCGCTGTAAAAAGGTTGGTACTTGGTGACTCCTAGCGTGTGTGAACAAAGGGTGACGCAGCCCTAACCAAGACGCACCAAGACTTGGTCACGATTCAAGGCCTGTGCGTTTGCCTGGTCCTTGGTGCGTATTAAGTTTTTTTAAGGAACACCAGTCTGCCCCTCCGTATTGATCTTCTGTAGAAGAGTCTGTCCGGTAATGACGAACACATAATTTTCCCTTTTTCACTCCCGTCCTCCCCTATTTTCCCTTTTTCTCTTCCCTCCCAAACCGCCAGTGAGTTAAATTTATCTATTGGAATGTTCGTACGTACACAACTTAATTCTTTGAACTTTATTTAATACTTTGAACCTTATTTGGTCACTTCGTCCCATTCTACTTGTTTATCTGTACCGACGATGCCTTCGCGATAATTGATCAACTGGCCTCTTCGTACCGGCACAACTTAAAACTTTTAACCTCAATAAATACTTTAAACCTTATTTTGTCACTTCGTTCCCATACTAATTATCTGTACCTACGATACTTTCGGGATACGTATTTTTTACACTGTTGTTGTCCAACAGCCAACCTCTAACGACGGTTCGATCTGTTGTTTATAACACCTTTTTACTCCGCATACTCACTGTATGTTCCGCGTAAAAAAGTATTCATAAAGGGAGGAACCACTTTTTAAAATATGTTTAACAACCATTCTCCACGGCGGTTCCATCTGTTGTGTATGATACCCTACTTACTCCGAAAACCCACTGGGGATTCCACGAAAATATAACTCATTAGGCTGAACTACTTTTTAAAATATCTGTCCTCTCTTTCCTCGTTATCTTTTTTGGCGATTTGACAAAAATCGGTCAAGATTGTAGTCAAAAACTGCAAAATTGCATAAAACAAAAATGCTACTCTTCCCACAAATCCGGTCCAGTTACGTTGAGATTTTACTGGTATGTTTGCCTGAAGCTCCTGCATCAGGCTGTATTTTGTTTGGCAATTTGACCAAAACTGGCCGAGATATTGGCCAAAAACTACTACATGACGCTTCTTCGGCACTGGAAAGTTATGTAAACATGTTTGGTCTATTGGCTACGTGGTCGCTTTCCAATCAAGAGCTCTTGAATTCGAGCACCACAAATGGAATTCGTTTGTTTGTTTGTTTGTTTCTTTCTTTCTCTCACTCGCTGTTTTACGTATCCACGTACTTAGTAACCTACTAATTTTTTGGCAAAGGGTTTAAAATTTCGCCATTGAGAAATAGGTTTTCGCCAAAAAATGTATAAAATTATCAGCGTTTTTTCTGTTTTGATTTATTTTCACAGAGAGTTCGAAAACCTTCTAGAAACCTTTTTACGAGTTCAAAACTCTTGTAAACGGACATTTTCCCTGTCCCAAAGGGATCCTTATGTGGCTGTGTTACTGTTCGTCTAAAATATTAATGAATTGCTCACAAAATTGAACTCGACCAACTAGGCATGCTCTACTACGTCTCTGCCAAATTTAGTCATCCTGGCCCTAGCCGTCTCAGAGGAGTTCGCGTGACAAGGTTTTGGCGGAAAAAAGGAAGTCGTACGAAAGCAATAAACTACGGGATTGGAAATCATCAAGTGTAAAACTTGTCTTTTTATTGTACAATTTTACACTCCGATTTTAGGGACTGAACTTTATAAGGGTGCCCGCGCATGGGAGCTTTTTTAAAATGTTTCAGTAATCAATTTTCCTGCGAGCCCCCTCCCCCCCCGGACCAAATTTGACAGAGAGCGGATGCAGGATGTGTAACTGGTCCAGCTCATTTTTTTTTAGAAAATGGCATATCAGCCTAGGTGTATTTATTGCCCAATTGTCTACAATGAGAGCCATCACAGCATGAATGTGTAAGTTGGCTGCAGCGTTTGGGTTTTTCCCAATTGCTAAAGAGTGATGAAATTTGGCTCACTGATAGAGGGTGATTAGACGCCGTAAAATCCGCATTTTTAAACCATGACCTAAGAGAATGATTGACATGGACAGGGTCAAAAACCGGAAGTGAGTCATTATCTCGAAAACAGTTAGAGATTTTGAGCTTATTTTCGAGTCTTTGGGCCTAAAAGACGATATTTAAGAGGTACCTCGGTGACCTTGACCTCATCGGCCATGGTGAGAGTTAAAAACCGGAAGTTGACCATTATCCCTAAAACGGTTAGAGATAGAGCGGTTTTAGGTTTATTTTCGACCCTTTGGGCCTAAAAGATGATATGCAAGAGGTGTCTAGGTGACTTCACCTTCTTGGTCATGGTCAAAGTCAAGAACCGGAGGTTTGCCATTCTCTTGCAAACGGTTAGAGATTTTGAATTTATTTTTTACTCTTTTGGCCTAAAAGACGATATATAAGAGGCATCTCCGTGACCTTGAAGTCTTCTGTCATGGTCAATGTAAAAAACCGGAAGTTGACCATTGTCTCAAAAACTGTTAGAGATGAAGCTGTTTTGAACTTATCTCGATCCTTTGAACCTAAAAAGCGTTATATAAGGGTTACCTCGGTTACCTTTACCTCTTTGGTCATGGTCAATGGCGAAAACCGAAAGCTCCAAAAACGGTTAGAGTAGTGCGATTTTAACATTATTTTCGAATATCGTCAAAATAACACAATAAGGTAGCAAGAGGTATCTAGGTGACCTTCGCCTCCTCTATCATGGTGAAAGTCAAAAGATATTGGTCAGGAACACTATGGCTGAGGAGGTCAAGGTCACCAACGTACCTCTTACATATCGTCTTTTAGGCCCAAAGGGTCGAAAATAAGCTCACAATCGCTCCATCTCTAACCGTTTTCGAGATAATGGGCTACTTCCAGTTTTTCACTTTGACCATGGTCGAGGAGGTCAAGGTCATCGATGTACCTCTTATGTTCCAGAACTTTACCCTACTTGACATTACCCTACCGGACTTTACCCGACAGGATTTACCCTACCTGGTACAGTACCTACTTGACATTACCCTACTGTACCTCTTACATAACGTCTTTTAGGCCCGTAGCTTCGAAAATTAGCTCAAAAAGTCCGATAGGGTATTGACCTATGTCAGGTAATGTCCAGTAGCGTAATGTCCAGTAGGATAATGTCCAGTAGGGTACTGTCCAGTAGGGTACTGTCCGAGGTAGGGTAAAGTCCTGTAGGGTAAAGTCCAGTAGGTTAATGTCCAGTAGGGTAATGTCCAGTAGGGTACTGTCCGAGGTAGGGTAAAGTCCTGTAGGGTAATGTCCAGGGGGTAATATCCTGTTTCCACCTCTTATATAACGTCTTTTACGGTCGATAATGGCCAGCCTCCGGTTCTTGACTTTAGGGTCGAAAAGAAGCTCAAGATCGCTCTATTTCGAGATACCTGCCCATTTCCGGTTTTTAGCATTGACCATGACCGAGTAGGTCAAGGTCACCTATGTACCTCTTACATAACGTCTTTTAGGCCCGTAGGTTCGAAAATTAGCTCAAAATAGCTCTATCTCTAACCGTTTTCGAGATAATAGTCAACTTCCAGTTCTTGGCTGTGGCCATGACAGAGGTGTTCAAGGTCATCGAGGTAGCTCTAACCGTTTTCGAGGTAAAAGTCAGTCATTCTGTAAGGTCATGGTTAAAAAATACGGATTTTACGACGTCTAAGCACCCTCTATCACTGAGCCAAATTTAATCACTCTTTAGCAATTGGGAAAAACCGAACTTCAGCTTGCACACGCATGCTGTGATGGCTCTCACTGTAGACAGCCCAGCAAACAACCGACGTCTTTTTTGGTTAAGAAAAGGTTGGATTTTGGTCGCAACGACTTCACAACCATATTCTGACCTATTTCCCCACAACCCGACTTTATTCCGACGCCGAGGCGACGTCGGTCTTCTGACGTCATTCCGACTTTGCAAAAACGACCAAAAAAGCGATGAACATTATTATCACTCACCAGAAATGGAAGTCATTTTGAAAAAGAGGAAGAAAAAGCGTAATTTTACATGAACATTTTAGAATTTTGATTGCGCGTCGGTATTTTTCTTCCTAGATTGTAAAAATGTACACCAAAATGCTTTCGTATGTATTTGACAACAGCAGTTGAATGATTAATTATCTATAAATTATATAACTCTAGTCAGTTTCAGGTCGGAATGCGACGTCGGTTCCAATTTCATATACAGCCTAAAACCGACTTCATTCCGACGTCGGATTTAGGTCGGACACCGATGTCATTCTGACGTTGAAATCCCGACGTCGGTTCAATTTCATATACAACCAATACTGGCACGTCAGTCCGACGTCGGAAACGTCGGGTCACGACGTCGACCCGACGTCATTCTGACGTCTTAATGTTTGCTGGGAGTTGAGCGATCAATACGCCTTGGCCGATATCATGTCAGTTCCTTTAATTGCGAAATCAAAGCGTTTGCTTGTTTACACAAGGCGTCAGTGGCAAAATTTCAATGTCCATTTTTACATATTAAATATTAATGAATTTCTAAAAAGAATGAGCTGGACCAACTAAACATCCTACACTATGTCTCTGCCAAATTTGGTCGCCCTAGCCCTAGCAGTCTCAGAGGAGTTCGTGTGACAAGGTTTTGGAGAAAAAAGGAAACATACGGAAGATCGGAATGGTACGAAAGCAATTAAACCAGGGGATTGAAAATCCCCAAATGTAAATATTTGTTCGATTTCTGTTGATTTTTTATGCAGCTGCTATGGTGAAATTACTTGTAACAAAGTTTTAAGTTGAATGCCACATTTCAAGCCTTCATTACTCTAATTTTGAGTTCCCAAATAAAAAATTTCTCCACTCACCAAAGAAATCTTTCAATTCATGCAAAAGACAGATCATATAACCACGCTATATAACCACAAGTACTTAACTGTACTGTTGCATTGTAAGCAGATAATTGACCAAGCGCTTTCGAACAATCGATGACACCTACATTGGCAAAGTAGGAATAACTTGTGAAGACTTCTTAATAACTTTTGTACTCCAATGGCGTGTTGTGAGGAAAATTAAAAGGTGAGTAAAAGGAAAAGTAGTTTGTTTCTGGTTATAAGTTAAAGTTATTCTTAAACCATTTAACGCCAAGACGAAAATTAATAATATTTGCTGTGCATCTTCGTAACAAGCTGGTATGTTTTAGCAGACTGAAACCATTTTGATTATAGTAAGTTTTGAAGTTATCCAGTAAACATTCTAAGGTGGATTTAAGGTTGGGCGTTAATCCGACCAAAGCACATTAACTCTGGTGGTTCTTTGGTTGGGATTGGTCTCGACCATAAATCAACGCAGTTAGCAAGAGCAATCAGGGTGCCGGAATGCCGTCTCTGATATTTTCAAATGTAGTCCTTATGTGCAATTTATCGATTTAATATTGCAATCAATACATCTATCTATAAAAGGAAAAAGGGTGCTCAGCCACCGTGAATCGACTTCATTCCCACTTGCAAACTTCGTTTGCAAATGGGAATAAGTTCGTAATGGCGTGTTCGTAGTTTCTCGAAATTTCTGCCCTTTTTTTTTTTTTTTCCTTTTTTTTCTTCTCTTTTTTTCCGTCACGGAGGTTTCCAGAAAACTCCTCCTACGCTATTTGACGTAGGCCGATGAAATTTGGCACAGTGATAGAGGGTGACGAGATGTCGTCAAATCCGTAAAATTTTTTGACCTTGACCTTGAAGGTCAAGGTCAAATTGAGGTCAAAGTTTTTCTGACCTCAAAGTGGTTTCCAGAAAACTCCTCCTACAGGGTTTGTCGTAAAAAGACGGCATGTGGCAGAGACATAGAGGGTAATGAGTTGTCGTCAAATCCGCAAAATTTTTTGACCTTACACCTCAGAGGTCAAGGTCAAATTGAGGTCAAAATATTTTTGGAAACACCTATTAATCACGAAAAGTAGCCATAAAGGTGCTCAAATCCCACTGTGAATGCATAAAACGTACCCAGTAAAGGGTAAACTTTCATCACTAACCTTGACCTTGAGGGTCAAGGTCAAAGGTCACGTGATTTCACGCGTCCTTAACGACAGGCCGACTAATCTTGAAAACGGTGAGAGATAGAGCGGTTTTGAGCTCATTTTCGACCCTTTGGGCCTAAACAACGTTACATAAGAGGTACCTCGGTGACCTTGACCTTCTGGGTCACGGTCAAGGTGAAAAACCGGAAGTTGACTATTATCTCGAAAACGGTTAGAGATAGAGCGATTTTGAGCTCATTTTCGACCCTTTGGGCCTAAACAACGTTACATAAGGGGTACCTCGGTGACCTTGACCTTCTGGGTCAAGGTCAAGGTCAAAAACCGGAAGTTGACTATTTTCTCGATAACGGTTAGAGATAGAGCGATTTTGAGCTCACTTTCGACCCTTTGGGCCTAAACAACGTTACATAAGAGGTACGTCATTGATCTTGACCTTCTGGGTCAAGGTCAAGGTCAAAAACCGGAAGTTGACTATTATGTCGAAAACGGTTAGAGATAGAGCGATTTTGAGCTCATTTCGACCCTTTGGGCCTAAACAACGTTACATAAGAGGTACCTCGGTGACCTTGACCTTCTGGGTCACGGTCAAGGTCAAAAACCGGAAGTTGACTATTAACTCGAAAACGGTTAGAGATAGAGCGATTTTGAGCTCATTTTCGACCCTTTAAGCCTAAACAACGTTACATAAGGGGTACCTCGGTGACCTTGACCTTCTGGGTCAAGGTCAAGGTCAAAAACCGAAAGTTGACTATTTTCTCGATAACGGTTAGAGATAGAGCGTTTTTGAGCTCATTTCGACCCTTTGGGCCTAAACAACGTTACATAAGAGGTACCTCGGTGACCTTGACCTTCTGGGTCACGGTCAAGGTCAAAAACCGGAAGTTGACTACTATCTCGAAAACGGTTAGAGATAGAGCGATTTTGAGCTCATTTTCGACCCTTTGGGCCTAAACAACGTTACATAAGGGGTACCTCGGTGACCTTGACCTTCTGGGTCAAGGTCAAGGTCAAAAACCGAAAGTTGACTATTTTCTCGATAACGGTTAGAGATAGAGCGTTTTTGAGCTCATTTCGACCCTTTGGGCCTAAATAACGTTACGTAAGGGGTACCTCGGTGGCCTTGACCTTCTGGGTCAAGGTCAAGGTCAAAAACCGGAAGTTGACTATTTTCTCGATAACGGTTAGAGATAGAGCGATTTTGAGCTCATTTTCGACCCTTAGGGCCTAAACAACGTTACATAAGAGGTACGTCATTGACCTTGACCAAGTTCAATGCGAAAAAAGCATAAAATATTACTGGAATTTTCTGAACACAAACAGGGAGTTTTCAGACGTCAAAATCAAAATATAAGCCCAGGATCTATATTCAGAAGGAGCATGGCAATATTTATTTAAAAAACTATAGTGAAATCTGTAACCACTTTAGAGATAATGGTCAACCTTTCTCCAACGCTTTTCGATATACAAAGGTCACTTGCCTTTTGACCTTGATCCTGAATGTCGAGATTCAAATCGCGCGGTTACTCTGTACTGAAACCATATGTTCAAACAAGGATAAGGGCCAGTTTTTGTGATAAATAAAGGTTTAAAACATTTCGATTTTGAATATTTCGACGTCGAAGTAAAAAAATGCGGATTTCACGAGGACTCATTTCCCTCTGTACCTTTACCAAAGGTCGTCTCTCTACGCCAAATCTTGTGGGAAGAGTTTCCTGGAAACAATTCTGAGATAAAAAATACTTTGACCTCAATTTGACCTTGACCTTGGTCACCTTATGTATATGTGCTGTTGAAATTCAAGGAAGCAAAGCAACTCCATATCGTTGTTCCAGAGCTTAGTAATAACCCATATTTGTATTGTTGGAATGCTACATGTCATGTTTCGTTGTCTTCCGATATTAGCTAACAGTCAAATGTTGGTGCCAAGTTTTTATGGTGGCCATTGTTTTTATGAGTGAAGGGAGATCTCTCATTATGAGACACTTGCTATGTTCATAGACGCTCCATTCACAAATGGTACAAAATCATTGGTAAAATGCTAAACGCGCTGTATGCTACGACAGCATGGAAAAAGAGTGCAGTATCTTGGAAATCCAGTGGCGGAGGAGGAGCCGGGAGGAGGAGGAGGAGGAGGAGAGAGAGGTCCTGTTTATTGTTGAATAATATTTGACGTTCGTTTTCCCTTGGTTATAATGATGATTCATCGTAAAATGCCAATGGCTAAAAATACCAAGGTACTTTCAACTTGGATAGTGCAACGACGGCAAGAAAACATTGCATACACACCGTATGTGCGGTTGGAGAACGTGATATGTGTTTGTATAGAACAGAATGCATGCATGACCCAAAAAAATCCCATTGAACTAGACTAAACCAGAATCCAGCCTGTTGCATATACACAAAAATATTCTCACACTATGATCTTGAACTAGACCGAATTTCGCTGCACTAAGCAAAATGGCACCCACTTGCAATGACAGAAATCCAGAGACACGATATATCGGTTGAAGACGAATCTTTCAGTGTTTCGACATAATTATCAGCTTTCGGATTATTATATTGAACGAGGTCATCGAAATAAATCTAATGTAATCTCTTTCAGGCACAAATAATCAAATTCCGTTTTAAACCGTTTTCGAGATAATGGTCAGCTTTCGGTTTTTGACTTTGACCATGAAAGGGGAGGTCACTGTCACCGAGATACCTCTTATATAACGTCTCTTTGGCCCTAAGGGTCGAAAATAAGCTCAAAATCGCTCTATCTCTAACCGTTTTCGAGATAATGGTCAACTTCCCGTTTTGTCATTGAGCATGACGGGGGAGGTCAAGCTCAACCAGGTGCCTCTTATATTAAGTCTTTTAGGCCCAAACGGACGAAAACAAGCTCAAAGTCGCTGTATCTCTAGCCGTTTTCGAGATAATGGACACTCTTTCTCTAACGGGTTGGGATAGACCTTGGCCGTGGCCCTGACTGTCGAGATCCAGTCCACGATGTTCCTGTCTATTGACACCGTACAAGTGTTGAAACAATTATTGGGGCGCTATTTGCAACCATTTTTCCTGATGAATAGCGGTTTGAAAAAATATTTTGACCTCGATTTGACCTTGACCTTGAAGGTCAAGGTAAACATTGCGGATTTTTGACAAAACATTACCCTCTATATGTATGCCAAATGCCGTCTTTTTCAAATAGAAGCCCTGTAGGAGGAGTGTTCTGGAAACCATATTTTAGGATTTCACGACATCTTATCACCCTCTATATCTGTGCTAAATTTCATATTTCTACGTCAAATAGCGTAGACAGAGTTTTCTGGAAACCTCCCAGACGAAAAAAAGAAAAAAAAAAAAAAAAAGGAATAAACAGCCAGAATTCTTAGCAAAGCATGCCCATTTGCAAACTGTGTTTGCAAGTGGGAATGATTACCCTGGGGAAGTTCCCTTATCGAATCAACGTAGCAGGCGAGAGATTTGGCGGACCACTGAAAAGTTTGGCCGCATCACTGATATTTTAGGCTGTGTTTTGGCCGTTCGTGTTTGTGGTAACGGGGCGACGCCCTCAATGCGTTGTAGGTTGTAGACTGTAGATTTTACGAATCACTAGGGCGTCTACAACTTCCCTAGCTTCAGCAATGTTAACTTTGAATTTCGACCCTGCCACATGGAGAAATAAACAATTTTACTTTTGGTTGGAAGCGGCGCACAGTGCGGCAAGTTGTTAGAAACAACGTCGGCTTGACAGCCATCCCACCTTCCTCTACTGGCCAAGGAATGAAGAAATGTGCTATCTGCTTACGGGAAACGTTACTGCGGCGTGTAGTACGTTTCAGCCAGTGTTTTGCAGATGGTAGCTTTCCCGCGCTTTCTGGCACAACGTAGCAGAGTGTGCCTCACTGAAGTTGTTTTCGTGTTACAAATGAGTTACCAGAGGAGAGCACACAGGCCAAGCAAGTGTCACCAGGGGTAGCACGGTAAAGTTTCGGCTTTCAATGACAACCAGTGGTAACACAAGTGTAGCGAGATGCGTGTTTCTACGCCGTTGCTTGATATCACTTAGTAAACCACAATTCTGCTTACACTGGTTTTAAGGTATAATGCGACTTCTTGCAACCCCGAATAACCGACACAAAGAAGCCGATGTTGGTCCCAAACACTGTGACAGTGCAATAACGTGTACAATTTGCTAGCAGCTTCCGGACCATGTTTGACGAAACTTGAACAGGCAGCGTCGATGCCGGAATAGACAGATAAAAGAATTGTGTGTGTTCAGAAGATACTCCTCATGAACCGTCAGGCAAGGACACGACTTTGCACCGATAAGTCGCCGAAGAGGGGTCGAAAATACAAGGAAAGCGCAACAAAATAAAGCGACATACACGGAAAGCGCAAGAAGCGCAACGGTACGGAGCGTGCGTGTGTCACTGCAGGAACTGGAGCAGGAGTCGGTAACCATAACACTGATAACAAGTCAACAGAGTCGTTCGAGGAATCCATTGTTCGGGCTGCCAATAGAATATATTCACTGGGCACTTAAACCACGCCCCCTGGGTGACACACCAAACCTGAGGGGGGGGGGATACCATCCACCAGCTTAGACAGCCTAGATAACAAAGCTAATGAAAGGACTAACACCAGCACCTGCGCTGCAGACGACAATGCTACAGTAGGGAGACAGAAGCCCCAATCTTGCCACCTCACGCAAACCGACCAAGACGAAAGGAGAACTATCGCCCTTGGCCATGCTCATTATCCAGATGGAAGAAGAGCGGTACAACAATCCGGAACGCGCATCAACGTCCTCCAATGACATTGGGATACAGGGAGAAAACGCTATCGTCTTCATCCTACAACGCGTCTCAATGGAAGGGTGCAATCAAAAGAAGGTGCTTCTTCGATGAGATGCTCCAGCAGGAGGAGTGAGGGAGTGGGATCAACTACGGCGGTGGGACCTCTAGACATCACTTTTTGTGACTTCGTGGAAGAAACCCAGAGATTTTTTGAATGCGAAGCAGGCTTCTGTACGGCAGCGTGCATTTTTGATGCAACCAAACTGAAGGAGGCAGAGTCGTAGGCGAAAGAATCAAACTTACGGAAGGGTTTGAACTTCGCCAGAATGCATACCTTGTTCAAGATGCGTGTCGTACGAACGGCTTATAGATCATCGGATAACGCCGTCAATTTTTGAGCCACTCGCGTATCTCAGACATGCCCCAGCTTGGTTATCTTTACTACGCTCCGACGATAAGGTAACTATAAAGGGCAAGGACCTCAGCATTGCTAGAACAGAGCTGCGGGTGCTCTCATTCATGGAGTACGTCAATCATACCTTGGCGACTGGAGCCACGGAATGCGACGTCTCCACGGAATCCAACGTAAACAAGCTGATTGGATGTTTAGTGCGCTGCACAAAGGACCTAATTAAGCTGCATACAACGCTGGTATCGTCCAGTGTACAACAACGGAGGGATAATGTACTAAAACAGTGTAAACTAAACTAGGACAAACTCTTTCATACATGGGACAAACGAACAAATTTCCTGACGACCTGCTGGCGGAACTCAATGGCAGGCATATCCAGGACCTCAAAACAGCGCGTTGTACGAGCGGTACACACAGGCCACGCCACACCAAGCCACCTTGCTTATAGCAGCGGCAACCAACGGAGCACGCATCGGGGACGCACGATTATCGCGCACCCCCCAGGATGAAGGTGCCACAAAACCAAAAGAGCCGGTGCAGTCTTTTCCGGAAGTCCCGGCCAGGCTCCGTCAAACAGCTCATAACTTCAGCTGGCAGTGAGAAAGTGCTTGTCATGAAAACCGGCTCGGTGCAGGAGAACATCAAAGTTTTGGTGTCCAATATCAAGGACAAAGTGCTGCATGCACACTCCTTGCCCCAAGCATGTAGGCTCATACACACATGACAAAGAATGAAAGAAACAGGGGTGCCCACCAAGGTGGTAAGGTGCCTAAGATATGGCTACTCTCTCCCATTCGTGATCTGGTATGGATAGGGGACAGAAAGCAAGTAGCACTGGAAAGGTATGCTGGACAAGTTGCTAAAAAGGAAAACATGGAGAAAATTCCTGCAGGACACCAGGTGTGTTCCACAATTTATTCTTGATACCGAAAATAATGTTAGGAGTAGACCTGACATTTAGTAGCTTTGAAACTATAAATGAGAATTTGACAACCCAACATTCAAAATGGACACTTGCTAGCATAACCGCAAGGCGGTCAGTTGATGTGGGAGGCGTCGATAGACCTCATACGAACACCTGCACATACGTATGTGGCTCACACATTACAAATACCTATGCTTTTAAGTAGGGGAGCATAAGTATTGATATCTTGCGCTGCCCTTCAACCTAGCACCGGCGCCTAGGATTTTCAGCAAGGCAATGCGTTCAGTGAAATCATGTTGGCGACGATAAGTTATGCTGTTGTTTTAATACCTGGACGACTAGCTGAATGCGGGCTGAACAGGGAAAGAAGAGCCAATCAGACGTTAGAGTTGTTAGATTAATGCGTCGAGCTAGGGTTGCTTGTAAACCTCGGGAAGTCGGCGACAGAGCCCAAATAGGTAAAGGGGTTTCTAGGGCACATACTCGAGTTCACGCTGAGGCGCGTGTTTCCGTCGCCAGACAGAATCGAGAAGATTCGAGGTATTATCAGGACCATGCTGGAAGCCAAGTGGGTGTCCGCAATCCCAACAGAGACGTTGTTAGGACTGTTGGATTACTGGCTGAAGAACAGGGTGTTTCGACGCAGACTATGGCACGCATGCAAAAAAGTGCATGGCCAGTCCACCCGTTAGAGTTGAAAATTATCTCGAAAGAGATAGAGCGATTCTGAGCTCAATTTCGACCCTTCAGGCCTAAAAGACGATATGCAAGGGGTACCTCTGTGATCTTGACCTCCTCCGTCATGGTCAAGGTCAAAAACCGGAAGTTTACCATTATCTCGAAAACGGTTAGTGATAGAGTGATTCTGAGCTTTTCTCGACCCTTTGGGCCTAGAAGACGTTATATGAGAGATACCTCGGTGACTTTGACCTCCTCCGTCGATGACAAATACGGGAAGTTAACCATTATCTCGGAAACGGTTAGAGATAGAGCGAGCGAGTTTGGGCGACTTTGGCCCTTAAAGACGATATGTAAAAGTATTCCCGCTGTTAATCAATGATGAAATACCAGAGGATTCCCTCCTTCGATTGGTCGATGGATGGATGACGGGATAGGCTAGTTCAAACTGCTACAAAATTTTTTTTTATTCTGCGTGAAAGGTTTAAACCGGGAAATTTCTGGATAAAGTTTAGACTTGACTACAAACCCTTCTCTTAGTAAAACAAGCTCTATGGGCATGCCTCTAGGTCAGTTTAGCAAAATAAGAGCTGGTATCAAGCAGGAGATGATGTTTCTAGGAGAGGCGTGGGATTTGGAGTATTACAGAAGTTTCAAATGGCAGTAAGAGCAGCTGTGGGAAGAGGTCGAAGCAAAGTGGTAACCAGTTCCCCACAGGCTATCGATGAGCTTCAGTTGTGGGTGTCCGCGTGTTGTCTGTCAGTGTGTCACCATTCGAATCTCTCTGTTGGTCCAGACGGATGCAAAGCAAAACTGTCGTTTTATTTCGCTTTTTAACAGTAAATGCGTAGGTCACATCCTCCTCCTTTAGACTTTTCTCAAAAAAAAATTATTTGGGAAAAGTTTAAGATCGATAGATAAATTCCAAATCGTTCATGTGGTTTAAACAAAGGGATACATTATACCCATTTGCCGCTGAAAGTATTTGTTTGTTTTTTTTGTTTTTTTTTTTGGAAACACAAATTATTGATTCACCAGTAGCCAGTATGAAATCGAGCCATTTCTGATTGTGGCTTACTTTTACGTACTGTCAATGCCCTTAAATGTAGGTGGATTTGCGGTAGTCCAGGACCAATATTTTGAAGATGGCCAGGGAAATACAAGAAAACAAAGGAAATTACTTAAGTGCGGATAAAAACTAGACCGAAATTCGCACAGCGAATTAGACCCCACTTGGAATGATAACTTAAAACGGAACGTAGATTATATTACTAATTGTTAACAATTTTCACATGTCTGACTGTAGAATATCCTCCTAAATACTGCCAACTATACCGGTAAGGTCAAGGTAAAAAAATGTTATCAGGTGTACCACTTCAGATGACCTCTATTCATGTGCCAAGTTTGGCTGGTCTAGTTTCAACGGTCTTGGAGGACATGTCTGGAAACTGATTGCTCTATCTGTTACCGTTTTCGAGATAAGTGCAAACGTCCGGTTTGGGGCTCGAAAGTGACCTGGAGGTCAAGGACACCGGAAGTTATACCTTACGTAACGTCGTATAGGGGGTGGAGGTCGAAAATGAGGTCAAATTGCTCTATCTGTTACCGTTTTCGAGATAAGTGCCAACTTCCGGTTTGGGGCTGGAAAGTGACCTGAAGGTCAAGAACACCGGAAGTTATACCTTACGTAACGTCGTATAGGGGGTGGAGGTCGAAAATGAGGACAAAAGTGCTCTATCTCTTACCGTTTTCGAGATAAGGGCCAACTTCCGGTTTGGGGCTCGAAAGTGACCTGGAGGTCAAGGACACCGGAAGTTATACCTTACGTATCGTCGTATAGGGGGTTGAGGTCGAAAATGAGGTCAAAATTGCTCTATCTCTTACCGTTTTCGAGATAAGGGTCAACTTCCGGTTTGGGGCTCGAAAGTGACCTGGAGGTCAAGGACACCGGAAGTTATACCTTACGTAACGTCGTATAGGGGGTGGAGGTCGAAAATGAGGTCAAAATTGCTCTATCTCTTACCGTTTTCGAGATAAGGGCCAACTTCCGGTTTGGGGCTCGAAAGTGACCTGGAGGTCAAGGACACCGGAAGTTATACCTTACGTAACGTCGTATAGGGGGTGGAGGTCGAAAATGAGGTCAAAATTGCTCTATCTCTTACCGTTTTCGAGATAAGGGCCAACTTCCGGTTTGGGGCTCGAAAGTGACCTGGAGGTCAAGGACACCGGAAGTTATACCTTACGTAACGTCGTATAGGGGGTGGAGGTCGAAAATGAGGTCAAAATTGCTCTATCTCTTACCGTTTTCGAGATAAGGGCCAACTTCCGGTTTGGGGCTCGAAAGTGACCTGGAGGTCAAGGACACCGGAAGTTATACCTTACGTATCGTCGTATAGGGGGTGGAGGTCGAAAATGAGGTCAAAATTGCTCTATCTCTTACCGTTTTCGAGATAAGGGCCAACTTCCGGTTTGGGGCTCGAAAGTGACCTGGAGGTCAAGGACACCGGAAGTTATACCTTACGTATCGTCGTATAGGGGGTGGAGGTCGAAAATGAGGTCAAAATTGCTCTATCTCTTACCGTTTTCGAGATAAGGGCCAACTTCCGGTTTGGGGCTCGAAAGTGACCTGGAGGTCAAGGACACCGGAAGTTATACCTTACGTAACGTCGTATAGGGGGTGGAGGTCGAAAATGAGGTCAAAATTGCTCTATCTCTTACCGTTTTCGAGATAAGGGCCAACTTCCGGTTTGGGGCTCGAAAGTGACCTGGAGGTCAAGGACACCGGAAGTTATACCTTACGTATGGTCGTATAGGGGGTGGAGGTCGAAAATGAGGTCAAAATTGCTCTATCTCTTACCGTTTTCGAGATAAGGGTCAACTTCCGGTTTGGGGCTCGAAAGTGACCTGGAGGTCAAGGACACCGGAAGTTATACCTCACGTACCGTCGTATAGGGGGTGGAGGTCGAAATCGAGCCATTTCTGATTGTGGCTTACTTTTACGTACTGTCAATGCCCTTAAATGTAGGTGGATTTGCGGTAGTCCAGGACCAATATTTTGAAGATGGCCAGGGAAATACAAGAAAACAAAGGAAATTACTTAAGTGCGGATAAAAACTAGACCGAAATTCGCACAGCGAATTAGACCCCACTTGGAATGATAACTTAAAACGGAACGTAGATTATATTACTAATTGTTAACAATTTTCACATGTCTGAATGTAGAATATCCTCCTAAATACTGCCAACTATACCGGTAAGGTCAAGGTAAAAAAATGTTATCAGGTGTACCACTTCAGATGACCTCTATTCATGTGCCAAGTTTGGCTGGTCTAGTTTCAACGGTCTTGGAGGACATGTCTGGAAACTGATTGCTCTATCTGTTACCGTTTTCGAGATAAGTGCAAACGTCCGGTTTGGGGCTCGAAAGTGACCTGAAGGTCAAGGACACCGGAAGTTATACCTTACGTAACGTCGTATAGGGGGTGGAGGTCGAAAATGAGGTCAAAATTGCTCTATCTGTTACCGTTTTCGAGATAAGTGCCAACTTCCGGTTTGGGGCTGGAAAGTGACCTGAAGGTCAAGAACACCGGAAGTTATACCTTACGTAACGTCGTATAGGGGGTGGAGGTCGAAAATGAGGACGAAAGTGCTCTATCTCTTACCGTTTTCGAGATAAGGGCCAACTTCCGGTTTGGGGCTCGAAAGTGACCTGGAGGTCAAGGACACCGGAAGTTATACCTTACGTAACGTCGTATAGGGGGTGGAGGTCGAAAATGAGGTCAAAATTGCTCTATCTCTTACCGTTTTCGAGATAAGGGCCAACTTCCGGTTTGGGGCTCGAAAGTGACCTGGAGGTCAAGGACACCGGAAGTTATACCTTACGTAACGTCGTATAGGGGGTGGAGGTCGAAAATGAGGTCAAAATTGCTCTATCTCTTACCGTTTTCGAGATAAGGGCCAACTTCCGGTTTGGGGCTCGAAAGTGACCTGGAGGTCAAAGACACCGGAAGTTATACCTTACGTAACGTCGTATAGGGGGTGGAGGTCGAAAATGAGGTCAAAATTGCTCTATCTCTGACCGTTTTCGAGATAAGGGCCAACTTCCGGTTTGGGGCTCGAAAGTGACCTGGAGGTCAAGGACACCGGAAGTTATACCTTACGTAACGTCGTATAGGGGGTGGAGGTCGAAAATGAGGTCAAAATTGCTCTATCTCTTACCGTTTTCGAGATAAGGGCCAACTTCCGGTTTGGGGCTCGAAAGTGACCTGGAGGTCAAGGACACCGGAAGTTTTACCTTACGTAACGTCGTATAGGGGGTGGAGGTCGAAAATGAGGTCAAAATTGCTCTATCTCTTACCGTTTTCGAGATAAGGGCCAACTTCCGGTTTTGGGCTCGAAAGTGATCTGGAGGTCAAGGACACCGGAAGTTATACCTTACGTAACGTCGTATAGGGGGTGGAGGTCGAAAATGAGGTCAAAATTGCTCTATCTGTTACCGTTTTCGAGATAAGTGCCAACTTCCGGTTTGGGGCTGGAAAGTGACCTGAAGGTCAAGAACACCGGAAGTTATACCTTACGTAACGTCGTATAGGGGGTGGAGGTCGAAAATGAGGACGAAAGTGCTCTATCTCTTACCGTTTTCCAGATAAGGGCCAACTTCCGGTTTGGGGCTCGAAAGTGACCTGGAGGTCAAGGACACCGGAAGTTATACCTTACGTAACGTCGTATAGGGGGTGGAGGTCGAAAATGAGGTCAAAATTGCTCTATCTCTTACCGTTTTCGAGATAAGGGCCAACTTCCGGTTTGGGGCTCGAAAGTGACCTGGAGGTCAAGGACACCGGAAGTTATACCTTACGTAACGTCGTATAGGGGGTGGAGGTCGAAAATGAGGTCAAAATTGCTCTATCTGTTACCGTTTTCGAGATAAGTGCCAACTTCCGGTTTGGGGCTGGAAAGTGACCTGAAGGTCAAGAACACCGGAAGTTATACCTTACGTAACGTCGTATAGGGGGTGGAGGTCGAAAATGAGGACGAAAGTGCTCTATCTCTTACCGTTTTCGAGATAAGGGCCAACTTCCGGTTTGGGGCTCGAAAGTGACCTGGAGGTCAAGGACACCGGAAGTTATACCTTACGTAACGTCGTATAGGGGGTGGAGGTCGAAAATGAGGTCAAAATTGCTCTATCTCTTACCGTTTTCGAGATAAGGGCCAACTTCCGGTTTGGGGCTCGAAAGTGACCTGGAGGTCAAGGACACCGGAAGTTATACCTTACGTAACGTCGTATAGGGGGTGGAGGTCGAAAATGAGGTCAAAATTGCTCTATCTCTTACCGTTTTCGAGATAAGGGCCAACTTCCGGTTTGGGGCTCGAAAGTGACCTGGAGGTCAAAGACACCGGAAGTTATACCTTACGTAACGTCGTATAGGGGGTGGAGGTCGAAAATGAGGTCAAAATTGCTCTATCTCTGACCGTTTTCGAGATAAGGGCCAACTTCCGGTTTGGGGCTCGAAAGTGACCTGGAGGTCAAGGACACCGGAAGTTATACCTTACGTAACGTCGTATAGGGGGTGGAGGTCGAAAATGAGGTCAAAATTGCTCTATCTCTTACCGTTTTCGAGATAAGGGCCAACTTCCGGTTTGGGGCTCGAAAGTGACCTGGAGGTCAAGGACACCGGAAGTTTTACCTTACGTAACGTCGTATAGGGGGTGGAGGTCGAAAATGAGGTCAAAATTGCTCTATCTCTTACCGTTTTCGAGATAAGGGCCAACTTCCGGTTTGGGGCTCGAAAGTGACCTGGAGGTCAAGGACACCGGAAGTTATACCTTACGTAACGTCGTATAGGGGGTGGAGGTCGAAAATGAGGTCAAAATTGCTCTATCTCTTACCGTTTTCGAGATAAGGGCCAACTTCCGGTTTGGGGCTCGAAAGTGACCTGGAGGTCAAGGACACCGGAAGTTTTACCTTACGTAACGTCGTATAGGGGGTGGAGGTCGAAAATGAGGTCAAAATTGCTCTATCTGCTACCGTTTTCGAGATAAGTGCCAACTTCCGGTTTGGGGCTGGAAAGTGACCTGAAGGTCAAGAACACCGGAAGTTATACCTTACGTAACGTCGTATAGGGGGTGGAGGTCGAAAATGAGGACGAAAGTGCTCTATCTCTTACCGTTTTCCAGATAAGGGCCAACTTCCGGTTTGGGGCTCGAAAGTGACCTGGAGGTCAAGGACACCGGAAGTTATACCTTACGTAACGTCGTATAGGGGGTGGAGGTCGAAAATGAGGTCAAAATTGCTCTATCTCTTACCGTTTTCGAGATAAGGGCCAACTTCCGGTTTGGGGCTCGAAAGTGACCTGGAGGTCAAGGACACCGGAAGTTATACCTTACGTAACGTCGTATAGGGGGTGGAGGTCGAAAATGAGGTCAAAATTGCTCTATCTCTTACCGTTTTCGAGATAAGGGCTAACTTCCGGTTTGGGGCTCGAAAGTGACCTGGAGGTCAAAGACACCGGAAGTTATACCTTACGTAACGTCGTATAGGGGGTGGAGGTCGAAAATGAGGTCAAAATTGCTCTATCTCTGACCGTTTTCGAGATAAGGGCCAACTTCCGGTTTGGGGCTCGAAAGTGACCTGGAGGTCAAGGACACCGGAAGTTATACCTTACGTATCGTCGTATAGGGGGTGGAGGTCGAAAATGAGGTCAAAATTGCTCTATCTCTTACCGTTTTCGAGATAAGGGCCAACTTCCGGTTTGGGGCTCGAAAGTGACCTGGAGGTCAAGGACACCGGAAGTTTTACCTTACGTAACGTCGTATAGGGGGTGGAGGTCGAAAATGAGGTCAAAATTGCTCTATCTCTTACCGTTTTCGAGATAAGGGCCAACTTCCGGTTTGGGGCTCGAAAGTGACCTGGAGGTCAAGGACACCGGAAGTTATACCTTACGTAACGTCGTATAGGGGGTGGAGGTCGAAAATGAGGTCAAAATTGCTCTATCTCTTACCGTTTTCGAGATAAGGGCCAACTTCCGGTTTGGGGCTCGAAAGTGACCTGGAGGTCAAGGACACCGGAAGTTATACCTTACGTAACGTCGTATAGGGGGTGGAGGTCGAAAATGAGGTCAAAATTGCTCTATCTCTTACCGTTTTCGAGATAAGGGCCAACTTCCGGTTTGGGGCTCGAAAGTGACCTGGAGGTCAAGGACACCGGAAGTTATACCTTACGTAACGTCGTATAGGGGGTGGAGGTCGAAAATGAGGTCAAAATTGCTCTATCTCTTACCGTTTTCGAGATAAGGGCCAACTTCCGGTTTGGGGCTCGAAAGTGACCTGGAGGTCAAGGACACCGGAAGTTATACCTTACGTAAGGTCGTATAGGGGGTGGAGGTCGAAAATGATGTCAAAATTGCTCTATCTCTTACCGTTTTCGAGATAAGGGCCAACTTCCGGTTTGGGGCTCGAAAGTGACCTGGAGGTCAAGGACACCGGAAGTTTTACCTTACGTAACGTCGTATAGGGGGTGGAGGTCGAAAATGAGGTCAAAATTGCTCTATCTCTTACCGTTTTCGAGATAAGGGCCAACTTCCGGTTTGGGGCTCGAAAGTGACCTGGAGGTCAAGGACACCGGAAGTTATACCTTACGTAACGTCGTATAGGGGGTGGAGGTCGAAAATGAGGTCAAAATTGCTCTATCTCTTACCGTTTTCGAGATAAGGGCCAACTTCCGGTTTGGGGCTCGAAAGTGACCTGGAGGTCAAGGACACCGGAAGTTTTACCTTACGTAACGTCGTATAGGGGGTGGAGGTCGAAAATGAGGTCAAAATTGCTCTATCTCTTACCGTTTTCGAGATAAGGGCCAACTTCCGGTTTGGGGCTCGAAAGTGACCTGGAGGTCAAGGACACCGGAAGTTATACCTTACGTAAGGTCGTATAGGGGGTGGAGGTCGAAAATGATGTCAAAATTGCTCTATCTCTTACCGTTTTCGAGATAAGGGCCAACTTCCGGTTTGGGGCTCGAAAGTGACCTGGAGGTCAAGGACACCGGAAGTTTTACCTTACGTAACGTCGTATAGGGGGTGGAGGTCGAAAATGAGGTCAAAATTGCTCTATCTCTTACCGTTTTCGAGATAAGGGCCAACTTCCGGTTTGGGGCTCGAAAGTGACCTGGAGGTCAAGGACACCGGAAGTTATACCTTACGTAACGTCGTATAGGGGGTGGAGGTCGAAAATGAGGTCAAAATTGCTCTATCTCTTACCGTTTTCGAGATAAGGGCCAACTTCCGGTTTGGGGCTCGAAAGTGACCTGGAGGTCAAGGACACCGGAAGTTATACCTTACGTAAGGTCGTATAGGGGGTGGAGGTCGAAAATGATGTCAAAATTGCTCTATCTCTTACCGTTTTCGAGATAAGGGCCAACTTCCGGTTTGGGGCTCGAAAGTGACCTGGAGGTCAAGGACACCGGAAGTTTTACCTTACGTAACGTCGTATAGGGGGTGGAGGTCGAAAATGAGGTCAAAATTGCTCTATCTCTTACCGTTTTCGAGATAAGGGCCAACTTCCGGTTTGGGGCTCGAAAGTGACCTGGAGGTCAAGGACACCGGAAGTTATACCTTACGTAACGTCGTATAGGGGGTGGAGGTCGAAAATGAGGTCAAAATTGCTCTATCTCTTACCGTTTTCGAGATAAGGGCCAACTTCCGGTTTGGGGCTCGAAAGTGACCTGGAGGTCAAGGACACCGGAAGTTTTACCTTACGTAACGTCGTATAGGGGGTGGAGGTCGAAAATGAGGTCAAAATTGCTCTATCTCTTACCGTTTTCGAGATAAGGGCCAACTTCCGGTTTGGGGCTCGAAAGTGACCTGGAGGTCAAGGACACCGGAAGTTATACCTTACGTAAGGTCGTATAGGGGGTGGAGGTCGAAAATGATGTCAAAATTGCTCTATCTCTTACCGTTTTCGAGATAAGGGCCAACTTCCGGTTTGGGGCTCGAAAGTGACCTGGAGGTCAAGGACACCGGAAGTTTTACCTTACGTAACGTCGTATAGGGGGTGGAGGTCGAAAATGAGGTCAAAATTGCTCTATCTCTTACCGTTTTCGAGATAAGGGCCAACTTCCGGTTTGGGGCTCGAAAGTGACCTGGAGGTCAAGGACACCGGAAGTTATACCTTACGTATCGTCGTATAGGGGGTGGAGGTCGAAAATGAGGTCAAAATTGCTCTATCTCTTACCGTTTTCGAGATAAGGGCCAACTTCCGGTTTGGGGCTCGAAAGTGACCTGGAGGTCAAGGACACCGGAAGTTATACCTTACGTAACGTCGTATAGGGGGTGGAGGTCGAAAATGAGGTCAAAATTGCTCTATCTCTTACCGTTTTCGAGATAAGGGCCAACTTCCGGTTTGGGGCTCGAAAGTGACCTGGAGGTCAAGGACACCGGAAGTTATACCTTACGTAACGTCGTATAGGGGGTGGAGGTCGAAAATGAGGTCAAAATTGCTCTATCTCTTACCGTTTTCGAGATAAGGGCCAACTTCCGGTTTGGGGCTCGAAAGTGACCTGGAGGTCAAGGACACCGGAAGTTATACCTTACGTAACGTCGTATAGGGGGTGGAGGTCGAAAATGAGGTCAAAATTGCTCTATCTCTTACCGTTTTCGAGATAAGGGCCAACTTCCGGTTTGGGGCTCGAAAGTGACCTGGAGGTCAAGGACACCGGAAGTTATACCTTACGTAACGTCGTATAGGAGGTGGAGGTCGAAAATGAGGTCAAAATTGCTCTATCTCTTACCGTTTTCGAGATAAGGGCCAACTTCCGGTTTGGGGCTCGAAAGTGACCTGGAGGTCAAGGACACCGGAAGTTTTACCTTACGTAACGTCGTATAGGGGGTGGAGGTCGAAAATGAGGTCAAAATTGCTCTATCTCTTACCGTTTTCGAGATATGGGCCAACTTCCGGTTTGGGGCTCGAAAGTGACCTGGAGGTCAAGGACACCGGAAGTTATACCTTACGTAACGTCGTATAGGAGGTGGAGGTCGAAAATGAGGTCAAAATTGCTCTATCTCTTACCGTTTTCGAGATAAGGGCCAACTTCCGGTTTGGGGCTCGAAAGTGACCTGGAGGTCAAGGACACCGGAAGTTTTACCTTACGTAACGTCGTATAGGGGGTGGAGGTCGAAAATGAGGTCAAAATTGCTCTATCTCTTACCGTTTTCGAGATAAGGGCCAACTTCCGGTTTGGGGCTCGAAAGTGACCTGGAGGTCAAAGACACCGGAAGTTATACCTTACGTATCGTCGTATAGGGGGTGGAGGTCGAAAATGAGGTCAAAATTGCTCTATCTCTTACCTTTTTCGAGATAAGGGCTAACTTCCGGTTTGGGGCTCGAAAGTGACCTGGAGGTCAAGGACACCGGAAGTTATACCTTACGTAACGTCGTATAGGGGGTGGAGGTCGAAAATGAGGTCAAAATTGCTCTATCTCTTACCGTTTTCGAGATAAGGGCCAACTTCCGGTTTGGGGCTCGAAAGTGACCTGGAGGTCAAGGACACCGGAAGTTATACCTTACGTATCGTCGTATAGGGCGTGGAGGTCGAAAATGAGGTCAAAATTGCTCTATCTCTTACCTTTTTCGAGATAAGGGCCAACTTCCGGTTTGGGGCTCGAAAGTGACCTGGAGGTCAAGGACAGCGGAAGTTATACCTTACGTAACGTTGTATAGGGGGTGGAGGTCGAAAATGAGGTCAAAATTGCTCTATCTCTTACCGTTTTCGAGATAAGGGCCAACTTCCGGTTTGGGGCTCGAAAGTGACCTGGAGGTCAAGGACACCGGAAGTTTTACCTTACGTAACGTCGTATAGGGGGTGGAGGTCGAAAATGAGGTCAAAATTGCTCTATCTCTTACCGTTTTCGAGATATGGGCCAACTTCCGGTTTGGGGCTCGAAAGTGACCTGGAGGTCAAGGACACCGGAAGTTATACCTTACGTAACGTCGTATAGGAGGTGGAGGTCGAAAATGAGGTCAAAATTGCTCTATCTCTTACCGTTTTCGAGATAAGGGCCAACTTCCGGTTTGGGGCTCGAAAGTGACCTGGAGGTCAAGGACACCGGAAGTTTTACCTTACGTAACGTCGTATAGGGGGTGGAGGTCGAAAATGAGGTCAAAATTGCTCTATCTCTTACCGTTTTCGAGATAAGGGCCAACTTCCGGTTTGGGGCTCGAAAGTGACCTGGAGGTCAAAGACACCGGAAGTTATACCTTACGTATCGTCGTATAGGGGGTGGAGGTCGAAAATGAGGTCAAAATTGCTCTATCTCTTACCTTTTTCGAGATAAGGGCTAACTTCCGGTTTGGGGCTCGAAAGTGACCTGGAGGTCAAGGACACCGGAAGTTATACCTTACGTAACGTCGTATAGGGGGTGGAGGTCGAAAATGAGGTCAAAATTGCTCTATCTCTTACCGTTTTCGAGATAAGGGCCAACTTCCGGTTTGGGGCTCGAAAGTGACCTGGAGGTCAAGGACACCGGAAGTTATACCTTACGTAACGTCGTATAGGAGGTGGAGGTCGAAAATGAGGTCAAAATTGCTCTATCTCTTACCGTTTTCGAGATAAGGGCCAACTTCCGGTTTGGGGCTCGAAAGTGACCTGGAGGTCAAGGACACCGGAAGTTTTACCTTACGTAACGTCGTATAGGGGGTGGAGGTCGAAAATGAGGTCAAAATTGCTCTATCTCTTACCGTTTTCGAGATAAGGGCCAACTTCCGGTTTGGGGCTCGAAAGTGACCTGGAGGTCAAAGACACCGGAAGTTATACCTTACGTATCGTCGTATAGGGGGTGGAGGTCGAAAATGAGGTCAAAATTGCTCTATCTCTTACCTTTTTCGAGATAAGGGCTAACTTCCGGTTTGGGGCTCGAAAGTGACCTGGAGGTCAAGGACACCGGAAGTTATACCTTACGTAACGTCGTATAGGGGGTGGAGGTCGAAAATGAGGTCAAAATTGCTCTATCTCTTACCGTTTTCGAGATAAGGGCCAACTTCCGGTTTGGGGCTCGAAAGTGACCTGGAGGTCAAGGACACCGGAAGTTATACCTTACGTATCGTCGTATAGGGCGTGGAGGTCGAAAATGAGGTCAAAATTGCTCTATCTCTTACCTTTTTCGAGATAAGGGCCAACTTCCGGTTTGGGGCTCGAAAGTGACCTGGAGGTCAAGGACAGCGGAAGTTATACCTTACGTAACGTTGTATAGGGGGTGGAGGTCGAAAATGAGGTCAAAATTGCTCTATCTCTTACCGTTTTCGAGATAAGGGCCAACTTCCGGTTTGGGGCTCGAAAGTGACCTGGAGGTCAAGGACACCGGAAGTTTTACCTTACGTAACGTCGTATAGGGGGTGGAGGTCGAAAATGAGGTCAAAATTGCTCTATCTCTTACCGTTTTCGAGATATGGGCCAACTTCCGGTTTGGGGCTCGAAAGTGACCTGGAGGTCAAGGACACCGGAAGTTATACCTTACGTAACGTCGTATAGGAGGTGGAGGTCGAAAATGAGGTCAAAATTGCTCTATCTCTTACCGTTTTCGAGATAAGGGCCAACTTCCGGTTTGGGGCTCGAAAGTGACCTGGAGGTCAAGGACACCGGAAGTTTTACCTTACGTAACGTCGTATAGGGGGTGGAGGTCGAAAATGAGGTCAAAATTGCTCTATCTCTTACCGTTTTCGAGATAAGGGCCAACTTCCGGTTTGGGGCTCGAAAGTGACCTGGAGGTCAAAGACACCGGAAGTTATACCTTACGTATCGTCGTATAGGGGGTGGAGGTCGAAAATGAGGTCAAAATTGCTCTATCTCTTACCTTTTTCGAGATAAGGGCTAACTTCCGGTTTGGGGCTCGAAAGTGACCTGGAGGTCAAGGACACCGGAAGTTATACCTTACGTAACGTCGTATAGGGGGTGGAGGTCGAAAATGAGGTCAAAATTGCTCTATCTCTTACCGTTTTCGAGATAAGGGCCAACTTCCGGTTTGGGGCTCGAAAGTGACCTGGAGGTCAAGGACACCGGAAGTTATACCTTACGTATCGTCGTATAGGGCGTGGAGGTCGAAAATGAGGTCAAAATTGCTCTATCTCTTACCTTTTTCGAGATAAGGGCCAACTTCCGGTTTGGGGCTCGAAAGTGACCTGGAGGTCAAGGACAGCGGAAGTTATACCTTACGTAACGTTGTATAGGGGGTGGAGGTCGAAAATGAGGTCAAAATTGCTCTATCTCTTACCGTTTTCGAGATAACTCATTGTTTTTCTTAAATGACGTTTTTCGCGATTTCAAGGTCATGGTCAAGGTCAAGGTAAAAAATTTTTATCGGTTGCTTCAGATCACATTGCTTTTTATATATGTGCCAAGTTTGGCTGTTCTAGCTTCAACGGCCTTGCAGTAATTGCCTGAAAACCTTTTGACCTTTTTCGCGATTTGACCTTGACCAGTAAGGTCAAGGTCAAAAATTTTTATCAGGTGCACCACTTCATATGACCCTCCATGCATGTGCCAAGTTTGGTTGGTCTAGCTTCAGCGGTCTCGGAGGAGATGTCTGGAAACCGATTCGGCGGAAGAAGAAAAAAAATTTTTAAAAAGCGAGAAAAAAAAGGAAAAATAGGTGAAAATTCGAGGCAATCCATCCCCATTTGGCATTTTCAATGCCAAGTGGGAATAATGCTCGCCACAACTGATCAGTATGTGATTTAATTTAAAGAGCTCCATTGGAGGGAAGGCTGTATAAATGTATCACTTACCCTGTTAGAAAAAATATAAAATATAAAAAGAAGTTGAATATTAACAAGAATGTTGGATTTATGTAAATGAATTTATGTAAATGAAGTGCTATCAATTCTGTGCTTACTTTTAAGTGGCGATCGTTATGTAAACATGTTTCATTAAGTATTTCACATGTTACATTTAGTTTAAATGGATTCCTATTGTTATCTGTGTTTCCGAGAATTTCTTGGCTTCGTGTCGCTTCACACCGCACCAATTTTTTAAACAAGACCTGGTTTCTGAGTTTTCAGTGAAGTCGAGAATAAAAGCACATAATCAGTTTTTGACCTGTGTTTTTTTGTGCGACCCTGACAATTTCACTGCAAACAACTAACCCACATCTGGCTTGGGACAAGTTGCCAAATGGGTGTTCAGCTGAATGTTTGCGAAAATAATCACGCATTCCGACCTATATATATATATATATATATATATATATATATATATATATATATATATATATATATATATATATAGAGAGAGAGAGAGAGAGAGAGAGAGAGAGAGAGAGACTATGTTTGTGTGTGTGTGTGTGTGTGTAATATTCCTGTTGAAATAGCCATGTCAGCCATTGTACTAGTTCAAATGATATAGCTATCACTTACGTTCGCTGACAATATTTTAATAATTTAACACTAAATGTTATAATTATCCTGTGCAATGTTTTATCTGTATTTGTAGATTGTGATGACATGCAAAGGGAGGTTATGATTTTGACGACAGCAACATAATAAAGAAAATAAAAAAGTCAAAGACCTGCAAAATACGGTATATTGCTGTTTGATCATTTGATGGTTAATGTGTGTAGACTGTGGAGCAATATTTTATTCCTCCAAGTAAACGGCGTATCATCTGAATACTACTGGCTTTGTCAGTGAATACACGTATCATACTATTAAGGAAGAGTTGGACCATGCAAGAAATAGGAAGAAAGAGTAGCACCAGTGTAACAAAAATAAAGTATGACCAGTGTGATGAGTCTAGAAAACAGTCATATTGGCACTGTCCATTTCCTTTTTTGTGGTACGAAAGTAGAACATTTTATGTAATATCACGATGATCTCTTAACTTTTACCATGGAATAGAATACTTACTTTAATTAACTAACAAGAGTAAGAAAGAGAGCTGGTCGAGTTGATTGTGCTCCATATTCTATTTGAGCATACTCGCATAGTATCTATAGATTTCTGGCATCAGTTAGTACACTTATTACTTGTGACTACATCACTGCATGTCCAAGAGGGCATTCAGGCTTCAGTTTAAACAACGTTGTGGCTAAAAATGAAGATATGAAACCTCTTCTTGCTCACACATATTTCTTTAGCCTTGGCTGAGACACTGGTACATGCATTGTCATATCTCAGAATTCTTTGCGTTTGCTTTACATCTATGCTCAGTTCAGGAAGCAAGAGAGCTCTCACTCAGAACAGTTGACTCGGAACAGTTTTGTTTTTCAGTTGTAGTAAGATGAAAGCATTACAACTGCTGAATAACCTTTGGAATATTTAGCTTCAAACATAAATCAAATATACTCTTACTCACCAACGACTTTGAAAAGCTGAAAGGTGACTTAATCTGTTGATTAAAAGTAAATACAGAACCTCTACAGCAGAACGTTTTCTTATGTAAGTATCAAGTATAGGTTGGTAAACTCATTGAACTATTTATACCGCATGGGAGAGAAATTCAGTGAAACTTGCAGATGGAACGTCAGTAGTGTTATTCAAAGGTTGAATATGTATGTATTTGGTTTTTATTTTTGAATGTTTCATTTGCGAATGTGTATTCTTGTACAAATTTTTCCTGGTACTAATCAACTTGCTGCTTACTACTACTTGATTACTACTGTGTATATTGTTCAGATAATTAACCCTTTATCTTACATGAACATAGCACGTAATTAAACATGGCAAGCACCTCATTTATGTCTTCATCCTTACTGTCTACTATGCAAAGCATGTCTTTGGGTGGCACACCGGAATTTGTTAAGCCGTTCACAGGAAAGTACTTGTGTGTTTATTGCAATAATGGTTTGCGCCCGCCTGTTAAACAAACAGAATGCGGGCACAGGCTATGCGACATTTGTCTGAACAAAGCTTTGCGGGAAGAAGAAAACCGAAGTTGCCCTGGACAGGAGGAAGGTTGTTTGCCACTTAATGAGAGCAGCATCTACCCTGATCGTGGAACGGATAGGGAAATATCAAATATGGAAGTTTATTGTCCAAATAAACCTCGGTGCAACGTAACTCCAAAGTGGCGACTTTTGAATAAACACATCACAGAAGAGTGTGAATTCAATGTGGTTTCGTGCCCAAATGCAATGTATGGTTGTAGTGTAACTTTCTTGCAAAAAGAGAAAGAAAAGCATCTTGCTGAATGCGGTTTTAAACTAACACAGTGCACATATTGCAGAAAGGAATTTCGTGCCATAGCAATAGCTCAGCATGAACAGAAATGCAAGGACGAACAGATAGAATGCAGCTTTGCAGAAGAGGGATGTTCATTCCGTGGAAATAGAAAAGACGTTTACGATCATACACGACATAAAGAAGCTATAGCCAATCACCTAGAGAAAACGGTACAAAAGCTTCGTGAAGAACAGAAACAAAATGCACAGCTCAACAGCAAACTGCAAGAGATGGATGTGCGAACCAAGGAACTTCATCGCTATGTCAATGAAGTACAAGAAGATCTTAACAGAGTGAAGTTACAAACAAGGAGCGAAAATGCGAAAATACAACAGGTACTTTTCGGTAACGGAAAAAGTGATGAAGATTTATTCACTTTAGCAGGGACAATTCGCAATCGGTCTGGGCTACTACAGCAAATGGAGGACAGGCTAAATATGCTTGAAGAAAACAGTAATCCTTTTGACTCCAGAGAAGCAAAACTATCTGGAGTGACCGAAGATATAACTAGAATTATAAAAAACAACGAACAAATGGTTGCACAGCATGATGTTACATTAGCTGAGCACGAAATAAGGTTTCGCTGTCTTGAAACAACAAACTACAATGGAGTTTTAGTATGGAAAATTACAAATTACAGGAGTCGAAAGTTGGCAGCGATAGAGGAAAAGACCCTTTCCATATATAGCCAACCGTTCTTTACCGACCCTTATGGTTACAAAATGTGTGCTCGAATTTATTTAAATGGCGATGGTATGGGTAAGTGCACACATGCGTCACTGTATTTTGCAATAATGAAAGGTGAATACGATTCACTACTTAGTTGGCCTTTCCGACAACGTGTGACTATGATACTTCTGGATCAGGAAAATGGCCGAAAACATATTCGGGACACCTTTAGACCCGATCCAACAAGTACAAGCTTTGGATGTCCAGTTAACCCAATGAACGTGGCTTCTGGCAGCCCGCTCTTCGTGGCCCAGTCGGTTTTAGAGTCATCTACATACTTGAAGGACGACACCATCTATATTATGATTAAGGTAGATCTAAGTGATCTCAATCAATTTGGATTAAACTAATAATGCTACAGAAACTTTTTAGCGCGTCGATAACTTTGACTATATATTTATCCATTGTTAATATGAAACCCCATTACACAATCTAAATTCGTTTTTGGCTCTTGTAAAATAATTTTGAAATCATATACAAAGGATTCAACATTAAATGATTCTCCTTATTTTATGATTTGAGATTCCTGTGTGTGTTGCCAATGTTGTTTATATGTCTGGTTATGCACATTTGCATCTTACAAAGATTGTTATCAAGATTAAAAAGCTGCAAATACGAATATGGACAAGTAAATGAACAGTCTGGGTGGTCAGGTCCCAACATTTTCCTTTGTATATGTCCTACTTTATTTGATTTCTATGTGCATGTGTATGTGTGCTTCGAGTTCTGAATGTACTGTGCCGTTAGGAGCCTTACACAACTGTAACTTTCTTTCAAAAGCGAAAGAAAATCATCTTTCTCAATCCTACTGCAAATCAACACAGATCAGGAATTTTCCGCAAGTTTTGTGGAACAGGGATTTGCATTCGGTAGAAATAGAAAAGGCATCATAAAACAAGTAAGGGAGATAAAGGAAATTCCTTTAAGAAAACAGAATAAAAGCTTCAAGAAGAACAGATAAATGCACGTTTCAATAGTCAAGTTCAACAGAAAGTGGGAACTGAGAATTCTATCGCTGTGCTAATGATGCATGGGGAGATTTTAACAGATTGAAGTGCAATGCATATCCCTTGCGAATGTCTCCTTATATGCATACAGCTTAGTTGGATTTCTATGTGTTTATTTATGTGTCCGTGTTCCATCTTTATGTATAATGAAGGGCCATCACAGAACGAGATGTTGCGTTTTGGAGTGCCCCTTAGCTTAAATCTCTAGAGACTATAGCATATTTGTACATATGTGGTCGAATATATTCTATCGATAGTCCAAGGTATGATAGACAGTTTATGCTGTGTACTCAGACTCACAATTATTGCTAGGAGGAAATTGAAGAAATTTTTAAATCGAAATAACGTAATTTCAAAAACGTGCCCAAACACTACAGCTTTTAAGGCGCATATAATATAAGGTGAGGAATGTTATGTTTATGGATTTGTGTAGCTATATAGCAGCTCAATAGTAAGAACTTCATTTACACTCATAAGTGCTTTTGTTTATTAATTGATATGTTAATTAAAAAGAACTAAAATGCCAATTAACATTGCGACGTTGCATCAACATAGGATAGACGTCGTACTTGGTGTCTAATCAACGTCGGATTTTTGTTGTTAATCAAAGCAATGTCTACTGTCCGACTTTGGATGGTACACGCTTATCCGACGTCCAATTAACGTTGCGTAATGTTTGCATAGACTTGGGGGAAAATGTCAGTCTAGATTCGCCTCTAGATGGTTTTTAGTGTGGTCACAGTACCCCCCACCCTTGGGTTGTCCTGTCACGCAGGATACGTATGAAGTCGATTTCCATGAATATTTTCAAAAGTAGGTGGGAAAAACGTGCGTGCTCTTGATAATCTCATATTTTAGTCTTTGTTTCGGTGTTTTTTCGAAGTGACCTTTCATTACAACCATTGGGATAACACAAGAAGGTCGATTTTTGTTTGTGAGTACGTTGTCTTTTCAGCTCTCCAGCGTTGTACCAAAGACGTTGATTAGACATTGCAGAAAGATGCGTTTGGTTTCGACCAAAGCAAGGTCTAAACAACGTCGTTCATCAAACTCTGTTTAAGGTTTTATTAAAGATCTTTACTCTACGGTGGCTACCAGTCACAACCAAATTGCAACCAGAGTTTTGGTCGGATGGACGTCGCAACATTAAAATGTTTATGGGAAAGACCATAGATAAGGAAGTAACATTTTCTTATGTCATTAAATAAATAATCGTTGTAAGGCTGATTTATAATGATTTTTTTCTATAACGTACATATAAATATACGTTTATTAACCTTCCTGCTTTCCATATAATGTTGAGGAACTGCTTGCATGTCACTTGTTATTTCATTAAAGGAAACTGGTTTCAATTTATAACCAAGTACTGCACTTTTGCTTCATTCAATTGAAAGCACAACAATGATTTAATTCACCAAAGTAATTTCTGATGTCGCTGTCGCTTTTGCCTTTTTCTAGATAAAACTTTAATATTTAGCTTGTCAATTTAGCATTGAGTTTTATCTGCAAATCAAAATATAACCATTTGAATTTTAAAACATACAAATAGATACATTTGTTAAATTGGTGAAAAAGCGAAAGGAACATTTAAAGGAACATAAAATAACATGGTTGTATTCTCTTATTGATTGAGCTGAACAGGTGTTTTTTTTTCTAGAAAAGTGAATCTTCTCTCACTCGCATATATGTATTGTAAATGGCTATGTAGCCACAAACAAAGTGAGTCAGAACAGACAGGTAACTGAATAAGCTAGGAAAGACAATGTCTGATCTTGAGTAGTTTAAACCAGATTTTTGTCTGTTAATGACCAGTAGTATGGTAAAACTGTGAGATATTCATAATCTGTTTGTATCTTATAAGCACCAGGAAATAACAAGTTTTAATTTCGTTTTATTCATTCGAACAGATGTAAATACAAAGAAATTGAAAGAGAGACTTTTGCAGGATTTATCGAAAATTACTTTCTTGTTTATTCTTCCATAATCAAAGCTGCACATGCTTTTAAAACGTGAAAAAAGTATCATCGCTCTCGAAATGCAACTGAAACTCGTATCTGGTGCTATTGGTCGATGAGATCGCATTAAGGCAAGGGTATATCCTGGTGTATTCACACTTTAGATAATGTTGCGAGCGTATATGCAGTTTGGCATCCTAACTATTGGTAAAGGAGTTTGGGTTTGCATTCAGTTTGCAGGGCTGGGGGGGGGGGGGGTGGATTCTAAACCTCTCTTCAGACTAGTGAGCAAGATATATAATGGTCGTTTCGACATTTTCGACACTGAGGTCCTGTTATTTGCAGGTCCATACCTTGACTTTAGCAAAGGGTTGGGGTTGTGTTCAGGACTATATCCAGGTTAGAGTGCGGGGAGGAGCGGTGATTTGGGGACCTCCGCGAAAAAGAATCATAAATAACGTTGGTGTTTTGTTGCACTCAGAGTCATGATACCTTTCCGTAACGGGTCTGAGAATATATGCAGGCCAAGAGTTAAATTTTTGGTGAAGGGGTTGGCTTTGCATTCATAGGCGAAACCAGGTGGAGGGGGTGGAAAGGGGTGGGCACATTCCCCACGTGCAATTTAGTCAAAAGCATTCCAGGATTTGAGGGCGAGTGGGGGATACCAATCTCCCTCCCCGAAATTCCGAAATTAACCCGCGGAAGATCCTCAGGTGAAAAGATATACAGTAAAACTTATAATGGTCTGTAGTGGTCACTTTCTAGACCCGGATTGGGTGGCATTCCAAGCTTTGTGAAGTCTTTTAGGGTCGGGTAGAGTGTTACGCATACTCCTCCCAATATATCAGAAATGAGACGACTGATCAGGGTGTAACGACTGCACCTGTGTAATGGAGGCAAGGGTGTGCGGAGACCCACATCCTGAACTTCGGTAAAGGGGTAGGGGCTGCTTTCAGAGAAGGAACAAGACTTGATGCCGGTGGTGAGGGGAAGAAAAGGGTTTAAGATACCCACACGTCAGGTCACACCTCCTTTCAAAAATGGGCTAGGATGTCAGCAACCCGGCGTATTTTTTCTTGGGGGGGGGGGTGTTGGTGGAAACATCTATATATGGCTGCATAACTGCATACAACGTAGCTGTTAGGTACTTATAATTGCACTTATAAGAATATCACGAATAATAATGTAAACAAATAAATAAAGACATCGAACAAACACAGATATTATAACGATTTTGTTTCTTGCATAATTTTATATTTAGTGTAAATTTCCAACGATAATACGGTGTTTTCTAAATGTACTGTACTTTGAACGAATCATAAATAGTCTATTTATTTGTACAAAAATATTAATTTCGTCTTAGTTTAGCCAATATTCCAGTACTCAAACTTAACCCATTTATAGTTTGCACAAATAATAGTTGAACTGATATTTATGAGCCCATTTATACTTTTTGATTCCTTTTTATTAGTAAAAAGCATGAAGAAACATTCAAAGTTGCTTTTGTGACCGTTTGGTTTTTGCACATAAATTATGGCACTGCACAATTCAATTGAAAAATATATGGCTTCAAATTGCTACTTTTTTGTGGTCTAGTAGTTTTGAAAATAAATTGCTGTGAGTATTTGGCGTAGCTGTGTATCGTACATATAATACTAAAAGTGTGTATTCCCAGGTTCTGTTATTGTTCTATACCAGATGTGTAATTAAATTCATAGAGTGTATTTAATGCAATTTTACTTTGCAGTTTTGTCTTGCTTTTATTTGGGCGTTTGAAACCAAATACCAGATGTTCTATGCCAGATGTATAATTAAATTCAGAGAGTGTATTTCAATGTAATTTTACTTTGCATTTTTGTCTTGCTTTTGTTTGGGCGTTTAAAACATATATGCACATATATTTAATTCAGCAATGCATAGCCATAGTTTATAGCTGTTACTCCGCAATGATTAATTTTGAGGGTTTGATGAAATACAATCCAATATATGCTTTTTCAGTTTCATTTTGTACAACTCGAATGAAAAATTAGGAAGTAAATAAGAATCCACAACATTATATTTTAAATTAGACAAAAATGTATTTGAAAAATGAATTATTTTGGATAATTTACGAAGCTTTAATTTTAAGTGTTAAGAATAATTTTTGCTTATCAGCTTTAAGGAACTGTTACACTTGGGGATTTGCCCAAATCCCCTAGTGTATTGAACTTGTACGAACATTTCAGTGGCAGTTGTGGCATGTTTTTTTTCGTTTTTTTAAGTTTGTCCGTGGAACTAATCAGATGCCATTAGGGCTAGAAAGATGAAATTTGGATATGATAAACTTCAGTATGTCTAGTTGATCTTCTTATATTTTGTTTTTAAATTCGCTTAATTTTTCAATTAAAACCGACAAAGCAAATTCGCAAAACAGGCAGCAAGAAGCTGAGAGCAGTAGTTAACACTTGACAAGCCTTTGGCTTGCAAGAGTTATATGAATTTGTGCGAGCAAAATTCGTCCTTTTTTTCTTCTTCTTGACACTTTTTCCGATTTTTGTGTCTTCTTCTCCTCTGACACTATGGGCCCTACGACCATGAAACTTGGGACTTATGAAGAGCTTGATCTGAACATGTGCATGTCACTTTTTATTTTTGTCTTTGATTTCGTTTTCTTTGTTAAAACGCCATGTGAAAAGAGTGCATTTTTTGCAAGTAAATGCGTAGCATTTAACCCTCATCACACACAGTTGCACAGTGAGCTTTGTGCGAGCTCTCACTGCGTAAATAGATAACACGGCGTATGCTAGATCAGTCAATAAAACCTTAAGTCAACAGAAACCAAACACTACTCGGCTTATAAGACATATTCAAGCTGTGTTGTTTGCAATATATTATTCAAGAAATAACCCATTGAAGGAAGTATTTTTGCGTTTTAATTTTTGTCAAGTGTTTAACATTTCGCTAGCGAAGTGAGGTTCTAGTTTAAACTGGCATGATCTCAGCCTCGGTGTATTGATCGCCCAGCTCTCAATGAAAGCCACCACAGCGTGCGTGTGCAAATTTAAGTTGGTTGCAGCGTTTGAGTTTTTCCCCAATTGCTAAAGAGTGACGAAATTTGGCTCGCTGATAGAGGGTGATTAGACGCCGTAAAATCCGCATTTTTAACCATGACCTTAGAGAACGATTGACATCCCCGGCCATGGTCAAAGTCAAAAATCGGAAGTGGGAATCGGAAGGTTGAAGGTTGCCTTGTTCTAGCAAGTGGTAGCCAGTGCGACCACCCGGGGGGGGGACCACTTTGTACTATATGTGTTACCATGCACAAAAAGAAAGAAAAACGAGGTGCGGTTCTTTTGGAACTGCACTCCTCGTTTGGTCTAAAAAAGAGCTATTATTTAAAAATTTTCACTCCTCGTTTAGGGGCAGTTTTAACTAAAACGTTTTCGCTACCGTGTAGCGAAAATTCAACTTGGTCACCACAAAAAATACGATTCTGAATTCAGAACCGACCATGAACGAGGAAGTGAAGGTCACCAAGATACCTCTTCCTTTATCTTCTCTTTCACCGAGGTCATCGAGGTACCTCCTACATGTCGTCTTTAATGCCCAAAGGGTCGACAACAAGCTCAAAATCTCTCTATCTCTAACCGTTTTCGAGATAATGGTCAACTTCCGGTTTTGACATTGACCATGACGGAGGAGGTCAAGATCACCCAGGTACCTCTTACATATAGTCTTTTCTGCACAAAGGGTCGAAAATAAGCTCAAAATCACTCTCTAATCATTTTCGAAATAATGGTGAACTTCCGGTTTTATACTTAGACCATGGCCGAGGGGGTCCACGTCACCAAGGTACCTCTTACATATAGTCTTATAGGCCCAAAGGGTCGAAAATAAGGTCAAAAACTCTATCTCTAACTGTTTTCAATATTTAGTCAACTTCCGGTTTTTGACTTTGACCATGACCGAGGAGGTCAGGATCACCGAGATGCCTCTTACATGTAGTTTTTTAGACAGAAAGGGTCGAGAATAAGCTCAAAATTGCTCGAAATTCTCTAACCGACCGTTTTCGAGATAATGGTGAACTTGCGGTTTTACCCCTTTACCACGACCGAGGTCAAGGTCACCGTAGTACCTCTTACAAACAGAGTTTTCGAGATAATGGTCAATCGCTTTCTAAGCTCATGGCAAAAACAGGAATCGGAGATGCAGAACCCTCATATAATAGCAGTAACATCACTGTGGGCGAGTTACCTTTTTGAGATACAGCCCGGAGAAAAGCAGCATTTAGGAATGAGGAGACGAACGGGTGATAAAATAAACCTCAAATTGCACAACTACAGTTCAGATTCAACCTCTCGTCTAACATCTCGTCTCGTCTGCACTACCTATTCTTTCTTCCTGTCAGGTTTGGTAGGGATCCAATGAATAGTTTTTGGGATATCGCCCGGACAAAAAAATTTTAAGTGTGACGGACGGACAGAGGGACGGACTAATGACAAATTGAATCCCCCGTTGCACACCTACACTATATACACTTTCTTCCTGTAAGATTTGGTGAAGCCCCGATAAATACTTTTTGATATATCGCCCGGACAAGAAAAGTTAAAGTGCGAATGACGGACATCTGACAAATTGAACCCCTCATTGCACACTATATATACTTTCTTCCTGTAAGGTTTCGTGAAGATCCGATGAATAATTTTTGAGATATCGCCTGGACAAAAAAGTTTAAAGTGTGGCGGACGGACAGACAGACGGGCATTTGACAAATTAAAACTCCCGTTGCACATCAACGCTATATATACTTTCTTGTTCTAAGGTTTCATGAAGATCCGATGAATAGTTTTTGGAATATCGCGCGGACAAAAAAGTTTTAAGTGTGACGGACGGACAGACGGACAGACAAGTGACAAATTGAACCCACCATTGCACATCTACACATCTTCAGACTGAAAATATTGCGCAATCAGCTTTTATATGACATGGGAATTTACATATGTACAACCGTATCGGGTAAACATGGGAGTTCACATGTGTACAACCATATCGGGCAAACAGAATAGTAAAATCTGATTGATCAAAAATTAAATAGAAAAAAATAAAGGTGAAGGAAAGATATTCAAGAAATACTAATTATGGCCACAAGCAGCTTCTGCATTCATCACAGACGGACGGACAGTCTTGGAGAGTCGGGCGATCAAGACGCCTATGCTGATAGCATAATAGTTCCCTTAACTGCGAAAGCAAAGCGGTTGTCTGCCTTTTAGATGGGCATCAGAGGCAAAATTTCAATGTCCATTTTAACATATTAAATGTTAATGAATTTCATAGAAAATTGAGCTGGACCAACTACACATCCTATATTATGTGTCTGCCAAATTTAGCCGTCCTAGCCGCCCTAGAAGAGTTCGCGTGACAATGTTATCAAATTTTAAATTTCAATGTCCATTTTTGCATATACACTTTTAATGAATATTTCTAAATAAATTGAGCCGGACCAACTAGACATGCTATACTATGTCTGTGCCAAATTTGGTCTTCCTAGCACTAGCCGTCTCAGGGGAGTTTGCGATACAAGGTTTTGGTGGAAAAAGGAAACATACGGAAACACTTTACCGAGTCGTACGAAAGCAATAAACTAGGGGATTGCAAATCCCCAAGTATAAAAGGTCATGGACACCCATTGTAAGCAGTGCGCACGTGATTGGCCCTCCCTTGGTGCGCACACTGCTCTACTCATATAACCACGAAATTTCCTCTCTTATCTCACAGGGCTATTAATGATACGCAGATTTATCATTTTAGACAGAGACAGTTTTTTATTGTTTTTATTTGCTTTTTTCTTCCTGTCTGACTTCGTTTTAACCGCTGACTCATATTACTGAAGTGTGTAGCGCGGGGCGGGGGACACTTGGAAGCACATATTTGTGCACGCGATATCTCAGCCGCTATTCAACCCTGGCTTTTGATTTTTGCCACAGTCAAAATACATATATAGAAGTTGTGCGACGTCGCATTATTTTCATTAACAAGTCGCCGATTCGACCAAAAATGACGAAATGGCGACTTGTAGAAAATAGGCAATTTTCTGTATTTCTGTTGCCTACAGTGCAACTTTGTGCATGTGATATCTCAGCCGCTATTCAACCCTGGCTTTTGATTGTTGCTACAGTGAGAATATATATGTTGAAGCTGTGCGACGTCGCATTATTTTTCGATTCGACCGTAGTTCATGGCGGGGGACATTCATCAGTTTCAATGATAACTTGTTTGTTTTGAAAGTATGAGGTTGCTGTTTGAACAGGCCATTTTGCAGAATTTGGATCAATGAAACTCGAACCCACCCATAAATATATTGTACACGCAGGAAAAAAATGTGTGACGTCACTCTGCAGTAAACACTGTCAATTTTCATGAATAACGCTCCTGCAGTTCCCGTATAGTGCGCCCTCATCCTGGTCTCTTTTCGAAGAGGCATGGCACGACTCAACAACGTTCCTTATCCAACGCCTTTTCAGCGTTGTATCATAGATGCTGAGTAGATAGTGATCTGTTGTTGTGAATAATTACAATCACATCAAACCAGAATTAATGTTGCGATTTGCTGGGGACGACGTCACAACCTCAGATCGGAGTTGGAACGTTCGACGTCGGAATGTGGGCGGCCTCAAATCGACGTGGAGTGGACGTCAGAATGCTCACTGGGCAAATGTAAATCGTACGTTTCCGCGCAGATATACGAGTCATATATCAATGATTCACATGAGTCACATATCCATATTACGAGCTATGACTACAACCAGATTTTCCATTTCTTGAAACAAAAAAGAAAGCCAAGCTGTCTGTGGGATTTTCGTCATGTTCTGGTTTTGTTTTGGAACACTTGACACGTATGCTGTTTCTGGTATTGTGTGACACGGAGAAACATAATCAACAATCACAGATTTTTTTACATTTGAGCTCATCTCGAGAACTAATCAACTTATCAAGTTCTCGGGGTGGGCACCTCAAATCAAGCAGCTCTACAGCTGGTTCTACTATTCAGAAAGTAACTGCAGCGTACTACAGTAAAACCTGCCTCCAAGCAAATCTACAATCATTATCTGAAACTATAATTTTAACAGAATATTTCACTCCCGTTTAAAGTCACTTGGTTTCTACATAACACCGCATGCAATGTTTCAGGTCCGACTGTAGGCTTTACTGCAAAAATAACCAGTTTAGTTCTGCAAGGTAATGGGGCGATCTTTTCAACAAGAATGGGCCTATAGAAATAAGCTGAAGAACAAAGAAGTTAACACCTAAAATTGAACAGAAACTGACATGTACTTATCAGTCAGAAAAACACATTTTCCTTCTCATTACAATTTCTTACCTATATTAAGGTTTGTTTGTACGCAGGCGAATTCTTTCATTACACATTCATTTAATAAGAAATGTCTATATTTTAGGCTTCCCAAAAATGTCAGTCTACTATACTCGGATCAGCATTTTGGCAACCAGTGTTTGTTAGTCACTTGCTGACATTGATATTTTCTGGCACATGTGCATGGGTTAAATACACCCTGTTTATAGAATCATAGCAATCTTTCAGATCTTCTTCACGTTTTTTTTATAAATATAGATTGAAATGTTGTGGTTTTGAATTGATCACCACATAGGCCAGATATGAATCAGCCTTCACTCAGCTGAGGCAAGGTTTAATTGAAAGTGACATCATTACACTTGGGGATTTTCAATCCCCTAGTGTATTGCTTTCGTACGATTCGGAGAAGTGTTTCCGTATGTTTCCTTTTTCCCACTAAAATCTTGTCGTGTGAACTCCTCTGAGATGGCTAGGGCTAGGACGACCAAATTTGGCAGAGACATAATGTAGGATGTGTATTTGGTCCAGTTGAATTTTTATATAAATTCATTAATATTTAATATAACCATTTGAAGACTGGTAAGAACACAACAAAGATTTTTTCCTAAATGTCATCCACTTTTATTTTAAATAATTTTTTTATTTAACCTGACGCGTTTCGGCCGGACGGGCCTTTTTCAAGCCTTCAAATGGTTATATTTTACTAGCTCTTTATAGAGCCTTTGCAGGTAGCATCCGCGTCAGGTGGATCAAATTCTACACCTTTCCACTGCTTGGTATTGTACCACCCCATCTCTTCATTTAATGTGTAAAAATAGACATTGAAATGTTGCCACTTACGGCCGTTATAAGCTAGCAAACGCTTTCATTCCCACTTGCAAACATAGTTTGCAAATGGGTATGCTTTGCAAAGAATTCCGGCGTTTATTCCTTCCTTTTTTTTTTTTTTTTTCTTTGTTTTTTTTCCGTCACGGAGGTTACGAGAAAACTCCTCCTACGCTGTTTGACGTAGGACGATGAAATTTGGCACAGAGATAAAGGGTGATGAGATGTCGTGAAATCCGCTAATTTCTTCGAAATTGAAATCAAAGTTTTTTTACCTCAAAGTGGTTTCTAGAAAACTCCTACTAGGCTATTTGACGTAGGACAATGAAATTTGACACAGAGATAGAGAGTGATGAGATGTCGCGAAATCCGCTAAATTTTTTGACCTTGAACTTCAAGGTCAAGGTCAAATTGAGGTCAAAATATGTTTTCAAAAACCTCTTCCATCACGAAAAATTGCTGGAAATAGCGCTCAAATCCTTGTTTCAACACGTATTGGGTGTCAGTAGGCAGTAACATCATGGGTGGAATCTCGACATTCAGTGTCAAGGTCACGGTCTGGTGACTTTTGTATATTGAATTCCGTTAGAGAAAAAATTGTCCATTATCTCGAAAACGGTTAGAGATAGAGCGATTTTCAGCTTATTTTAGACCCTTTGGGCCTAAAAGGCGTTATATAAGAGGTTCCTCGGTGATCGTGACCTCCTCTGTCGTGGTCAAGGGAAAAAACCGGACGTTGACCATTATCTCGAAAACAGTTAGAGATAGAGCGATTTTGAGCTTATTTTCGACTCTTTGGGCCTGAAAGACGTTATATGAGAGGTACCTCGGTGACCTTGACCTCCGTCGTGGTCAAGGTCAAAAACCGGAAGTTGACCATTATCTCGAAAACGGTAAGAGATAGAGCGATTTTGAGCTTATTTTGGATCCTTTGGGCCTAAAAGACGTTATGTAAGAGGTACCTCGGTGACCTTGACCTCCTCCGTCGTGGTAAAGGTCAAAAACCGGAAGTTGACCATTATCTCGAAAACGGTAAGAGATAGAGCGATTTGAGCTTATTTTCGACCCTTAGGGCTTAAAAGACGTTATATAAGAGGTACCTCGGTGACCTTGACCTCCTCCGTCGTGGTCAAGGTCAAAAACCGGAAGTTGACCATAATGCCGAAAACGGTTAGAAATAGAGCGATTTGAGCTTATTTTCGACCCTTTGGGCATACAAGACTTTAATAAGAGGTACCTCGGTGACCTTGACCTCCTCCGTCGTGGTCAAGGACAAAAACCGGAAGTTGACCATTATCTCGAAAACGGTTAGAGATAGAGCGATTATGAGCTTATTTTCGACCCTTTGGACCTAAAAGACGTTATATGAGAGGTACCTCGGTGACCTTGACCTCCGTCGTGGTCAAGGTCAAAAACCGGAAGTTGACCATTATCTCGAAAACGGTAAGAGATAGAGCGATTTTGAGCTTATTTTGGATCCTTTGGGCCTAAAAGACGTTATGTAAGAGGTACCTCGGTGACCTTGACCTCCTCCGTCGTGGTCAAGGCCAAAAACCGGAAGTTGACCATTATCTCGAAAACGGTTAGAGATAGAGCGATTTTCAGCTTATTTTGGATCCTTTGGGCATGAAAGACGTTATATAAGAGGTACCTCGGTGACCTTGACCTCCTCCGTTAGAGATAGATCGATTTTGAGCTCATATCCTCCACCCTTTGCACCTAAAAGACGTTATATAAGAGGTTCCTCGGTGATCTTGACCTCCTCATCTGTCGTGGTCAAGGTCAAAAACCGGAAGTTGACCATTATCTCGAAAACGGTAAGAGATAGAGCGATTTTGAGCTTATTTTGGATCCTTTGGGCCTAAAAGACGTTATGTAAGAGGTACCTCGGTGACCTTGACCTCCTCCGTCGTGGTAAAGGTCAAAAACCGGAAGTTGACCATTATCTCGAAAACGGTAAGAGATAGAGCGATTTGAGCTTATTTTCGACCCTTAGGGCTTAAAAGACGTTATATAAGAGGTACCTCGGTGACCTTGACCTCTTCCGTCGTGGTCAAGGTCAAAAACCGGAAGTTGACCATAATGCCGAAAACGGTTAGAAATAGAGCGATTTGAGCTTATTTTCGACCCTTTGGGCATACAAGACTTTAATAAGAGGTACCTCGGTGACCTTGACCTCCTCCGTCGTGGTCAAGGACAAAAACCGGAAGTTGACCATTATCTCGAAAACGGTTAGAGATAGAGCGATTATGAGCTTATTTTCGACCCTTTGGACCTAAAAGACGTTATATGAGAGGTACCTCGGTGACCTTGACCTCCGTCGTGGTCAAGGTCAAAAACCGGAAGTTGACCATTATCTCGAAAACGGTAAGAGATAGAGCGATTTTGAGCTTATTTTGGATCCTTTGGGCCTAAAAGACGTTATGTAAGAGGTACCTCGGTGACCTTGACCTCCTCCGTCGTGGTCAAGGCCAAAAACCGGAAGTTGACCATTATCTCGAAAACGGTTAGAGATAGAGCGATTTTCAGCTTATTTTGGATCCTTTGGGCATGAAAGACGTTATATAAGAGGTACCTCGGTGACCTTGACCTCCTCCGTTAGAGATAGATCGATTTTGAGCTCATATCCTCCACCCTTTGCACCTAAAAGACGTTATATAAGAGGTTCCTCGGTGATCTTGACCTCCTCATCTGTCGTGGTCAAGGTCAAAAACCGGAAGTTGACCATTATCTCGAAAACGGTAAGAGATAGAGCGATTTTGAGCTTATTTTGGATCCTTTGGGCCTAAAAGACGTTATGTAAGAGGTACCTCGGTGACCTTGACCTCCTCCGTCGTGGTCAAGGTCAAAAACCGGAAGTTGACCATTATCTCGAAACGGTTAGAGATAAAGCGATTTTTCGACCCTTCGGGCCGAAAAGACGTGGCCTAGATCGATTTTGAGCTGATTTTCGACCCTTTGGGCATAAAAGACGTTATATAAGAGGTACCTCGGTGACCTTGACCTCCTCCGTTGTGGTCAAGGTCAAAAACCGGAATTTGACCTTTGTCTGAAAAACGGTTAGAAAACCGAATTTGATTATTTCAGATTACATTATATTTACTTCGATGTCCTTGTTCATGATAATAATTCGGAAGGTGACAATTATGTGAAAAGACTGAAAAATGTGTCTTTGATCAGATAGATTGCACCATTGCAAGTGGGTGTCATTTAGCTACGTGTAGCGAAATTCGGTCTAGTTTAAACTGGCATGATATCAGCTTCGGTGTATTGATCGCCCAACTCTCTACAATGAGAGCCATCGGCCATGGTCAAAGTCAGAGCGATTTTGAGCTTATTTTCGACCCTTTTGAACCTCGGTGACATTGATCTTCTTGGTCATGGTCAAAGTGAAAAACAGAAAGTGGGCCATTATCTCGGAACCGGTCAGAGATAGAGCGATTTTGAGGGGAACCTCGGTGCCTTTGGCCTCCTCGGACATTGTATAAGTCATAAACCGTAAGTAAGCCATTTTCTCAAAAACGGTTAGAGATTTTGAGTTTATATTCGACCCATTGGGCGCAACAGATGACATGTAAGAGCTACCTCGTTGACCTTGACTTCCTTGGCTATGGTCAAAGTAAAAAACCGGAAGTTGACCATAATCGCGAAAACGGTAAGAGGTAGAGCGATTTTGAGCTTATTTTCGACACTTTGGACCTAAAAGACCATGTGTAAGAGGTACCTGGGTGACCTTAACTTCCTAGGTCATGGTCAACGTGAAAAACCGGAAGTGGGCCATTATCTCGAAAACAGAGACAGAGCGCTTTTGAGCTTATTTTCGACCCTTTGGGCCTATAAGGCGATATGTAAGAGGTACCTCGGTGGTCTTGACCTCCTTGGACATGGTCAAAGTCAAAATCCGGAAATGGGTCATTATCTCGAAAACGGTTAGAGGTAGAACGATTTTGAGCTTATGTTCTGTCCTATGGGCCTAAAAGACGATATGTAAAAGGTTGGTAGTTCAGAATAGTATTTGTTTGTGTTTTTGTGTCGGTATCGAAAACGGTCTTGCTATCTTTAGAATCTCATCAACCGATTATGTCGATGCCTCCTCGAATTGGACAAATTCGTGTACCTGAATTAGACTGTGTAACACTGAAATTTAAAGAACGGTAAAAGTGACAAGATTAGAAAGCATGATCGTTATGTTAGGAATGTTTCGATACTTTTTCGATGATTGTACATTGCATTTTAGCATGGGTTTTCTAATCCTAAAACCTGAAATTTGACTAGCTATAAGGCGCAAGGCCTTTGTTTTAAATAAACTGAAATAACATTCTTATATCAACAATGTCGGGTGTACCTATAAGCCAGTACAATTTCAGCCTTTAGGATGAGAATATCCATGCTAAAATGCAGTATGCAGTCGCAAAAGTGACAAAACATGCGTAATAATACGGTCATGACCTTAATGTTAATTAACACTTGACAAGCCTTTGGCTTGCAAGGGTTATATGAATTTGTGCGAGCAGCCGTTCGTCCTTTTTTTCTTCTTGACAGTTTTTCCGAATTTTTGTGTCTTCTTCTTCTCTGACACTATGGGCCCTAAGATCATGAAACTTGGGACTTACGAAGAGCTTGATCTCAACGGGTGCATGTCACTTTTTATTTTTGTCTTTGATTTCGTTTTCTTTGTTAAAACACCATGTGTAAAGAGTGTATTTTTGCAAGTAAATGCAGAGCACTTAACGTACATCACAGAACACAGTTGCTGAGCTTTGTGCGAGCTCTCACTGGGTAAATAGATAACACGGCGTATGCCTGCTCAGTCAATAAAACCTTAAGCCAACAAAAACCAAACAGTACTCGGCTTATAACACGTATTCAAGCTGTGTTGTTTGCAATATATTATTCAAATAACCCATTGAAGGAAGTATTTTTGCATTTTAATTGTTGTCAAGTGTTTAACATTTCGCTAGCGAAATAAGGTTCTAGTTTTCACTTTTAAATTATCAAAAGAATTTTGGAGCCTTATTTCGTAACGTAAAAGCGTAATTTGTGTCCCCATGTTTTAAACTTTTTCCGTTCCGATAAATATTTTTCCACATAATACAAACAAACTTGAGTCAGTTAGAACGGGTCTATCCTGTCGTCCATCGATCGACTAATCAGACTGAGGGAATCCTTTGTCGTCCATCGATCGACTAATGAGACTGAGAGAATCCTCTGGTATTACGTCACTGATCACACAGGGCATTCCCTTTAATCGCTAAAAAGGTGATGGGATGGATAGAGGTGGGGAAAGCAAATTACGATTTTACTTCGCAAAATCTTCGAATTCTCTTATCTCCACTCGTAGATGCTACTGAAGTTCTGAGCAGAGGAGCCTGCCATTCTGAATTGCGCAAAAAGTTGCGAATTACCCTAAAACGTGTAAAAGTCCGTTGAGGGCATGGGAAAGGAGAACTCTAGTTAACTAAAGTCGAATGAAAGTTCTTTTAATACTTCTTATAAGTTGAATCGGATCGGGAGGGGGACCAAAGCCAAGCGCGAAAGTAACTAATGACTCTCAAAGAGATAATAGCTCTGTTACACGGTAAACTTGCAGACCGACGGACTATAAGTGTCGGTGTCAACCCGCCTCCAAGATAGAAAAGAGATCTGTTACACGGTAAACGTATAGACCGGCAGATTATAAGTGTCGCTGACCATTTTCTCCTGCCACCCACTGGATGGCACACTCAAGACATTGAAAATATCAAAAAATAATCTTATAATGATTATGTGACGAAAGGATCGTAAATCATAAAAATTATTACGTGAACTAAAACAGTGGCAACTACAGAGAACTGTCTCTGAAGTGCTCACAAAGCAACTATAATCATGTTTTAAGAATGGGGCTAGCATGCTAACACAATGTCTCCAGAAACATACCTTCAAAAACACAGACATTAAGCGCAAAAATCCGTAAAAATGCGACTAAATATCTTCAAACTCTGATCAATACTGACTGAATTTAAATTAAAACGTGAAAGAAATAATTCATAAGTCATTTTAGCGATATGGAATAATTATGGCAACAAGGACCGGACCCTATGACACATCCGTAGTGCAGCTGACACGGAACTATGGAAACAGCTGGTACAGGACATGCCCCCTTTTCTAGCTTTGGAGCTGGATAAAAAGATCGCACCACCGGAGGAGGGGAGACTGAGCACTCTGTGAAACTCTTATTGTGGCTTTGGGAGACCTTCCTTCAATCAGAGCCACACTTTTCTGACTTTGGAAGTGTCTGTAATGTAGACGGACTAAAGGTACCGTTTTTTTCGGTAGCCACTTGTAGTCCATGGCTTATAGATTGACTATTGGTCTGCTGGTATGCCCAGGTTGGCTCGCAAAATCTTTTGCTGCCTTTCAATGTCAAATGCTTGGGCTATTGAAAAGTCCCACCTATCCCTTACGGAAATTATTTCCTGTTTTGGGCTTAACTCAGAATTTGGCAGATTTACTACGAGACCTACCTGTAAGGCCTTTTTCCCAGACGAATTGTCTGGAGATGGGCTGCCTCTCTTGTGTAAGTGAGCCAGAAACCGATCGTCCAAGTATTGGGACACTACCTGGAACACTGGCTTATTAGGAAACAGAAATATTTTCTGGATGAATGATGAAGCCAACATGAAGGCAACCATGGAATAGGTATATGGACATGTCAGTCATCCTTGCCTTGTAGAGTTTCTTTATGACAAGAGCCGTGTCCATCTAGAACGAGATGACTTGAAGATGCTCGTTGAGGGATGAGAAATCTGTCCCTGAGCCCCTCACTTATTGGGAACCAGAAAAACTCTGCTCAAGGAGCATGACATATTGTCTGGCATTTCCTCTCGTATCTTTGCTCCGATGGTCTTCTACCTTTTCTTGCAGGGTTAAGTCTTTCTGTGACGAGCCTGGGTGGTAAGGAGAACAGAAAACTTGTAACCCCTCGGACACTGTTTGGAAAGGTGTGGGTAGCCGTTTTTGAGCCAACGGACTACTCTCCCAGGCTTAACAGAACGTGCCTAGCCTTCCGCGTACGGGCAAGGAGGAGGTGCAGGACAGTAAATCTTATAATTTTTCTAAGCGAAAGAAAGTATCGCCAAGAAACGAGACCTTTGTCTCCTGGTGGTAATTCAGTTGGCTACTGTCCGAATGCTATGTGTGTTGTCCCTCCGGCTTGCTATTCCTTGCTGGCTTGGGTATCTCGGATGGGATCACTGAACGTGAAAGCCGGACCTGGACTGTTCCGATGGAGTGCGCCGTTAGTTCTTACGCTTTGTTGGTTGGCGAAAGGAGGTAAGGGACATCCTCGACTCAGAGTAAAACCGGGGACAATGACTTTCTTGCTTCACTTTTTCCACCTCCGCGGAGGAAACAGTTCCTTCTCTCCGAAATTAAGGGCCTTGCAGCCCCTTGACAATGGACCAGCAGTATTGAAGACATACCTTACACAGCAGGCAGGCCATGGAAGTCATCAGAAAAGTCAAGAGCTTCACAAAGTTGCGTGTCGAGAGGTCCAGCTATTGCAGAAGTTTGAAGGACTGGAGTGACTGGATCACTGAAACCTAGGCCCCCATCTTGTCTTAAGACTTTCAATGTAGGGTCCTGAGAGGACATGATATTAAGAAAAATGGCGGGAAGAGGCCTCGATGGTCCTGGCATTCTTTTCCACTAAAGGAATGTCCGAGTCGCTGCGCACTGCCAGCATCCAAACCGACAGCTTTTTGGACTGTGCAAGTGTGTTATACGTATGGGAGATGCTATAGAGACAGGGCGTGCCAAAGGTGACGATGGTGAGGTGGGCTCATTGATCGCGTCTCTGAACGGTTCATCTCCGGTGCTGCGGTGGAAGAAGTCACGGATAGTTTATGTCTTTCTCTGGCGGTGGGAAGTCAGGGGTGAAGGAGTCTGGATGGGGCGTCTTCGTGCTGCTGTCGGGTCTCTCTAAAGACGTTAACCTCGGTCCAGCGAGCGTATATAATCAACTTTCGGTCTAAAATTGGAGGAGTGGAGGATTTTTCGGCTTCCTCTGCGTCCAGCCGGGGGCCGTCTGAGGTTTCCTTTGCTTCCTGCCGTGTGCTAACTGCCCCTGATGGCGTATAAATTTCTCGCTTTTTTGTTAGAGGAGATGGGAGCTAGGGCGATGTGTGGATTTAGAGGAGCTCATCATCTTCCAGAATCAATGCCGATACTTGATCTGACGGTGGAAGGCCTGAGGACTCTTGTTCACTGACTACCAGTCTCCTGTACTTCCCCTGGTTCTAACACTGGATGAGAGACAGGAGTTGAAATCAAAGCTTGGGTCTCCGTCGTGGAGTGACACCGTGGCTTAGTCTATCTCGCCTCCCGCCCCTGACTGTCTGTTATAACTCTTTTGTCTGTCGTTGAAGTTGCCTCTGCAGCGACAGAAAGGCCGAAAGGTTCCACGAGTCACTTGGTAAGATGTGCAGTTGCGTTGGTGCCAACTAAATGGGCAGTCCATCCTGCGCGGGGATGCCTAACCGGCTCGTTATCACGTATGGCTAATGGTCACCTTTAATTTGGAGACTGGAGATTACTATCCGATGCGGGTAATTTGTCCGGCTAACCAGCAGCCCATGCCTTCCGGAATACCGACGGTCTTCGCCTTCCTGGGCTTTTTCTGAGTTGCGGCTACGTGCCCATGCATCCACCTGAACCAGTGTAGATGTATGGTCCAAAATCACCAACCCCTTCTTTCTCATGGTATTCCCAACGAATTCCTTCGTGATAAATGAAAGTGATAAGGTTTGCGTCTATCTCTTGGTGTTCGTTTTTGGCCCGATTTTGATAAGTCTTAGTCTTTGTGTGTTAACTGTTGGCACTCTTAATGACTCTGTGATTCAATGCAGAGTAAAAGGCCATTGGCTCTTTTGCAAATGTCGCACAGTGAGTGTGGTTTCAGAGGGGTGGGTGAGCGGACTGCAGTTCTTTCGACGGTGACCGCAGACTGGCCTCTGTCATGGCTGAAAAATAAACAGAAAAAGAGACCATGAAATAAGTGTAAGTGTAAACACACAGTTGCTAAATTGTGGAACACTTAGCACATCACTCCAAGCTCTATTCAGTGACTAAGTGCGTTAAAATCATCTTAAATTGTATTCAGAAGTCAATTAAGACAATTATAGATAAAAAGGGAAGCTTTTAGGCATGTTTGCCTTCTCATCCCGTTTCGACCATCCGTTACGAGAAGTGCCAGAAGGAGACGGAACTGACTGTGATAAATAAGTACCATCCGAGGTCAGACCCTAGGACCCACCGTTCTAAGAGCGTGAGGATACCGTGTGCCGTCCGCAAACCGTCCACTAACGATCAGGTTACGGGAATGTGGCAAAAATGGTGCCACAAGCTCTTAAAACGTCAAAAAGCATTTCTTGGACAAAGGTCAGTAATGCAGAACGTGCTCTTACAAAACTTGTAACGGGAGTAAGGTTAAGCAAAACTGACCAATTTGATGATGACTCAGTCTGCTGAAGAAAATTTGGAGCCAATACAGGCAATGCTGACTGAAATGATTGAACACAATTCCTGCACGCTGTGTGCTGGAACCAGCTGATGATTCTCGATCTTGTAGCTTCTTATGGGGGTACACTTCGGGGACTCTTGGCGTGTCATCGCTATATGTAAACGCTTTATTTATTTTTAGAAGAGTCATTTGAATGAATGGGTTTGCAATATATGTGTGTTCCCTTTAGATGTTGCACCTTTGCCCTACTGCATTTGCACTTGGGTCAGCAATTTCCGTTATTAAACTATGGGTCAATTACAAAATAAATGCAAAGTAATCTTGTAAATAATACTCAATAAACAAATTGCGGAGGCACAACATTTCTGTTGATTATTGCAAACGCACAAACTTCGTATCACATATTATCAATAAAAGATATTACCAGCTATTAATAATAAAACGGATTTAAGAACCACCTTATAACCATATCATTTATGTGTAATGGAACTAAGGTTAGTTCTGGGGCACAACCTTAAAAGTTCTCGATCCGTCTCGAAACAAATGTTTTCAACCATAATAGCTGAGATACACTACTCAAAGTAAGTTGTATAAACATACCTAAATACCGAATAATGTAGATTTACCAGAATGTCATACTGGAAAAGGTTTCTCCGCACTTTTAGAGAAAATTCTTTGCACAAAGAAATGAATATAACAAAGGACATTGATAAACACACACTGTTGTCGAAAAGCAACACCGAGACTATTCTACTGCATAATAAAAAAATAGAGAATATGACAACCTGCACATATTCTTCTTTATAGCCAGCGATTTTGGATTGTGTACTTTTTAGGCTGTTTAAAAGCCCGGCAAATAACAAGGGGTGTTAAATATACTGGACAAAGTTTCGGACCTGGTGCCAAGACTTTCACCCATCCACCTTCCTTCTTTAATAATTATGTTTTCTGTTACTGTATAGACAACAAAATCCCTCAGAGAATATTATGTAGAGTGATATATATTTGATTCCATTATGTGCCTTTCAATGCAATAATTCGTTTTTATCGTCGGTTTGTATTGGACCGTTATTATTACAAGTTATCTTGAGAAAAACCTTGATTTTATATATACGTTGTTTATACTATATGATTCTCACCTTATGTTGTGCATTAGTAAGTATTATCAGTTTTAGTAAATGACCTCATGCAGCAGAATTGTGCTTTCTTTCTTATCGGATCGCGATAAATTTTTATGGCATTATGTTTATCATATTAGAGGGAAACCCTGATAAAATGGGGATAAGTGAATGCACACGCCTTAGTAAAATAACAGTGTAATTATCTTAATTATTCATGGGATGCTGGAGATTAGAAAATTAGTTAAATAAATTAAAATGAAAATACCACCTCTGATACAGAAATATAACAAACCACACTTATTTGATTACACTTGCCTAATATCTGAGCGTGGTGACTCTGTCCGTGTTCATTGCAAAGGCTAGTGGATTATTCTCAAACTGTCGTGTTTTAGTAGACATTATTATACTCTAACAACAATGTCACTGTCGGTAGTGGTTTAAGCTTAATTGCACTTTCTGATTTTCACTCCCCACAGTTTATTGAATTCGCACGAGTTTGTAAAGTGTATCCATAGGATTTCTTTTACCGCCATAAGTACTTTGAGATATTTAGGTCTTCTTTTGCAGATGCCTAAATAATGGTGGGGATTGGGTGTGTGTTACCCCTTCCCCCAATTTTCACATCGTCTACCTACCAATTTATTTAGACGTAGACAGTGTCATATAGACGTCGCGACAACCATAAGGGATAGTGGTCATCGCTCCGTCAAAGTTCTCTGGGTAAATGAGTAGCACAGGATATGTAAGAAGTCAATTTTAATGAAAATATTTCGAAAGTAGGCAGTAAATACTTGGCTGTCTGAATCACCCTATAATCTATGTTCTGGTTTTAGTCAAGTTTCAAAGCATCCAGTCATTACCAGTACCAGGTTTAAATGTCATTATTTTAACCTTTTTTGTTAAAAATAATGACATAACTAAGTCACTGTTTGAATGTGACTCACATGATACTGCCAATAATAGCGAATCAATGGTTCATGTGCAACAACCATTTTTCAGTGAGCGGTAACTGAGGATTTCGGATATAACCGTATCTGATTTTAGATACCTGTCTCATTTTGATTGTATCTACGCCATGTGTTTTCGTCATTATGACGCCATGTACCGTTTATTTTCAGACAGAGTGAATGAGAAACACCCTTATGGTTGTGATTACAACCAAACCAAACTTCATTTTGTGGAAGTGGAGTTTTGTTGTTCGTTACTTATCCAACGTCTATTTAATACTGTGTCAAAAACCAGATTACAACCTCAAATAGACCTTTTCTCAGCGTCAGAATGTTTACATGTATATAGCATGTCAAAAGCTGTGTAGAGTTTCAGTGCAGCTGACAAATTGGGATGGCTTTTAACAAATTTTTTTTATAGAATTCTAAAAAGTGTTGAGAATCGTGTTTTGTGGCCACCAGTGCAATTTTGCTGTTTTGGCTTCAAACCATGGGCAGCAAGCCGTAAGCAGTAGGAATCTAAGAAGTGAAAGGAAGGCTGCAAAACCATATTCACTATAGATTCTAAACATTGTTTAAGCTTGACGAGTTCCACAAGTTTTTTTGCTTCACGAGCCGTATGCCTCCCCGACCAAGGTAGACATAGAGTGTTTGCACGTTCTATGTGTGTATGTATGTGCGCGCTTGCGTGTGCGTGGTTGTGTCAGTCTGTTGCGAACAACTTGTTGTGTACAAGATATCTCAAGAATGAAAAGTCGGATCGATTTCAAATTTGATCTGTATTCTTTACTTAGATCTCGGTTCTTTCAAGTTTTGACGCATTTCCATGATTAAGACAAGTCTATAACGTCGTTACGTTACCACTGAACATTGGAGAAAGTTCCAACTTGGTGGGATTGTTGCTTCGTAGTTTCAAAAGATTCTGTCAAATTTTGTTTCTAGAAGAATGCGCGAGTGCGGCGTTTACGTGATCACGTAAAACTGTATACATTTTGGAACAGATCTCCAAAATATCTCGACAACGGTAAGTCATATCGACTTGAAATTTTATATGAATATTTCTTGGGTCAGTCGAACGACTCTCTCGGCTTCTGACATAGGTAGCAAAATTAAGAAAGGCGTATGATGTCATTACATTAAAATCTTGTATGTGAGACTTCTTAGACGCTGAACATCGGAGAAGGTTTAAAATTGGTTGGTTAATAAATACGCTGGGTATTTCAGCGTTTTCCAAAACATTCTGGTGACCACCATGCACTGCCGAAAAAGACATACAGTAAAACCTTTTAGTGACCATCTTCCAGACCAAGATAAAAAGGTGTACCCTAAACTTGTCTGTAGTGACCCTCTTTCAGACCGAGATAAAACACCTGTACCTGGATTTGTATAGAAAAAGAAGATTGAAATACCTGCAAGATAAATTACGTACTCCCCTCCCCATCCCAAAAATGGGATAAAGTTAATACCCAACCCGATTTCAGGACACATTTGTATGAGGTCAAAGGTCTTATTTTTCTAAAACTATTAAAAACTTGTTCAAATGAAACTTTCTAAAGTCCTGTCTAATATCCAGCTGATAAAGTTATCTGTAAATGAATAACGCATATCTTTAATTCAAGTTAAGATACATCTAAACGCCTTTTTGAGATGTCTGTGTGAATTTACAAATTTTGTGTGAATCCATTGCTGTAGTCATTCTTATTAAGCACACTATAATAATCGATAAAAACAAAACCGTACGCCTTCGACAGATTACTTTATTTTATTCAAATGTGTCATGTATAAAATGTGGGAAGTGGCATATTTATTAGTGAGAAAATTTGTTAGATACGACAGGACGGAGGCTTTATGAAACACAACTGTACAAATTCAGTATTTCAATAAAGTCACGTGTTCGAAATCTCCAACCATCAAATAGTTTGCAGCTGAGTGAAGTACACTAAACTACACTAAATAATTATTGTGTAAGTTGTTATGGATTTGGCACCGTAACTACATTAAGCTGATTTGCTCTTTCTGATACAATGTAAACGCTTGAAATTTGACAGAAAGGAATCAAGTAAGTTTAAATAAATGATATGATTCAACAGAGATAATCACTAGCTGTAATAATTCAGATAATTAGTTGTGTAATTAAAAATAAAGTAACTGGAAACAGGGGGACATATCGTATATCTTATTGGATAATTTCAATATGTAAAGTCTACTAGGTACTCAGATTTCTCTTGAGCCTACAAGAAAATTTCAGCTGTTACAAACATGTGATAAACAATAAATTGGAAGTGTGTGATCACTTCATTATTTCTTAGGATATGCTGCTTGTATTTCTAACCGTATGCCAGTTTATTCCACAACCGATATGCGAGGCATAAAAAAAGATAAACATCCTATAAAATCTAAAAAAGATAAACATCCTATAAAATCTAAATAAGGGATTTAGAATTAACCATTCCTAAGATAAAACTGACAAATTAATCAACAATTAATCTATATTTTGAATTAAGGTTATGGTGGATAAAGCTAAGTAAATATGGCGTCAGCTTCGCCACTACCTTATCCTTGCCCTTATATAAAAGATGACTCATTCCATGATACCGTCGATTTCGTATCTGCCATACCAGTTGAATATATATGCCGTTTGTGCACCAATGTACTCCGTCCGCCAGTAGAGCAGACACCATGCGGACACAGAATGTGCAGTATTTGCGAGCAGAAGCTTTTTAGTCAGGATGAAACACCAGTATGTCCCGGCGGCGAGGAAGAATGCCTGCCTATCACCCATGATAGCATGCGCAATGACCGTGCGACGGACAACGAGCTATTCAATATGGAAGTATTCTGCCCATGCAGACCATTGTGCTGTGACACCCCGAAGTGGCGGCTTTTAAGCCAACATCTCATTCACGATCACGCAGGTGATATTGTTTTTTGTCCAAATTCAAGACTGATTGTGCATTCAGTTAAAACATTTGAAAATAACAATCAAGAGGCAAATACGAAGACATCATAAAAATAGGAAGAGCAGAAATAAATCATGGAACGGTCACTGAAGAACTAATTGCTAAAATTTAGATACCGTATATAAACCTAAAAGCTAGGTTTCCGTCTTAGATTTGATGTATTTATTTATACTGTAAACTTCAATACATGAAGCATAAACAGCATTGTGTGTTTGGGTAAGGAAGTAATGCTAAAAACCTAAGAACAAATTCTTGCAAGACATGTATGTTGGCACTAGTCCATATACAGCTAGCCGTCCTGTACTGACGCTTATGGTTACAAAATGTGTGCTCGAATTTATCTAAACAGTGACGGTATGGGAATTGCACACATGCGACACTCTAATTTGTCGTAATGAGGGAGTCTTTACTTATTGTGCCTTTCCGGCAGCGTGCAACTATGACACTTCTGGATTAAGGAAATGACTGAAAACTTATTCTGGATACCTTTAAACCCGATTCCGCAATGCAAGCTTTAGAAGCTTCCTAAATGCAATGCACATGGATGCTGATAGTCCCCTCTATGTGGTTCAATCGGTTTTGGAATCATCCACATACTTAAGGAATGACAATCCGCCTATTACGATTAAGGCAGATTTAAGTGATCGCCTTGACCAAGTGGTAACCTTGACCATTGTTGCAACCGTTATAGAATTTCAATTCATATATTTTGTTCTTATTAAAAAATACTGAAATAGTAAGTAAATGATCCAACCTTAATGTTTGCTACTTATTCTGTAGCGTTGGGAAGTAACACGTTGATTTAGGCTGTCGTTTGTGATGACCTTGAGAAATATTTGAAGCATCATAAATTTGCTGCCTGAGCTGTACTTCTGGTTTGATTACTGTCAAATTGTAGGAAGGTTTTCTATCGCCGGTCAGAATAACTAAAAAGGGTTCGATTTAATTGTATGATTTAATTGTAATGAAAGGATATCATTTATTTTATTTATCTGCCAGCTCCGTGTAAATTCAACCTTTGGCAGATTTGACGGATTGAATTCCAAGGTAGAAAGGTTTTCTCAATTTTCATTCCTGATTACTAATCCAAATTACTAATTTTAGGTTTGAAGAAATATTTGATTCTGTTTATATGTAATTGATTTAGTTCTATGCTGTTATACACTTTATTCAGTGATATGTCTATAGTATAATGACATGCTTTGGGAATTTTAATTGCTTATGTAACCATTTTACTTTCTCTTGGAGAAATGAAAAATGGCACGTTCATTGGTGATTCCGGATCATGTTTGCTCCCCATTTGCTAAAGGCTATATATATCGTCACGCGAACTCCTCGGAGACGGCTGGGGCAATGACGAGCAAATATGGCAGAGACATAATGTAGCATGTCTAGTTGGTCCAGCTCAATTTAAAAAAAAAAATTCATTAATATTTTACATGCAAAAATCGACATTGAAATTTAAAATGTGAAATTCGCTTTTTGAAGAAATTTATTGATATTTCATAAGCAAAAGCGTATTTTTATATGTTGTTTTTTGGACAATTAAGTGTTTATTTGTTAATTGTGTTTAAACTTCTTTTTGTTAACGCCTCCCTGTCTCCCTGAACGCGATAGCAGGCCGAATTATGGCCTCTATGTTTATTTTACAGATGTTCTTGCTTGCATGCTTACTCCTGAGTAATCCCCTAGCAGCAGTCACCGAGCCCCTCACACGCCCCCTCTGTCTATTTAAGCCCCATCTCATCTCCGGTGTGACAGATCACACCAACTAGCTTGCTGGCGGCGAATGCATTAGAACGCAAAAAATCGGACTGCTTTTAACAAGTTAAAAAAATGTATGTTTTTTTATGAACTTATTTCTTCTTGTGAAATAAAGTTGTAAAAATATACTGGGATAAAATGGTTCTGTGACGAAATAATAAGCGTGACTAAGAGTTTTATTGTGACGAAATCAAAAAACGAACAAAATTGGATAGTTGAAAGGAAATTGTGACGAAAACAATAACTGCGTCTATGGTGACAATTTACTGTCGGAAAGCGAGAATTTCTTTTCTGTTCTTTGTGCTTTGGCAAATAATTAAACAGAAAAAAAATGGAAGCAAACATTGAGCAGTTTACTAGCCACTTGCTCGAACGTAAGATACGCCAAAGTACGATCGATAAGCTTATTAAGGAGGAATTGGAGGACCTCGACTCTAGTTCAGTCGCGAAGCTTAAATTAACCACGGGTCAAACTATCGCGCTGACCAAAGTTATACAGCAGCTTAAATCGCCAGACGACGGGAATTCAACAGCGTCTGACAGCATTCCCGCGGAGAAAGCTGGGACACACTTCGGTGACCTTGATCTCTTCTATCACGGTCAAGGTAAAAACCGGGAGTTGGTCATTATCCGGAAAACGATTAGAAATTTGAGCGATTTGAGCTTTTTTCGAACCTTTGGGCTTAAAAGACGATATCTAAGAGCTCCTCGGTCATGGTTCAAAACAAAAAAAAAACAAAAAAAAAAAACAAAAAAAAGAAAAAAAAAAAAAAAAAACAAAGCAAAAAAAAAAAAAAAAAAACAAACAAAGAAAAAAAAAAGAAGAATTTGCCTATTGTCTCGAAAACGGTTGGAGACAGCGATTTTGAGCCTAATTTAGACCCTTTGGGCCTAAAAGACGTTATGTAAAAGGTATCCCTGTGCCTTTGACCTCCTCGATCCAGGTTAAGGTCATAAAAAGGAAATTGGTCATTATCTCGAAAATGGTCAAAGATAGAGTGATTTTGAGTTATTTTCGAGCCCTTAGGCCTAAAAGATGACATCTAAAAGGTATCCCTGTGCCTTTGACCTCCTCGATCCAGGTTAAGGTCATAAAAAGGAAATTGGTCATTATCTCGAAAATGGTCAAAGATAGAGTGATTTTGAGTTATTTTCGAGCCCTTGGCCTAAAAAACGACATGTGAAATGTAATTCGGTGACCTTGGCATCTTCTGTCATGGTCAAAGTAAAAAACGGAAGTTGACCCTTATCTCGAAAACGATTAGCGATTTTGAGCCTATTTTTTGTAATATCTCGCATGCTAACCATATAAGGGGGGAGGGGGGGGCAAAAATACCAAAAATGTTTAGAATCGTCTGAAACGTCTAAATATTTAAAAATCACAAAAAATAATTTTCCACGGGGGTGGGGGCAAGGGTTCGGGAGGTCAAAAAAACCAAAAATGTTCAGAATCGTCTGAAACGGATAAATATACAAAAATCACAAAATTTTCCCACGGGAGTGGGGGAAGTCGGCAGGTCAAACAACCCAAAATGTTCAGAATCCTCCGAAACGTGTAAATATGCAAAAGTCACAAAATTTTTCCCACCGGGATTCTAACGACTATGTCCTGGGGGAGGGGGGTCTGACGGCTAAGTCCTAGGGGGGAGGGGGTAGAACACCCAATTATTAACTACTCCTAGACCCCCACTTGTGATAAGTTATGCGGAAACTATTTGCAGAAAAAAAGAGAAACATCGAGATGCTCGCACGAATTTACCCTAGGAAAGTTAAACTTTCAAAGTGTGATTACAGCCGCTAAGTGTAGCCAAAGACTATAAAAGTAGTAAACAGTCTTTGGTGTAGCTGATCACGCATTCAGCTTTATACGCAAAACTGTAGCATTGCTTAATGCGCTTCATTTGTTAAGAATTCACAATGAATCATAATTATAATAAGCAAATCATAATATTTTGTGTCTTTTTTTTAAAGTGGCGAATTGTGTTTTCTCATGTTTGTCCTGTGCTAGTACCTTGCCTGTGAAGCATCTACAGTGTTCATGCACAATGATTTATGGCCTTAGTAAAAGTAAAAATGTTACGGGTGTGCAGGGCGGCGCAAGAAACTTAGTTACCTGCGTGTATGCTCATCACTTTTAAAACGGTCTGTATAACAAGAGAGCTAAGTATGAAAATAGCCCCCTTTTAGTCCAAGGTTTTTAAAATTTGACTTTTAAAAACACCCCTATTCACCCCATTGTTTTTCTTATGAATATAAGCGCAGCGAGACCGCATGTTACATGTACTCAGAACTGACCAGTCAATAACATTGATAAGTGAATAATTTCTGAGTTGCCTTTTTGTTGGACGCAGAGTGCAGTTCGGATAGAATCCCACGACAAAATAAACTTGCGAAACATGCGGCAAGAAGATGAGAGCAGCTTAAGAAGCTGATTAAGCTGGCATGAAATCAGCCTCGGTGTATTGATCTCCCAACTCTCAATCAAAAATCAAAGCCGTTATAACTTGAGTGTGCAAGTTTCAGCTGGCTTCAGCGTTTGGTTTTTTCCCAATTGCTGAAGATTGATGAAATTTGGCTAACTGGTAGAGGGTGATTAGACGCCGTAAAATCCGCATTTCTTAAGCATTAGTCCATGACCTCAGAGAAAGATTGACCTCCTCGTCAGAAGTGGGCCATTTCCTAGAAAACGGTTAGAGATTTTGCGATTTTGAGCTTACTTTTGACCTATGGGCCTAAAAGACGATATGGAATAGGCGCCGCGGTGACCTTGACTTCCTCGGACATGTTTGAAGTCAAAAACCGGAAGTTGGCCATCATCTCGAAAACGATTTTGAGCTTAGTTTCGACCCTTTAGGTCGAAAAGATATTAAAGAGGTACCTCGGTGACCTTGATCTCCTCGGCCATGGCTAAAATCGAAAACCGGAAGTATGCTATGATCTCGAAAACGGTTACAGATAGAGCGATTCTGAATTTATTTTCGCCCTTTTGACATAAAAGACGATATGTAAGAGGTTAGGAGTTCAGAACCGTATTTTTTGTGAAATTTTCGCTACTCGGTAGCGAAAAAGGTCTAGTTTGAATACCACTTTATAGTGGTTGTTTAATATCACTTCTGTGATGAATACGTGGAGATGTGACTTTTTTCACGTTTTAGCAATTTGCATAAAAAGTATACAGGCTAGCAGTAAGAAAGAAATGTGTGAGAAGGATGAATGGGTCTGCTGAATAGAAGTACCTCAACAGAAAAAATGAAAGCTGGTCATTTTCGAAAAACTCCCAATGGCAGAAGATAAATACACTTCTTGAATAACAACTATTTTTTCCTCGATTCCATTTTCATTTCCAGTTCGAAGGTGGTTATTTATGATAATGATGATGATGTGATTATTATTATTATTATTATTATTATTATTATTATTATTATTATTATTATTATTATTATTATTATTATTATTATTATTATTATTATTATTATTTATTTTATTCTCATTGTAAGTATTAGTATTACTTGGGTGTCTGATAACAACGTTAAACTTGTTGAGAACATGTGACCGTGTTACAAAAGCCCCAGTGCAGGGGTGACAAAAGCCGTAACATTTTACTCCCAAGAAGCGATGAATGGCGGATTATTATAATTATTATTATTATTATTATTATAATTATTATTATTTGCTGACAGGGGGGGGGGGTAAGGTGGCAAATCACGTGACTAATAAATAATTCAGATTTCAGCTAGCCTCCCCTCACATATGCATTTTTCGATGGCGCTTGATATTGTTTGAAATTAACTAGTATATTGGAGCTCATTTCACTTTAATTGTACTTAGTTTTAGAGCTTAGTGTCAAAGCTACTGCAATCGGAGTTTATTCAATCAGATTTGCAGTTTGCTATAAATAAAATGGCCTTTTTAGGAATTGATCCATTAAAACCCAGAGCTGATATTCTGAAATTTTGAAAAATATTCCATCACACACCGAAGAAGGTATGACAATAATTTATTGTAATTATCGCAAAACATGTCCGGAGTAGTTGCTTACTAATCTTTTATTATTATGTTTATTATTTCAGAAAATTTAACTCTCAAGGATCTGCCACCTTAACATCCTCCACCCCCCCCCCCCCCCCACCCTGGTAGGAAACAAAAAAATCTTGTAAGTAAAATGTTGGGGCGTTTGTGACCCCTGCACTGGGGCTTTCTCTGGGTTTGCAAAGAAAATGGGGCTGTTGTTCGCTGGGGCTTTTGTCCGTCTGCCATTCTCAAAAGTACCCTTTCACTTTGCAGCACTTATCTGTTCTTTTTTTTTTTTTAACAAATCAGGCGTTGTACTCTGTGTGTACCCAGAATATTGTGTCATACATCCACGTTTGTCATGTCATATAACCACATCTACTGCAAAGACAGCGTACAGTCGAGTGGTGGTGCGGAGTGTGGTAATGTCATATTTGTTACAATGCGCGTGAAAAAACGCGGTGATAGGGAGAAAATTTCGAGGCCGAAAGGGTGGGGGAGTTTTTCATTCAGTATTCCACGCTCCCCACAGAAAGGGCTGTTCCACGCTTGGAGATCTTTTAAAAAAGTCATGCCCTTCCCCCCATCGTATAGTACACAAACAACAAATGACTGGCTAAATACCTAAATACCGAATAATGTAGATTTACCAGAATGTCATACTGGAAAAGGTTTCTCCGCACTTTTACGGAAAATTCTTTGCACAAAGAAATGAATATAACAAATGACATTGGTGAACACACACTGTTGTCGAAAAAGGAACACCGAAACTATTCTACTGCATAATAAAAATAGAGAATATGAGAAACTGCACATATCCTGGTAGCGATTTTGGATTGTGTACTTTTTAGGCTGTTTAAAAACCCGGCAAAGAACAAGGGTATTAAATATACTGGACAAAGTTTCAGATATGGGCCAAAACTTTCACCTATCCATCTTCCTTCTTTAATAATTATGTTTTCTGTTACTGTATAGACAACAAAATCCCTCAGAGAATATAATGAATAATGACAAATATTTCGTTCCACTGTGTGGCTCTCAATGCAATAATTCGTCTTTATCGTCGGTTTGTATTTGGCCGTTATTATTACAAGTTATGTTGAGAAGAACCTCATTTTTATATATACGTTGTTTATACTATATGATTCTCACTTTCTGTTGAACATTAGCAAGTTTTCTCAGTTTTAATAAATGACCTCATGTAGCAGCAGAACTGTGTTTTCTTTCTTATTGAATCGCGATACAATTTTTTATGGCATTATGTTTATCATATTAGAGAGAAACCCAGATAAAGTGGGGATAAGTGAATGCACACGCCTTACTAAAATAACAGTGTAATCATCTTAATTATTCATGGGATGCTGGGGATCAGAAAATTAGTTGAATAAATTAAAATGAAAATACTACCTATCATACAGAAATATAAAATCCACATTTAATTGATTACACTTGCCTAATATCTGGGCGTGGTGACTCTGTCCGTTTTCATTCCAAAGGCCACTGGATTATCCCCAAACTACAGTGTTTTAGTAAAAATTTTATACTCTAGCAACAATGTCACTGTCGGTAGTGGTTTTAGCTTGATTATGCTTTGGGATTTTCAGTTCCCATAGTTATTGAATTCGCACGAGCTTGTAAAGTGTTTCCGTAGGATTTCTTTTCCCGCCATAAGTACTTTGAGATATTTAGGTCTCCTTTTGGAGATGCCTTAATAACGGTGGGCATTGGGGCTGTGTTACCCCCTCCCCCCAATTTTCACAACGTCTACCTACCTAAAAACCTAAGAACAAATTCTTGCAAGACATGTATGTTGGCAGTAGTCCATATACAGCCAGCCGTCCTGTACTGACGCTTATGGTTACAAAATGTGTGCTCGAATTTATCTAAACAGTGACGGTATGGGAATTGCACACATGCGGCATTCCAATTTGTCGTAATGAGGGAGTCTTAACTTATTGTGCCTTTCCGGCAGCGTGTAACTATGATACTTCTGGATTCAGAAAATGACTGAAAACTTATTCTGGATACCTTTAAACCTGATCCAGTAATGCAAGCTTTAGAAGCTTCCTAAATGCAATGTACATGGATGCTGATAGTCGCCTCTTTGTGGTTTAATCGGTTTTGGAATCACCCACATACTTAATTAAGGAATGACAGTCCGTCTATTACGATTCAAGTGATTCAAGTGATCGCCTTGACCAAGTGGTAACCTTGACCATTGTTGTAATAACCGTTATAGAATTTCAATTCATATTTTTTGTTCTTATTAAAAAATAGTGAAATAGTAAGTAAATGATCCAACCTTAATGTTTACTACTTATTCTGTAACGTTGAGAAGTAACACGTTGATTTAGGCTGTCGTTTGTCATGGCCTTGGGAAATATTTGAAGCGTCCATAAATTTGCTGCCTGAACTGTACTTCTGGATTGATTACTCTCAAACCGTAGGAAGGTTTTCTATCGCTGGTCAGAATAACTAAAAAGGGTTCGATTTAATTGTATGATTTACTTGTAATGAAAGGATATCATTTGTTTTATTTAGCTGCCAGCTCAATGTAAATTCAACCTTTGGCAGATTTGACGGATTGAATTCAAGGTAGAAAGGTTTTCTCAATTTTCATTTCTGTGGAAATTTAAAACACGCTAAATTAACTAATCCAAATTACTAATTTTAGGTTTGCCGAAATATTTGATTCTGTTTATATGTAATTTGCTTTAGTTCTATGCTGTTATGCACTTTATTCAGTGATATGTCTATAGTATAATGCCATGCTTGGAAATTTTAATTGCTTATGTAACCATTTTACTTTCTCTTGGAGAAATGAAAAAGGGCACGTTCATTGGTGATTCCGGATCATGTTTGCTCCCCATTTGCTAAAGACTATATATATAGTCACGCGAACTCCTCTGAGACGGCTAAGGCTATGACGAGCAAATATGGCAGAGACATAATGTAGCATGTCTAGTTGGTCCAGCTCAGTTTTTTTTTAAGAAATTCATTAATATTTTATATGCAAAAATAGACATTGAAATTTAAAATGTGAAATTCGATTTTTTTAAAGAAATTTATTGATATTTTATAAGCAAAAGCGTATTTTTATATGTTGTTTTTCATGTTTATAATGAAGGAAGCTACAAGGTTATTTCAAGGTTACAAGATGAAACTTGGTTCACTGATAGAAGTTGATTAGACGTCGTGAACTGTTTGTTTGGCCTTGACCTGAGAAAACGACTGACCATTATCTAAAAACTGTTAGAAAGAGGGAGCGATTTTGAGCCTATTTTCGAGCGTTGAGGTCTAAAAGACGATATGTAAGAGGCATCTCGGTGACTTTGACACTCTCGGTCCTGGTCAAGGTCAAAAACCGGAAGTTAACCATTATCTCGAAAACGGTTAGAAATAGAGCGATTTGAGCTTATTTTCGAGTCTTTAGGCCTAAAAACAATATGTAAGAGGCACTTCGGTGACCTTGATCTCTTCTATCACGGTCAAGGTAAAAACCGGGGGCTGGTCAGTATCTCGAAAGCGATTAGAGATTTGGACGATTTGAGCGATTTGAGCTTTTTTCGAACCTTTTTGCTTAAAAGACGATATGTAAGAGGTGCCTCAGTAACCTTGACCTCCTCGGTCATGGTTAATGTAAACAGAGAAAAAAAAACAAAACAAATAAAAATATGAAAAAAGAAGAATTTGCCTATTGTCTTGAAAACGGTTGGAGACAGCGATTTTGAGCCTCATTTAGACCCTTTCGACCTAAAAGATGTTATGTAAAAGGTATCCCTGTGCCTTGATCCCTCTTCGATCCAGTTCAGGGTCATAAAAAGGGAGTTGGTCATTATCTCGAAAATGATCAAAGATGATCAAAGATGATCAGTGATTTTGAGTTTATTTTCGACCCTTTGGGCCTAAAAGACGACATGTGAAATGTACTTCGGTGACCTTGACATCTTCTGTAATATTCAAAATAAAAAACGGAAGTTGACCCTTATCTCGAAAACGATTAGCGATTTTGAGCCCACTTTTGATCCCTTTGGACCTAACAGATGTTATGCAAGATTATCTCGGTGACCTTGATCCCCTTCTTTGTGGTTAGTTCTGAATTTTAAGTGTTCAGAATCGTAATCTTTCTGCCCCCAAATGTAATTTACGTTACTCGTTAGTGAAAACGGTCTATATAATAATGAAATACTCCGCTTTGAATTGAAACGGCTCAAAGAGGTGTACTTCACTTCCATGGATCATGCAGCGCACTGCACAAGTTACAACAGCGCACTGTGTTGATCCATTTATAAATCTACTCATGCTTTGTTGTCGCTCTATGGTATGGACTTACTTTCCATAAACTAAACATTTAAGGCATCTTTCGCCTCAAAGCTTCAAGCACAACCAGATTGTATACACCCTATGCTCATGTAAAATTTTGGCTCTGTAGCTATTTCCTCTTGTGGGTAACGGGACAAGTGCCGCGGGGGCAAGTGCCACGGGGCCCGGGAACAGGCGCCCCGGGGACAAGCGGCGCGGCAGGACAAGCCCCGCGGAGGACAAGCGCCGGGGGGACCAAAATCTTTTAGCCAATAAAAAAGAAACAGAATAGTTATTCAGTGAATCGCTTTCGAGTTAGGTGCAATTAAGGTTTGCCATTAATAATTATTTCCGGTGTGTATGGATTAACTTCTGAGTGCAATTATTGTTGTTGATTGCTTTTGTGTAAAGTGCAATTACTCTGATGGATTTACTTCAGAAGTTTGCGATCCATATTACGAATTATCTTTCTACACAAATTGCAATCAGTATTCCCCTAAGACCGATAGATCTGCAGATCCATCAGCCTTTCTGGTGTGTGGTGGATTATCTCCAAAACGAAGTCAACTTGTGTGAAGTGCAATGAACAGTTAAGTTAAATGATTGTGACTGTACACTTAAACGGGACCAACTTAAACGTTGGAAACTGATGTCGCTGTAGTAAATGGTATTGTAGTAAATGTCACAAGAAGTTCTATGATATTGTAGTAAATATAACAAGAAAATAAGATGAAAATGTAGTCAAAACTGTCGAATAAAGTAGCCAAAACTGTCAAATAAAGTTTTACGGTGAAAAATGTATTTTTATTCTTTTCTTAATAAAAAGTTTCAAAACTGAGTTGGTCTCCGCGGCGCTTGTCCTCCGCGGCACTTATCCTACCGCGGCGCTTCACCCCGAGACACTGGTCCCAGCGGCACTTGTCCTAGACAGTAGCTGATAATTGACTATTCTACCCCACCCCAGGATAAAGTCGCCAGACCCACCCATCCCCCCCATGGTAAAAATTATGTGATTTTTGCATATTTTTTCGTTTCAGACGATTCTGAACATTTTTGTTTTTTGACCTCCCGACCCCCTTCCGTGGAAAAATTTTGTGTTTTTTTGCATATTTAGACGTCTCAGACGATTCTGAACATTTTTTGTTTTTTTACCCCCCCCCCCCAACTCCGACATAAAGTCTAAATAATAATATCCCCTTTCTCCACAAGTAATAATACTATTGCATGGAAATTTTTGGTTATGGAGAAAAGGTGTTTTGCTGAACATTTTTGGCTATTGCCAATTCGCCAAACTTTAAATAAAAAATAATAATAACAATTTCACCATGCTTGACTCAGTGTTCGAAAACACATGGTCGAAATAGGTACATTTTACCCTTAACGTTGACTGTACTCATCCCAAATTATATAAGATGTCACAAAATTTGCTTTATTGCATGACGTCATTCTATAGATGTTATTCTACACGAACATGAGATCACATGTTTAAAAAGACAATTATAACGGAGTTCTTATTATGAAATTTTACAAATTACCAAAGCCGGAAACAAGCTGTGGTAGAAGGAAGAACTATCTCGATTTATTTTGTGGTCATGAACGGAGAATATGACGCGCTATTGAAATGGCCTTTCAGACAACGCTTTCTGAATCACGCCCACCTTCATTCGTCCTCTTGAGTGCCCCTGAGCATTTACTCTTACTACTGATACGGTGCTACTGCTGCACAAAGTAGCCCATTACTCTCTACTCCGGAGTATTATTCAAACCGTAGCCATCTTTATTCCTTGGTGGGCCCCCCAGTGTCTTACACAAGACTTTCAGAAGTAAGGCAATGGAATTAATGAAGCTTATATTTGGAAAGATTTTCCGAATAGAAGCCCGCGGGTTTTCTATTTGGTTTCAATGTGAGAGTCTCAAATTCTTAGGTTTCTGTTTAGAAACCCATATCTATTTTTCGGAAACTATCAGTAACTTCTTGGGGCTTTGTCCCATGTTGAGATGCCTTTGTATTTGCACTGCTGATAACATAGCTTACTAGAACCTCATTTCTCTAGCAACATGTTAAACACTTGACAAAAATTAAAACGCAAAAATACTTCCTTCAATGGGTTATTTCTTGAATAATATATTGCAAACAACACAGCTTGAATACGTCTTATAAGCCGAGTAGTGTTTGGTTTTTGTTGACTTAAGGTTTTATTGACTGGTCAGGCATACGCCGTGTTATCTATTTACGCAGTGAGAGCTGGCACAAAGCTAAGCAACTCTGTATTCTATGTTGTGCCTGAAATGCTCCACATGTACTTGCAAAAAATACACTCTTTCACATGGCGTTTTAAACAGGAAAACGAAATCGAACGAGAAAATAAAAAGTGTCATGCACACGTTTATATCAAGTTCTATCTAAGTCCCAAGTTTCGTGGCCCTGGGGCCTGTGGTGTCACCTGAGTAGATGACACGAAAAATCCGTTCACGGCAAGAAAAAAAGATACCAACGGCTGCTCGCACAAATTCAGAAACACCTTGCAAGCCACAGGCCCGCTATGTCATATAAACACACTACACTTCACAGCTAAGGAATAAAAAAATTGACAAATTATATCATCTATTATCGGCGTTGTGAAACAAGACCTAGACAAAGACCGTTTGTCTTAAATTGGCCCAGCCTGAATCCTGCAAATTTCACAAAACTGTTCGTTTCCTGATGCCTCGTTTGGAGGGGGTGGGGAAGGTCTTAGGCTACATTCTCCATAACGTTATAGTGATTTGGTGACACCACAAATTTTTGTTAACGACAACGAAAATGGCTTTTTCTCACGTTTTGGCAATTTGCATAAAAAGTATACAGGCTAGCAGTTAGAAAGACATGTATGAGAAGGATTAATGGGTCTGCTGAACAGAAGCACCTCAACAGAAAAAAACGAAAGCTGGTCATTTTCGAAGAATATACTCCTTGAATAACAACCACTATTATTTCCCTTGATTCCATTTTTATTACCAGTTCGAAGGTGGCTATTTATTATTATTATTATTATTTATTTATTTATTTATTTTATTCTCATTTAAAGTATTAGTATTACTTGGATGTCTGATAACACCGTTAAACTTGTTGAGAACATGTGGCCTTGTTACATTGCTGTTATACGGATACCACATATCGGCAACATATCTGCTATGCAATATTTGGTTGTAGTTGTGCAGATGGGTTCCAGTGTCCAGAAACGCGAGTCCTGACCTTATAATTTATAACTGAATTGAATTGTGAAAAATTCATCTCTTCTCTGTTATTTTTAGAATAATTACTGCGAGGTGAAGATACGTAGCGTCATTTTGATCTGAGTTAAGAAATTCATGTACATTTTGAACAGGATAGGAGATCATATGTGTCGTCCGAAAATGAAAAATTTTGCACACATACTACAAAACGTGGTTGTATGACACAACATTCTGGGTACACATAGAGTACATCGCGTGACATCGCAAAAGCCCCAGTTTTTTTGCAAACTCGGACAAAAGCCCCAGTGCACGGGTGACAAAACCATAACATTTTACTTCCAAGAAGCGATGAATGTCGGGTTATTATAAACACTTGACAAGACTTTGGCTTGAAAGGGGTTTTTGAATTTGTGCGAGCAGCAGTTGGTATCTTTCTTTCTTGGCAGTGATCGGATTTCTTGTGTCATCTCCTCCACTGTCACTACGGGCCCTAGGGCCATGAAACTTGGGACTTAGGTAGAACTTGATATGAACGTCTTTTCATTTTCACCTTCGGTTTCGTTTTCTTGTTTAAAACGCCATGTGAAAAGAGTTTATTTTTGCAAGTAAATGCAGAGCATTTCACGCACAGCACAGAACACACAGTTGCTCAGCTTTGAGCGAGCTCTCACTGCGTAAATAGATAACACGGCGTATGCCTGATCAGTCAATAAAACCTTAAGTCAACAAAAACCAAACACTCCTCGGCTTATAAGACGTATTCAAGCTGTGTTGTTTGCAATATATTATTCAAGAAATAACCCAGTGAAGGAAGTATTTTTGCGTTTTAATTTTTGTCAAGTGTTTAACATTTCGCTAGCGAAATGAGGGTTGTAGCTATTATTATTATTATTATATTTTTTGCTGACAGGGTGGGGAAGGGTAAGGTGGCAAATCACGTGACTAATAAATAGTTCAGATTTCAGCTAGCCTCCCTTAACATATTGTTTGAAATTAACTAGTTTATTGGAGCTCATTTCGCTTTAATTGCACGTAGTTTTATAGCTTAGTATCAAAGCTACTGCAATCGGAGTTTAATCAATCAGATTTGCAGATTGCTATAAATAAAATGGACTTTTCAGGAATTGATCCATTAAAACGCAGAGCTGATTTTCTTAAATTTTGAAAAATATTCCTTCACATGTCGAAGAAGGTATGACAATAATTTATTTTTATCATCGTAAAACATGTCCGGAGTTGGCGCTTACTAATCTTTTTTATTATGTTCATTAATTCAGAAAAATAAACTCTCAAGGATCTGCCACCTTAACCCCCTCCCCACACCCTGGTAGCAAAGAACAAATCTACAAAGTAAAAAAGTTGGGCGTTTGTGACCCCTGCACTGGGGCTTTTGTCCGGGTTTGCCAAATACGGGGGCTTTTGTTCACTGGGGCTTTTGCCGTCTATCAATCTCAACAGTACCCTTTCTTTATTCGAACTGCACATGGTTTGCGGCACTTATCTGTTCTTTTTTTTAACAAATCACGCGATGTACTCTGGGTGCACCGAGTATGTTGTGTCATACAACCACGTTTGGCATGTCATATAACCGCATCTACAGCAAAGCCAGCGTACAGCCGAGTGGTTGTGGTGCGGAGTGTGGTAATGTCATATTTGTTACAATGCGCGTGAGAAAACGCGGTGATAGGGAGAAAATTTTGACGCCGAAAGGGTGGGGGGATTTTTTAATTCAGTACTCCATGCACCAAGCACCGCAGTGCCACCAGGTGGTATTGACGCTCCTCGCTGACAGCAGTGCTGACTCGAAAATTCTTTGCACAAAGAAATGAATATAACAAATGACATTGGTGAACACACACTGTTGTCGAAAATATGAGAAACTGCACATATCCTGCCTGCGATTTTGGATTGTGTACTGTTTTAGGCTGTTTAAAAGCCCGGCAAAGAACAAGGGGTATTAAATATACTGGACAAAGTTTCAGATATGGGCCAAAACTTTCACCTATCCATCTTCCTTCTTTAATAATTATGTTTTCTGTTACTGTATAGACAACAAAATCCCTCAGAGAATATAATGAATAATGACAAATATTTCGTTCCACTGTGTGGCTCTCAATGCAATAATTCGTCTTTATCGTCGGTTTGTATTGGACCGTTGTTATTACAAGTTATGTTGAGAAGAACCTCATTTTTATATATACGTTGTTTATACTATATGATTCTCACTTTCTGTTGTACATTAGCAAGTTTTCTCAGTTTTAATAAATGACCTCATGCAGCAGCAGAACTGTGTTTTCTTTCTTATTGAATCGCGATACAATTTTTATGGCATTATGTTTATCATATTAGAGAGAAACCCAGATAAAGTGGGGATAAGTGAATGCACACGCCTTACTAAAATAACAGTGTAATCATCTTAATTATTCTGGAAATTAGAAAATTAGTTAAATAAATTAAAATGAAAATACTACCTGTGATACAGAAATATAAAAAAACCACACTTATTTGATTACACTTGCCTTATATCTGGGCGTGGTGACTCTGTCCGTGTTCATTCCAAAGGCCACTGGATTATCCCCAAACTACAGTGTTTTAGTAAAAATTTTATACTCTAGCAACAATGTCACTGTCGGTAGTGGTTTTAGCTTGATGATACTTTGGGATTTTCAGTCCCCATAGTTATTGAATTCGCACGAGCTTGTAAAGTATTTCCGTAGGATTTCTTTTCCCTACATAAGTACTTTGAGATATTTAGGTCTCCTTTTGGAGATGCCTAAATAACGGTGGGGATTGGGGGTGTGTTACCCCCTCCTCCAATTTTCACAACGTCTACCTACCAACTTATTTAGGCGTAGACAGTCACGACAACCATAAGGAATAACGGTCCTCGCCCCGTCGAAATTCTCTTGGTAAATGGGTAACACAGAATATGCAAGAAGTCAATTTTCATTAAAATATTTCAAAAAAGCAGTAAATACTCGGCTGTCTGAATGACCCTATAATTTATGTTCTGGTTTTGGTCTCGTTTCAAAGCATCCAGTCATTAACAGTACCAGGCTTAAATTTTGTGTTAACCTTAACATGACTGTTTTTTGTTTCTTTTTGTTTTTGTAGAGACCCATTTTTGCGACGTCAGTTTTTTGGCGTCTTCATAAATACTTGATTTTCAGAAATATATTCAACCTTGTCAATGTCAGCAAAAGTTGGGATTTCAGCAACGAAAATCAAGTTACGCCTAAAGAGCATTTTTACCCAACGTGACGAATAGCGTTGGTCCATGGTCGCACATGTATTACAATCAAACCAAACTTCATGTTGTGGAAGTGGAGTTTTGTTGTTCGTTACTTATCCAACGTCTATTCAATACTGTGTCAAAGACGTCGATCTATGGTCGCGACCACACAAAACCAGATTACAACCTCAAATAGACCTTTTCTCATCGTCAGAATATTTACATTATATAACATGTTAAAAGCTGTGCAGAGTTTCGAGGCAGCTGACAAATTGGGGTGGCTTTTAACAAAATTTTTATGGAATTCTGAAAAGTGCTGAGAATCGTTTTTTTTGTGGAAACAAGTGCATTTTTTGCTGTTTTGGCCAGATCGAACGGTTTACAAAGTATGTGCTGTAAATATAAAGCTTAATGGAGAAGATTCTGTATTCTGGGATTCAATATCTCAATTTGCCTGACTTAGCTTTCTGATAATGATCAAGTGTGATGAGTTTGAGTTTGTCCATTTGTCATGTGGAGGGTGGAGTTATTTATAGCAGTATTTATTTTATATGAAAATAATCGCCCTCACATAGGTCATTCGAGAAAACTTCAAAGTTGATAACAGACTCAAAAAGCCTATCCTTGGCCGTAAAAGCTGGCTTCAAACCGTGGATAGCACGCCGTAATCAGTAAGATTTTTTAAGAAGTAAAAGGAAGGCTGCAAAAAAATATTTACTATAGATTCTAAACACTGTTTTTGCTTGACGAGTTTCACAAGTTTTTTTGCTTCACGAGCATTACGAAACCCTGACCAAGTGAGACATAGATTTCTGTTGGACGTACAAGGAAATTTCAGCTGCTACAAACATGTGATAAACAATCAATTGGAAGTGTGATGACGTCATTGTTTCTTGGGATATGCTTCTTGTATTTCTAACCGTATGCCAGTTTATTCCACAACCGGTGTGCGAGGCATAAAAAAGGATAAACATCCGATAAAATCTAAATAAATTATTTAGAATATATTTATATATCAGATCTTAATATATAAAGAATGTAACAATAAGGGAGTGAAATTGACAAGAAAAATGAACAGATTGAGAGAGTATAAAGTTTAATAGAACACTATTACTGTGCTAACAACAAATGTTATATAATTTAGACATTTCCTTAAATTGAAACCAACATTGTTTATGTGCCAGAATTAGCCATTCCTAAGATAAAACTGACAAATTAATCAACAATTAATCTATATTTTGAATTAAGGTTATGGTAGATAAAGCTAAGTAAATATGGCGTCAGCATCGTCACTGCCTTATCCTTGCCCTTATATAAAAGATGACTCATTCCATGATACCGTCGATTTCGTATCTACCATACCAGTTGAATATATATGCCGTCTGTGTACCAATGTACTCCGTCCGCCAGTGAAGCAGACACCATGCGGACACAGAATGTGCAGTATTTGCGAGCTGAAGCTTTTTAGTCAGGATGAAACACCAATATGCCCCGGCAGCGAGGAAGAATGCCTGCCTATCACCCATGATAGCATGCGCAATGACCGTGCGACGGACAACGAGCTATTCAATATGGAAGTATTCTGCCCATGCAGACCATTGTGCTGTGACACCCCGAAGTGGCGGCTTTTAAGCCAACATCTCATTCACGATCACGCAGGTGATATTGTTTTTTGTCCAAATTCAAGACTGATTGTGCATTCAGTTAAAACATTTGAAAATAACAATCAAGAGGCAAATACGAAGACATCATAAAAATAGGAAGAGTAGGAATAAATCATGGAATGGTCACTGAAGAACTAATTGCTAAAATTTACATACCGTATATAAACCTAAAAGCTAGGTTTCTGTCTTAGATTTGATGTATTTATTTATACTGTTAACTTCAATACATGAAGCATAAACAGCATTGTGTGTTTGGGTAAGGAAGTAATGCTAAAAACCTAAGAACAAATTCTTGCAAGACATGTTGGCACTAGTCGAACTTTCCATACAGACAGCCGTCCTGTACTGACGCTTATGGTTACAAAATGCGTGCTCGAATTTATCTAAACAGTGACGGTATGGGAATGCGACACTCTAATTTGTCGTAATGAGGGAGTCTTAACTTATTGTGCCTTTCCGGCAGCGTGTAACTATGATACTTCTGGATTCAGAAAATGACTGAAAACTTATTCCGGATACCTTTAAACCTGATCCAGTAATGCAAGCTTTAGAAGCTTCCTAAATGCAATGTACATGGGTGCTGATAGTCGCCTCTTTGTGGTTTAATCGGTTTTGCAATCATCCACATACGTAAGGAATAACAATCCGTCTATTACTATTAAGACAGATTCAAGTGATCGCCTTGACCAAGTGATAACCTTGACCATTGTTGTAACCTTTATAGAATTTCAATTCATATTTTTTGTTCTCATTAAAAAATACTGAAATAGTAAGTAAATGATCCAACCTTAATGTTTGCTACTTATTCTGTGACGTTGGGAAGTAACACATTGATTTAGGCTGTCGTTTGTGATGGTCTTGAGAAATGTTTGAAGCATTATAAATTTGCTGCCTGAGCTGTAGTTCTGGTTTATATTACTCTCAAACTGTAGGAAGGTTTTCTATCGCTGGTCAGAATAACTAAAAAGGGTTCGATTTAATTGTATGATTTACTTATAGTGAAAGGATATCATTTGTTTTATTTAGCTGCCAGCTTCGTGTAAATTCAACCTTTGGCAGATTTGACGGATTGCATTCCAATGTAGTTTTCTCAATTTTCATTCCTGTGGAAATTTAAAACACGCTAAATTAACTAATCCAAATTACTAATTTTAGGTTTGAAGAAATATTTGATTCTGTTTATATGTAATTGCTTCAGTTCTATGCTGTTATACACTTTAATTTAGTGATATGTCTATAGTATAATGCCATGCTTGTGGAAATTTTAATTGCTTATGTAACCATTTTACTTTCTCTTGGAGAAATGAAAAAGGGCACGTTCATTGGTGATTCCGGATCATGTTTGCTCCCCATTTGCTAAAGACTAACTCCTCTGAGACGGCTAAGGCTATGACGAGCAAATATGGCAGAGACATAATGTAGCATGTCTAGTTGGTCCAGCTCAGACATTCATTAATATTTTATATGCAAAAATGGACATTAAAATTTAAAATGTAAAATTCGATTTTTTTAAAAGAAATTTATTGATATTTTATAAGCAAAAGCGTATTTTTATATGTTGTTTTTCATGTTTATAATGTAGGAAGCTACAAGGTTATTTCAAGGTTACAAGATGAAACTTGGCTCACTGATAGAAGTTGATTAGACGTCGTGAACTGTTTGTTTGGCCTTGACGTGCGAAAACGATTGACCATTATCTAAAAACTGTTAGAAAGAGGGAGCGATTTTGAGCCTATTTTCGAGCGTTGAGGTCTAAAAGACGATATGTAAGAGGCTCGGTGACTTTGACACTCTCGGTCCTGGTCAAGGTCAAAAACCGGAAGTTAACCATTATCTCGAAAACGGTTAGAAATAGAGCGATTTGAGCTTATTTTCGAGTCTTTAGGCCTAAAAACAATATGTAAGAGGCACTTCGGTGACCTTGATCTCTTCTATCACGGTCAAGGTAAAAACCGGGGGCTGGTCAGTATCTCGAAAACGATTAGAGATTTGGACGATTTGAGCGATTTGAGCTTTTTTCGAACCTTTTTGCTTAAAAGACGATATGTAAGAGGTGCCTCAGTAACCTTGACCTCCTCGGTCATGGTTAATGTAAACAGAGAAAAAAAACAAACAAATAAAAATATGAAAAAAAGAAGAATTTGCCTATTGTTTCGAAAACGGTTGGAGACAGCGATTTTGAGCCTCATTTAGACCCTTTCGGCCTTAAAGATGTTATGTAAAAGGTATCCCTGTGCCTTGATCCCTCCTCGATCCAGTTCAGGGTCATAAAAAGGAAGTTGGTCATTATCTCGAAAATGATCAAAGATGATCAGTGATTTTGAGTTTATTTTCGACCCTTTGGGCCTAAAAGACGACATGTGAAATGTACTTCGGTGACCTTGACATCTTCTGTCATATTCAAAATAAAAAAAAACGGAAGTTGACCCTTATCTCGAAAACGATTAGCGATTTTGAGCCCACTTTTGATCCCTTTGGACCTAACAGATGTTATGCAAGATTATCTCGGTGACCTTGATCCCCTTCTTTGTGGTCAGTTCTGAATTTTAAGTGTTCAGAATCGTAATCTTTCTGCCCCCAAATGTAATTTACGTTACTTGTTAGTGAAAACGGTCTATATAATAATGAAATACTCCGCTGTGAATTGAAACGGCTCAAAGAGGTGTACTTCACTTCCATGGATCATGCAGCGCACCACACACGTTACAAGGGCGCACTGTGTTGATCCATTTATAAATCTACTCATGCTTTGTTGTCGCTCTTTGGTATGAACTTACTTTCCATAAACTAAACATTTAAGGCATCTTTCGCCTCAAAGCTTCAAGCACAACCGGGTTGTATACACCCTACACTCATGTAAAATTTTGACTCTGTAGCTATTTCTTGTGGGTAACAGGACAAGTGCCGCGGGGACAAGTGCCACGGGGCCCGGAGACAAGCGCCGCGCGGACAAGCGGCGCGACAGGACAAGCCCCGCGGAAGACAAGCGCCGCGGGGACCAAAATCTTTTAGTCAATAAAAAAGAAACAGAATAGTTATTCAGTGAATCAGAGTTTCGAGGTGCAATTAAGGTTTGCCATTAATAATTATTTCTGGTGTGTATGGATTAACTTCTGAGTGCAATTATTGTTGTTGATTGCTTTTGTGTAAAGTGCAATTACTCTGATTGATTTACTTCAGAAGTTTGCAACCCATATTACGAATTATCTTTCTACACAAATTGCAATCAGCAGATCTATCAGCCTTTCTGGTGTGTGGTGGATTATCTCCTAAACGAAGTCAACTTGTGTGAAGTTCAATGAACAGTTAAGTTAAATGATTGTGACTGTACACTTAAACGGGACAACTTAAACGTCGAAAACTGATGTCGCTGTAGTAAATGATATTGTAGTAAATGTCACAAGAAAATAAGATGAAAATGTACATCTGAGTAGCCAAAACTGCCAAATAAAGTTTTACGGTGAAAAATGTATTTTATTTCTTTTCTAAATAAAAAGTTTCAAAACTTGAGTTGGTCTCCGCGCGCTTGTCCTCCTCGGCACTTATCCTACCGCAGGGGCTTCTCCCCGCGGCACTGGTCCCCGCGGCACTTGTCCTAGACAGTAGTTGAGAAATGGGTGTTCTGTCCCCACCCCAGGACACAGTCGTTAGACCCACCCATCCCCCCATGGAAAAAATTGTGTGATTTTTGCATATTTTTTCGTTTCAGACGATTCTGAACATTTTTGTTTTTTGACCTCCCGACCCCCTTCCCGTGGGAAAATTTTGTGATTTTTGCATATTTAGATGTTTCAGACGATTCTGAACATTTTTGATTTTTTTACCCCCTCCCCCCCCCCCCAACTCCGACACATAGTCTAAATAATAATATCCCCTTTCTCCACAAGTAATAATACCATTGCATGGAAACTTTTGGTTATGGAGAAAAAGTGTTTTGCTGAACATTTTTGGCTATTGCCAATTCGCCAAATTTTAAATAAAAAAATAATAATAATAATTTCACCATGCTTGACTCAGTGTTCGAAAACACATGGTCGAAAAAAGTACATTTTACCCTTAACGTTGACTGTACTCATCCCAAATTATATTAGATGTCACAAAATTTGCTTCATTGCATGACATCATTCTATAGCGGAACATGAGATCACATGTTTGAAAAGACAATTATAACGGAGTTCTTATTGGGAAATTTTAAAATCATCACAGCCGTAAACAAGCTGCGGTAGAAGGAAGAACTATCTCGATTTATTCTGTGGTCATGAACGTAGAATATGACGCGCTATTGAAATGGCCTTTCAGACAACGCTTTCTGAATCACGCCCACCTTCATTCGACCCCTTGAGTGTCCCTGAGTGTTTACTCTTACTACTGATACGGTTAATCCTTTTGCTTGCACAAGGAAAACCTCCTACTCCTGCACAAAACACCTCCATACTCTCTACTCCGGAGTATTACTCGAACCGCAGCCAGCTTTTATTCCTTGGTGGGCCCCCCAGTGTCGCACACAAAACTTTCAAAAGTAAGGCAGTGGAATTAATGGGGCTTATATTTGGAAAGATTTTCCGAATAGAAGCCCCCGAGTTTTCTATTTGGCTTCAGTATGAGTCTCAAATTGTCGGGTGTCTGAAAAAGAAATCCAGGACTTTTTTCGGAAACTATCGGTAACTTCTTTGGGCTTTGTCCCCCGTTGATATGCCTTTGTGTTTGCACTGCTGATAACATAGTTAATGAGGCCCCGCTATGTCATATAACCATGCTATGTCATATAACCAAACTACACTTTACAGCTAAGCAATTTGCATAAAAAGTATACCAGTTAGCACCCCAACATTTGGCCCACGTCGGCTATACGTGGGACATCCCGTGTTCCCATGTCGGCAATACGTGTGCTTTTCGTGGGTTGTCCCATGTAATTACGTGGGCGCTTGGCGATTTTGAAACACGTTCCGACGTATACTCAACGTGGGCTGTCCGACGTTGGCTATACATAGGCTGTCCCACGTTGGCAATATAGCATAGCCAATGTAGGTTTTAGGTGGGATGTCCCACGAAATTACGTGGGCGTTTGGCGATTTTGAAACACGTCCCGACGTATAGCCCACGCGGCCTGTCCCACGTTGGCTATGCTTGGAACAGCCAACGTTCCAAAATAAATTTGTAACAATTCGTAACATCTCATTTAACGTCTCGCCTGACCATTACTTTAACCATTGATCTTTCAAACTACACTACAACCCACCATTCTGATTTGGTTTTGCAACTGACGAATCGTACTTACCTGAATTTGAACCGGGAACCTCTAGCACCCTACGCGTCGACCTTACCTCTACGCCACGGGGGATCCATGTAATAATAAATGTTATTCTTCCCCCAAAAGCTTCTCGTCCTCAGCAGTCTATTTTTTACACTGTCCATTTTGTTAACTGTTTATTGTCTACTTTTATAATAATTTGTTTAACAAAAATCGTTGTATTCTGCTTTTATTCTGGATATTTGCTTATATGGAATATCATTTAGATATCCTGATATCATAAAAATATTCAAAATCAAATGAATTTGTCAAAAAATGGTATTTAGTTCATATGGTTTTCCATGACGGTCCAAAACACAACATCCAATAATATTGATTTTTCATAATGCTCCAGTGCAAAACGTTGGGTATACGTGGGAGTAAGAGGGGTCTTCCTACAGTGAGACATCCCACATAATGCCCACTTGAAGCCGACGTTGGACAGCCAATGTGGGCTACACGAGGGCTGTCCCACGAAGGCTATACGTGGGAGTAAGAGGGGGCGTCCGATAGTGGGACATCCCATATAATGCCCACTTGAAGCCGACGTATGACAGCCGACGTGGGCTACACATGGGCTGTCCCACGAAGGTTATACGTGGGAGTAAGAGGGGGCGTCCGACAGTGGGACATCCCACATAATGCCTACTTGAAGCCGACGTATGACAGCCGACGTGGGCTAGACGTGGGCTGTCCCACGACAGCTATAAGTGGAAGTAACAGGGAGCATCCGACAGTGGGACATCCCACATAAAGCCCTTGGACAACCGACGTGGGCCACACGTGGGTTGTCCCACGCAAGGTATATGTGGGAGAAAGAGGGCACGCCCCACCGCGGGACATCCCTCTTGATGCCGACGTATAGCCGACGTTGGCAGTACCACTTGGGCTATGCGTGGTCTGTCCCATGTCGGCTATACGTAGGCATTAGGTGGGACAAAGTGTAACTGGGACATCCCACATATAGCCCACGTGTATCCAACATAATGCCAACGTGGGCTATACGTGGGAGAGAATCTTGTGCTAACTGGGATAGCTAGCGTACAGGCCAGTAGTGAGAAAGAAAAGTGTAACAAGGATTAATGGGTCTGCTGAACAGAAGCACCTCAACAGAAAAAAACGAAAGCTGGCCATTTTCGAAGAACTCCCAATGGCAGAAGATAAATATACTCCTTGAATAACAACCACTATTTTTTTCCTTGACTCCATTTTCATTTCCAGTTCGAAGGTGGTAATTTATTATTATTATTATTATTATTATTATTTATTTATTTATTTATTTGTTTATTTATTTATTTTATTCTCATTGTAAGCATTAGTATTACTTGGGTGTCTGATAACAACGTTAAACTTGTGGAGAACATGTGGCCGTGTTACATTGCTGTTATGTTGTACATATCGTCATCATCTGCTATGCGACATTTGGCTTTAGTTGTGCAGATGGGTTAATCGTTATTACAGTGTCCAGAAGCGCGAGTCCTGACCTTATAATTTAAAACTGAATTACTTATAAAAAAAATCATCTCTTCTTCGTTAATTTTAGAATAATTACCGTGAGGTTTCTGAAGATACGTAGCGTCGTTTTGATTTGAGGTAAGAAATTCATGCACATTTTGAACAGGATAGGAGACATATGTGTCGTCCGAAAATTTAAAATTTTCCACACATACCACAAAACGTGGTTGTATGACACAACATTCTGGGTACACATAGAGTACATCGCGTGACATCGCAAAAGCCCCAGTTTTTTTTTGTTTGTTTTTTTTTTCACAAATCACGCGATGTACTTTGTGTGCACTCAGAAAGTTGTGTGTCATATAACCACGTTTGTTATGTCATTATAACCATATTTACAGCAAAGCCAGCATGCAGCCGAGTGGTGGTAGTGTCATATTTTTCACAATGCGCGTGAAAAAATGCGGTGATAGGGAGAACATTGGATTTTAGTCGCAACCACTTCACAGCCATATTCTAAACAAAATAAGGTTGCAAAATGAGTAGAATAACGTTACGACCTATTTCCCCGAAACCCGACTTTATTCCGACGTCGAGGAAACGTCGGTTTTCTGACGTCATTCCGACGTTGCAAAAAACGCCCAAAAGCGATGAACATTTATTATCACCCACCGGAAGTGGAAGTCATTTTGAGAGAGAGTAAGAAAAAACGTAATGCTTACATGAAAATTTTGCAATTTTGATGGCGCGTCGGTATTGTTCTTAATAGATTGTTAAAACTTACATACAAAATGCTTTCGTATGTATTTCACAACCGCAGTTGAATGATTAATTATCTGTTAATTATATAACTCTAGACTATTTTTGTAAGACGTTTCTAAGACTAGTTGTTTCAAGGTGGTAAACCCAACGTCAGTTTCAGATCGGAACCCGACGTCATTCTGACGTTGAAAACCCGACGTCAGTTCCATTTCATATACAACCAAAACCGGCACGCCAGTCCGACGTCGGAAACGTCGGGTCACCACGCCGACCCGACGTCATTCTGACGTCTTAATGTTTGCTGGGGGTACCTTGCCTTTTTCCTAACATACATATTCATGAGCTTTAATTCTCCGTCATATTCATGAGCTTTAATTCTCTGTGGAAGCAAAGGATAGAGACTACGAAATTATCTTAATGTGACTCATTTTATCATGACAAAAGAAAAAAACAGGTAGGAATGCTTGAGTATGTACTTGTTAAGAGTTATCCATGGATGAGAAAGGCGCCTATTGTAGAAGAGGACTTGGGATGAGGCGGGGGGGGGGGGGGGTGGCGGTTGTAGGATCCAGGGCGTTGTGTGCACTGCTATAGTGAATGGTGACGTCATAGATTATGCACACAGATGAGAGAGTTGGAGGTGGAGGGGGTAGGAAGGGAAACTGAAAGTGTTTTAAATTATTTTCACTTTGAATTCTTACGAAGATATTTATACCGGAAGCAGTTGTCGGATCATAATTTTCTGATGTCAGAAATTGTCTGATGTAATCTGTACTCACGACATTCCTTTTTATACACATTAACAAATGCGTAGTTAGGTCTGAGACGTGATTGTGTGATAAGTTATTTCTAAATAACAATTCCAGATCAGCAATCATTAATCAAAAGCAAAGTGTACCTAAAAATTTGAGCTTAGAATTTACTTGTATTGCAATTATGATGTGGTGATACACAGTTTCCTTTGAACCACGGTAAGATATTTTTTGTCATCAACTCTGTATAAATAGGAAGATAACCCACTAAACATGTAGACGTCAAAATGACGTCAGATTGACGTAGTTACTCGAGGTTTTTGACGTCGGACTGTCGTGCCGGTTTTGGTTGCATGTGAAATGGAACCGACGTCTGATTTCAACGTCATAACGACGTCGGGTTCCGACGTTAGTCCGATGTCGATTTTTGGTTGAAAAGGATATACGAACCCATGTGAACAGTGTAATTTACGTAGTCAACACAACAAAACTCAAGACTATTTTTTTCCTCTTGATCACTTAATTATATATCACCCCGTCAAACATTTTTGGTTCTATAACGTTTTAAAAACGTTTTTCCCAAACCTTTTCAATATTCGGATAACTTTTCCTGAAGGTTAAATATGTTATATTGAATAACTTTTTTTCAAACGTTCTTCGAACGTTCGTTTCAAAGCGTTTTATAAGTCTAGCTCAAAAACATTTTATTGTGTTTTTATAAAAACATTTTCTGTGAGTTATTGGGAAACGTTTTTCACGGATTCGTTTATAAACGTTTTATTCAATTTCAGTTTTACCTTTCGACCGATTTTACCTTGCTGACCTCGTACAAAATACATGCTCACAAAGGGTACAAAGATTTCCCTGGAAACGCTTTGGCGGGAAATGTTTGTCTATAATGTAAAATTAGACTTTGGATAAATGTATTAAATTTCGATATCTTTTACATCAGAAACGGATTGGAGATCTTTTATTATCGTTCACATTGCACACTCGTGTAAAATCTTCTGACATAAATATACGCATATGTAAAAAAAGGGAAAGAAAAAAGACTTTCATACCTACTTTGGAGAGTAGTATTTTAAAATAAATGCTTACTTTGAAAAGAAACATATATCTAACAATATCTTCAACGCAGTAAATCTAACTTCTGAAAAACGCAAATCACAAAGAGTTTCATTTTCGTTTAAAAGTAAACGCTTTTATTTGTTTACTGTATGAACCTTTTCAAAAGGTTTATATTTGGTTTTCAACAAAACGTTATCTTTGATTGACTGTAACCCTTCTTCAACCACAAATAGTTATAATTTTGTTTAAAATTGAACGTTTTTATTTGGTTAAAATAGAAACGTTTCAAACATATTTGGATTTTGTTGCTAACAAAACGTTTTTCTTTGGTTGCGATAAGTGCCTTTTATGCAACCATAAATCGTTGCATTTCCGTTTAAAAATAAACGTTATTATTTGGTTACGATACTAAACCGTTTAACAACCATAGAAGGTTAGAAAATGATTCTTGCGGACACCTTCGTGGAATGCATTGTGGGTAACTGAGGGCATAATGAGTGATATTTGGAGTTTATCGCACTGTATTATACCAATACAAATTCTTTGATATTTAAGCTGAGTAATAAACGGTAAAAACTATTTAAAGAACTAACTTCCTGGCATGTGACAAGTGGGCCAGTATGTATACAGGCCCAGAACAAGAAAAATACCCTGTTATATTTGGTATAAAACAATAAGAAACTATGCTTTTACTTCGCAAAAGCTTTGAATTCGCTTATCTCCACTTTTAGATGGGTTTCCCTTCAGGATAAATCCTTTCACGCAAATAAATACAAACTTTTTGTGCCTGCAGAATAGCCTATCCCGCCATCCACCCATCAACCAATCAAAATGAGGGAATCCTCTGGTATTTCGTCATGATTGACAATGGGCATTCCCTTTAAGCGTGTGTTTGAAAACACACGCCATTCTGTGTGCTCCGCGAAGTTTTTCGTTGGGGAACTAGTGGAAAGGTGCGGTTTTGCCTTTTATTTGGTTTATTTAACTAATAATGGACTTCTTTATCATTCTGTGGAAGTTGGATAAATTTGGTTCAGTTTCGAGGCAAATATAGCACTTGTACTTCGGTCCGGCAGAATTTGAGTTTGCACGCAGCGGCGACACGTCGATAGTCCCGAGAAGTGCGCCTCTTTTTCTCCACTAGAAGACTGTAGGATCGAGTGACTACGTCCACTGGTTCGAACACACACCCTCAGGAGTTGTTTCGAGTCTTTGCAGTCCTCATTGCCTGCTTAGACTCTAAGCGTTTACGGCTTACCGTGCCATAGCAGAAATGGCCGGCTTTTGCCATTGCTTACACTCCAAAAAGGACTCGTTCTTTCTTGTATCTGCAAGCTCTGCAAGATAGAATTTCGTCCGGGCGAAAAAAGCTGTTTTGAGACGTCTTTCTGAGCGTGTGGCACCCCTGGGACCACACGTCCGTTAGGGGTCTAAAAACAGACATAGTCCCTCCGTAGGCCCCATGTAGGGTCCTTAGCAACGGCCCTTGTGACCGCAGGGACCGTAGTTCCATGTATTCCCAGACTGGTGATTACAGGCTTACGGGACGTCCCATGCCTTTGCATGGGACCATGTCCCCATGGGTCACATGGAGCTATGGGTCTCACGGGAACATGGGTCCGTAAGGTACCTTGGGACTATGGGTCATGATCCCATAGGGGCACAGGGCTCTTATGGGAACATGGTCTCATATGGGAGCATGGGACTTTGGGGTCCATGGGAATATGGGCCCATAGCGTCACATGTCCCAGAAATACGGGTTTTTCGCCCTTATTCATCATAACTATCAACATTTTGATTATTTTAGATGATATATTTCAATAGGAAGTACTGCATATCACTGGGAACGATAGCCTAAACGTTATTCTATCTGTTGCCTTGTGTTTTCTGATACAGTCTCTTATGGTCTCTTCGCTCTGCTTACTTTTCAGACATGACAGAGGCCACCCTACGGTCACACAAGAAGGAGTTGCCGTGTTCACACCCGCCTACCTTACTCAATCCCCATACAGTGTGCGATCGCTGCAGGCGAGATCGGGGCCTGGCGTTGTGTGTTGAAACGAATACCTGCCCTGAGTGTGAACAGTTAACCCACAGAGAGTGGCGAGCAATTTACAGAAACAGGGCAAAGAACGATCGTAGAAGGAGCAGACGCAAAGCCCCCTCCCTGTTTCTCTCACCGGACTATACCTCCAGCCCAATGGAAAAGGCGAGTTCAGTAATCCTTCAACAGGTATCGACGCCCATCCGTTTGGATACCGGTGCAGAGTCGGATACAGCGGGCACAAAGCGCAAGCGTAAAAAGTCAAAGACGTCCAGAGCCTTTTCGGAAACAGTGGCGGAACTGGACATATTAGGTGGCGATGAACGCACGGCTTTACGTAACGCCTGGTCCGCGGACCGACAAGGTTCGGGGAAGGAAGGGTTAGGTTCCGACAAAAAACTTTACCCTGCGGAAGGACAAGTAACGGTTGTGCATACTGCCACAGGCTCTGCCTTCACGTCTACTCCGGGTCAACTGGGCATACCAGCACCAGAGGATTTGTTCCCCCAGCTAGATCCACCAACTGTACCCCCCTCCACGGGTGACTCAATGGGCTTGTCGGCGATACTGGCTTTACAGACTCAACTTCAACGCCAGATTCAGGACTTGCAATGCTCAATTAAGGAGCAAGAGGCAAAGGGGACCCCCAGCAGGAAGCGTACACCTTCGGCCACGGTCTCTCGGCCTCCACCGGAATTGATTCCCTTAACGTCCACGTCCCACGAAACCCCCGCCATGGGTACAGTCAGGGACCGTGAGATGGAGGACCCCAGTGAGGAGGACTCTTCGGGTATTCCACCGTCGGGGCAGGCTTCCAATCTGGTGGGAGAAGAGGACGACGACCTACTTCAAGCTCACACCTCCCCCATAACATCTATTCCCTCTAACAGAGAGAGGGAGATCTATACACCCTCGGGGGAAGTACTCACCCAACATCCCATGAACGCTCTGCGACAGGATGAAGAGGAGCAGGAGGGGGAAGAGTCCGAAGAGGAAGAGACCGGAGAAGTGCCCCAAGAGCTCTCAGCACCGACTCAATTCCACTTACCCCTACGGGAAATGGACTCTATACGTTCCCCAGGTCGTGGTCAACGTCTATGGCACGACCCAGCGGCAGCAGGCCGTCGCCCGATCAGGACCCCGTCTCCTCCCGATCTCTCATCGCCAGCGGAAGAGGGAGCTCCCTCTGTGACGTCATCGTCCCTAGCTCCGGAAGATGTCCCGTTTAGAGATGCCATACAGGAAATAGCCCGCCTCGCTAACGTTACCTGTGGCACCCCATGTCTGGAAAGGGATGACCCCCCCATTAGGATGACATCCCAGACGTCTCTGCCCCACCACGATTCATTTATTGCCTTATCCACGAGTGAGGGCATCGCGAACGCAGTGGTAGTACGGTCAAACGAGTTCAAAAAGATGGATGCCAGTGAGGGCCGCACATTATCGCGATTTCATGCCTCAAAGCACTGCTCTGTGCGTCCCGGCCCATATCGTACCTCGGACGATCAGATACCGATGGAGTCACTGGATCAACCATCCAAGAGAACAGTGTGGATGCCATCAGTTCGTGCGGATTCAGACATTCCGTTAGTAGAAAAAGACGCCAGGAACATTGAGTCGTCGGCCCGTCAAGTTTTAAACATTATGTCCTTTCAGGACCACACTCTGAAAGCACTACGGGCGAGATGGGATGATCTGCGGCTCAATGACCCAGTGTCTTCTAAACTTTTGGAATGCCTATCTCTGGCCACCCGTGATGTCGTTAAAATCTCTACCTTCCTAATGACGTCAATGGTATATTTAAGACGGGACGCCTTCCTCCAGCATTGCTGGTCAAGCGTCAAGGGACTTCGTGACTTAAGACATACTCCCATCCTGGGCGAGAAAGAACTGTTCCCCCCAGCAGAGGTGGAGAGAGTAAACCAAGAGAGCCGTTCGTTGTCGCAAGACTTCGCCTTGATGTCAAGGATGTCGCGTGCCTCGTTCCGCCAACCAGCAAAGCGCAAGAAGCAACGACAGTCCTCTACGGATCACCCCCGACCCAACTCCCAGGTGCAGTCCCCTCCGCCGAAGAGGCCCAAGCATTCGGGAGACAACAAGCCAGAGGGTCAGCATACCCAGCAGCACAGGTAGCAGCCAACCAAAGTACCGCTCAGAGACGAGGGACTCGTCTCTTGGCGATACTTTTTCTGGCTTAAACGATCTAAAAGAACTACTGTCTTGCAACACATCCTTGCCCGTAGGCGGAAGGCTAGGCAAGTTCTGGCATGCTTGGGCAGAGTTAGGGGCTTCCCGGAGAATAGTCCGGTGGCTCAAGAACGGCTATCCCCTCCCCTTCAAGAAGGGCCCGAGGGGACTCAAACCAACTATTCCCCTAACACTCCAAGCTCCAGGCAACCTGGCCGCCGCTTATCAGCAGGGATCAGAAAAAGACTTAGCCCTAAAAGAAATGCTAAAAGACTTACAGGCAAAACAGGCTATAGAGGAAATGCCAGAAAACCAGGTAGGCTTCTTCAGTCGAGTTTTTCTGGTACCCAAGAAGTCAGGGGGATGGCGACTGGTGATAGATCTATCTTCCCTCAACCAGTCCCTGCAAATAACCTCCTTCCAGATGGACACGGCACAGGTTATAAAAGCAATGTTACGGGAAGGGATGTGGGGCACATCGATAGATCTATCCGACGCCTACCTACATGTTCCCCTACACCACTCGGCCAGGAAGTACATATGTTTCCAAGTAAATCGAAAGCGTTTCTGGTTTCTGGCACTCCCTTTCGGCCTCTCCTCGGCCCCGTACGTATTTTCAAAGATCATGCGGGTCCTAAAAGCATGGGCACGTCTCCAAGGAATGCTAGTGTTCCAATACTTAGACGATTGGTTCCTGGCACATACTCAACGGGACATAGCCCATCACCAGACAACCCACCTGGTCAAAAAGGCGATACAGGTAGGTCTTATGGTAAATCTGGTCAAATCAGAATTGACCCCAAAACAAGACGTCATCTTCTTGGGGGAACGATGGGACTTATCAGCAGCCCGAGCATTCCCCACAACAGACAGGCAGCAGAGAATTTCTCGGTCTATCCGGAATATTTCTGCCAACCGAAAGGTAAGGGTACAGGCTATGGAGTCACTGCTAGGTCTATTAGTAGCGACCGAGAAGACGGTTCCGTTAGGCCGCTTACATTACAGACGATTCCAGGCACAGGTAAGACAAGCCCTAACGAAGGGACGGTCCCCCAAAGCCACTATGACAGTGTCCTCTTCCGCACTCTCCCTTCTCCAATGGTGGTGCGACCCGGTTACCATGAACGAAGGAGTCCCCTTTCAGGCCCCTCCCATGGATATAGAGCTCCAAACGGACGCTTCCAGGGAAGGGTGGGGAATTCACTGTCAGGGTCAAATGTGGCGAGGAAAATGGCCAGCAACGTTTTGCAGATACCATATCAACTGGCTGGAACTCCGAGTGGTATGGATAGCTCTGAACAAGCTATCGAACCATCTCGAGGGAAAGAGTGTCAGAGTTCTTCTAGACAACTCTACAGCAGTGGCGTATCTGAACAAACAAGGTGGAACCAAATCCTCTCAACTATCGACCCTGACTTCTCACATCCTTCTTCTGGCACGGGAACACAAAATATCCATTGTAGCACGTCATCTATCAGGGAAGCTGAACGTACTGGCCGATCTGGCGTCCAGGGCGGGTCAAGTCATCCACACAGAGTGGTGCCTAGCCCAGTCATCCTTCCGTTGGGTGACACGGGAATCCCCATGGGGTCCCCCGACATTAGATCTATTCGCCAATGCGTTGACAACCCAGCTACCCAGGTTCGTATCCCCATGCCCGGATCAAGCAGCCTGGGCAGTAGATGCATTAAAGTGCCCATGGCCTCTGCAGGAAGTACTCTATGCCTTCCCTCCCCAGGCCATTCTGCTACAAGTCTTGCAAAGGATAATAGAACTCAGACCTCCAGCTCTGTTACTAATAGCCCCGTTGTCCCCAGAGGCTCCGTGGTTCACTCTTCTTCTACGGTGCAAGGTGATCAAGTCCGTCCCGATACCTTGTCACAGGGAACTATTATCCCAACCCCATTGGCGGCACTTCCACCCATCCCCACAACTAATGAACTTACACCTGTGGTGCCTAACCAATCCTTCCTAGAGAAAAAAGGTTTTTCCAAGCAGGTAGTGGAAAAGATGGTAAACAATCATAAGCAATCCACAGCGAAAGTTTATAGGTCACAGTGGAACAAGTTTTCCTCTTGGTGCGCTGCCTCTAAGCTAGATCCCTTCCAGGCGACACCAGCAGTGGTAGCAGATTTTTTGGACCATCTTTTCACACAAGGTCAACTGAAGGTGGGTTCGATAGAAGGTTATCGAGCCGCTATCGGTTCTAGACTTAAGGCATCTACTGGCTATGACCCGGGCGAGGATACGGCCCTGTCACAGTTAATTAGACATTTCAAGGTGAATTCCCCTCCCCTACAGTCCAATGTGGCCCAATGGGATTTGTCTCTGGTATTACGTTATTTACAGTGCCCAGAGAATTTCTCGGAACAAAACATTTCCGCAAAAGATGCCACGGTAAGATTCACTTTCCTGTTAGCCTTAGCGTCCGGTAAGAGGAGAGGTGAAATCCATGCGTTGGACAGGGAGATAATAAAGGAAAATGGGGAGTGGAATAGAGTGTTTCTTACTCCCAGAGTCGGTTTCATGGGTAAGACACATATCATCTCCCAAGGACGGGGCACCTTTGAACATATTGCGCTCCCGTCCCTTCAGGGGGAACAACTGTCTGAGGATCGCGTTTCTTTGTGCCCGGTCAAAGCACTACGTCAATACCTTTCGATTTCAGAAACCTATCGCTCAGAAAATCAAAAAGCCCTCATTATCTCTTTCATGCCGAAATTTAACAAAGACCTTTCTAAACAGACCATCTCAAACTACATTAAAAAGGTCATTTTGGCAGCTTATGAACGGGCACAGTCCGATACGGGCCTACAAGACGAATGTAAAGTTAAAGCCCATCATGTCCGCCAGATAGCAAATTCCCTCAGAGCTCTTCGTAATGTGTCTTTGGTAGATATACTTAGAACAGGTTGTTGGTCCTCTCCCAACTCATTCGTTAAGTATTACCTGAAAGACTTTTCGCAAAACGAGTTGTCGGGTCTTTACTCTTTAGGCCCCTTCATTGCTGCGGAAACCATCATTACGAATCCTTCTTCTCTGGTTTCAGGCAACCCGCTCCAAAGCTGAAAGGCAAGGGCAAACAGAAAGGGGGATTCCCCAAGGGACACAACAATGGGTTCAAGGGCAAGAAACAGTGATGCTCTCAGACTTTGTTATCGTACCTCGAGTACAGTTAAGCAAGTGTTTTTAATTCACCACGGAACTGATATTTTCACTTGCATGGACGTTAGTTTTTAAGATCTAGATTGTTTCCAGGGTAAAGGTAATTTTATCTTGTGCGGGCAGGGTCATCGTGGCCCTAACACCCAGCTACCTGCCATCATCCTCTTTTCGGACCCTAAGGTCAGAAAAGAGGGGGGGGGGGGGTACACGGTACTTACGGTTCCCGTAGTCCCATGTCACCTCCGGTAACTAGAGGATCGGTCCATGATGACCATGCCCATTGTTCCCATGGGCCCGTAATTGGCCCAAGACACGGGAATCCATATAACAGTGAATGTTTTTCACTTTTTAAGTTTAAATTCTATCAGTATTAGAATCTAAAAGAATATCTAGTCGTATTTTGTAGGTTTTGCGGGAAAAACCTTCAATTTATATTGTGTTCTTTGCTTCGGTCATTTGGACCTTTTCATTTGCTTTAACCTAACGTCAGTTCAGCATGTTAGTTAATTGTAAATACTGCAGGCGCACTCCCTAGCAGTATTAAGTTTATTTACGTAAATCTCCGAGATTTACGATCGTATTGTCAAGTATCGACGGTTTGAAATTATTACTGGTAACCTCGATGTTGAGAGTGTGTGGTTGGGACCCATCCAGTGGGTGGTAGGAGGGGGATGGCAGTAACCACTCTTGTGTATGTGATGTACTTGACTTACATGTGTCAGATCTCTATTTTTTGTTCCCATGGGGTCATATCCCATGATGATTGTTATGGGACGGGGAGTGTTCCCCCCCATCCCAAACCTTTGGAAAACATTAAAAGAAGTGGAACGTAGTTAGCATTTTTATTCAGTCTTCAACTACGGTTCATCTTTACATCTACCAATGAGTCTTTACGTATCTAGCACAATTCGCAACCTTTTTGTGAAGCAGTACAGAATGGCAGGCTCCCCTGCTCCGGACTTAAGTCCCATCTAAAAGTGGAGATAAGCGAATTCAAAGCTTTTGCGAAGTAAAACTAACGTTTTATTTCGTAAAACGTGCTTTTACGAGTAAAAGCGCAATTCGCGTTCTCCACTTTTAGCCTACTCTCCCTCCCATCCACCCTCAACAAGCCTGGGTGCGTTTTTCAACCACCGAGTGGGGCTTAAAGGGAATGCCCATTGTCAATCATGACGAAATACCAGAGGATTCCCTCATTTTGATTGGTTGATGGGTGGATGGCGGGATAGGCTATTCTGCAGGCACAAAAAGTTTGTATTTATTTGCGTGAAAGGATTTATCCTGAAGGGAAACCCATCTAAAAGTGGAGAACGCGAATTGCGCTTTTACTCGTAAAAGCACGTTTTACGAAATAAAACGTTAGTTTTTGCTCCGACGCAAGCACTGGCACTTTTTGACCACGTGATGAAAATGTTAATTCTCATTGGTGTATGTAAGATTGTGACGTGAACTTGTATTCAAGAATTGGGAAAACGTTTTAACCTTTTCACAACCTTCAAAAACCGTTTGCATGTTTAGCGGGCCAGCAGCCTGTCTCGTAATCTCTTAAATAACAAACGCACCACTGTCTTTCACTGTTTTCCCGTATTTTTATTGCAAATGCAGTGACGTGTTAGGCCAATAAAATATGAGATATTGATATGTATACCCATAAACATTCTTTTTAGCTTAGAAAATGTGTGGTTTCGTTCAACATCCGACATTCTTAGAATGCTACCGAATCGTTAAGAATTCTAAAGCTGTTTCTAAACTTTGCGTTGTATTTCCTAAAATAATAAATGGAAACATAAAAATAATCGGTTTAACAAGCACGAAGCATTGTTTACAACGCGTGAACGCCACAGAGAGTATGTTCTAGAGGCGTTCATGAGTACACTCAAGGCCATGACGAAAGCCAATGACGTAGAGCACGTCTCATCAGCAACGTACTAGATGATTGACAACATGGCACAGATTGTTAATCTAAACTCCTGTGGCTATAACAAGCACAATAAAACAATTGTGATATGGTTAGGACGGTGATATTAATTTTTGTAAATTGTTAGGCTCAATTGTATACCGAAACGTTAACTTATTACACTTGGAAATTTTGAATTCCCTACTTTATTGCTTTCGTACGATTCGAAAAGTGTTTCCTTTTTTTCGCCGAAACCTTGTCACGCAAACTCCTCTGAGGCGGCAGAGACACGTTATAGCATGTCCAGTTGGTCCAGCTCAATTTTTAAAGAAATTCATTAATATTTTATATGTAAAATGGACATTACAATTTAAAATTTAAAAAAATTGTCCTGCGAACTACTCTGAGACAGCTAGGGCTGGGACGACCAAGTATGGCTGAGACATAATGTAGGATGTGTAGTTGGTCCAGCTCGATTTTTTAAAGAAATTCATTAATATTTAACATGTAGCTAGAACCTCATTTCGCTAGCGAAATGTTTAACACTTGACAAAAATTAAAACGCAAAAATACTTCCTTCAATGGTAAAAGACGAAAAGTAAGAGGTACCTAATGACCTTGGCGACCTCGGTCATGGTCAGTGTCAAAACTTGAAGTACACTTTCATCTCGAAAACGGTTAGAGAGCGAACTATTTTGAGCTTATGTCGACCCCTTGAACCTAAAAAGCGTTATGTAAGGGGCGCCTAGGTTACGTCTTCAGTCATGGTCAATGTAAAAAACCGGAAGTTCCAAAGCTGTTAGAAGTAGTGCGATTTTAAGCTTATTTTCGACCGTTTGGCTTAAAAGAGGAGATGTTAAGTTCAGAATCGTATTTTCTGTGACCGTAGCGAAAACGGTCTAGTTGCAGTTGTCACCGTACCACATAGTCCCAATCGAAACTTAACTACAGCTTAGCTAACGCACTGTCCTCCCTTCCAGTCGTCACAAAAGCTCCAAAGACAGAGATAAAGAACTTACTGACAGATAACAGTTGTCCTTGTCCCCCTCCCCCTCGCCCTTTTAATATAACCTTAGTAATAGAAACATTGATTTTCTTGGAAAATGTTGAAAGGGGACATCGACGTTTCAAAAGTTCAAATTTGGTTGTATTGACGCCGTGACCAAATAACAACCATTTTACAACCCCCAAAAGACGTCAAATGTTTGCTGGGAAAGACAGCAGCCAACAGAGCTCGGTTTATAAATATGTACGAGAAAAACATGGCTACCAATGTCTTTTGCTGCCACTGGATCTTACCGACGCCAGACAAGTATCGCCCACATCTTTTCTCACCCATACCTACATGGAATTTGATGTTTCCTGGAATTAATGATGGAGCTCCTATTCGTGGAAATTTTCCTAGCCGCCTTGTGTCCCGCTTCATGGGAATCCCACCCATTTACTCCCATAACGTATGGAGAACAAGCGTGTGGAGAACTAACATAAATTGTACTAGAATACAGGATTCGATACTTAGTGGTACTACGCATCGTGTCTTCGTTATTTCGATTTCTCAAGTGACAAGCGCGTTCGTATATATTTTTGTCAACTTAAACTAATATTAAATAATTAATTCATCCTGAATAAAATTTTGGCACAGCTCGTTTTAAAATAGAAACTTCAAACGACCAAACAATCACGTGGCAGCAACGCCGTGTTAAAGCGACTTCTAAGTTATTATTACTTAGCAAATACCTACCAAGTGACTTGGCAATGAACAAATGTCTACTGAGAGACCTTGTTGTCACAACCCAATTACAATGTTTCTGTACAGTGTCCGTTGTGTGTCTGTTGTCTATACAGCCACTCCAGAAGAGCGTCTAAAAATGGCCCTGCAGACATTTTCTTTATCAAATACGTCTTTTCTGATAGCATTTTAAGCCTTAGAAATGATGTGCTGACCTCACAAAACGGCCAAATAAAACGTTAACTCACATTGAATTCGCATTTCATCATTTTTAAGGTTTGACACAATACATAGTGGATGATTTGTGGTCAGCAAACAAGCGAGTGAACTTAGAGCAAATGGCAACATCTTCCAAACCCATGGTTATGACCAGATTTATCACAGCATTTTTCCTTGGTATTGTTGACAAAGTGAACACGATTGCAAGGCATTGGCCAGGAGGAAAATCAGCTTTACCAGGCAGAAGTCATTTACCTGAAAGTGCAGTTCTGTTTCCGGGACCTTCACTACATCCCTGCAGTTATAGTGTCACAAATTAGTCATCTGAAATGATAGCATAAGACTTTTATAAAACGAAGTGCGGTCAACCCTTCATTGTTGTTCTACATTTTTCAAAGTGAATGTTGTACGTTAGTTGAAGCAAAAGCAAATTGCCATTAAAGACAGTTATTTGCTAGCACACACTGTTTGTCCCAAGTGGCAGTTTTATTTTAATGTAGCATAAACTGCGTTAAGCAAGATATATGTAAACTTTTACTTTTACAATTACATAATTTTAATGTGTATATAGAACACACACAGAAAAAGAAAAAAATAATTTGCTTAAATGTTTGTAAATTTAAATGCATAGGCCTTATGTGTAAGGTGTTAAAATTTTACTAGGGTTTAATTTTATTTGTAAACATTGTATAATTCATTGTCAACTACACTTTATACCACTGGCATTATTTTCATTCCATTTCATATTGATACTTTGTACTAACATTTCAGCTGACGTGTATTGACGATAAATTACGTTTTATTTTAAGCATCCTGTACACTATGGCTTGTTCGTCGTTAATGTTATCATCCATACAGTATATCTCTTTGGACGACGAGCCTCACTTCGTTTCTCCTCTGTTAGAAAAGCATATGTGTGTTTACTGCAGCCGTGGTTTGCGCCCTCCTGTCAAACAAACAGCCTGCGGGCATAGACTGTGCGACGCCTGTCTTGGAAACATTTTATTGGCAGACAGCATTCCAATGTGCCCTGCTGGAGAAGAAGACTGTGTTGCACTGACGGAAAACAATCTCTATACCGACCGAGGCATGGACAGAGAGTTAATGAACATGGAGGTCTACTGCCAAAATGCTCCAGATTGCACCGTCACTCCCCGATGGCGAGTTTTGAGAATGCATCTTGAGAACTGCAAATTTAATAATATGTCATGTCCAAATGCGGTGTATGGATGTGAAGCAACCTTTCAGGAAATTAGAAAAGAGCATCATATTGAAAAAGAGTGTAGATACCACCCCAAATCATGTCGGTACTGTGGAAGGGACTATCCAGGCCTGGAAGTGAGGGGTCACGAAGATCAATGCAAAAGGGGGGAAAGTGCTTGTAACTTTTCAAATGAAGGCTGTTCATTTTATGGCAGCAGACTAGATGTTTTTGATCATATCCATTCCCCAGAAGCAATTGCTGTCCATCTGGATATGACATTAACGAAATTACGGGCAGAGCAAAAGCAATATCAACAATTTCGTAATGAATTACAACTTATGGAAAAGGAACATGACGAACTGAAAGAAAACACAAATGAAATACAACAACAGATTCAGTCAGTGGAAAATCAATGGAAAGAAGAGTCTAAGGAGCTGCAATCAATTCTTGATCAAAATAAGCAACAAGCTGGTGAGTTCGCTGAGTCTGCTAAACGTATTTCCGCTACGGCAGATGCCATATCAAAGATTCAAGATCGAATAACTTATCTTGAAGCAAAAACAAAGGCAAATGAGGAATTCGGAAGGAAATCCAGAGTTAGTGAGGATGAAGCCAATATTGTGAGAAGCAACGAGAGGCTTGTTCTAATGCATGATGCAACTCTAGCGGAGAATGAAATCAGATTTAACTGCCTTGAAACGACAAGTTATAACGGAGTTCTTATTTGGAAAATTACAAATTATCACAGCCATAAACAAGCTGCAGTAGAAGGAAGAACTATCTCCATTTACAGCCAACCATTCTATACAGATCCATACGGCTACAAAATGTGCGCTAGACTGTATCTCAATGGCGACGGCATGGGCAAATCCACTCATGCTTCGCTGTATTTTGTGGTCATGAAAGGAGAATATGACGCGCTATTAAAATGGCCTTTCAGACAACGTGTCACATTGATGTTAATGGATCAACAAAACGGAAGACAGCATATCCAGGATACATTTAAGCCTGATCCAACTAGCACCAGTTTTCGTCGTCCAGTTAACACAATGAATATTGCATCAGGAAGTCCTCTCTTTGTTGCACAGAGCATCCTTCAATCACCAACATATCTGGCTGATGACACTATCTATATCATGGTGAAGGTAGAACAAAGCGGTCTTAACCACATTGGATTCGCGTTGTAATTATTTGCTAATCATCATCATCATCATCATCATCATCATCATCATCATCATCATCATCATCATCATCATCACCATTGTCATCGTCGTCGTCATCATCATCATCATCATCATCATCATCATCATCATCACCATCATCATCATGTTTGTCATGAAAAGTAATTAAAATCCATACTTTAGTGACCCCGGCGTACATTCACTTATTTTATTTAAAACATGAAATGGTCGTTTAGTAATTTTAAGTGTTTTGTGTCACATTTGAAGAATAAGGTGCGATATTTGAAAACTCTTAATGTAAACAGTCTCTTGACTTGTTTAGTTTTTAAGTGATACACAGCTGTTTGGCATTGTCTTACTTGAAATGCATCATATTTGCCTGCATGTATTGCTCTATGCTTGTGAACATTTAACAACGCTGAAGGATTGAAGTTTAAATACCTGCAGCATGAGTAGAAAGTCTTTCATATCACTGAACAGGTGTATAGTTAACTGAGGGGTAACCGAAATCGCTGGAGACAACAGAAATTGAGATTGGAAACAGCGATCTCCGTGTCTCGGTTACTTTTCAGCTACTCACTCACCATCCTCCACGGTTATTTATATGCTTGTTGCGGGTAATTAAACTGGTAACTTCTTTGTATCTTGTGTAGAGTGAAACAAGACTTTTCATCTGCTTGAAACGATATGGTCATCGTAAAAGTATGACAAAAACTTTAATTTTGTGACTGCACGAAGGCAAATATCAACGAGAAGTTGTTTCTTTAAGGCGCAATATTAAACACTTGGCCAAAAATTAATATTTTAAAAATCCCTTCCGAGTAGTACCTTCGAGTAGAATTTTAACTTTTCAGCCTGATTAAAGGTTCTTTTAGATTGTTCCGTAACTGGCCTAGTTTGTCATTTATACGAACATTAAGTGTATTTAAAATGATCAGGAAAGAGTTTGCATAGAGAAACAGTCTAAAAATATATAGAGTATGTGGAACATCCTTAATTCGGTCTTGAAACGTAGCCAACCTAAAAGTTCATTTCCAGATAAGTGTGTTGATTAAAATGGTACCCCAGTACCCCTTTAACAAATTGTTTCAATATTCTTTTGTAAATGTAGGACCTAGTGTAGCAGAAAAATTGAGATTGTAGCAAACGGTTCTATATTTAATTATATGCCGGAAAGATATCAGTTTTCAATGTTTTTGGTCAACACAGATGAAAAAAGTTATTAAACATTGAAAAGAATGTGAAAATAAACCTCTCTGGACTTCGAAGGTATTTCAATGAAAATTATCAAAAAGGTTTTTCTTCTATTGTTAATCCTTTTAATTACATTTGTAATCTGTCGTTTAAATCAGATGGTTTTCCTATTGGTATGAAACAAGCTAATGTGTCTCCACATTTTAAGTCTGGAGAAGATGTAGATTTAGTAATTACCGACCGGTTTGCCTTTTACCCCAGTTCTCAAAGATCTCAGAGAAATTATTTGATGACAGACTCAATAAATTTATTGATAAATATTGTTTTCGATTTTCGGTCAAAAAGATCAGCTTTTTAGCAATGTTGGAACTTCTCGAAAATTTAACGTCATCAATCGATAATGATTAGTTACAATAGGTGTGTTTAACTACCTTAAAAAGCCTTTGATACAATAGATCATAGTTTATTGTTACAAAATTAGATTGTTGTGGAGTTCAGGGTGTATCTAATAATTAGGTTCAGAGTTATTTGGCAAACGGAGAACAATTTGTACTGATCAAAAATGCAGCTTCAGATGTTTTAAAGGTGATATGCGGTGTCCTACAAGGATCTATTTTTGGTCATAAACTTTTATTTTATATATATATATGATGTAGTTAATGTTTCGAAACTACTTAAGTTTTTTATACTTTTTGCTGATAACACTAATATTTTTGATATCGGTAAAAAGATACCCGAAATGTGTGGAACTATTACAACAGAATTGTAAAATTAAACATATGGCTCAAACAGATTTCACTAAATGTCAATAAAACAAACTTTATTGTTTTCGGTCTTCTGAGAAACTGCAGTACAAATTTAGATGTTTTCCTAGGTGATGAAAAACTTGTGCGATTCATGCACACTAAATTTCTTGGAGTAAATACTGACGAAAAGGTTAAACTGGAAGGAACCTATATCAAAAGATAAGGCTATATTACTAAGTGTATATTAATTTTGTATAGATCTAGCCTAGTTGTAACCCAGTCCGCCCTTTTAGCCATTTATTATTTCCCTCTTTCTTTATTATATATCTTACTGTTGCAAAATATGGGGAAATACATATGTCAGCAACGGAGAAGAAATTGTTATTTTACAAAAACGTGGTATTAGAATTGTATATGGCGTTGAAAAATATGAATATAGTAGTCCTGTACTTTATGAGTCTTGCGCACTCAAATTTCATTATCTGTGTTAATTCAAAACTCTATTTGTAATGTTCAAGGTAAAAACAAATATGCTTCCTCAATAAATTCAATATCTGTTTAAAACGATAAATAATTTTAGATTGACGAGACAGCACGTAGACTTTGTACATGTGATTATTGATAATGTTTACCATGGCTGTCTCTGATATTACTGTGATTTCTGCGTTAAAGGTATTTGCCCCCAGAAGGATGTTTGTTTGCACCATATTATTCGAGATTAAGAATTGAGAAAATGAAAAAGCGGTGGAGTAAAGGGGCCATATCTATTGTTCTTTGATATTGACGAAAGAACTGAATTACGTTGGCAAATATTGCCTGAAATTAATTTGTTCACTGTTGCCAACCGCTTTTTTAAAAGTTTCTAAATATGCCTATGTGTTATCTCCCACATTTTTAAAGCGTTACAGCATTAGACGATTCTATTCATTCTCTACATTAATCGGGTTGATTTTTTACTGTAGTCATTTGTTTTCACGGTATTACTCATGAACCTATTAATATCAAATTATTTTTAGATTGAAAGCGATTAACTGCAAAACCGGAGAAAATTATCTTGAGTAAATTTTTGCAGCAGTATATATGTTAAAGGGAATCTGTGTAATTACTGATTTCATGAAATCCCTAGAGAATGTAATGAATAAGCTCATATTGATTATAAAACTATTTTGAAAAATTATCCATTCAGGAAGGCTGTTTAGTGGTTCTTCAGTTAATTAAAAGTACCCCTTTTAAAAACGAAATTACCACTCCGCACGGACCTCGTCTGACCTCAAAATTACCGCCTTTCTCAGAGTTTTCAAGTGGCCCCTGGATATATTGGTAACCATGTGTTTGTATGACTTTTCAATGACATTTGGACGTGGACTACCAAAGTTGAAAAATATACTCTTGAGTGCTTTGAGTATATTAATTCAAAGCTACTATTAATTTCGTTAAAATGCTACGTTGTAAACATGAAACTTCTCAATAAAAACATCGAAATTGATTGAGCAAGTTATTACACGAATCCACTAGGGATTTCATGAAATCCCCTGTAACTATACACCAAGTAAGTCATCTGGGGAACATGTGTTAGCTTAAACGGTGAACTGTACACCTGTGACAAGTATAAACCCTCAAATTAAAAAGTGAAGAAATCTGACGATTATAAAATTGAGCGATTTTCCAGCAGACGTTCTTATTTTAAAGCAAAGAAGTTCGAGGGATTCAGAATTGTTGTTAAATGCGAAAATCTCTATCTCTGTGACACACACACCAAGTGATGCCGTTTCACTCTCAGCAACGCGTTTCTCAACATCTGGACAAATATTCCGAAAAAAAACACGGAAATTTTCCAGAACAAACGATACAGTGAGTGGGCGAAGTAAATCATGGTTGTCTTGTGTGCCTGTTAAGATCATGCTAGAAGCCCAGAATAAGCAGTTGCCAATGTCTCGGATTCACGATGTTTTGGAGCATTCAGTGGCCGTCATAGTGCGAATGCGTGATCCATGCTCGATTGCGTTTGATCAAACAAACTGTAAACCAAGTTGTTTAGATTTCTTTCGTTGCCAGTTCTCACAAACAGGTGTAATGGTTATTGTACTATCGGTGTCTGTTGGTGCGGTTTCTACTTTAGTATGCACAATGTCATCCATAAATGTTGTGTACTTCGCGGGTACATCTTGCTCTTGTTCTTCCCATTTCCGCTTGATCGCCTTTTGCATCGTGTCGTTGTATTTGATCAAATTTGACGAGTGGACTTTCTTCTCAAGGACTTTGTTGTTGTGCCCGGCAATCCTGTACGTGTTTTTCCCCACAACCCGACGATGGTATACGGTCCCGTATGTCTCTCGGTATAGTTGCCATCCTTTCTGTTGGCACAAACCAGATTCTTGATTAGAACCTTAATTACTTCCAATGCAGTACTCCTTGGCGTTTCGACGTTTATCTTATTGCTCTTTTTAACGGGTTTGGGCTGTTTTGATATTACAGGCAACTTTGGCAAGCATATTTTCTCAAAACCTCAATTTTGCTAGATATTGACTCTGGCGTATCCTCGATATCCTTTTGATCTTGAGTGAGCAACTGAACCAACTTCTTTGCAGAATATCAGTCAAATACTTGTAATGGTTGTGCATACCAGTGTTGAAGAGGTCGTCCAGTTTGGCTCTCATTGAAGAGTTGATAAAATGAATATTTCATTTTAGTTTATTTGTATGTGGATAAATATGATATATCCACATATATTTGAAATATAATGATTATTTTTCTGCATTTTAACAGCTTTTGATATGGGGGTAATCTAAACGGGGGGAGTTATACAAATCGATTTCAGATTAACCCTGGGGGTAATAAGAAATTGAATTTGAATTAACAGCCGGTGTTCAGGGCGAATAGTTCTCACCGGGCGAAAAGTTCTCACCGGCATTCCAGCACGAATGTGGTGTGGGCAGATAGTTCCCCTGGCGAATAGTTTTTTCAACATTAATTGGATTCGCCGTCTCCGGTTTTTCCAGTAGCATTAAAACGGAAACATCACAATTGTGGCCATGAATACTACAGGGTAGTGTTGAAAATATGCCAAAAATAGGATTAACCTTGAAACTAATCACCTTAAAAGTAGTCCCTACAATTTGAGCAGCACGGTATAGGACTTCGCCCAGGGAACTATCTGTCCGGTGTAAGGAAACGTTTTGGCCCCCAAATAAATCGACCTCCGGTCGATTTGTTTTAAAACAAACAGATCCCCCTGAAATGTTTTATCCCTCTTATTTTTTGTTGATTTCTTTATTTCTTTCCAAATATGGCCACCTTATTAGTTTCTTTAATTGAAATAAAAACTATATCCATGAATAACAATTATTTAGCAACTAACATCTACATTTTCAAACACGAAAACACTTCCAACACCACTAACATACAGTCATCAAAAACATCTGTCCAAGCTCAATAATGGCATTTCAAAAGCTCAAAATAATAATTTTGTACGTCAAGGGGTAGAAAATGCTTAAAATAGTATTTAAAAACAATACGCACCTTTTTTACTTCCATTTTATATTTAAACATGATTATTTGGAGGGGGTCATTTTATTATAGGGGAGGTCTGTTTGTTATGGCGGGCTTTCCCAAAACAAATCGACCGGGGGGTCTGTTTGTTTTAAAACAAATCGACCGGGGGGGGGGTCGATTTGTTTGGGAGTCAAAATGTTTCATTACACGGGAGCACCGGTAATAAGAAATAGAATTCGAGAGTTACCGGGGGGGGGGGGTAGCCTGAGAGGGGAGGCAACTTAAAATCATAACACCGAGGAATGCCTTTGGAGTGTTGCCATTTTGTTTCTATTTGTGGGATTTGGCAATTGGGCAATCTCAATGGTAAATTTCCATAACTCACAGCCGTGTTATTTAGCCCTACACTCTAAGTTACACTAGTATTTTATCCGCTGGACGAGTGAACTTTGGATGATTGCCAGTTATTCAATTATTTTTGTTGCGTATTTGAATAAGAATAAACTGCGTAGTATGTCAAATATAAAAAGGCTTTAATCCAACACAAGTGATTTGTGGTTATATGACGAGGCTAACAAACGCAGAAAGAGAGGGGGAGAGGGGCTGGAGGCAAATTGGAGCTGCTGTCCTTACGGAATGCCAATTTCATTAAAAGGAGGGTATAGGGCAATTTTCATTCAGTACTCTGCGAAAAAGGCGGTTGTTTCCGGACTACATTCCGTGTTCAGAAAGCGGGGGGGGGGGGGGGTGAGGGGAGGGGGGAGGGGCAAAAATGCGCACACTTTGTGGCTGACGTTACATGATTGCAGTCCCGTGCGCGCCCTACCTGTTCATGCACCCTTGAATATATGCTTGAGGAATATAAAGTTTTTAATTTGAGAGCCCTCACCTAGGGGGTGGGGTGGGAGTATTGAAAGATATCCATGGTGCTTAAAAGGGTATATTTTTCAACTTTGGCAGTCCACGTCTACATGCCATTGAAAAGTCACACAAACACATGGTTACCAATATATTCAGGGGTTACTTGAAAACGCAGAGGAAGGCGGTAATTTTGAGGTCAGACGAGGTCCGTGCGGAGTGGTAATTTCGTTTTTAAAAGGGGTAATTTTAATTAACTGTGCCGCACTCCCCATAAAAGGATTTTCTTTCGAAACGTCTCGTTAAAAAGGGGGTATTATTTCAAATTTGGCACTACGCGCTGAGGGGTCGTTTTAAAAATGATAAATTAAAAAAATAGAGATTTTGCTATGAAATATTTCATTTATTACGAATTGAACTTTTTATCTCTAAAATCAATTTTAGATATCATTAAATCATTTTTGATGTCAGTAAATATTTTTGATATCTCTAAATGTTTTTTTTTTTTGAGATCAAGAATAGATTTAGAAATATCAAAAATATAATTACAGATAGCAAAAAATAATTCTTTATTTGAAAAGTGATTTTTTTTAGATCAAAAATTAATTCTTGATATCAATAATTGCCTAATAAATGTGAAAACGGCATCGCAGTTGTACTGTGCGTTTGGTCAATAATACAGAGGGTGGGGAAAATAAAACACCCGAAATGTTTCAGAAATATTTTATTCTACTTCTGAGTATAATTGCTATATTTCTAATGTTTATAATTCTTGTTGTTATATTTATAATTCTTGTTGTTATTTAGAACTGCTGTTGTTGTTTGTTACTGTTTCTGCCGTTGCGCTATTACTCTTGTTGTTTTGCACCATAATTCTGAAGTTCCTTCTCTTGGGTTTATACCACGTTGTCGTTATTTCACATCCGCATTTAATTGAATAAAATAACTGAAAATTATTTTTAAATTATATGTTTATTCACAACACAGTCCTGAAGAAAAAGAAAGTACAGTGTTTCAATACGATGGTAATTTCTTGACACAGGTCAGAGAATGACATTACATTGTATTTGCCCAAATGTAACGTCCTTAAAATATCAGCGGTGCTTAGACGTGTACTGAATTTTTTTCACAGAGCCCCGGTATTGCTATTAATATCACACTTTTTCCGTAGCTGATTGATCAATATTGCATTCATACAGTACGCGCGAACAGAAACTTAATGATAACATTACTTTAGAAACTGTCAAGTATATGATAAAAGAACGCTATTTTTTACCCGTTAGTTTTCCTTTTTTAACCTGAAATACACAAAAACACCGTTTTTCTTGACAGGGCTTTCTTATTTAGTACGGTTTCAATTTGGTTCAAGATTGCTTATTACACAGACTTAACTGAAATTGATGATTTCCAAGGTAATTGTCATTGCATGAAAATTATAGTAAGGTTGTTAAGGTCAACTGATTATAAATAAAATGAGCATTTTGCTGTGATTTTTTTTTTGTATTAAAAAAACGGGAAAATTCCTGTGGGACTACAGCACCACAAACAAAACTTCCTTATGCAACGTTAGTGTCAGCTGATCTATGAACCTCGGATGCCGGAGCAGAGGGTTCTGTAGTACTCCCATATCCAGTACGGTTAGTCGAGGGTGTTTCATTGCTAACCCCTTGTGAAACGGTCTCTACCCTGGAAGTCTCCGTTGGTTCTTCCATCTTCTTATACGATGTGTTGCCGTCGCGTCGTTTCTTTATAATGTCAACAACTACACCAAACACTATGATGACAATAATTACCGCACATATACCCCCAATGATAACACCTATTCGCTTACCCATGTTACCATCATTTCCGCTATCATCAATGGTTAAAACAATGTTTTCTACGAGGACCCCGCCCGCGTTTGTGGCACGTAGGACGTAGGTGCCTTCTGCTGCCTCTGTAGCCTTCGATATTTTCAACAGAGACTGGACACTTTTGTTTGACAAGAGAAATTCTTCAACAGAAACAATGTCCTGTAAAAACATGAAAATAAACAGGAAGTCTGACTGACTCATTTGGCACATTTATCTTGCAGCATTCATAAAAACCCGGTTAGTCCGGGAAAATTGAGGTATGGATATTATAAATTATTTATTGTCAGTATTACGGCAAGACATCATCAACTTTCAGAAATATTGTTCTGAAATATTCTCTTAGTGTAGGATATGGGCGGTGTTGGTTTTCCGTGATGTAGATAGTGTCAAATCCTGTCTTAGCAAATATTTTGTACAAAAGTCAAGACACATTTTATGGAAAGACGTTTTCGTATTGATCCACAATTGGTTAAATCTCTAACTTATTTGAAGACGTCTCTAAATACTTCAAGATATCTAAAATTACTGAGAGATGTCTTTAAATAAGTTTAGTTATTTTAAGATCAACTGATATCTAAAAATAAGTAATGGAAGTAATATCTGAATTTCAATTAAATTTCTAAAATTTAATGACAACTACTCCTAAATGAATTTTACATACATCTGTTTGAATTTCAGATATCTCTAATCAAATTTACTAAAATCCAACCGCCGTGCACACGACGGACGAGGGCATGGGAGCACATGAGATGACCCGTGCCTCAGGTCCATGCACTTAATTATTACCCGGGCTCTGGCCTGCACAAGTTAATTTAGGATGAAAATCATTTTAATTATGTGTATAATATTAACAAATAGTACGCTAAAATGTGTTTTTTTTTATTTTCTCCCAAAGAGAAAAAAGAAAGAAATCGACGAACAAGTATACGATGAAAGAACTGCTTACGTGTCCAGTCTGTGGGTCATAACTACTTCCGTTTCGCAGCACGTGGCCGCTTGGCAGTGTCCAATTGGTCGTTGGCATGCCACGGCTAAGAATTACCTGGGCCAGTAACATTACCCTCCAGACAACAACATTCAACATGAACTTATCGTAAATTTGTTTTCTCTACCCCTACGCGTTTTGTTTTGAAGTACACATTAACTTTTATTTCATGTATATCTTTTAAATACAAGATGACTATCAGTATAAACATTTTGATGATGCATATCTTTTTTCGAACGAGTATTTAAAGAATATATAAGTACCAAGTACGTGTAGTACTCATTGTTGGTTTCCACGTACTCGTCATGATGGTCCAGCACTGGTCGCTCACACGTCAAATCATTTGGCGCAACATCCGCCACCTGCATTGAAATAAAATACATAACTGTGCACTATGTGACTAACACTTTGCACTCACCCAATATTATACAGTCCTGTGCTAAGGACACCTGTATATTTAGAAAATCTGCATATTATGGACAGGTTTTACTGTATATCACATATTAAAAGACTGAGATAGAAACTAGACCGAATTTCGCTACACGTAGCGAAATAGCACCCACTTGCAAGGGCAGAGACACAACATATTTGGTCAAAGACAAATAAATCAAATTCAGTTTTCTAACCGTTGTTGAGATACTGGTCAACTTACAGTTTTTGACCGAGGTACCTCTTATAACGTCTTTTTGGCCCAAAGGGTCGAAAATGAGCTCAAAGTCGCTCTATCTCTAACAGTTTTCGAGATAATAGTCAACTTCCGGTTTTTGACCTTGACCGTGACCCAGAAGGTCAAGGTCACCGAGGTACCTCTTATGTAACGTTGTTTACGCCCAAAGGGTCGAAAATGAGCTCAAAATCGCTCTATCTCTAATCATTTTCGAGATAATAGTCAACTTCCGGTTTTTGACTTTGACCCAGAAGGTCAAGGTCACCGAGGAACCTCTTATGTAACGTTGTTTAGGCCCAAAGGGTCGAAAATGAGCTCAAAATCGCTCTATCTCTAACCGTTTTCGAGATAATAGTCAACTTCCGGTTTTTGACCTTGACCGTGACCCAGAAGGTCAAGGTCACCGAGGTACTTCTTATGTAACGTTGTTTAGGCCCAAAGGGTCGAAAATGAGCTCAAAATCGCTCTATCTCTAACCGTTTTCGAGATAATAGTCAACTTCCGGTTTTTGACCTTGACCGTGACCCAGAAGGTCAAGGTCATCGAGGTACCTCTTATGTAACGTTGTTTAGGCCAAAAGGGTCGAAAATGAGCTCAAAATCGCTCTATCTCTAACCGTTTTTGAGATAATAGTCAAATTCCGGTTTTTGACCTTGACCGTGACCCAGAAGGTCAAGGTCTTCGAGGTCCCTCTTATGTAACGTTGTTGAGGTCCAAAGGGTCGAAAATGAGCTCAAAATCGCTCTATCTCTAACCGTTTACGAGATAATAGTCAACTTCCGGTTTTTGACCTTGACCGTGACCCAGAAGGTCAATGTCACCGAGGTACCTCTTATGTAACGTTGTTTAGGCCCAAAGGGTCGAAAATGAGCTCAAAATCGCTCTATCTCTAACCGTTTTCGAGATAATAGTCAACTTCCGGTTTTTGACCTTGACCGTGACCCAGAAGGTCAAGGTCACCGGGGTACCTCTAATGTAATGTTGTTTACGCAGAAAGGGTCGAAAATGAGCTCAAAATCGCTCTATCTCTAACCGTTTTCGAGATAATAGTCAACTTCCGGTTTTTGACCTTGACCGTGACCCAGAAGGTCAAGGTCACCGAGGTACCTCTTATGTAACGTTGTTTAGGCCCAAAGGGTCGAAAATGAGCTCAAAATCGCTCTATCTCTAACCGTTTTCGAGATAATAGTCAACTTCCGGTTTTTGACCTTGACCGTGACCCAGAAGGTCAAGGTCACCGGAGTACCTCTAATGTAATGTTCTTTACGCAGAAAGCGTCGAAAATGAGCTCAAAATCGCTCTATCTCTAACCGTTTTCGAGATAATAGTCAACTTCCGGTTTTTGACCTTGACCGTGACCCAGAAGGTCAAGGTCACCGGGGTACCTCTAATGTAATGTTGTTTACGCAGAAAGGGTCGAAAATGAGCTCAAAATCGCTCTATCTCTAACCGTTTTCGAGATAATAGTCAACTTCCGGTTTTTGACCTTGACCGTGACCCAGAAGGTCAAGATCACCGGGGTACCTCTAATGTAATGTTGTTTACGCAGAAAGGGTCGAAAATGAGCTCAAAATCGCTCTATCTCTACCGTTTTCGAGATAATAGTCAACTTCCGGTTTTTGACCTTGACCGTGACCCAGAAGGTCAAAGTCATCGAGGTACCTCTTATGTAATGTTATGTAGGTCCAAAGGGTCGAAAATGAGCTCAAAATCGCTCTATCTCTAACCGTTTTCGAGATAATAGTCAACTTCCGGTTTTTGACCTTGACCGTGACCCGGAAGGTCAAGGTCATCGAGATACCTCTTATGTAACGTTGTTTAGGCCCAAAAGGGTCGAAAATGAGCTCAAAATCGCTCTATCTCTAACCGTTTTCGAGATAATAGTCAACTTCCGGTTTTTGACCTTGACCGTGACCCAGAAAGTCAAAGTCATCGAGGTACATCTTATGTAACGTTGTTTAGGCCCAAAGGGTCGAAAATGAGCTCAAAATCGCTCTATCTCTAACCGTTTTCGAGATAATAGTTAACTTCCGGTTTTTGACCTTGACTGTGACCCAGAAGGTCAAGGTCACCGAGGTAGCTCCTATGTAACGTTGTTTAGGCCCAAAGGGTCGAAAATGAGCTCAAAATCGCTCTATCTCTAACCGTTTTCGAGATAATAGTCAACTTCCGGTTTTTGGCCTTGACCGTGACCCAGAAGGTCAAGGTCACCGAGGTACCTCTTATGTAACGTTGTTTAGGCCCAAAGGGTCGAAAATGAGCTCAAAATCGCTCTATCTCTAACCGTTTACGAGATAATAGTCAACTTCCGGTTTTTGACCTTGACCGTGACCCAGAAGGTCAAGGTCACCGAGGTACCTCTTATGTAACGTTGTTTAGGCCCAAAGGGTCGAAAATGAGCTCAAAATCGCTCTATCTCTAACCGTTTTCGAGATAATAGTCAACTTCCGGTTTTTGACCTTGACCGTGACCCAGAAGGTCAAGGTCACCGAGGTACTTCTTATGTAATGTTGTTTACGCAGAAAGGGTCGAAAATGAGCTCAAAATCGCTCTATCTCTAACCGTTTTCAAGATAATAGTCAACTTCCGGTTTTTGACCTTGACCGTGACCCAGAAGGTCAAAGTCATCGAGGTACCTCTTATGTAACGTTGTTTAGGCCAAAAGGGTCGAAAATGAGCTCAAAATCGCTCTATCTCTCACCGTTTTCGAGATAATAGTTAACTTCTGGTTTTTGACCTTGACTCTGACCCAGAAGGTCAAGGTCACCGAGGCAGCTCCTATGTAACGTTGTTTAGGCCCAAAGGGTCGAAAATGAGCTCAAAATCGCTCTAGCTCTAACCGTTTTCGAGATAATAGTCAACTTCCGGTTTTTGACCTTGACCGTGACCCAGAACGTCAAGGTCACCGAAGTACCTCTTATGTAACATTGTTTACGCCCAAAGGGTCGAAAATGAGCTCAAAATCGCTCTATCTCTAACCGTTTTCGAGATAATAATCAACTTCCGGTTTTTGACCTTGACCGTGATCCAGAAGGTCAAGGTTTTTGAGGTACCTCTTATGTAACGTTGTTTACGCAGAAAAGGTCGAAAATGAGCTCAAAATCGCTCTATCTCTAATCGTTTTCGAGATAATAGTCAACTTCCGGTTTTTGACCTTGACCGTGACCCAGAAGGTCAAAGTCATCGAGGTACCTCTTATGTAACGTTGTTTAGGCCCAAAGGGTCGAAAATGAGCTCAAAATCGCTCTATCTCTAACCGTTTTCGAGATAATAGTCAACTTCCGGTTTTTGACCTTGACCGTGACCCAGAAGGTCAAGGTCATCGAGGTACCTCTTATGTAACGTTGTTTAGGCCCAAAGGGTCGAAAATGAGCTCAAAATCGCTCTATCTCCAACGGTTTTCGAGATAATAATCAACTTCCGGTTTTTGACCTTGACCGTGACCCAGAAGGTCAAGGTCTTCGAGGTACCTCTTATGTAACGTTGTTTAGGCCCAAAGGGTCGAAAATGAGCTCAAAATCGCTCTATCTCTAACCGTTTTCGAGATAATAGTCAACTTCCGGTTTTTGACCTTGACCGTGACCCAGAAGGTCAAGTCACCGAGGTACCTCTTATGTAACGTTGTTTAGGCCCAAAGGGTCGAAAATGAGCTCAAAATTGCTCTATCTCTCACCGTTTTCGAGATGAGTCGGCCTGTCGTTAAGGACGCGTGAAGTCACGTGACCTTTGACCTTGACCCTCAAGGTCAAGGTTAGTGATGAAAGTTTACCCTTTACTTAGTACGTTTTATGCATTCACACTGGGATTTGAGCACTTTTATGGCTACTTTTCGTGATTAATAGGTGTTTCCAAAAATATTTTGACCTCAATTTGACCTTGACCGCTGAGGTGCAAGGTCAAAATATTTTACGGATTTGACGACAACTCATTACCCTCTATGTCTCTGCCACATGCCATCTTTTTACGACAAACCCTGTAGGAGGAGTTTTCTGGAAACCACTTTGAGGTCAGAAAAACTTTGACCTCAAATTTGACCTTGACCTTCAAGGTCAAGGTCAAAAAATTTTGCGGATTTGACGACATCTCGTCACCCTCTATCACTGTGCCAAATTTCATCGTCCTACGTCAAATAACGTAGGAGGAGTTTTCTGGAAACCTCCGTGACGGAAAAAAAAGAGAAAAAAAAAAAGGAAAAAAAAAAAGGGCAGAAATTTCCAGAAAAACTACAAACTTATTCCCATTTGCAAACGAAGTTTGCAAGTGGGAATTATATTCGAGGCTAAAGGTAGGGTTTAGCCGTTAAGCGGGCGTGTTTTCGGTGAAACATAATTCCCAACCAATAGTTCACCAATGAACTTCGATCCGAAAGACATCATAACTTAATTAGGGCAGGTTTTTTTCTTGATTCGAATTAACCCTGCCCATCACATTTATTAAAAGGAGAACCTTTTCCTCAAATGCAAAATATTAAACACTTGGCCAAAAAATAATATTTTTAAAATCCTTCGTGTAGAATTTTAAACAAGTTTTCAGCCTGAATAACACTTGTTTTGGTTTGCATTTTCCTTTGCAGATAAGTCCATGTTTTTTTTCAGATTCTAAACCTTTTAATCTCTTACGTGTTTATACGTAACAGAGAGATCTCCTCAGAGGTCAGCTGTTTTATAACAACGTAAAAAACCATTTTTAGCTTGTGCATAACAACAGCGTGCATGTGCCGGGATATCCCATGTATAGGACCTACCCACACATAGGACCTCCTCACAAACAGAATCGCTCGTAAATATATGTCTTCTAGGAGCACCTATTACGTCACTCAAATTGAAGAACAAACTCGATCAAAAATATTAACTTATTTAAAATTTACAGTTCACAATTCAATATACAGTATTGCACTTTGAATGAATATTTTTTATATTTATGAGCAAATTTTTAGAGCAGATTTTTCCTTTCAAACATTAAAAAGACCAGTTTGGACTCACAATTGATCCGTTGAAGTTTTCTGGTGAAAGACACCTGACTGCAGTATCGCCACTAGTCCAGTCTCCAAACCAGTCTCCAGGGGGATTGCCTTTGTTGAGAGCAATCCACTGAACACTGCAGTTACAGAACAAAGGATTTCCGTGGGCATATGCTGTTTGTAGAGACAGAAGTCCAAGGAACATATCCTCATCCAGCGATGTCAAGCCGCTGTTTTCAAGATGAAGTTCTTGCAAACTGGTTAGCGATTCTGACGGCAGAGCTTCTGGCGTGATATACTCAAGATTGGGATTTTCAGACAAATACAGGGTGTTCAAAAAATGGAGATTGTTGAAGGCCCCATCTTCAACGGTTGTAAGTGGAGCATTGCGGGAGAGATATATTGTCTGTAGATTTTGATTTGCAATAAAGGAATCAGCCCTTATCTAAAATACAACAATATTTAAAATTTAGATATAGATGTTGTTTCGCTAAACCCTATGTATATAATAATTATATATATCTTTATTATTATTATATAATAATAACAATAAAATGTGACCTAAATACACCATCTACATCTACAGCAATATCGTCCTTATTACCTTTCCAAATGTTAAGCTTGTTTATTCCAACAAACTACTTTAAAATATAAACTTTCTTTTATTCTCACCAATCTCGCTGAAAATAATTCACATCAAAATGCAATCTCAGATTTAAAGAAAACGTTTCCCAGTTCGTGAAAGTAAACTTTTTGCTAAAATGCCTTAGGAAGGGAATTCGCGAAATTTACTTTTAGCCAAATATTCTCATTCTACAGCAACGGAAGGAGGAAGGGGTGGGGTGGGGGGGGGGGGACTAAAAGAAGGTATTGTCCATCCCTCATAGCAAATCATATTAAATATATGTTACCGCGTCAATGACATTATCACTGAGATCAAGAATTTCCAGACCGCTGTCGTTTGTGAAGGCTATGGCTTGGGTACTCTGAAGGAGATTGAACGACAAGTTCAATTTCTTGAAAACTGAATTTTCGCTAAATAAATCCTTGGGCAGACTAAGTAGTGTGTTGTCATATAGATTTAATTCTCCAAGCAGTGTGAGGTTCACGAATGCGTTTTGATCCATCGCGTTCACTTTGTTTTTAGACAAATCAAGATTTCTTAGTTTGGACAGCGGAGCGAAAGTGTCTTTGTGAATGTAATCTAGCAGATTACTCCCAACGCTTAGTGATGCAATATTCGATGTGTTTACAAAAGCATCAGCGGAAATAGTAGATATATTGTTGAATGACAAGTCCAGAGATATCAGTGACGTCATCTCGTCAAGAAAGATCGCATCGAGTTCTGTCAGTTCATTATGCGTTAGCGTAAGGTCTCCAAGTGCCGTTAAATTCTCGAATGCTCCAGGTTCTATGTTTGTTAACGGCGTGTTGCTGACTAATATCGTCTGCAATTTAGTTGCTGCTGAAAACGCACCCGTGGTGATGTTACTCAGTGGGCTGTTCTTGATTTGAAAACGCTCCAAATTCGTAAGGTTCGAAAAGTTCTCGCTACATAATACCTCTATGTCACTTGACAAAATGTACAGGCTAGTCACACTGGCATTAAAACATTCGAAAAAAGGACCATCTTGTGTCAGAACATCGGTGCACTGTACCTCAGATTTGTCACAGAAACATATTTCTTGACAAATATCCTCGCATGTGCTACGCCCATAGCCAAACGGCAGAACACACGCTATGAGAAACACCGCACGAATCCCCCTCATTCTTTCCTCTTCGCTTGTCACAAATAAATCATTAATAAATAATATATTTTACATGTCTTTGTAACTACGCAATTTTCCCATTAAATAGTTAAAATATTTGAATTATTTTTACGGTTGATAACTGTAGTTTGAACATAAAAATGAATTTGTCCTTATTGGGTAGTTTTTAATTCAACTCTTTATACAAATCTTGCATTCACACAACCCCAGTCACTTGTGGACATTTGGCGATACCAAGCCGTCATATAAAGCCTTCGATCTCAACTATATATTAAAATCTTTTGAGCATTTTTTTTTTACATTACAACAAGTCTTTCACTGCACGTTGGCGTTGTCATTTATTTTACTTGCGTTCCTGGTTTTCTTGTCTTCCCCATTATTTGGTCTTCCTCATTTTCTCGTCTTCTTCATTTTTTATCTTCCTTATAGTACTCTAGTCCCACTAAAATTCATCTTCCCCACTTCCTTATTTTCTTTCGTTTTTTTTTTTTCTTCATTGATGTTTCAGTCGGATTTAACTTGAGCAGTACCCGCGTTCACGAATGTTTCGATTTTAATAAAGAAACAGTGAATTATATGTCGCAGAGATGAGCTGACAATTAGACTGGAATAACTCTCAATTGGATTCAGCTGCCATCTTAAAAGCAATTAATGTGAATACAGTTTTGGTTAGTTTTCTAACAATCTCAAGATAAACCTTTGTATTTACCGCCCATCTCTGTTACGTCATACCTGTAGGGAATTCCCAGAAATCCCCGTTTGAGCCAAAGATACCACATGACTGCAGTTACGTTGCACATTTATCAGTTAAGTAGGGTCAATGTTCAATTATCATGAAACTTATCACTCTCGTTAAGGCTCTAACACAAAATCTGCAAACATTGTACCGGAAATGCTCTCACTTGTGTACCTGAAAAACCCCTGTATCCGTTCATTATTTTGTTATGAACGTTTCTTTACTATAGTACTTGGAATAAAAATACAGTATTTATTACTGAAGATCCAACTGAAGACGATATTATATATGTTAATATTCTGACAATTAGGTTGATGAAATTTGTTGATTATGGGCAGTTTACCAAATATACTGAAATTCGTTTCAATTATTATTATTTTTGCAAGCTGGTATAAATGCCAAGGTGAGTCTGGTAAGATGATATTTGTTGTGTTAGAAAGCAGTCAGCTCGAGAAGTCTTGAGTTATTAGAATAACCCTAAAACAAAACTAAGGATCTAACTATAATTTCTCTGTCACTAATCTAAAAGTATAAAAATGTTTGTAATTTAACTGAGGTAAATGAAAAATGCTTAAAACAAAATGTAAGCATGGTAATTTATTATTATTATTATTATTATTATTATTATTATTATTATTATTATTATTATTATTATTATTATTATTATTATTATTATTATTATTATTATTAACGTAGATGAAAGGGCAAGAACAAATTTCCATTTAAATCTAGTCTCAGTATTATGTTGTTGAAGACGTAAGTCTATAAACATCTTATATCAACATTCCTTATATTCCAGGCTTTACTGTAACACCTAAATCAGAAGATATTTTCGTTCTTGAAACTGAAGATTCCGTATTCAATTATATCATTGCACCCTGGCCTCCTCCATACCGTGACAATCCGGACTATGTCCAGTATGAACACGTGGTATTAACATTTCTGGATAAGACACAGCCCGGCGTTCCCATCCCACTCTGTGAAGTGATCTACAATAAAGGAGCGTTCGATGAGAATTCAGGTAAATACAGGAAGAATACAGGTTGGATACTAATGCAGAAAGTGGTGCAGAAACTCATTTGTATAGTTAAATATTGTATTCAGGTGTGGAAGAATAGAATTTCTTTAATGTCAATAAGCACTATTTTTTTTATAAGCGATAGGTGTTGGAATATGACCATTCCGTAAATACGAGTGCTTTTTCTCCTTCATTTATTAAAAGAAAGAAATTCTTTCCGTGATGACATATATTTTTTTTAACATTTAGCTATAATGAAGAAGACTGTCATTACAGGAAACTGTACTCTATGGGATGAGCGGATGTACCCTTACGATCCTTCTACGCCCAATGGGGCATACTTCTCGTTCTTTGATACCAATTATACCCTCGACAGGGGAGAATATAACCTCCTGATAGAATATGGAAGCCCTTCTGTCAACAGTTCAATTATGCTCGAGGTTTTAGGTTTGTGTTTTACTTAATTTAGGGGACTTTTTACTTAGTTGTGTGGGGACTATTTTTCACTCTCAGTGTGGTGTCTGCAGACTCTTTGCTGCAGATCAAATGACGCGCTTGGAGGGCAATAAAAAATTTACGTTTGCTTGGCAGCATTCTTTGCGAGTTTACCGAGAAAAAAAAAGCACCCGTAGAGAATGCTCAAGCTTTAATCTCTCGCAGTTTCGAGAAAAAGGTTGAACAACTCTCTGTTATTGCAGATATGCACTGCATCATATCCCTGTTTTCGTTCCGCTAATGCAAGTTTTTCATAATTTATCAAAGTTTAAAAAAAGAAAAACAAACAAAATCAATAAATCAGACAATCCAAAGACTTCTGAATATGTATCGGAGAATAAAATCAGGATATTTCTTCTTCTTCTTCTTCTTCTTCTTCTTCTTCTGCTTCTTCTTCTTCTTCTTCTTCTTCTTCTTCTTTTTCTTCTTCTTCTTCTTCTGCTTCTTCTTCTTCTTCTTCTTCTTCTGCTTCTAGTACCAGCACCAGCGCCAAGTATTACAGCAACACCAAACGACGAAGTGGAAGTGGGTGAGCTGGTGGTGCTGGAATGTCAGGTCAACAAAGCTAATCCTCCCGCCGATCTGCGCTGGAGTAGAGGCCAGTGGGAGGACATAGCCGCGGATGAATACACTAAGGTCAGATATGCTCCTCGTTCAAGTAAACCGGTGTCGTGCGAATGAATATATTCAGGTCGTTGCTGTCTGGCAGCCAACCTCTCCGGCAGTCCGACTTATTGCGTATTTAAAGCCTTGTTCTTCCGCCCACTTGACGTTCCGCAAAAATGGTCTTCTGATGATGATTTTATTTCATGATTGCCAGTGTGCATCGCGAACTGACATTGGCTGATATTGACTTTGACTGACCTTACAAACCCTATCGCAGCCTGTGGCACTTGTAGCACAAGCCTTTCAGGCCCATGAAAGATCATATTTTACTGGAAAAGCGTTGAATACGGCCGGGCGTATTTATCTGTTATATGAAAATTAAAAATTATGTTTCCTTTGTACGCTCACTAGCAATCATCAAATGAAATTTAATTGATTTAAAACACTTTGTTAAATTCATAATCTATTCAGGCTAGATGATCCTTAATTATGTAGACCTATGTCAGACAGAAGACAACATTCATATCTCGACTTGATAAAGAAAACATGCATTGCAGTTGGCAGCAAATGGTGTTTCACATATTGACCACACATAGCCGATCTTGTTCGATGGTATTAGACGGTATTAGAATGGTGTATGGTGCAAAAGAAAAAGTGTAATCATTTAATCATTTAAGTGAATGTCAGTCATTTCATTACAAGGTGTACATGTAACATTAGAACAAGTAGATGCTACAATTGCGTGTAGAAAGTTATAAATAGAATAACACTCGGGCACGTTTTGCTTCCCTTTAGTCTGATAGTTATGACGACTACACAACAAGCAAGATACAGATTACGTCACAGAAATCAGACCATGGGCAGGCATACATTTGCTGGGCAAGTAACGAAGTCAGCGAAAGTGAGATCAGTGCCAGCCATTCCATCTCCGTTGTCTGTGAGTTTAATAAAGCTTAATAATATTTGAGTTAATTGAAATCATTAGACTGGACTGTGCTCAAAATAACCAAAATTCAATCATTTGTGTGGCCATTAATTGAAAATGAAAGAAGAGTGCAAACGTCTACCTTCTGACTTTGGATAGAGTTCGTTAATCCCACCTCTAATCAATGTTGCGCAAAGTCGAAACAATGTCAATCTCCAGACCTTGTATAGATGTCGAGAAAGCGACGATATATGGACATTGAGACCATAAAATCACCATCTTGATCGCGACAATCATAGTGTGGTCACTCTCCATTACAGGACCCCACCCTTGGGTCATCCGGTACCGCAGGATATGTATGAAGTCGATTTCTATGAATATTTGACAAAGACAGGCGGAAAATACTTACATACTCCTGATATTCTCATATGTATTTTACGTCATTGTTTCGCTAAAAAGTGTTATACACGAGAGACCGAACCACCGTAGTGGTTGGCTGTTGGACAACAACGTCCGATATCCGCTCGTATTCTGACATCTATTCAACGTTGAACCAAGGACGTTGATAAGACGTCGAAGAAAACTGCGTTTTGGTTGTGACCAATCAAAACCAGAGTTAATGTTGTGGTTTTATTGGATCGACATCGCAACTTGAAATCGACGATGAATCGACCGTAACATTGTTTGCTTGGGGAAGAGGTACACTGGCATTATCCGGTTGACCTCACCGGATTCTGAGAGCGTGATTTCGGTTATTCTAATGTAGAGCCTACATATATAGCCTCCCCCCTCTGCGTTCCACCCAGAGTAAAAAGATTCACTCCAATAAATTCATTTCATTTAGACGACCCTGAAGTCAAACTGCTTCCATGCAACACAGACCAAAGTACGAAATATCGCATCGAAGAGGGCAAGAACGCGAGATTCGACTGTAAAATTGACGCCAACCCATATGTACATCTCATTGAATGGGAATGGGCCTTAGGTGAGTGATTTACAGCTCTGTTTCTCATTGCTTATGTAATATATGATTTCTGGAAAGCTTTCTTCGTCATGCATATGTATAATTTCCAGTCTAGCTTTGGTAGTAAATCATAATCGTTGTAATCTATCATAGCGTTTCGTTTTTCGACATACATTTTTTTTGGACTATTTGTTGAAGAGAATATCAACTATTGTGAACTAATCTGCTGTGTTTTCATCACCAACTAGTGCAGAATTATTTGCTAGATAATCTGTACCAAGTCAAGGGATCATACCCATTACCCCAGAGAAACTCCCACGATCTATACATTGCTTTCAAAACAGTTGTTGGATTCAAACATGCTTTGATTTCGGACCACAATGTATTTACCATTGACTTTCTGTTCGGCTTTCGGTATATTGGCTCATTTCATTATCCAGTTGAGCTACATCAATAACTAGTTAACAGAGTTTGAGCTTTCGGGTGGTTAAAAATGGACTAAACTAAGGTCAGAGTAATGATCTTGTTACAACAACTTTATAACTGACCTGGTTATTCAAATACTGAAATTCAAAGATATAGAGCTTATACTTATAAATATTAACACACATTTGGCGACTTAAGTGAAATTTAAATTACAATCTAATCGCTTTCCCATTTTTGGAACATTTTATTTTATAGAAAATCAGCTTCACAGCTGAATTCTTATAAAATTGTTTCCTGTTTATGGGCAACCGGGAAGACAATTAATTGTGGTGCGGTTCCTTGTGGGCCCCTGGTATTTCCTGAAAAAAGGCTGCTTCTTGTTTTCACACCACGGGTCTCTTTGTAGCCGGTGACGACATGAATAAAATCGAGGACTACAACGACACGTTCCTGGTGGTGAGTAATGTAATGAGGGATAAGGAGGGCAGTACAGTGAGGTGCATGGCGGAGAGCTCCCGCGCCGCCGACAGCTCGCCCTGTACAGTGGAAGTACAGTGTAAGTATAGCAGGATGTTGAACGTCCGATACTTTTATGCAAATACTGTGCATCAAGTACAGACACAGGGGGTAGGACTGGATGGAAAGGGGAGATGATTATGCCTACATTAAAAATAGAGTCAGTTGGTGGCGTCCCCAATTTTTGAGTACCGGGCATACTTATTGATTGCCCTAATAGTAATCTTTACAGCATGCTCTGTTTACTGTGTAATGACGAAAAATCACAAAAAGAGGCTTAACACAACCATAAAAAATCAACTCTGACCAGTGATCCAACAATGTGAAGATTTTAAAAATTATAAGATAGAAAAATAACAACATGTTAACCATGTTTGAAATTATCTTGCTTCTCCTAATAAACAGATGGACCAGAAGTAACGATACCTGACGAGCAAGCCCTTGATGAGGGGGATACACTCTTGGTCGACTGTACATCTGATGCTAACCCAGACGCACATACGTACGCCTGGACGAGACAAGACCACCCAGACTTCCATCAGGTTAAAGCAGAGTTTTTTTTTTTGTTTTTAATAATAATTTTATTTTCTTAATTACAGGACATAACAGAGACGTACATACAATTAGAACGGAACGTCACTACACACACACAAATAACATTAATTTGTTCTCATTTCGCCACCTGATTTTTCCACACTGTAATCTATGTTCACAAGTAACTCTTCACTTTGTGTAACTAAGTTTTCAAATTGGCAATATTTTTTTTGGAATCTCTCTGCCGACATTGTTCTTTTATCAACTACAATTCTTTTAAATATTTCGTTAAGTAGAGAGTACAATGACAGTTTTTTCTTTTATGTTCTGATATGACAAACATATTTTTTTGTGAGCAATAGGATCATATTTACTGCCGGGTTTTCGGAACCGAAAAGAAATTCTGCCCTACTTAAATTTTGGAATATTACATTCGTAGGATCTACAAAATTAAATAATTCTTTTGTGAACATTTGCGTAACAGGACATTCAATCAATGCATGAACAATCGTATCTCTCAAATTGTTATCACAAAATTCGCATAAATCATTATCCCTTATTTTCCACCTTTTTAAATTAGTCCCCGTATTGACGATATTATGTATTACTTTGAATTGGAATGATAGTACCTTCGGCTCTCTTATACTTTCCCTACTCAGTGGTAGGCTGTGATAAATTGTTTCTTCCAATATATTTTCTTCAGCAAACCACATTCGCGCAGATGCTGGTGCGGTTGACTCCAGAAACAAAAATTCATTATAGAACATTCGACTTTTTGCCATTGAAATATCAAATTTTTTCCCGCTTACGAACCTGAACACATTACTTTTGAAATCCATGGATGGTCTAGGAGTATTTTTAATATCTTGCACTAGCCCAGAGTGTTTAATAGCCGATATAACCCCTAAGTATCTCAAAAAATTTGTTCTGACGTGGAAACAATTTGTAAACTCTGTAAATGATAAGAAAGTTCCGTCTATTTTGATAAGATCTTGGATAAAAACTACCCCCTTGACAAACCAGTCCCTTAAGAATATGCTTTTACCTTGAACTAGAATTTTGTTATTGTTCCACACAATATTTTCCGATTCCAGGGAAATCATGACTTCTTTCGCAAAATCTAGCATTCTCCTATAGAATGAGGGAATGTATGTCAAACATGAGGTCTCATAGTCGCATCTGAGCAAGAACTTAAGCCCTCCAAAAGGTATAAAGGACTCTTTGGCATAGTGGTTCCAGCCCTCTCCCCCTATTATCCTCCATATCCATTGCATTCTCAAAGCCTTTAACTGACATTTTACATCAAGGCTTTTAAGACCACCCTCATCATAATCGGCTATTAAAGCACTATGCCTTACTTTTGGTGGTTTGTTGTTCCAAATAAAATTGTTAAGTACCTTTTGTATTTTCTGCTCAAAATTGTATTCAATTTCTGTGGTTGACATTGGATAAATAAGGTTAGAGATGCCGAAGGTTTTTGAAATTGTAATTTTTCCCATAACACTTAGATCCCGTTGAGACCATATGTTTAAAATTTTAGACATTTTTTCTAGCCTTGTTTCGAAGTTAATGTGATGCCTTTCTTTGTTGTTTCTTCCAATTTGTATGCCCAACATGTTGAAAGAGCCTCTTTCGACAGACATGTTATGAACAGTTTCATCTTTTTCTCTCCAAGGGCCTAAAAATATCAGGACAGACTTGTCGGTGTTCAATTTTAAACCTGACATTTCCGAAAACCCGCGTAAAGTTTCAATTAATGTATAAATAGAAATTATATTTTTTAAGAGACACACGCAATCGTCAGCAAACTGTTTTAGCTTGTTGACTTTAGTACCGATCTGAATGCCTTTAATATCTGCGTTGTTACGGATTTTATCGCCCATCACATTGGCACAAATTATAAATAATAAACAGGAGAGACCGCATCCCTGTCTTACTCCACGACCTAGCTCAAACCATTGCGACGAGAATCCATTATTAATAACACAGCTATATATATTAGAGTAACAACATTTCACTAAGGAGATAAAGTCAGGACCCAAGTTACATTTACTGAGGACTGAAAACATGAAAGGCCATTCAACAGAGTCGAACGCCTTTTCAAAATCAAGTTGAACTAGTACACCTGCTTCTCCTACCCGGTCGCAATGATCTATTAGGTCTTCTACAAAGCGAATACTTTCACCAATATACCTTCCCTTTACGAATCCAGACTGATCGGGATGTATGATAGTTGATATCACTTTCTCCAACCTTCTCGCCAAACTTTTTGTAAAAATTTTGTAATCAGTATTTAGCAGACTTACTGGTCTCCAATTTTTAATTTTTGTATTATCTTTGCCTTTTTTCTCAAGCAACGTCAATATTCCTCGGCGTTGCGAAGTTGAGAGAAAGCCTACTTGTCTAGAGAAGTTAAAACATTCAACTAGTTTAGGACCGATGATATCCCAAAATTCTTTATAAAACTCGGCAGGCAGGCCATCACTTCCAGGTGATTTATTTGGCTTAAAGCATTTTAAAGCTTCCCAACATTCCTCAACTGTGAACGGTCCTTCACATGTCAACATTTGTTCATTTGATAATTGTCTATCAATCGTACATTCTGCCAAAATATTTTCGACATTATTTCCCTCTGGATATTTTGAATTATAGAGGTTTTGATAAAATTCCTGTAGCTGATGGAGAATTTCTGATGGGTCAGTTATTTCGTTATTGGCATCGCTACATAACCTGGATACAGTTTTTTTTTCGAAAGACATTTTTGACCTGTTTAGGAAGTAAGAGTTACTTTTTTCATTTTTTTCTATGTACTCCAGTCGTGATCTTATCCAAGCCCCCCTTGCCTTTTCCTCTTCAATTGCACTTAGTTGTTGCTTAAGTTGTTCATATTCATCGATTTCATTGTCATTGGCAGTCTCGTTACAAATTTTGATGTCTAACATTTCAATTTTACGAGTTATATTTTGTTCTATATTTCGTCTTAATTTGGCTCTTTCTTTACAATACTTCATAGAATACAGTCTCACATTATATTTCAGCCAATCAAACTTAACAAGAACATTACTAAAATTATTTTCTTCTTTCCAAATTCGTTCTATCAGGTCCCTGATGTCTTTATTGTAATTTGGCTCCTTAATAATACTTGTGTTGAGTTTCCAAAATCCAGGACCTCTTCTATCTTTATTAACAAGCATTTTTAACTCTACAATGGAGTGGTCACTTTTAATACTATTCAGTATTTTTATACTTGAAACCATTTTTATACTTGTTCTTTTTATTAAAAAGTAATCCAGTCTACACATAATAGGGGGATGTTTTTGAGACCAGGTGTATCTTCTTGTTTCTTTGTTTTTATATCTCCAAACATCTACAAGGTCATGTGTTTCTATTAAGTTGTTCAGGCCTTGTTGACTTTGTGGACATTTCTGTACACCTCCTTTTTTATCTAAAGAGCTGTTTAAAACGATGTTAAAATCCCCACCTAAAATAATTTCATCTCCATAGTCGACTGAACTTAATATCTTGTCTAGACTTGATATAAATGCTAGCTTGTCTGCTTCGTGGTTTGGACCATATATATTAATTATTGTAACAGTTTTATCGAATTTTTTAAACTTAATAAGTTGAACCCTGCCCGGTACTAAAACCGTGTGCTCTAAGATGCTGAGATATTCCCTTGAAATAATGGCTTGCCCTGCACTCCTAGTTGTACTGTTGTTTAAGAATACATTTCCTACCCCCCAGTTTAGTCTCCACCATTCAAGATCCGAATCTTTGGTGTGTGTTTCTTGCAGCAGGTATATTAGTGCTTTTTTGCTTTTTAAAAACTCAAATATTGTCATGAGTTTGGCGGGGTTGCGGCCTCCCCTTATGTTAAAACATTGTACATCTAAGGTACATGTGCACATTATCGTCGTGATACAAAGTAAATAACAGTGGCTTCGTAAGAACAGTACAGATGGATAAGTAATGCACAACTACTGCAATGATACAAGAGACTACACACACAAACAATGAAACTAACGCACGTAAAAAACACAAAGTTTCAGAATGATTAGATAACATAATTGGCCTAATGGGTTTGAAAAATGTGAGATAAAGATCGAACATGGAATTTAGCGTATCCATAAATAACTTCGCGGTGCCTATGGAATTGCAGGGAATGTTACTGAATCTTTGAATTCGTCTGTTATAGTTCAATCCTATTTATACTATCTTTTTGGTACATCTTATATACTTGTGCCGCTTTTATGGGCAAGCATACATTTAATTAATGCACACCCTTATACTTTATAACTTTTTTTACCAGCTGTCCTAAAGTTGTCGAGGGCTTTCCATCGTCATCCATTTATGCCATACACCCACACATATTTCGACCACGGTAGCAGCTGAACTCCCTGTCAATATTTACACGCAGACACCTTGTTTATTATAATCGCAGGATAAGATCAAGGATTGTGCCGCCTCTTTATATTATGCAGCCGTAATAGATCGACCTTCACCTTCTGGCTCGCACCTACATAGTGGGTGAGAGTATTGAATTAATGTAAACAAGCAAGCCGCAAAGGCTAACGCTTTATTTGGTTATTGGATTCGTGCGAGGAGACAGGAGAAGATGTAGCATAACATTAATTCAATATATAACCAACGCCACATTTGTTTAATAAGATGCCAGTGCCCGATCTGCTCACAACCAAACATATCTAACGCCACCTCTGGCTTGTAAAAGGCCATCAGTTGATATGGGGCCATAAAAACAGGCCCGGCTAATTCGCGACTTTCACTGCACTCCTTGCGGTCCTTAAAGGGCCACTGGCATGAGCATGAACAATTATTAAACGATTATTGACCAAGCCGTGGCATTCACTGCATCCCCTTACAATAGTTTAAGATCAAACACCTTATTTTTTCATTTCCTAAATTTGAGCCCAGATCATTCTGCCATGAAATAAATATAACTACTTATGATACTCAGTATACTCTGTTGACGAGAGTTGACTACTGGGGCCTGTGATGGAAAATACAGACACACGTGACTTAACATTTTAATCGATACGTACAATAATGGGGCGGTTACATGTAGTATGCAAGACGAATTGACGCCAACTGGGTATTATTAAGGGCCAGTTACAGTATGGTACTCACGTAATACTATTAAACAGCTGGCACCACCTTTGGTCTTTGATGGGCCAGTATCAAGGAAAACCCTTTGATACGTGAACATGAAACCTCAGTCAAAGACTAAATAAACAAATGCCTCATTGGGGCCATGAAAGGCCAGATTGGGGTCTCCTGTATGGTTCACACGAAGTAACTATTTGACAACTAGCGCCACCTTTGCTCCTTGATAGGCCAGTATCGAGGAAAACCCTTTGATACGTGAACATGAAACCTCAGTCAAAGACTAAATAAACAAATGCCTCATTGGGGCCATGAAAGGCCAGATAGGGATCACCTGTATGGTTTACACGAAGTAACTCTTTGACAACTAGCGCCACCTTTGCTCCTTGGTAGGGCAGTATAAAAAAAAACAATGAATTTTATAAATAAATCAACGAGAAGAAAAGCTGCTTGCACCAACGTACTTTACTGACTTACATACCACATAGATTAACAACTTTCCCCCCTTATGTCCCTGTTATGTTTTTTCTTACATCTTGGAGTATGTTTCCCATCTTGTTCTGCCCCTTCCACCTGTCTGGAAAGGGTATATCCTCGTGATATTTCCCAATTCCAATTTCCCAGTAGGCATTATTGGGGTTCGCTTCAGCAAGGCGTTTTGGCGCACTGTTCACAAGCGTTTTTCTTGGGGTTTCACATTGTTGAAATTTGTTGCTCACCAGATTGGACATTACTTGTAAGGCCTTTCCACTACTGTACCAGTCTTTATCACCGATGCTGTCTCCCTTGCGTTTCATTAGGATTGGGTCTTTGATTTCCCGAATTTCCTTTGCCAGTTCGGGGAAGCCGCAGTACATTGCTTTTGAGTACTGGTATCCCATCTCAACGCACGTGTAGTGTTCACCATCACATGTGAACGGGGCTGGGTAAAAGTTAGACAGGGGAGAGTATTTTCCCAAAAAGGCGTGCACGTTTTGAGACACATTGGCTCCGGGGTCCGCCGAGTCGACGTGGACCAACAGCTCCGGTGCATTTTCAACCGTGTACCTCTTGCCTCCGTATATGATGTAATCTTTGATCAGCTGCGCCGGTTTATTTTCTTTCCTGAGCGCGCTAAATATTGGTAATAATTCGCTACGTCTTTGCAGTATTTCTTTTGGAAAGTGTTCCTCCACAATGATCGGCGTTCCCTTTAGCTTAGATTTTGCTTTCCACACAGCCATCCGGTCAGGGAAATAGGCAAAACGCACAATCACTGGTGCTAGCTTGTCTGTTTTGACGAAGAGCCGGTGTACCCTGTCGAGTCTGATAGATTCTACATTTAATATCCCCATTGACTGGAAAATTGTCTTTATTTGTTTCTCCAGAGATATTTCTTTCTTTTCTTGAACATTCTTGAATATCAAATTATTTCTCATGGAGTAGCACTTATCGTTAATTTGAGACACTCTGATTTTCTCTAGTTCACTTTGCAGCCTTGAGATTTCAGCCGCTTGCTTTGCTGATGTTTTTTTCAAGAAATTCAGTTTTACCTTTAAGTTGCTGTATATCATCGTCAATGTGCTCCTGGTAAGTTTTTAAATATTGCACTTCTTTTTTTAGCTCCGAAATGTCTTGCCTAATAATTTTCATATCCGCCGATAAACTAAGTAAAAGTTCTCTGTTGGATGGCTGTTCAGATTTGCTATTGTCAGGGATAATTTCACATTCTTCAGATTTCTCCATTTTGTCGTTGACCTCTTCTAAATTGTCTAAATGGTGAAACAAATTCACTCTTTTCTTTTCTGGGGTAACTGATTCACTCCCACTTGAATTTCGTTCCTTTCTCTTATTCTTTTTCTTTGTCATGTTTTACCAAATTTCCTTATCCTTCCATATTTACTCCCTCAGCTGTTTACATATATGTCGACAGTACACAATGAGTATAATTAGTACCGCGTCACGTGATTATAATGAAGACAATATTAATCCATGATTCAGATCTTTAATGTTCAAATTATATAACTTTCATGTTGGATGTATTGCTCCAAATAACTAGTTTCTGTCCGCGGGTAAGTTCTCTAAAACATCATGCAATTTTTATTCCATTTTGTTTTTCATTGTGCCCCAATTTTGACATTTTAATGGAGCATCAACAAACACATCTCCTTCATCAACTGTTCTCATGACCTGTTAAAGCAGAGTTACATGTGCTTCTTGTTCTTTATCTGTTTCACCTCAGGGTTATTCTTTATGTGTGTTTTAGTTAACATGGTAACAAATTAAACTAGAGCGGCCAGGGCACACAACAAACTATTTTTGGAGGGGGCGTTGAGAAATAAGGATACTGATTTGAAATTAACCTCCAAGCACTTGTAAATTATTGGTTTACAATCTCAGGTACCCTACTTTTGCTGGGTTCATAATTAAAGCAGCAGTCAAAGGGTGATCTATTTTACAGGATGGCAAACAGCTGAACTTGACAAAGGTAGGCACAGACGACGCGGGAGTGTACATATGCGAGGCTCACAACACCCTCAACCCCACAGACAGTCACGAACAGGATAACAAGGGACTGAAAGCCATGCACGTCCATGTTAAATGTACGTCTGTTCACTGGATAGCATTAGCGGTTGATTGTGGAGGGTGGTGGGGTGGGGGAGGGGGCGGAGGTGAGAGTGGAGTCCGGTTTTTTTTTTCAAATGATGTGGAAATGAAGGTTCTGTGGCACAAAATATGTAACCCTCCCCTTCTTGGACTTCCAATTTTAAAGAATCCTATGGGTTGCGTTTATTAAACTTTCTTCTTAAAAAGTCGTAAAAAATCGAGTTGGATCGGTCTTATATTATAGCGAGGAATACAATAAAGCAGCCAACTTTTAATGTTTTCACAGGTGTCAGTATTGAAATTTGTTCATTTTGAAAAATAGACTTCAAACTTAATTTAAGAGAGAGAGAGAGAGAGACAGAGAGAGAGAGAGAGAGACAGAGAGAGAGAGAGAGAGACAGAGAGAGACAGAGAGACACAGAGAGAGAGAGAGAGAGAGAGAGAGAGAGAGAGAGGGGGGGGGGAAAGAAAAATAAACAACAAACAAACAAAAAAAAAAAGAAAGAAAACACTGAAACAAACAAGAACATGTTACGATCCTGCCTGTTGTCTGTCGCGTATTTCCATTATCGGAAGCTAAGTAAAGATTGCTATAAATAGCGCATCTGACGTCCCATTAATGGTTTGTTTTGTTCTTTATGGAAGTCGAAACAACGTCTATATGTCAACGTTGTATAGCCGTAGGGAAAGCGACGTTGTATAGGAGTCAGGGAAAATATTAATCTAGAATCACCATAAAGACACCGACAATCATAGTCCAGTAATCCCTCTGTCACAGTGCCATCTGGTCACGCATGATATATATGAAGTCGACCAGCACTTTAAAAAAAGAAGTGGATAAAAACTTGTGTACTCTTAAAATTTTTATGTTTTACGTACATGTTTTGGTCTATAACACAAGGAGGTTGTTCTCTGGTTGTAAGTCCGCGGTCTATACAGCATCTATTTTTCGACGTCCATCCAACGTTGATTTCCAATGTCTATAAAACATTCCACTAAAGACGTTGATTAGACGTCGGAGAAAGTTGCGGTTATTAATGTTGTGGTTTGATGGGATCGACGTTGCAACTACAGATCAACGATGAATCGACCTTAGAATGTTTACTGGGGACAGGTGTACACCCGTTGCATCAAAAATGTTGATTAGACATCGGAAAAGTTGTGTTTTGGCTGCAACCAAAAGCAACGTCTAATTAACCCTGCTTAGCAAATGTCTATTGAACGTCATGTCAAAGGCGTTGATGAGACGTCGATCTGTAGCCTCGACCAATCAAAACCATAGTACAGCCAAAGTTACTGTCGTGGTTTTGTCGGGTTTGGCGTCGCAACTTTGACCTGAGAATGCTTGTTGGGGGGTGGGGGGTGGGGGAGGGCACGTACTATGGGAACACGGCTGAATAGTGATACACAAAAGTGTTTCAAAAGAATTGGCTCTTGATTATATAAGGTTATTTAATTGTCATAAGTAGGAAGGGATGGAGGGGGTTTTACTATTAGGGTAGTAAAATCATGGTGTGGTAGTGAGTCCCAATAGCAGTGCAGAGCAGAGGATCTAAAAGTAAACAGCAATGAGTGTAAAAGTAAAAGGTTGACGGTTCGAACCCTTCAGGCTTCATAAGCTTAACAGGAGCAAACGATTCCCAAACCAGTCCACAGGCCTCTCTAGCGCCAGATTACCCCCAGTCGTGGGTCATTTGGTAACGTGCAAAATGTATGAAATCTTTTTTCATGACTAATTGTTAGAATTAGGCTGGAAAAAAGCTCCTGAAATTTTCGTAGTTTACGTCTTCATTTTCGTATATTTTGGTTTATTACAACCAAATTTAATTTGGTTGTAGGTTTCCAAAGGTCTATTCATCGTTGACCAAAGACCGCCCATTAGACGTAGGAAAAAATGGGTGTTTGGTTGCGGCAACGTTGCTAATCGAACGTCTGTTCAACGTTGAATAAAAGACTGATTAGACGTTGAAAATTAGCCTTACACCGTTGTCTCTTTTGGTTGCTACCATTCTCAGCCAAATTCCAACCAGATTCAATGCTGATTTCTGCAGCACATGTCCAGGATTCAATGAGAATGTACGAGACGGGTGGGCGTTGTTGTTGTTGATGTTGTTTTTGTTGCTCCCTCATTACCTTCCTCCTTCCTTCTCTCACCCCTTCCTCCCTCGGCACTCGTTGGCTGACCCTCGGCATGACATTTTTCATGGCATATGTTCCCTCTCCTCTGATGTGAAGAATAGGAAGAAACAGGGAAGAGGCAAAGTACGTGATCACGGGACACCCCCAGTAAGACCACGTATTCGCTCCGAATGCTTTGTTTCCCTTCTTTCTTTGTTGTTTGAAGTTAGACTTGATATGATCGAGTGTAGCGTTTTCTGTGAGCATTCCGTGCCAGTGCAAGGCATGGGAGACAAAAAAAAAACAAAGAAATTTCAAATTTCCATCAACTCGTTCAATGACATTGACTAACAAATTGCATGCACGTTTTAGACGCGCCAAAGCTCGAAGAATACGCGCTTACTAAGTTTGCTGGCACGGTGGATGAGTCAGCAATTTTGGTGTGCGATGTCGCTGCCTACCCGTATGTATCCATGGAATGGAGGAAAGACAATAAGGTCTGACATTTTAACTGCTAGCCAAATAAAAATTGATTTGGAGAGATAGAAACAAGTTATATAAATTTTTATATAAAATATCTTTCGGGCGAATGTTTATGAAAGTTCTGGGAACCCAGACGTGATTAAAAAAAGTTTCTTGAAGTTTCAAAAAGAAGCGCGTGTGCAAATTAAATTAATTGCTAAACTTACTTTCTGTTTATAGATACTGGCCGCAGATGAACACAGAAACATTAGTCAAGTTGAAAGTAAAGGATACCTTGAGATATATGAGGTGAATGATGGCGATTTTGGGGCATACGAATGCAAAACACACAACGAGAAAGGCGTGCTAACTGTTGACCTGAGTCTACTCCTACCAGGTGCGTTTTACTTCTTGTGATGTGATTTTAAACCTTAATTTGCTCACGCATATGATTTTGCTAAAAGTAGGTTCAATCAGTTTTCCTTTCGATATCGGTAACCATTAACGATTACTCGCACATCTTTTCAGTTTTCCCAACCGCCATATGAACTTCGATGAATTTTCAAAGTCAATTATAGGATACGAAGATAGAGGAAAACGTTATTGTGCAAAGCTAGATTTATTCAACTGCCACCTGTGTTTTGTAGTTATTTTTATGTATTTTAAAATAATTGGACAATTTCAGGGACTCCGGATGCCCCACAATATTGCGAAACAGTTGACATAACCGACAGTGACGTTACCTTTCTTTGTGTCCCCGGATATGACGGAGGTAATCTTGGGCCCTTTCATATGAAACTGAACCATTTAAGATAGTATCAGGACATTTCGGATAATATTATACCTTTTATATTTTCTTATTTGTTTAATTGAAAAGTCAAACTTTATATTAAAAAAAACCGACTCCAATAACAAGAATAAGGTATTTATTACATGTATACATTTATCACATATTATCACAATAAGAAAAATCTTTGAAAAAAGAAGAAAACTATGTGTGGGAAAAATTTGGCAATATATATTTGTTTCGAAGATTGTTTTAGTAAAATCATTAAATTGAAGCTATTGTCCGAGAATAATGAGTAAGATCACAATGTTGTGGGCAGGATTTTTCCAGTCAGAATGTAATACACAGTAAAATGAGACCTTTTAAACTGCCATGATTTAATAACATCACGAGAAAGCCTAAATATCAAAGGTCAAGCGAATAGACTAAGAGGAGTTTTATGTCGAGTATCTAGTGTGAAAAAAAATTATTTTAGTGATAAATGATTTTATAGAAGATTTATTGCAAGTATTAAATTACATTGTAACATGGGAAACATATGATGTAGCTCCGTAACAGTCGAGTAAAGTAGGACCTTTATATTCATACCACCACCGGGGCCAAACAAAAGCGGATCTTAATTTAGAAATTGTTTGTTTTTCACAGATTCTGGGATCTGAAATGGGAGTGAATGGCAGTTGGAACGTACAAAAGCCACTTTTTTATTTAGGTTTTTTTGTGGGAGGGGTTGGGGGGCGGTCGGGAGGGGGTGATCTTACTTTAGACATGTTCTTATCACAGGCGTTACGTGTATCTTTGTGTAATTTATAGGAGAAACAGTGACGTCATATACTCAGGTGGAGAGGAGAAACGAAGGAGATAAGAAGTACAGCGATTCCACACTTAGCACCGATGAGAACGGGCAATACTTAATAAAAGTGGAGAATCTAGGGTCTAATACTGAATACATTGTGTACCTCTACACGGAGAATATACATGGCAGAAGTACAAATTATTACAAAACGGAAATAAAGACTAAGGGTAACCCGGCCATCACCATTTTGTAATATTTAAATGTAAATTTTACAAAACATCATATTTTATACGATTCTACTGTTTTTATGGTTTTATGTTTTCATTGGTCTTCCGAGAATTCAAATTGAATAAAATATAAGACATGGAAATTCGTCAGCGCTCGTATTCTGCAGATGGTCCGGGCAGCTCGAATCCAAGCAACAGCTCCAATAACGTGGGAATAATTATCGGTGCCACAATGGCATTATTCATTATCTTATCTATACTTGTTGGCTTGGGATTGGTTGTTTTCTGGAAGTATAGATTGGAGCCTTCATGTGCCGCAAAAGCTCAGGTGAGATGGGCAAAAGTAATATACATTATTGCTCATCGACAGATTTGAGAGTTCGCGTTGAAGACTTTGGTTAAATATCTTTAAACCGACACGAAAAGTGAGTGAATTTTTAGAGTTAGGGCCATCCCCTACTTCCACCCTGTTCTGTCACTTTGATGGTACAACTCCTTGTTTCAAAATGTAAAGATAATTCGTAAGGAAAAATGATTGGCAGATTAATGCAAAACATTCTGTTCTCCCGAACCAGGGCTAGTAGTCATAAAACGTTATTAAAGGAATTTAGCATTTAAATTGACGAAAATTGTCATAATTTAAAGAAAAGGCTGTATTGCTATGCAATGTTTACAAATTAACGAGCACTATAAAATCAATGTTGTCTATGTACAAATGAGTGTAACATGGCACTGGGCTAAAATGAATGCTGTCGTCCATGACTGCATCACCCCAATGTGTAAAAGCTTGGTCTGCCATTGACGTAATCCCTATAGTGTTACTACCCAAAAGATTTTACCCTAAAGCATAAACCTAGCTAAAGTGGCTGGCAACCCAAACATCTATATACTAATCACTATTTCTTATTCATCTTTCATAAAGTATGTTGACATATTTTAGGAACGTTGCGGGGTATATTATGAAAATTTACCCAAATCGAACACATCCAGGTGCCCTTCTACCAGTGAAGACACCGCAGCATATGACAACAAGGTACGCCACAGAGCTCAGATTCAATAGCCCGATAATAGCTATTAAATTGAAAAAATCACTGCTTTATCACTCAGACTTTTTTTATAAAATGTACATGATATTACATCATTTTTGTAATTTTGATTTTTTTTTATCTAATGTGTTTGTTCTACCGAGATTTAACAGAATACACCGAAGTAACTTTGGATCACATCATGAAAGGCATCCGAACTGTCGTTAGCAATTGTGTTTATTTAATCCAGGCAGGCTTATGTAAGTCATGTAGGCTTATTTAAGCTATGCAGGTCTATTTGAGCCAGTAAGTAAGGTTTACTTGAGCCACGTAGACAATATACACATTATATGTGTGTCACAGTACAATGTACACATTATATGTGTGTCACAGTACGATGTACACATTATATGTTTGTCCCAGTACAATGTACACATTATATGTGTGTCCCAGTACAATATACACATTATATGTGTGTCACAGTACGATGTACACATTATGTATATGTCACAGTACGATGTACACATTAAACATGTGTCAAAGTACAATGTACACATTATATGTGTGTCACAGTAGAATGTTAGCATTATATGTGTGCCACAGGACAATGTGCACATTACGCCTGTGTGACAATACACTGTACACATTATGTATATGTCACAGTACAATGTACACATTATATATGTGTCCCAGTACAATGTACAGATTATATATGCGTCACAGTACGATGAACACATTATGTATGTGTCACAGTACAATGTACACATTATGCGTGTGTTACAATGTACACATTATATGTGTGTCACAGTACAATGTACACATTACATCTGTGTAACAGTACAATGTACACATTATGTATATGTCACAGCAGAATATACACATTATATATGTGTTACAGTACAATGTACACATTATATGTGTGTCACAGTACACTGTACAAGTATGTTCGAGTCACAGTGTAATGTGCACATTATGTATGTGTCACATTACAATGTACACATTATATGTGTGTCACAGTACGATGTACACATTATGTATGTGTCACCATTGAAAAATCATTTATGTTTTAGTTCTTTTTATGTATGAATGCTTCAATTTAGATGTCAATTTTGCTTGTTTGAAGTCCATCAGCTGATTCTTTTTCTGGAGTTCCCTGTGTAGGTCGTACTCTTTAAACATTATATTCTATCGAAAAGGCATACATGAATGAAAAAGACGAGAGATTGCTGGCAACGTACAACGAATACGTTCAAACGCCTGGCATGATAAAACAATCCACACAAAACTGGCAACAAACCAACCACGAACCAACGTTTATAGATAATAATAGGGCGAATGAAGCACACGAGCAACGCAGAGGACAGAACAGCCTCGCTGGTAATACTCAATTATGCTCGAGTCCTTAATGTGTGCATACATTTTGTAATGTTTGAAGCAATATTTATCTTATAATTCAATTTAAATAATTGTATTTTCTGAAAAAGCAGTGAAGGTAATTATTTATAACTTCATTGTCATCCAATAAAGGAACAAAAGTTGTGAATAATAAACTAAGGTTGCTGAATGTGAACTCAAAGGGGTGTTTTTTGGTTGGGGAGGGGACATTAAACTATTCTTAAATCATGGTCTAAGTTTTATGTGAAGTATACATAGCATTGCCCAACGTAACCATTGCACTGCTTATCATATGCTCTCTCTCTCTCTCTCTCTCTCTCTCTCTCTCTCTCTCTCTCTTTCTCTTTATAAAAATGCAAGGAATTTAAGTTAAATGATTCAAGACTGCTCTGTATTTCCCTGATACAAACACAGCTACAGAGAAAGGTATGTATTGTAGGTGTTGGAGCACTGACATATAACTCCCAACAAAATCTACACATGCAAGCACCTAATGCCGCGCTGATTGTATCCACCAAAACTGTCACCCAAACTCCACCTGCAAACACTGAACAACAGGATGTACGCAGTAAGGTACGACTGCCTCCTATTGGTGCCTGTGCCGAAAGCCAAAGGTGGGAACTTCCAAGGAAAAATATCACTCTGAAACAGAAACTGGGTAGGTAGAACATTTTTCCGTTGGAATGCTAAAAGTCCTATCATATCATATCATATCATATCAAAATAACTGTTCACGCTTTCGTTTGAAGAGTAGAGCTTTGTACTGTTTGAGCTAGAAGTTGGAGGGCTTCTATTTTATCAAGCATACCATGATCTTCCCCTGAAAAGGACAAATGAGACAGTAATAAATTTATCATTGAGCAGGAAATATATGTATATTCTGGTTTGTATTTTGTAAAAAAAAAACCTATTTGGTTCTCATTTAATAAAACAAAATACACTTATTTCTTTGTTCACACCCCCTTTCTCTAGGCGAAGGAGCGTTTGGCGAGGTGTGGCGAGGCAAAGCAGAAGGCTTATTTGAGAGAACAGGCACCACAACTGTCGCTGTCAAATTCGCTGATGGTAAACTATATGGTCTTTTTATTTAATTGTGTGTAATTTGTGGATAAAAGCAAAATTCGTTATGTTATACGTCTATTATACAATCAATACACCATTTTCTCTGTAAGTAGTTTATGAATTCCATTTTTCATTTTAGAAATGCTTTTAAAATTATATAGATAACAAAAGTAAATCTGTGTGATGTAATAAGTTTTATGCAGTATGTATAGATGACAAAATAATTAATAATTTTATTTAGCTGTGAATTATCGATACTGTGCAATAGCCTTGTGAAACTGAGATTTGTAAACCATTATGTTTCGCATATACTGTTTGACATCGATTAGGCATTGTACGTTATACCTTCCTGAAATTATAGCGGGGTATTTCAGTATCGCTATAACGAACCAGACATTATTTAAAAATATAAAAGTTCTTAACCAAAATATAGCTTTTCTCCTTGAGTGTAATTGAAATTAAGCAATTATCCAGCACTCCGAATAAAATTAGAAAAAGAATTGTATCTAGTATTAATGTTACTAAAAAGTAATTTGATATTTGGATGGTTGGATTTGCTAGTGTATATTAGAAAGGAGTAGTCTATTACCTTCGTTTGTGTGTCAAAAGCTTTCGATGATCACACCCATAAAAATCTTCCGCTTTTTTGTAATCTCATAAGAAAGATCTACCTGGCTTCATAGATAATTGGCTAAAATGAAAGTGATCAAATGCAGAGCCATGAGAAGTAGTGGGGTATAATTACACAAACATGCATTGTAAATGTTCATTTGCTAAAATTGTGGACTGCGATTTTAGTATGCTTGCCATATTGTTTGGTTTATTATACCACTGCATGTATAGTTTTTGGTGTCTATCAGAAAACTGTGCAGTAGAAGAGGAAAGAGCTCTGCTGAAGGAACTGCACGTGATGCAGAACCTCGACTCTCACATAAACATCATTCAGCTGTACGGCTGCTGCACTTTTGATGGTAAGCTGAAACAGTAAATGCATTTCCAAGGAACACGTTTTAAAATTTTAAACAAACCTGTAAGTTTGCACTTTAGTTAATATGTGTGCTGTGTGAAATTTATAATATCAATAGTTAGTTTAGTTACTTTGCTTCTGGTAGGCAGTATTAACAACAAAAAGCAATATTAAAACCTAGATTTGCACCTACCTTATTGTTTTTCAAAATTTATTGTTTTCAATTATAGGAGTAAAGTTAAGAGTGGAAAAAGAACATAAACAATCAATTCGCATAATAATGACATTTTTAAACACGGCGTTCACTTTCTTGCGTAAATTTGAAACATAGCTTTTCTTCAAGACTACAGAATAAAGGCTGAAATATATAATAAATATATAATTTTTCTTGAATATTTTGAAGATTACTACCTTCAGGGTATTCAAATGTCTTAATTATCGTTTGTCATTATCTTGTTTTAATGCTAATGCACATCATTATGCATATCTATTTATTGAAGGGCCCGTTTATATTGTGATGGAATATGCAGGCAACGGAAATCTCCAACAATTTTTACGAAATAACAGAGCAACAGGAAGTTTCCCAAACACACAGAATATCTCAACAACATTATCATCTCGTGATCTAACAGTGTTTGCGTTGCATGTAGCATCGGGGATGGAGTTCATTTCTTCCAAAAGGGTATTTTGTTGGGTTGTTGCATGATATTTACTAGACGCTATATTGCTGCATCTTACATTTTGCATGTGTTACACTGAACCACTAAAATTATATAATGTTTTACCTTTAGGGACATATTTGAATTAAGTATTCATTTAATAAATACAATTTTGCTAACAATTCACCTCGAATCATTTCCCCACTGGGTTGCTAGAAAGCTTAATTCTTAGTTAAATCAGCTTAAGCTTCTTTTCCTAAGGAATGGCACTAAATACGCATTATATACTTACATGTTTGTAGTCTTTCTTTAGCATTGTGGGTAATTTACTTTGTTGAACACTCAGTACCTTCATAGAGACCTGGCAGCACGAAATGTTCTGCTAGATAAACATTTGACTTGCAAAATTGGTGATTTCGGACTCGCCAGAGACATCATTAACTGCCGTCAGTATGAAAGTACTACACAGGTAATCATGCACTACAGTAATCCACTACGAACCTAGCGGTTCCCTTTATATAAATAAACGACCATCACACTGCTCCTTAGTATTAACTAATTAATCAAAATCTGTAACTTGCAACGATTTAACATTCTAGAAAAGGACAGTAAGTTTATATTACGGGAAGAAGAAAAACATTAAAATTACCCAAAGGACTAACCTATTTGGTTTTATTTTTATGTTCCAGCGGCGGTTGCCTATTCGGTGGATGGCACCGGAATCGTTATTTGACTCAATTTACTCCACAAAATCAGACGTTTGGGCATTTGGAGTTTTGCTGTGGGAAATTGTAACACTCGGTACATTAGCTGCCATCCGACACTAAATCAATGTTCTGACTTCGTATTGCACTTTTTAATATTCTTGTACATACATTTGCGATAATCTTCTCCAAAATCAATTTTATAAAACTGATATAAGTATATGTCGGCCTTTTTTACTTGTAAGTAAGATCTTTACAAATTTATGCCAAGTTAATTTTACTGTGACAGCATAACCCTTTCTACAGAAATATAGTTCTTTATACTGCATTGCCTATCGATGTAATGACATAAATTATGCATTTTTTAAGGTGCAACGCCATATCCAGGAATGGCAGGATCGGAAATTGCAGAGCTCATACAGAGGGGGTTCCGAATGGAAAAACCAAAGCACTGCAGTCCTGCATTGTAAGATATTATCCAAAATTAGTAGTTAAATATGTAATATAATATTTCTGTATTTCCTGTTTTAAAGTGTACTTGCCATGAAAATATAATTTCGTTTAATCTCGTTTTGTAATATTCTTTGTAAAGTTTAGAAAAATATCCAACTTGACACTCTTATTATGCTCGTAGCTATGCGGTTATGCAGGACTGCTGGGCACAGGAACCACAAATGAGACCTTTATTCACATCCATAAGAGAGAGCTTAGAAGCAATCTTGTATGATTTAGAGCACAATCCTGTTAATGACATACGCGTGGAAGAAATGAGGGATAATATGTTAGGCATTGTTAGAACAGCTCCTGGAGAGAAATGCTGAGTGCTGTTGCAAATGGATTTCCTCTTAACATCCACAAATAATTTTATTTTGTGTGTGTGAATTGAAAACTGTATCGCAAGTGATTTACGTTTACGTACAAGTGCTATAGAACATGCAACTAAAAGCCAGTGGGTAATCCTTATGGCAGACCCTATGCCCGTGGAAGCGCAGAATTACTTTTCGTTTTACTGCTGAAACGGCATACCACAATAGGTTTTCATTGCTGTCAAGTTATAATGATTGTCAATATCTTGTCATGTGGCAAAAACACTTTAAAAAGTTAGTGATCACTGCCTATTCGGTGGATGGCACCGGAATCGTTATTTGACTCAATTTACTCCACAAAATCAATGGGCATTTGAAGTTTTGCCGTGGGAAATTGTAACACTCGATACATTAGCTACCATCCGATACTAAATCAGTGTTCTGAATTTGAATTGCACTTTTTAATATTCTTGTACATACATTTGCGTAGTAAAGTAGTTACAGCTTATGCCAGTGATAAAACAGAATAACTTCAATTTTACTGCGTATGCGAGGAAATCATGAGACTTCCAACCAAACTGATTGTCAATCATCTTACATGTGAAGATAAGCACAGGATTCCTTAAGTAACATTAAGCCAAATAAGTTAAAGCATACATTTGGTTTTCGGATGCACTTAGGCACTTAAATGGATTTAAGGATTCTCTTTCTCCTCGTCAATTTACTTTACTCAGCTGGTGCATGTTTTAGTTCTTTTGTATTTTTGGTTTTTTCATTGGTTATATATGCAGTGATTTTTTTTCTATTAGGCATTCGGAAGACAAGATGCGCTAGGGATACTAGAGTGTGATTAAGCTTATTGGTATTTTATACGGACAGATATATAACATTGGGTATTTCCTTAAAATAATTGCACCAGTTAATTTATCAGGTATATTTGCAACTTATTATATAAGGTAACACCTACAATGAATTTATTTGATGCCTTTCTGACTCCAATCTTGGCATTGGTTCTTGGCATAATAGAGTGACACCTGAAATGACAAATGCTTCGGTAAATCCATTTAAATGATTGAGTCTTGCCTAATTAGTAGTCACAGGTCAGCATTTATTTTTGTTTTAAAGGTTGATTGATTGCAAATATTCCAGACTAACAGAATCAGTATAAAATCATGACTACAAGGTTAACGCCTCCCATCTTTCTAGTAATGGGACAGAGCAGTGTGCTTGTCGTGTACATTGCTGCTTGCGGGCTTTCTTAGTCTTAAAATAGATTTTAATCTACAAGACTTATTTAGACAACACGGAGTCCCCCTTTAGATTATCGGACATCTTGCATAAAACGTTTACTTATGAGAAGTAATTTTCAGTCACTAGTTGACACTCAATAAGAGCTATAATATGAATAAATATTGCATATTAAATATAAGGGCATTTTGGCCATGTCCTTGAAGTGATTTTTATTGTTTCATTTGCATTTTAATATGTTCTGATATATTTGTTTCTTAATGTAATAGTCAATGCGTTTTGTAAATAAAAAGAAAAAATGGAAAGTACATCAATTGTTTTGTCATTTTTGTTTTAGACCACAAAATAACATTGAAACGTAATACATGAACACTTTAAATGAACAAAATCAAATAAGAAACTCCAGAATGATGAAAGAGATGCCAAAAGGGGAACAGGCGGTCTCCCCTGGCGGTCTCCCCCCCCCCGCCCTAGGCGGTCTCCCCCGTCCTTCTCCCTCAAAAGTCAGACTTTTTTAAACTTACATCAGCAAAACTTGTACATTTCATTCCCTTTCCCCTTCTTTCCCCTTGCTTTCCTTACTGATGTATGAAGACCAAAGGGTTATTGATGTTTTAATCTATGTAATTAAGTGATTGATGTACTGAGTTTTCGAAACACCATGTAATGGATTTCTTACGTGGCATCGCGTATTGCTTAAAACTGTAAGGTGGTTTTTATGTGGGAGACACAGTAAAGCTGGTGATCTCTAAATTTAATTTCGTGATCACATTTGAAAGATCAGTTTACAGTAAGTGTTTGATTGTAATTTCGTAATTGGATTTTAAAGCGAATTCATTTTCTATTGATAATTATGTAGGCAGATGAAAGATCAGGTTGAAAATTAAAAAAGGAATGAAAAGAACAAGTTTTGCGGATTTAAGTTTTACCGAGTAAAAAATCTGCCACGGGGGGGGGGGGAGGAGGGGGGAGTCAGCCTACGGGGGGAGATTGCCAGGAGGGAGTTGGTAGGGGGAGTCCGCCGGGGGGGGGGGCGCCGCAGGGAGACTGCCTAGACCCGCCAAAAGACACCAAGAAGCACACGCTTTTAATATTGTAGCTTTACAGTGTCAGCGACGTTAAACAGAGCCATAGTAGTTTATTTACTTTACGTGAGACAATTGCCATATACCGTGTAATTTTCAGAGCCAAACAGCACACCGGAGCTATATGCATGTAACTCTTATTATTTTAGTCATTTGATAATTCAACCACTTAAATCACGACTTATGCGTCGATGTATGTTAACATTAAGAAATGTTCTGCCGGCTACTTTGTGAGTATTTTATTTTACTTAATGCCTTACAAGAACATGCAAATTATTAGTTATCACCTAAAGTATATGATCAATATACATGCATCATGTATAGAGTAAACTATCAAATTTTACATAATTATACACATTGTTATCATGTTTGATTACTCAAATATTTTGTTGCCAAGTACACATTGATGGTGTTCTGTGTTTAGAATGTTTGCCCTAAATTATATTTAAGCATAAGTCAAATTAAGTATTAAGAAAAAACTGCATACTAAACTAACATACATCATTACCTTAATTCTCACATTAGAAAGAAAGAACTCCTATTATGTATCATTATTTTAGTTCTCATACTGACATACATAATTAAGGTATTCATCATATTAGGCACATTACACACTGTACTGAACAAGGAATTTCGGTTTAAAGAATTGAGTATCTTGTACAGACTTCGTAATTGACATTTTGAAAAGCTAAAAGCGACTTACATAATTCGGTCGTCATTTGATCAGAAGCATACAGAAATTGTATCACAATGGAATACTTTTAACTTTATCAATCAATAATATTACAAGTCTTGTAGTGACCTGCAATGCATGTGTACATTGCTGCGCCAAAATTTGTGTGTTCAATTCATTTATATGTTCTCACTTTGTAAAGGTTGCAGATATATTAAAATTCTCTTAAAGTGATCTATCGTTGGATTTATCAGCATGCCATATCATGTTCATTGCATCGATTGCTATTCAACATATCTTCGCAAAACATTACTTTAGATATGGAATAAATAAATCATAATACCAAATCAATATTACTTTATGAAAAAATGTGCACTTATTCTTGAAGGGTTACAAAGACATACAACTAGAACAGATGTGTCTGATTTCTTTCAAACTCTGTTGTCCTTCCTGGGAAACACAGAAATTTCTACGTCAAAAAAATTCTTTCTCAATTTTCCTACTTCCCATGAAAGCTGAAATAAGTTGGTTGACCTGAGGAAAGAAGCGTTCATCTACTTTTCTCCTCACAGTTTGATTTGTAGAGCGCACTAAAGACTGAAAATTTTAAAAAATCCCTGATTTGTAGATCGACTGCGCGTTTCGGAGATTTCTATTTTTTTTAAAAATTACAAGTGGTATCATGCATATGTATTTCAAGCATGTAGCTCAATGTGAAATTGCTCATCATTTCTTTGCTACAACATTATTTTTTTGGTGAAATATATTTGCACAAAGTCATGTAAAGATTTTATGCAACTATCAAAATACCTCCACATCCCTCTTCACCAACGTAGGAATCAGGAAATTGGCCAACAGTGATTGAACATGTAGTCCCTCAACATTTCAGACACTTAAATATGCGTAAGTATGGATTATAATCCAGATATTGAAATAGGTATATTATAACGCAAACTTCCTTCAAGCAAAAAGAACGTATCTTGAGATATGCTGCCAGAGATGAAAACGAAACGTCATTGACACAAATATGCTTTAATACCACCATATCCATGAATAGCATTTTAAATATAGTAAGAGAACCAATAAAATCACAAAGAGTATGCCATTGCTTTTATTGCACGAGTGCATTATTGCATCATAACACAACTTTCTCAGTTCATTGATATAGTTTTTTACGCATAGGTGCAAATATATTCAGTTTTTATAAGTACTTTTACGTCTTGTATGTCATTTAGCTTAGTGCTCTTTCATGTTCGACACTTCAAACCAACGCACATTAAATCAGGTTTCAACAGATAAATCATATTGCCAAGTAAATATTATAATATTGCATAACACAAACTTATTCCTTGGAGGGTTAACTTAACATAAACATAGAATCGTTGCTGTTGCCAACAAAGATTTCACTTCAAAAGTCGTAACTGCAATTTCAAGCACGAACTAAAATTTTTCCCTATCTTCTCATTGGTATTTCCTTTTTAAACAGTGGGACTGTAGTGTGACACTACCTTCCCGTGATAGCTCAGTTGGTAGAGCGGAGGACTGTAGTAGGAAATTGCTAGAAATCCTTAGGTCGGTGGTTCGACTCCGCCTCGCGGGATATCATTTTAGTGGTAAACTAGAACATTTTGCTAGCGAAATGTTAAACACTTGACAATGCTGAACACTTGACAAAAATTAAAACGCAAAAATACTTCCTTCAATGGGTTATTTCTGGAATAATAGTAGTTTACAACATGCGTACAGTGTGCTATACAGCGATGTACAGCGCTTATGGCTCAGCATGTATGCATCTTATAATATTCTAAAAAAATCGGACGACTGTTGAGCAAAAAACTCCATAAGTCGATAACTTAGTACCAGCTAAATATATTAGCAAACAACACAGCTTGAATACGTCTTATAAGCTGAGTAGTGTTTGCTTTTTGTTGACTTAAGGTTTGATTGACTGATCAGGTAAACGCAGTGTCATCTGTTATGCAGTAACAGCTCGCACAAAGCTGAGCAACTGTGAAGTGTTCTGTGCTACACGTTAAATGCTGTGCATTTATTTGCAAAAATACACTCTTTTCACAAGGCGTTTTAACAAAGAAAACGAACTCGAAGACGAAAATAAAAAGTGACATGCACACGTTCAGATCAAGCTCTTCATAAGTTCCAAGTTTCATGGTCCTAGGGCCCATAGTGTCAGAGAAGAAGACACAAAAAATCGGAAAAGCTGCCAAGAAGAAAAAAAGGCGAACGGCTGCTCGCACAAATTCATATAAACCTTGCGAGAGTGGTGGACTGTAGTAGAAAACTGCAGAGAATAATTATGTCGATGGCTACCGATGGAATTTGTCGGTCGAAGTGGAACCATGTTGTTTGTGCTTATAAATGCTTTTATTTGAATAACGTGGATTAAAGGCTAGCCAATATTTTCTAAGCCACGAACTTGCAGACATTAGTCACAGTCGACAAAGTAATCGAAATAATCCACTTCAAAACTTATCTGCTACAGTGGTTTCTCAAAAGTGGAAATGCTATTCGGTACATATAAAATGCAGCGATCGATAATGTTTATTCTTCCGACAACGTTTGGTCATTTACGTTTGGTCACTTTTGGTGTCATAGGTCTGCCAGAACAAAAACCCCTCATATCGAATATCTTGTCAATTTTACTTGATTTCTCTTGGAGGATCCATTTGTAGTGCGAATTGCTGTTTTACTACATTCCCCTGAGAGAGTGGAGGACTGTAGTAATAAATTGCAGAGAATAGTTATGTCGATGGCCACCGATGGAATTTGTCGGTCGAAATGGAACCATGTTGTTCGTGCTTAGAAATGCTTTTGTTTGAATAACGTGGTCTTGGTGTGGGATTAAAGGCTAGCCAATATTTTCTAAGCCACGAACTTGCAGACATTAGTCACAGTCGACAAAGTACGCGAAATAATCCACTTCAATACATATTATCTCCTACAGTGGTTTCTCAAAAGTGGAAATGGTATTCCTTACATATAAAATGCAGCGATCGATAATGTTTATTCTTCCCATTACGTTTGGTCGTTTACGTTTTTTTCATGTTTGGTCATAGCTCTGCTAGAACAAAAACCCCTCATATCAAAAATCGTTTCTGTTTTCAAAAATAAGCACATGATGTCGTTGGAGATGTTGAAGTTTATGTATAGCTACTGATACAACACCCCTGATATATTGATTCAATAGTGTGCAGAGGATAAGCATTAGGCAGGCATTCTTCTTTGGCTCTGCATTATGGGAAAGTATTAAGTCATATGAACATAGTTCTTAATGTCTGACCTGTCTGCGACCAGTATTGTAACGTAAAGAAAAACGACAAATGAGAGAAGGTGGGTTTATAAACAGTATTCTACAGTCATTTCTCGTTTGAAGTCACATATGTTATTTTTACAAGTGATAAAACACAAAAAGTACTATTGCTGAATAAAACTTATAGGACATTCCCGGTAAGCAGACCCAACTAAAACCCATGTAAAACCCAGGTTTATTTTTGGGCCTTCCCACGTGAATCCCATGCAGGGATTTGCATGGGAACGAGACAAAAATCGAGGTAAAATCCATGGTCGGAATTCCTACGCATAATCCATGCATTTCCCAGTTGGGATCCACCTGGATTTACCCGGGCTGGGATTTACATGGGCATTCCCATACATATTTCATGTGTATTTTACAAGGGGTTTCCCAGGGTGGGAAAACCCAGGCATTTCCCACCCAGAAATGGCTCCTTTCTCCACAGATTAATATGGGTTTTCCCCTTTCCCACCTTCCCATGCAAATTGCAATTAAAACCCATACGTATCCCACATGGGAAAATTTTCTGTGCTTACTGGGTTGAAGTTAGAAGTGAATTATAAATTCCAGCAATCTTCTCATTAGTATTTTCTTTGTAAACAGCGGGACTGTAGTGTGACACTACCTTCCCGTGATAGCTCAGTTGGTAGAGCGGAGGACTGTAGTAGGAAATTGCTAGAAATCCTTAGGTCGGTGGTTCGACTCCGCCTCGCGGGAGATCTTTTTGGTGACAAAATATCTAGAACCGTGCCCCGTACTCTTTTATGAGAAACACTTTTTTGGGACAACACATCTTGTCAATTTTACTTGATTTCTCTTGGAGGCTCCATTTGTAGTGCGAATTGCTGTTTTACTACATTCCCCTGAGAGAGTGGAGGACTGTAGTAATAAATTGCAGAGAATAGTTATGTCGATGGCCACCGATGGAATATGTCGGTCGAAATGGAACCATGTTGTTTGTGCTTAGAAATGCTTTTGTTTGAATAACGTGGTCTTGGTGTGGGATTAAAGGCTAGCCAATATTTTCTAAGCCACGAACTTGCAGACATTAGTCACAGTCGACAAAGTACGCGAAATAATCCACTTCAATACATATTATCTCCTACAGTGGTTTCTCAAAAGTGGAAATGGTATTCCTTACATATAAAATGCAGCGATCGATAATGTTTATTCTTCCCATTACGTTTGGTCGTTTACGTTTTTTTCATGTTTGGTCATAGCTCTGCTAGAACAAAAACCCCTCATATCAAAAATCGTTTCTGTTTTCAAAAATAAGCACATGATGTCGTTGGAGATGTTGAAGTTTATGTATAGCTACTGATACAACACCCCTGATATATTGATTCAATAGTGTGCAGAGGATAAGCATTAGGCAGGCATTCTTCTTTGGCTCTGCATTATGGGAAAGTATTAAGTCATATGAACATAGTTCTTAATGTCTGACCTGTCTGCGACCAGTATTGTAACGTAAAGAAAAACGACAAATGAGAGAAGGTGGGTTTATAAACAGTATTCTACAGTCATTTCTCGTTTGAAGTCACATATGTTATTTTTACAAGTGATAAAACACAAAAAGTACTATTGCTGAATAAAACTTAATGGACATTGAAGTTAGAAGTGAATTATAAATACCCGCAATCTTTTCATTAGTATTTTCTTTGTAAACAGCGGGACTGTAGTTTGACACTACCTTCCCGTGATAGCTCAGTTGGTAGAGCGGAGGACTGTAGTAGGAAATTGCTAGAAATCCTTAGGTCGGTGGTTCGACTCCGCCTCGCGGGAGATCTTTTTGGTGATAAAATATCTAGAACCGTGCCCCGTACTCTTTTATGAGAAACACTTTTTTGGGACAACACATCTTGTCAATTTTACTTGATTTCTCTTGGAGGCTCCATTTGTAGTGCGAATTGCTGTTTTACTACATTCCCCTGAGAGAGTGGAGGACTGTAGTAATAAATTGCAGAGAATAGTTATGTCGATGGCCACCGATGGAATATGTCGGTCGAAATGGAACCATGTTGTTTGTACTTAGAAATGCTTTTGTTTGAATAACGTGGTCTTGGTGTGGGATTAAAGGCTAGCCAATATTTTCTAAGCCACGAACTTGCAGACATTAGTCACAGCCGACAAAGTACGCGAAATAATCCACTTCAATACTTGTTATCTCCTACAGTGGTTTCTCAAAAGTGGAAATGGTATTCTTTACATATAAAATGCAGCGATCGATAATGTTTATTCTTCCCATTACGTTTGGTCGTTTACTTTTTTCATGTTTGGTCATAGGTCTGCTAGAACAAAAACCTCTCATATCGAATATCTTTTCTGTTTTCAAAAATAAGCACATGATGTCGTTGAAGATGTTGAAGTTTATGTATAGCTACTGATACAACACCCCTGAAATATTGATTCAATGGTGTGCAGAGGATAAGCATTAGGCAGGCATTCTCCTCTGGCGCCGCATTATGGGAAAGTATTAAGTCATATGAATATAGTTCTTAATGTCTGACCTGTCTGCGACCAGTATTGTAACATAAAGAAAAACGACAAATGAGAGAAGGTGGGTTTATAAACAGTATTCTACAGTCATTTCTCGTTTGAAGTCACATATGTTATTTTTACAAGTGATAAAACACAAAAAGTACTATTGCTGAATAAAACTTAATGGACATTGAAGTTAGAAGTGAATTATAAATACCCGCAATCTTTTCATTAGTATTTTCTTTGTAAACAGCGGGACTGTAGTTTGACACTACCTTCCCGTGATAGCTCAGTTGGTAGAGCGGAGGACTGTAGTAGGAAATTGCTAGAAATCCTTAGGTCGGTGGTTCGACTCCGCCTCGCGGGAGATCTTTTTGGTGATAAAATATCTAGAACCGTGCCCCGTACTCTTTTATGAGAAACACTTTTTTGGGACAACACATCTTGTCAATTTTACTTGATTTCTCTTGGAGGCTCCATTTGTAGTGCGAATTGCTGTTTTACTACATTCCCCTGAAAGAGTGGAGGACTGTAGTAATAAATTGCAGAGAATAGTTATGTCGATGGCCACCGATGGAATTTGTCGGTCGAAATGGAACCATGTTGTTTGTGCTTAGAAATGCTTTTGTTTGAATAACGTGGTCTTGGTGTGGGATTAAAGGCTAGCCAATATTTTCTAAGCCACGAACTTGCAGACATTAGTCACAGTCGACAAAGTACGCGAAATAATCCACTTCAATACTTGTTATCTCCTACAGTGGTTTCTCAAAAGTGGAAATGGTATTCTTTACATATAAAATGCAGCGATCGATAATGTTTATTCTTCCCCTTACGTTTGGTCGTTTACTTTTTTCATGTTTGGTCATAGCTCTGCTAGAACAAAAACCTCTCATATCGAATATCTTTTCTGTTTTCAAAAATAAGCACATGATGTCGTTGGAGATGTTGAAGTTTATGTATAGCTACTGATACAACACCCCTGATATATTGATTCAATAGTGTGCAGAGGATAGGCATTAGGCAGGCATTCTTCTTTGGCTCTGCATTATGGGAAAGTATTAAGTCATATGAACATAGTTCTTAATGTCTGACCTGTCTGCGACCAGTAGTGTAACGTAAAGAAAAACGACAAATGAGAGAAGGTGGGTTTATAAACAGTATTCTACAGTCATTTCTCGTTTGAAGTCACATATGTTATTTTTACAAGTGGTAAAACACAAAAAGTACTATTGCTGAATAAAACTTAATGGACATTGAAGTTAGAAGTGAATTATAAATACCCGCAATCTTTTCATTAGTATTTTCTTTGTAAACAGCGGGACTGTAGTTTGACACTACCTTCCCGTGATAGCTCAGTTGGTAGAGCGGAGGACTGTAGTAGGAAATTGCTAGAAATCCTTAGGTCGGTGGTTCGACTCCGCCTCGCGGGAGATCTTTTTGGTGATAAAATATCTAGAACCGTGCCCCATACTCTTTTATGAGAAACACTTTTTTGGGACAACACGCCTTGTCAGTTTTACTTGATTTCTCTTGGAGGCTCCATTTGTAGTGCGAATTGCTGTTTTACTACATTCCCCTGAAAGAGTGGAGGACTGTAGTAATAAATTGCAGAGAATAGTTATGTCGATGGCCACCGATGGAATTTGTCGGTCGAAATGGAACCATGTTGTTTGTGCTTAGAAATGCTTTTGTTTGAATAACGTGGTCTTGGTGTGGGATTAAAGGCTAGCCAATATTTTCTAAGCCACGAACTTGCAGACATTAGTCACAGTCACAGTCGAAGGGCTGTTTTATTACATTCCCCTGAGACAGTGCTCGACTGTAGTCGGAAATTGCAGAGAATAGTTATGTCGATGGCCACCGATTGAATTTTTAATTCGATTAAAAATTCGATAAAAAGTGAATGGAAAATCCCAAAGAAAAGGTTTGTCCTCTTTAGTATGTGGTTCGTTACGTTTTCCTGAATTATATATGCTGCTTAGAGAAGACAATCATGTCTAAATTTTGTGATAATATTGGAGAGTGAATTAGGAAGACTGGTTCAAAGCGATTAAAAGTGCTGGATATACTCGAGAACTGTCCATTCCCGCTGCTATTGTTGTAAGAGCAATACGTCCATAGTCAGCTTCCTTTAATATCTTAAAACTTATTTAGTTCACAATGTAAGGAAAGAGAAAATTTGCAAAACTTTGTCTAGTATTTCCAAACAACGCAATTGCTTTAACTTTTTACGGTCAGATAAATAACTAGTTGAAAATTATTTTTTGAGAAATTTAATAAAAGGGTTTGGAAGAAACATTTAGAGATATAGCTGTTTTAAAATTGAGTTGTAATTTTTTCCAAGGTCAGCCAGTTTACCAACAGTAACATTCATAGCCAATTTATAGCCGATACTATGAAGCAATTAGGAGGAAAAGGGTTTAGAAAATCGGTAAATAGTTTTTAAAGTTACGCCATTGTAGCTGTCCACAAGCGAAAAATTCTCATGCAGTTTCAAAGCAATTTAAGCAAACGTCAAGGTTGTCTGAAGCCAATACATACATATATACATGCATATATATGACAACAGTAAGCCCCCACTCCCACCCCACTAGGCCAGCTCGACATAGTCGGCTGAGTATGGATAAATCAAAATATTTAAATACGTGACCTTTTACAAGACAGTGACTGTTATTATACACGTGATTCTTTATCTTAGAAAACAGCAGTATTAATTTTAAATCAGTGTTATAATCATGTGCGCTTCGTGCCTTCGCCAAAATTAAGCGCTATACAAATGTTTATAGATAGATGGATTAAATACATTTATCTCCTAACTGCAAAAGTTAAGGTGAAATTGTTTGAGCGATTGATTTGTTTTATACTTATTTACTAACTAAAATTTCAATTAAATCGTTTTATGTTCAATCTAGATTTTTATCAGTCCTTCTGTTTATCAAAACTTGAAATGTTGTTAATCTTTATGCACAATATGTAAAAAATGTTTTAAAGGAAGGAAAGCATTGGGAGTGGTCAGATTAACAAGTACGATAAATGGAGAATGGGTAAGATGGGTTACTAAACTAAAAAGATAGTTTCCTGTTTCGCCGCTCCCCTCACGACGAACTGTTCATGCGAATGATGTCTGTTGACGGCATTTGCATTAAGCAGGATTATTTAACCACTGGTGAAAAATAAGCCTATTTATATTATTAATCAAATTGTCCCTAAGTTTAATTTTGAGAAACATCGTTTAAGTGAATATATTTGTTGTATATGTTTTATTCCATTATAAATGTAATACTTGGGTCCTACTGCTATTAATTAAGCGAAGAATTTGAAATTGCAAACAAAATATCCAGACACTGGACTAACCATTTGGAAAATTAAATTATGGTTCAGTTACAAAATAAACGTGAAATAAATATTTTCAAGTTTGTGTGAGAAACAATGTCGGCGCATATTAGCTCTATCAACGAAAAGAGAGAAACTGAAATGAAGAAATGGTATTCTACGACAAACATTGTTTTGGGCTAAGAAGAAACTGTTCATTTCAACTTTTCAGAACATCTTTATAGAACCTTTTTCTCTAAAATTATGACTAAATATGAAATTTTGTTTTCAAGTAGTGTACGTTTGTTATTTCCAGAATACGTCTAAAGAAAGAGTGCGCCATGAATCATTTAGGGAGACAGAATGTTGAACTAATTTCCCATTTTATCCAATTATATGGCATTTAAATATTACCAAGGGGTATTTAAAAGTTTTTTTATATCTGTCGAGTAGTATATTGCTTATAAAAGCTAAAATTACCAATTTTGGTCATTTTCAGTAATTTTGCATCTATTTTATGGCTGAAAGTACAAGAAGGTTATCCCATTACCAGATTTTCGCCGTGTTCCTTTTTATTAGGAATCCCGGAAAAAATCATCTCATTAGGACATTTGTCGGAGCCTTTATATATATTATGACGAAAAATGGTGTATATCTATTTTTAAGCCCTTACATCAAAGAACTTAAAAACATTGATTATTAGCCTTACCTTCGGCCGTTTACACCCGCTGGTTTAAAGGCGTCTGCTATCATTCCCTTTATCACTGTGAAGGTCATTATACAGCGGCCTGATTACTCACGAAACAAGCCTTCAAAAAGGGCAAAGAATCATGAACGCGCACTTGTACCAAGGCCACCAAAGCAACAAGCGATGTCAATGCGGAGTACGCTACGAAGGGTGGATTACGTGAGGAGATAGCCAAGATCGTGGTCGAAGAACTAAAGGCATTTTTCAAGGACGTCTCAGCACCCTTGTCCCCCAACAAGGTCCGCCTACACTATCGAGAGAGGTCCCTACCCTGCTCAACGGCGCGGCTTCGACTGCTCCCTCAGTGCTACTGAAGCTGCCCGAGGGAAATGTCGAGCACCACGACCAAACGACAAATCCCCACTAGCCGCGTGTTTTGATCTCTTCATTGGTGCAACTGTATCAGAAAGGCTGTAAGAGAGAATAAAAAACGCCAGTTTGCTGATCTTTTAACACTTGTGTTTCCAGAACCACACAAGCAACAGTACACCCTGTCAGCAAATAATGCCACGACTATTAGCCTGAAACAGCCGTTTTCTAAACATCAGTTCCATCGAGCAATGGACAAATGCCATGCTAGTTTATATGGCAATTTATATCACGACACATCCATCGGAAACAGCAGCACTATTAACCTATATGATGTTCATCCGGAATATGGTAGTGAAAACCCAATGACACGCCTGGCACACCTATGACGAGACCTTATCATGGGATAAGTCACTTATCAACCGGTATATCGCGGCTTTGATGTCCTCCATTCACAGTAATTTTCCTTCATACTGGCAACCCTTTCAAGCTACATACAGACCTACCAGCGTTCCCAGGGGATTCCGCTTTAATTTCCACACAGTGGCATGCCGGGTTTGCCCATGTAAGTACAGTCACAAATGCCCAAGATGCAACGGATAGCACGCAATGCAGATTGTCAGAAGCAAACCTCCTCTGCACCTCCTCTGCATCCGCAGCCCCACCAAACAAAACATTCAGTAAAAAATTACTTATGTGACATTAACATTGCTCTAGTCAGCTTCTTTAAGGATACGAGCACCACGGAACAAAGTTTCTGGTAATGGGTTTGACTTACCGATTTAAGTTGCAGTGTCGCGACTTTTCAATTCATTCGGAAGTCACAAACCACAGTTCGGCTCTTCAGCATCCCAAAAGTGTTGACAAAAAATTGCAGAAAGAAATCAAATTAAACCGTATCACAAGCCCCTTTAATTCGCCACCATTTAGCGATTTCCATGTTTCGCGAATAAGCTTGATCGCAAAGAAAGAAGCTAATAATAATAGCAATAACAATAGTGAGTTTTTATATACCAATCTGCAAGATAACCTACTCAAAACGGTTTAGAATGTGCGCATATATGCATATAATTATTGATTATAATTGCTTAAACTCAGGATGATTATAATTTCGGCGTGCCCATATAGTGTCTCTGAAATCCCTATGAACTTGCACATACGCAGCACGGCAGAGGTTGTCTCATTGCGAAGGCGAACATGGAAAATGCTTTCTGGATTCTACCTTCACACAAGCAGGATTATCGACTACTTGGGTTTACTTCGAAAGAGCAGTTCTACTTAGACAGACGCATTGCCATGGGTGCATCGCCTTCATGCCTTAACTTTAAGTATTAACTAAAGCACTTCAGAGGATTCTACAAAAGCGTTTAATGTTAAAGCTGTATCACATATTTTGGACGATCACCCCAACCCTATCTGACGTCCCAGTGACACCACCGCGTCAATTTGAACTTTGCAGGCTACTGCAGGAGCATCAGGCAGAAGGTCTTTAACCAAGACTTCTTTGCGCATTTACAAGAACAACTTTGCTAGATGTGGACATTTTATGAACTTGTACTTCGCCGGGTTGAAAATTTTACCATTTTGTGACAACCATGTGTTGATGTTTATTGCGTTTCTCTTTCAGCAGGGATATGGATCTGGTTCAATTGTATGCATAATCTCATCTCTGATAGTGGGGATATTTTAGCCGATTTTGCAATCCAGAAAGCATTAACGAGAGTACAAATTGGCGAGTAGAAGCTATATGTACAACTTACCACGGTGTATAGCAATAAAACCTGTCAAATCGTAAAAGAATTTTACCAACTGCGCATTTCAAAGGGTCTATGGTTGTATACGATCACATTACTTAAATACCTCTTATTTGACTAAAGGCACGTTTAGCAATTACCAATCTACTGCGCATTGCTCCCACTGACCGTTGCTCTGGGCTACTATTGTAAGTGCCTCCACTGAAACTTGTCCCGTGCTGAGGTCTCCTTCCCCTGTGCTGTTGGAGCAACGCCCCATCGTGCCTTCCGCAAACTCAAGAGCCTTAACTCGGCTAAAAAAAATATGGACGCCGTGTTTTTACTGTTTTCGTAGAGGATTAAACCCGTTACTTCCGCCACACCACATAGTTTGACATGTGATCACTTCATAAACATCAAGCGTTAAATGTTACCTACATTGGCCTTGATGAGTTATGACATCAGAACCTTATTTGCAGTTTACTAAGCCGGGTTCTGGCTTAACTGTTTTACTGCTGCCGGGGTCATTAGCGCCCCATGCCATTCGCCATATACCCGTCTTTTCTTAGTGATTGATCAATAGGGTGTGGGACAGTCACTGCTGTTTTTCCCTTCCTCGCCTCTTGTAAGAACCGAATACCTTGGCTCCAACTCTGTCCCGTGTCTGGAACAACTATGAGTCCTTAAGGTCATGTGCGTGGTACACTACATTTTTACCCCAATGATTCAGCAGCAATGACCAATTGTTTACAAAGATTAGTGACTGAATCCTTAGTAAATTCCTGGAGGTAAAAATTCATGACAGTAGTGGGGATTGCCAACAACCTGAGAATTTCCCCTTCACTTGTCTCTGAAGTCTCACTCAGTGGTTTGCGGGTATATCTCTGAGAACTTTACCCTTGTCACGCGTTGTTGTATGTGTTTTCCCCTGAAAATCTGTCTTAGGTTTTAGATTAATGAGGCATACCTCCTCAAACAAGTGCATGGGTCTTCCCGTTCTTCTTCCCAATGCTAGGGCGAGAAGACAGGCGAACTTACGTGTAAGTTTCCGCAATGACACATCCTCTATGCTCTGAAAGTAATCAAGTCAAATAATACAACATGATTCTCAGAACCCATCGTACTGTGTACTTTATAGGTTAGGTAACCGAATTTTTACATTTCATTTTAGGTTAGTGAAGCACTTTTCCTGGCCTGTATGGTACCGCGACATATTACATAGGGTGACACTCAGAGCAGCTCAATAGCCGCGGACGCTGCGCACCTCGAATAAGTATATCCTCAGATCGGCTATTAGCGGCGCCGTGGCCGCTACAGTATCAATTTGTTTGATGAGGCACTACCATTCAAACACCTTCCTTTGGGAGCCGTATACCATCTGAACGGATCGCTCGTGAATTTATTGTATTTACTCAACGGCTTGACGGGAAAGCCTTTCTCCTTAACCATCTCGTGGCATCACTAACAGGTGTAGGTTTAGGGTCTCTGGTTGTGTATGGTGGTGATTTCAGTGCGCTTGGTACAGGTCCAAACCTCTAAGTTCTACAGTGGTATCACTTGGTTTGCTGTGGGTACCACGTTGTCGTTGGGTTGTCTAGGGCCACCAGTGCTATGCGGAACTCCGGCTCGACATGCGACATGCAACGTGCACTCCAGTAAACGGTCTGAAGTGTGGGTGGAAATGCATAAAGCGTCTCTGACGTCCAATGGTAGGTGTGTGCATCAGTCCGTATCGCCACCAGGTCCGGACGTCTTGACAAAAATCTCCCCGTCAGTGCGTTTAGTCCTGATACGAACAGATCTTCCGTTGGTTTCCCCACGCTTGACTCCGTGTAGACCCGAAGGAAGCTCTTGTGTGATACTGACCACCAGCATATTGATGTGTGTCCCTTGAAACTCAGCTGGCCATTGACTTTGAACTAACTGCCCAGTGTGAAACACTCCGTTGGCACTTGAAATTGGGTAGTCCCTACCACAAGCGCCTCGCCACTGAATGTATTGCATCTGTTGCTCAACCACTCGAGTTCTTTGGCTTCTTGGGTCAATACGATTATGGTGAAGGCCTACTTTACTGCTTTCCTCATTAACCCCTGAAGAAACAGAATCGCAACCTGCGCAGTCGCACTACCAAGAGCCCTGACAGCTTCTGAGTATTCGGCAACCGCAGGCAGCCCGTCCCAAAGCCCTTCTGCGGTCAGGATTTCGATTTTCCTGCCGAGATGATCTAGTGTCGGGCGAAGTAGGGTTTGCTTGTTTACTTACTCTTTGTTTCGCTTTGCGTTGAGTCAGTTGCTTAAGTACTGAAACAGCGACAGGCCGCCACATGGCCTTGCTGAACACCCATGGGTTTAGGAACTCGAGATCTATTATCAGGCGCCCAACCCTTGTCAGCTTTGGCCGACGAAACACTCCACTGAAAAAGCCTATCTGATCCGGTGGCTTCTCATCTATTTCCTGTATCTCCAACAGAACCTTAAACATATATTCTAGTGTCAGTTGCTTCTCCGACCCTTTCCTGTAGGAGGTTATCAGACTTAGGTTTGGTTGTCATTTTGTTTCACAAACGGAAGAGAATACTCATAGCATAAATGTCGGCTCACAACCAAAAAACAACATGATGATCCTTGTGTTATCGCTCACCAAAAATGGTACCCACGACAGGTCACTTTGAAACTGGTTCAAAACAAGGAAATGAAATATGAGAATTTTGAGAGAGCTTTCTTTTTTCTCTACCGACCTTTGAAAATATTCATGGCATAGACTTCGTATGTATCCTGGGTAACCGGGTGACACAACGGGGGGAGGAGGTGTGCTCTGACGGTTTGGTGACCACATTATGATTATGGTCGTATTGACGACGATTCCACATTACCGTTTTCTCGGCGTCTATACAACGTCGAGAAATAAACCTTCATTTGCATCCTTTACCTAAAGTTGATTAACTGTAGAATAAGCGACATCTATCCAACGCCAGAAGGTGAGTGTTGTTTTTCGACTTCCATAAACAACCAAAGCCCGACGTTGATGGAACGTGGCAATGTTTACGGGATGTTATCTCATCTCATTTTATACTGCTGCCGAAAGCGAGAACGAATTGACTTTAGTTTTTTTGTCAAACAGCTTAACAGCCTAGGGACCGCTGTTGCTTCTAGCCTCTCTGTCGTGTTTACTGAAGTTTAATTTAAAAAATCCACAAACAACAGGAAGTGCAGTTTTGTTCTCACGGAAGCTTCAAGAAATACGCTAGGTGCGCGTTTCGGCCGTTTTCGTAACCCTAAATTTTCTAAGAAATGTTCAATTTTTCCCCGTTCAAAAATTCGAGTTCCGAGCCTGGAATGCGGCCTGTTTTACGCGTACTTCGTCCAGGGAACAAAACGCCATGCTGAGGACTAAGAAGTCAGGCCCTTGACTCTGTGGCCCTTCTGATTCCAATCGAAACCCCATTTCATGAGTATGTGTGGATTTGCCAACGCGTCTGGATGAAAAGATTGCTTCCAGCACAACCCGGAATAGGGATTTCGTGCGAATTCGGGACTGAGGATGAGGCTGTCACTGTGAGTCTCTTCAAAACTTTCTGCCTGGCGTAGTCCGGCGAGATATGTCGTTTTAGCGATGTTAACAAAATAATCTCCGTGGGCTGTAAGTTACTTGCAGTACATCATTTATTGTTACTGGGTACTTGAATGTTACAGTTTATTTCTCAATCGGGCATATCCAGTATACTGCAAGGCCGGTATGGCGATTAAATACTGCCGTTCCCTGTTCGGTGTGGTTCCAGATCGATTCGAATCACTGAACTGCACTAGAATCTACCAGTTAATACCGGTCTGTCGGTCCCTGTCCGGTACGGTACCAAATCGATTCGAATTCGGTATATCGGAGTTACGGCGTACCATTCAATACCGCCTATTCTTTCTGTATACCGATATGATACCGGCAGTGTTATGGCAAAGACTGCAAATACGTCCACTTAAGCCTACTGGAATTTGGCACGGGGACTCATTTGTTGGTACAAAAGGTCTGTTATGTTTTAACTACACAACTTCGATGAATACCGCATAGCAGAAATTATCAGCAACAAGCAAAAATGTAAGAACTTGTTAATTTCATTTGGTTTAGTGGTTCAACGGTACTGCAAAGCATAAAAACAAATGCTTTTTTACAGAATTAATAACAATACATGTGTTATTCGGAAACTAAGCATATAATACTTGAGGTGTTGTATTTGTAAAGATTCTATTCTGGGTGACCCACACAGTGAAAGGCAGAAGAAAACCTACACCGGAAACGTGATAGCATCACGCAACGGTTCGCTTAATTGCGCGTGCTCACCTTACAGATACAAAATAAAGGTCTGAGCTGAAAGGGATTTTTTTTTACTTATTTTTTTTCGTAACTGCAAAAGTTAAAGTGAGATTATTTAGCCAATGATTTATTTTATGTAAAATGCATGGCTGTATACAATTCAGTATAAAAGTGTAATGCTGTTTCATTCTGATGGCAATAATTACATTTATTAATACTTGGCAAGACGAAGTCTTGCAAAGAGTTATATGCTTTGGTATTATGGCATCAACGAGGTTTTTATCGTTTTTCTCTTTACAGTCGGCGGTCATTTTGTCATCAGAACTCGTCAGAAACTACTGGTCCGATTGACTTCAAACTTTCGCATATAGAACTTGACGTAAACTAGCTCTATCCATATTTCTTTATTTATTATTAAGGTCGTTTTCAAAAACAAATCAATACGCAAAGACACTGAGCAAAAGGCTGATGCTCGCTGTGCATAGTTTACTATTAAATCACAGCTGAGGCCTGCTGTAAACACAGTGGGGGCTTTAATTGGCGCATTGCTAAAAATAAGTACATGTGTGTGCATGCAATATAGCTCGAGATCAGTTGAACTTATGTGCAGCTGAGCACGATAAATAAAGTAATGGACTTCAAATTTAATAGCGTACATTTCTATGTGAATAATTTTAATGCATCATTACATATAACATATTATATATATATATATATATATATATATATATATATATATATATATATATATATATATATATATATATATATATATAATAGAGTGTATTTTTGCAAGTTAATGCGTAGCATTTAAGCCACATCACACACAGTTGCTCAGTGAGCTTTGTGCGAGCTCTCACTGTGTATGCTAGATCACTCAATAAAACCTTAAGTCAACAGAAACTAAACACTACTCGGCTTATAAGACGTATTCAAGCTGTGTTGTTTGCAATATATTATTCAAGAAATAACCCATTGAAGCCAGTATTTTTGCGTTTTAATTTTTGTCAAGTGTTTAACATTTCGCTAGCGGAATGAGCTTCTAGTATTAATTGTCATAAAGTTTTCGATATAGTTTTTGGATGCTACTCATCGAATTTCAAGTTATAACGGTCAAAATGTAGAATAGAAGCTTCAAAAGTCTTTAAAAAATCACACGCTCGAGTGTGGTTGGATGGAGGGGTGGGGACTCTGCATCAGGCACGTTAAATGCACGCTTATATGCAGGTCAATTTTTAGCAGGATACATGGTTAATGAAAAGTGAATTATCCTTCTAGAACGGAATCGCACTAAATCCGAATTAAAAAATAGAAATTTTTGGTTTTTTTTTTTTAATTTTAATTTTGGCCAAGTGTTTACCGAGTTCCCTTTGGTCAAATCGTGTTCCTCGTTTACTAATTAGATCTCCATATTAGAAGCATCACTGAATAAATTTTATTTTCAGTTAGAATTTTTTCCTTCACAACTCCCGGTTTTTGTTAAGAATTGAAACTGAGTTGATCTTGAGATGAAATAGTTAAAATTTATGCAAATTTATGCAAATTGAGCCTGAACGCATGAATGGCCAGATTTACAGGCATATGAATGGATAAGGTGGACTACCTATAACCGATAACTTTTATTATCTTTTTTGCCACACTGCGACCGAACTTCTCACGAGAATTGTGTTTGTCTGACAGTGTTTTTTGTATAATGTAAGAAGTTACATCATTTCACACAGCATGAATTTTACACAAAACGTTTTACGAGAGAAGTTTTGGAAGCAAATATTTCATGTGATAATATCACACACCACGCCATACTTCCTGGCCATTTTTTAGAAGGCCTCTTTCTTTGCGACAGACTTAAAAGGAAATACTTGTCATTAAAGCCACCGAATTGCGTAAAATAACCCTTTATTAACAAACTATTCTTCACCATTTGATACCTCTAAGTACACTCCTTCTTGCAATGAGTTTGCTATTGACAGAGTCATCTTTCACCGAAACAGTTATGATGCAGATTGCATACACAATCGAATTCCTTTAGGTTCAATATCCATCGATGCTTTGAAATGTCAGTATCAAGAGTTTTGTCACGTTAGCTGTGATGTCAACGAAAGGTAAAGGAACTCTGTTTGCTACAGTTAAAATGCCTGTTACTTAAAACCTTAACATACAAGACATCAAAAAAATGCTAAGGCCAACATAAACGCATGTAATTTCACCTGCGACTGGTGGCGCAATTTAAGTTATACACCAGAGAAATATTCGCATCGGTATCTCAATAATTCCACAATCATAAATAAAATCGAATGCATTAGTTTTGACCAGTATTCAGTTTCCTTAAAAAATCACCCTTATCAATGAGATACAAGGTTTAAAATTCGATTTAGGAAGATAACAAGCCGATTGCATTCCTTCAATAAATGTGATGTGGCAACTAAACTGCAATAAGGCATTACTGTGCCCACTTGAAAGTTAACCATAGGACATAATTAGGATTAATGCTATTAATTATAGGATATAATTAAGATTAACAAAATTAATTATATGATATAATTGGAATAATTAAATCAAACGCTGAATATTAGTAGGAATTAATGAAATTATAACTATATGATATAATTAGGAATTAATAATCTGCACAAGATGACACTTGGTGAAAATCCAACAGAGCTGAGGATGAGAAGCCCTGCGGAAGACCGGGTGAGTCGATGTCCATGCTTAAGCTAAGAACAGAATTCGGTTTGTTTTTGATCTCCAGCTTATCTCCGCTTCCCGGTCATTATAACTGCAAGCAAAAAACGAAGTGAATTGGCTGTGTAAAAGCAAATGCGAAGAAAGAAGGAAAGAAAGAAAGAAAGAAAGAAAGCAAGAGAGAAAGAAAGAGAGAAAGAAGGAAAGTGAGAGAGAAAGAAAGAAAGAAAGAAAGAGAGGAAGACAGAACGAAAGAAAGGAAGGAAGAAGGAAGGAAGGAAGGAAGGAAGGAAGGAAGGAAGAAAGAAAGAAAGAAAGAAAGAAAGAAAGAAAGAAAGAAAGAAAGAAAGAAAGAAAGAAAAAAGGAAAGAAAGAAAGGAAGGAAGGAAGGAAGGAAGGAAGAAAGGAAGGAAGGAAGGAAGGAAGGAAGGAAGGAAGGAAGGAAGGAAGGAAGGAAGGAAGGAAGGAAGGAAGAAATTAGGATGTAGGGTGGAAATACTGAAAATAACAAATAATGAATCGCGTTTTGTCCACAAAAGTACAAAATATGAAAATGAATAGACGATATGAAATTGTTCTGGGAAGTAGCGTGAACTTCATTTATTTAATGTAGTCCATACGGTGTAACAAATGACCATTTAGGGAATAATTTGTTTTAAAAATATCCAAAATAAAATAAAAGTTAGTGCCCGGTTGGGTTTTTGTTGTTTTCGTGAAAAGCGGCCAGGTCATGTCATTTCTTAAAACAAAATTGATGAGGAGCGAGATTCTGTGACTTCGTGGTCTTAGTAACACGAACACACACGAAAACAAACGAACGCACACCCGTTTTCATTCAGCTGAATAAACAGTTAGCTTCGTGTTAGATTATTATTTGTTTTCCATGGAGGTTGCCTGGTAGTTTTGGCAGCATGGAACTTGCTCTAATCACTAAGATTTGGCCATCTTCTTTGCGATCAATTTGCCAAACATTCCATGAAAAGTTTGCTGGGATAATTTGTGAGGATATTAAGCATATGTTATGTTATGCTCGCCAGAAAACACCGCATTCAGATTTCAATGATTTTCCTCACCATTTTAATTTGAATCCGCTTTGGTCCTTTGTTTTAGGACGTTTTTCAGTGGTTATCTTTCTTCTAATAAAAACCTTGGATCTTGGATAAGGGGACCTGCTGTAACACAATCAACCCCAAGTATCATAGATCCCCAGTAAACATGCAGCTTTCAAGATGCCGGATCGGTCTCGGAATTCCATAGATTTCGAAGCAAAGCAATAGAGTCGTTTTCTTGACGTTTGATAGACGTCGGTGCGACGATGCATGCACTTCGGTCTGACGGCGCACTATCGCCGCAAAGGCAACAATATACCTATAGACTGTATATTTGCTAGTTCAACACAAAGGCAGTTGATGGCTTAACAAAAAAAAACGGAATAAAAAGGTTGAAGATACCACGCACGATGCCATTGCACAATTAGTAGTGGTGCAGCTTCTACAACATTCCTATGCAGAAGAGAAACCCAGTATCAGCACCTTAAAACTGCAAAGAAATATTTGATGGGTAACTTGGCCTTTTACCTTTAAAATTATTCAAGGCAGGTCATTGATTTACACTTAGCGTTCCTTCAGAAGGGGTTACTCTTTGCAGTAGTACCTCTTTTTTCTCTGGCAACACATTGCCAATGGATTCTCTTTTTCTAACGCGAAATTCCTCTCAAACAGCCGCTAATCAGCAAGTAAACAAAACAATACAGAAATCAAGACTTTGCCTTCGCCTCCGCACTTACGATGGGCGGGTAATTAGCTGCGAATAAACAACGCTGCAGCGATTTAACAGAATTCTTCAAGCTAAAACTTGTCCATCTTATTCTCCAGCAGATAACTAAAATAAGATTTGACACGAAGGAAGTGATATTGTGAGGTGACAATATTATAAGCACCACATGTATTGACATGCCACCAGCACTTAATAAAAAGAAAACTCAACAATAAAAAAAAGTTTAAAGAAATTTCAGGAGCAACGTCAAACTTGTTTGATACTTTTCTCACACATTTCTCACATTATACATATGTTTTGCAAAGCTCTATTGGGGCAGTATAGGAGGTATCATTGATGTTAGTTGAGGAACCTTTCCAGATACTTTGCTACTGCTATTTGATAAACATTTGTTTCGCTCTTGTCTTTTTATTTCTCTCTTAAACCTCGCAATGTGCCTGTGCAGTGTTTTTTTTTTTTTGCTGCTTTCCTATGTGAGTTGCCACACGATCTAGCTGGATCACTCATCCTGCTGTTGTCTGTTTTGCTCCTGATGAGTCAAGGTCCTGGTAAAGATGTCTAGCATTCCCCACAGACTTACTCAGAAGAAAAAAGACAAGCCGCAAGCGCCTGGAATCAGCTATGTTGTTGCTAAGTATAGATCTGCGAAGAAGTGCCAGAAACTGGTCCTAGGAGATAAGGCTTGAGCCTGTTTGTTTTAGCAAAACATCCAGAGATTCTGAGCTGTAGTCTTTGCGGTGTTTATTGATCTATCTGGATGTACGCTTCCTGATTTGCTCCTACCGGCGAGTAGTCAAGTACGGCTGTCTTAAGAGTAGTCGTCCTTTCTACAGTCTGCATTCAGCCACAGAACAAGTCCACTTTCACCACTTTACCCTGGAGGTAGAGAACACCCCTGTAGAACCTCCCTCACCCTTTCCCTCTCTGAAGATCAGAAGACTTTTGAAGTGGATACACGGGCCTTTGTTTTCAAATTTTTGAATTTTGCTGAAAGTTTGGAATAAATAAAGAGAATGTCACGTGCGGAAGCCGCGGGAGATCAAAGACTAATCGCCGGCAAGGTAAGTTGATTTATTTTTGTGTTGAAAACAATAAACATCTTACCATTCCGTGAAATCGCCATTTGCTGCATTTGCAAGTAACAAACGATAGGGCGTAGATCTGGATAAGATTGATTCCTTTGATATGCTTTTGACATGATTATTTGGAAAATGGAAGCTAAAATAAGATAAATTTGGGTTAATCTAGTCACGGCTATCTCGAATAGTACGAATGGTTTTAGCTCAGAAGAAAAGGTCATTCGTGAACTATTCATATTACTGACTTCACAAACTTCAGAACATAACCCAATAATTTTTATTCTTTTATGCTTGGACATAGCTGTAGTTCTCTAACAATAAGATGTATTTGTAAAATTCAGAATATGGCAATATTAAATTTTGATTTAAAGCTTGAACCTTTAGGAAATAAGGCGTTGTCAAAATTGCTTCTGTTTATGCTTCCATTTATTAGCAAACTCCTCTATCAGAGCCCTCAGCATCAATGCATAGCCGTCAATACAGCCCTGCTGGAGCGTATCATTGCCGAGAAATCTATGTGTGAAAATATCAAAACAAAGATTTTTTTGCAGCTTAGAACAGCTTGTAATATTGGTCTTTTATTTATATTACACTGCCCAGCAGCTAGTGTTCAAAATGGCAGTGGGGCCAATGAACTGAATACGCCACCGGAACCAACAAAATGGTGCATTAACTTACGACTGGTCCATTTTATAGCTCCTTATAATGAGAGCGCACAACAAAAGGACGACAAAAAGCGGTCTTTATTAACCTGGGAAGGTCTTACTGAGTGACCCACTGTATATTATTACCATTTTTCTCATATATTCCGCCATATCACTAAAAGAAATGAGCGTTCGTTCAGCACCATGGCTATGCCATCTTGAACATACATTCCGACTCAGCAGCCATATATTTACCATATGCCAGTCACATATCATCATATGAATATCACTCTGTAAAAACGCGTCGGTACAGACAAAGATTGTTGATATTTGCAACTATTCAAAACGCCCTTTTGGTGACATTAAACCAGTTAAGCGGAACCGAGACGGTTCTAAGTCCTGTCACGATTTCTCTTAATGTCACTCTTCTAACCAATGGTTATTTACTTCACAGCAGCTTTATGTAGAAGCGTCTATTTGTTGACGTCATTCTCTCTATAGCTATACGAGAATCAGACGTCGTGTTGGCGCCGGAATGCTTGCTGGGGTTTGGTGGAGATTTTCGGCAGGTATTGCTGTCTAGCATGTTACAGTCTACTAAACAAGTTAAAATACGGGGCAAAAATATAACAGTGCTTCAGACCGTACGTGATACAGCGCCTGTTTCTCTTACGTAACCTCCAGGTTCTAATTCAGGAATGTAAGACTGTTGGTGATTCAATGCAAAACAATTTGATAGGTTTTTTTTGTTGATTTGTTATTTTCAATCTCCGAAGGGTATTCAACAATTCTGAACGATTTAACAAATAAACTATGCCTTCATTAAATACTACCTGATTTCAGCATTATGTCGATATGAAGAATTCCCATACCTAATAAATAATAATGAAAAGATAAATGCACTTAAAATATTGCAGACAATTGGTTACTGTTTATTATAAGACCTTCTTTGATCTTTTCTCACACAAAACATTTCACAAAACAACGCCAGAAATGTACATCACGTACGATCACTCATGTGTTTCACATACTTCCTACATCGACAGCAAGTGGGGGGGGGGGGGGGGAGAGAAAGGTTTCAAGCATCCGAAAGCTTACCACTGAACTGCTTTACCATAAATCTCGCTGACAGGCAGTATCTCATTCCCGTTGTTGTTGTGGCTGAGATTTTGATATGTGTCTTCTTTCAATAAATACTTAAGTCTGTTTTCTTCTTAAGTATCTCGATTTTAAAAGATCTGACTTTCGTTTGGTTATCTATAATTAAATAACAAATATCTATAATAGGGCTCTCCAATTGAAATAAACATTTGAATTGAATTTGAGAAGTTTTTTTAGATAAATGTACAGATAATTTGATAGAATATAAATTTGTATTTCACTGAACACAGTTTAGATGAATAAACATACGCTTAAGGGCAAATGACTTAGAAGGAATCCTTTACCAGTTTGGGGTATCTCAGATTAGTTTTGTGGATCTTCAATGTGTTAAAGATCCCCCCTGCCAAAAAGAGAACAAGAAGAAGGAAGTGTAAATATTTCTCCATCGCCGTGATTCAGTGATATCTCGCACTCAGTCAAAGATATCACATTTGTAGATGTTTCCTCACATTTATCCAGACGCCTGTATTAGTTTGTAGTTTGGCTTAAATAGATATCGAATTTATTGCATCATTTTCAGATACTGTCGCCGTGGTGACTGGTAAATACATTATTGTTATTCAATAGTTAAGGATTGTTCTGTCTTATCTACAAAATTACGTTGATTGCGTTTATCTCGTTGGTTTTCTGAGAATATTTCTTATTGGAGAATGAATATCTTTTTTTTCCAAGACCAAAACTTGACTATGTGAAAAATGCCAAAAAACTAAGCTTGCAAAATAAGACAGAACAGTGCAGAAAGATTATTCGGACATTAAATGCATTTAATTTCTGTTTCGAAGCAGACTTCGGGATGAATCTCACGTACTTCCCGAGATATGCGATATATTTCCAGATAATCTCACTTGAACCGAAATGCCAATCACAACACACTGATACGGTGTCTGGTGCTTTAGAGCTCGCACCCAAACTAATTACACAAAAATGTTATTATGGATAATATAAGAACTACCAATTAAGAGACTTGGCCAAAAGGTATTTTGCTACATCTCTGCTCAAAATCTGTTAACATTCATATTGAAGGAATCTCGACAACTTGCTGTAAACTTCTGGTACGCTTGTGAATATTCGCGCCGACACACCAGTGGGGAAGTGGAGGGGAGGGGAGGGAGGGGGGGGGGTTGTAAAAAACCAACGGAATGATCAAGCTCTTTACAGATGAGCTGTGGTTGCCAGTCGCATTGTACACATTCCAAGCGTTGCCGTGTGAGAGTTGGGGGCCTTCTCAAATGCAATTGCGGATTGCACAAACCTTCCCAAAATCTCATGCATCACCTTTCAGCCTTTCAGGCAAACAATTCCATTTCCACTTCGTGTTAATAAAGCGTTGTAGAAAACAATACTGAAGCTATTGTGGAACATTTGGAGGAAGAGCGCTTGATATATTTTCAAATTTTCAAACGGACAAAGCATCAGCTATGCTTATACCTATAATACTCACGTGAATTCCTCATTTTTTGTTCAAGTTCATTTCTTTACAAGGTAGTGCATTGGCGTTCCGTGCGTGTTATAAATTTGAAAGAAAAAGGGGTTGGTGGGTAAACTTCTGTCAGGAATGACAAGTAGATGCCCACTTTTTGGTTATAGTATTGAGGCATTCCTGATGTCACTCCCAAACTCCATAGCAAAACGCTTGAGCGAACACTAAGAATCAATCTACGCATCGTGTGAACTGGTCCTAATCATAAATAACAGTGATAGAAAAAAAGTGAAATTCCGCGATTTAGAGTTGCTCATAAATCATATTCTATATTATCTGCGCAAAATGTGTCGTATTTTCTCTGACCAGAAAGGAGGTTGCTATGGCCGGAACTTTGCTGCTGTAATAAACCATTTTCCTTACTTTTCATCTCTTACTAAGACATAAAGCAGGATGGAAAAAAATAATGCAAACATTTCAGATATCACTTGGTATTGGTTGGAAAGACTGCCCTTTTTACAACGACCTAAAATTCAACACCGTTTGGTTAATATTTAGTTTCATATTATCTATACCTACTTAGCCAGAAAAAGTAAAAAGAAAAAAAAAAGAACTTCAGAACAATACACTTTTCTGGTATAGAAGTTATATGTTTTGAGGCACGTTAGAGCTGTGAATCAAGCACTGGTAACTACACTGCCCAGTTAACATGGCGACGTCTTAACAACGTCTATTTGAGGTCACAACCTCTCTCGATCAACTGCCAACCTTTTTATAAACTTGCAGTTGCATCTTTTTCATCGCTATCACATCTCAACATCCATTTGAGAGTAGCAGGCATGATTAGACAAAATGAAGATTTAAGCATAAGCATCCGAGGGCCGCGCAAATTTGGCACCGTTTACTACTGGGAAACAGGCACGAAACTGGAACTATTCTGACGCACGAGATGACTCGAGGGCAGAGGGTACTTTGATGGAAGAGCGGCTTTGGTATCTTAGGAATGTCAGTTTCTCCCATGTCTGTGGAACGACTTTTGCTGACGTCTATACAACGTCGGTCTCCAGACCAAGAAAGACGTTGTTTTGACTTTCATTTACAACCAAATGCTGATGTTGATCCGACGTTTGGTCGAGATGTCTCTCGAACGTCGCATGGACGTCACTGGACACAGCAAAAATAACAAATAAACGGGAACAGTATCTGTCATACTGTTGGGCCGTACACATAATTCTGCCATCTTTTTTACGTTCATTTTATATTTATTTTAAAATTCTAACATGTATGAGAAAACTCTCGGGAGCACCAGGATCATAAACAAATTGGTACATTTACAACCCTACGTCCTCTCCCCTCCCCCGGCCGCTCTGGTCCACATCCAACAGGCAGCACCTCAGCCCAGGAGGTATTCAAATAATAGATGCTCCTAGAATGAACTGGGCAACAAAAGCCTATGGCGGTATATTTGTACAAAAATTTCATGGCGTTCGCGCTCCAACATTTTGATCGCAATGGTATTTATGTGCAATTAATAGATGAGAGGATATTTAATTCTTTCGCGAACCACTTTTTATGTTATTCAAGTCACTATTAATTTCTGCACGTGGTTTTTTATTATTAAAAAAATAAATGATAGAATGAATTCAATTTATTGCGCTCCATAATGAACTTTTCGCGTTCCAAAATTAAGAAAATTAAATTACGTGATAAAACGCATGGTCAGAAAAACGTTCTTTAAAACACACGACGTTTATGGTGCGGGATAAAATTATGGCGAAATTAAAGAGCGCGAAATAAATAGTCAAATAACATATGAAATGTAAATGTTGCGCGGCTGAGAAAATTGCCGCGAGGCCATCCAAATGAACGCGAGAAAAAATTAAATATACGACATGTACGTTTTGATTTTTTGTTCAAATATACCGCCATAAAAGCCTGCCATTGCGTACTGCTGCAGTATCGGAAATAATTCGATTCTTTCGAATGAGGCCACGCACATCTAAGTCACGTGTAACATGGGGCTATATGACCGCATTAACCAACCGTTTTGAGAGAGTCAAGAAGCAGGTAATATGTAGTCCTCTACTATACAGCAGATGAACCAAGTAATACTTTTCATTAAAAGGTAATAGAGTACGTGTGCAAAACGTCCCCAAAGAAAAACTAAAATAGGATTGGTTCTAATTCCGCCCACATGGATCGAAACCGTACACCGTACCGGACACGTGAGGTTGTTCTGGCTAAACAGGTCTAGATAAGAATTCTTGGATGCAAACTATAAGATAAAAAAAGCACATCATGCCGTCAGTGGAATGTTTTGCTGCCTGTTTCTCTTCTACGTACTTTTGTTAGAATGGAGGCTGTAATCTGTGCAGCCGCATGATTTATTTTGCTAAAACCCTTTTTTTATAGCTACAGACCGTGTATTAGTATGGAACTGATTTGTACCATTACTTTTCCTGCTGTTTGTGTTTAATATTGTGTATCGTTCCGGCAAATGGGGAACGTCCAAATAACGTATGGATATAACGTCTCGGTTCAACGGTGCATGATTCTAGACATGTGGCGCAGAGAATGTGTTGCTGACAATCAGTCAGTCATAGCCTGTCACAGCCCGTAGCTGTGTCAGTCACAGCCCGTAGTTGTGTCAGTCACAGCCTGTAGAATATACAGTGGTGATTCCAATACCTTTTATTTTTTGAAGTCAAAACTGGTAAAATCATTTCCGTATTAAAGTGCTGTATGTAGAAAATATGCGAAAGGGGTGCTACCATTTTTTAAAATAATATAATTCAATACGCTTCGAACGCTCTGTTGAGGTTGAAAAGTCGACTAGTCCAGATTTTGATAAATGCTGAGATTCGGTTGATTTTGGAAATCGCATCAACGTATTTTCACGTCATGACTCAATGCTGACGTTACGATGACATTGCATAAACGCCAAGACATACTTTCGACGACGGGCCAAAGAATTGTCCTGAAGGCACACATTCACCCTCGTATCCCGACAAAAGGCCTCGCGACAAAACGCCTCGCGACATAACGCCTCGCGATAAAACGCCTCGCGACATAAGGCCTCGCGACAAAACGCCTCAAAATGTAAAGTGCGACAAAACGCCTCACTCGTATAAACTCCCTATTCCCCCCCCCCCCCATTTTTCTTACTTTGACTAAATGACTTGTTTTTTTAGCCAGTCTGGTGATTTTGGAGGATTAGAGGCTATGCAATACTCCGATATCTCTGACATTCAGTGACTCTGACCGGACTACTCTTTGAATGCAAGACCAGCAAAGGAAGCATTTCTTTGTTTTTGCTCTTCTTCCTTTGTAGAATAAAATATATAACAAGCATCTTGACGTAGAAAAAAATGAGCAAAAATGTCAGAGAAAATGGAAAAGCAGTACGAGCAAAAATTGCTCTATCTCTTACCGTTTTCGAGGTAGGGGCCAACTTCCGGCTTGGGGCTCGAAAGTGACCTGGAGGTCAAGGACACCGGAAGTTATACCTTACGTATAGTCGTATAGGGGGTGGAGGTCGAAAATGAGGTCAAAATTGCTCTATCTCTTACCGTTTTCGAGATAACTCATTGTTTTTCTCAAATAACGTTTTTCGCAATTTCAAGGTCATGGTCAAGGTCAAGGTCAAAAATTTTTATCGGTTGCTTCAGATCACATTGCCCTTTATATATGTTCAAAGTTTTGTTGGTCTAGCTTCAGCGGTCTTGGAGGAGATGTCTGGAAACCGATTCGTCGGAAGAAGAAAAAAATTTAAAAAAGCGAGAAAAAAAAATAGGTGAAAAATTCGATGCAATCCATCCCCATTTGGCATTTTCAATGCCAAGTGGGAATGACAAATGTGTAATAGGCGAACAATGAGTGTACGATAAAAAGTAAGAAAAATGGGGGAAAATAGGGAGTTTATACGAGTGAGGCGTTTTGTCGCACTTAACATTTTGAGGCGTTTTGTCGCGAGGCCATATGTCGCGAGGCGTTTTATCGCGAGGCGTTATGTCCTGAGGCGTTTTGTCGCGGATTCCTTTCCCCTGGGTCAAGGCACTCTCACCAAGGATCATTCTATGACTTCTTTGAATTCGAACATGAACACTAGTCAGTTTTTGCATACTCATTCACGTAATTTTCTTAAAACCCTATCAAGATTCCCTTTTAAGAGAATACGATCGCATTGTTATTCGATTATGATCCCAGACGTCTATGCGATGGTGTCTCTCTATATCTACAGAGTGTCTGTTTCCCGTCTGCTGTTTAATATCGCAAAAAGGTGAAAGGATGCTAGAGGTGCGTTACAGCGAACTGCATCTTTAGGTCAGTCAGAAATAATGATCCGTTTCTCATCCGTGCCACTGTTTCACTGAAATCGCACATAAAAAAAGAAAAGAAAGTGCCCCGGCCTGGTCTAAAAAATCGAGAAAAAAATTATCGAACGACCACATATACAAATTTCAAAACTAAAATTAGTCACTGTATCTTTCGAGAAAAAAGACGATATAAGACTATTGGTGAACGCCCGGGGCATTGAAATTCTTAGCATATAAAGTTCAGCCCAGGAGAGAATAAAAAGGCAAAAGAAAAATAAAACAACAAAAAAGTTCGTCTACCATGTCAAATATAAAAAGGATTAGAAACAAGATTCTATTTCTTTCCGATTAAGCTCTAGTCTCGGAAAAATTTTTCAACACTAACATTTTCAATGGGAAATTGAAATGAAAAACGTATGCAGTAAAAAAAAATGATAGTGTGTAAGCTGTAAGGTCTTGTTCACAATCTCGAACTGAACAGGCTTCGTCAGACTTTTTTTTACACATTTGGTTTCCTCTACAATCTCAGGTATTTCAGGTTAACATGTATAGAGAGAGGATATCCTTTTCACTTTTCACATGAAAGGCTTACGCTTCGCGATTTTCTGACATAGTGTCTTGAATTCGGATTTCACATTTCACCATAAAACTGAAAGTGTGATAACATTCGTTTAAAATGGTGTTGCGGAAGGATGTTTGTATTCTCGAAATTTCTCTGAATAGGTTGAATGCATCAAACAAGCTGTATAGCTTATATACCTTGATGTGACATGATAACTTAATATAAACTAGAACCGCATTTCGCAACCAAAATCTTCAACACTTGACAAACATTAAAAGTTAAAAATACTTCTTTGAACTGCTTATTATTTCTTGAACAACGTGAAGTTATTTTTTACAAGCCGCATAATCTGTAATACAAATATATTAGCAAACATCACAGCTTGAATTCCGTTTTTAAACCGTGTACATCTGCTTGGTTATGTTGGCTCAACGGCTTTATTGATTGAACGGACTAGCACTTTTTCCCAATGCAGGCGGAGCTCGCGTAACGCCCATAAGCTGTGATGTTTTGCTCAACCGTTACTTTGCTGTCAAATGCGCTGTATTTATTCTAAAATCAGGTCTGTTCGCATGGCGTTTTGAGCATGAAAACGAAATCGCACACGTGGACCCTCAGATTGTGGTGATATTTTGTCCTAGTTTTCATTTCCTTGGTGGTATTATGTCCGGTGGTATTTTGTCCTACGCCCATACACAGCTGCATCTTAGTATATTGCGCTCATACAGGAATGTTTAATGCGCTTTCGAACAGTCTCACTGACACAGGAACAGACTCCTCTTGTACCAAATACCTCGAGTAAATATGTCTGTCTACTGGAGATAAATCTTCCCAGTTGTGAACTTTAAGCAGCCGAGCAATAACGCTTAAGGATTGTTTTGGTTACAGGGATCTTTCATCTTGGCGGTTTGTTTGTTAGTTTCTGGCTATATTCACTCTACTGTAACTGTTGAGTTCACAACTGCAATTTTTAGGGGGGGGGGGGGGATGGGGACGGGGTGCTCATGATGTGACCTCTATTATCCATTTTTCGTATAAATTATAAAAAATGAGAATAATGTTGGCAAAATGCATTCGATACGTATATTACATTCACGTTCCAATCAGCCCCTTGCGACCCCCCCCCCCCCTCCCCGATCGATTGGTGCAATGGTTAAATAGTACCAAATCAGAATTAGATTTGAAGTTATATGAATCACGTAGAATGACTTAATTACGCATGATTTTTGGTTACGCATATAGAAGTCAACGTGTATTTACTGGCCACAAGACACAACCTTTCGAATTTATATGTGGAATTTATATATTTAAAATCAAGGGATTTTTATTTTAATTTTGCCAGCGGGTACGTGTTTCTATTATTATTTTTGCATATCAGTCAGTTAATGCACGTGGGGTATCATTCTTGCGACCTGTACTTGTTTCCAATTGTATGTGAAATTCTCTTGACTTGAGCCTAGGCTTAAGTAGGTATACATACGAGTTTCCCAACGGTCACTTTGCCAACGACTATTTTGCCAATTTCCATTTTGCCAACAAGCCTCTACCTTTTTGTCAGTTTCCATTTTGCCGAATTATATTTTGTAAAATGTTTAATGGAATATAGTTTTTGAGTCGATTTAATACCTTCTGTTAAGAATTAGGCATGTGGATCCATGAATATGTTCAAATCGTGTCTGCATTCGATTCAACACCGGAGGTCAAGGATTAGTTATGTGGATTCGCGAATATGCCCAAATAATGTACGCCCTTGATTCGCCTGAGGTCGCGGCTTTCGGATATGAATTCGCGAAAGTTGCGTGCGCTCTCAGTTCAATACCTGAAGTACGTTTGCTCCGGGGACGTGGAACGTTTACGATCGAACGCTCAAAGGCAAGGACAGGACGAACAAACTTCGTGAAAGTTGGAACTCAGCGTTCCTACGACTGGTTGGTCAACCCCATCCGACGCTCCGTAAAGACGCCGCAGTGAAAACTGCGCAGGACGCCATTTGAAGCGCCTTAGAACCCTTTGCGCTAATTACGGATCTGGATCCAAAACACTGGAAGACTTTTTAAGCGGTGCTGGACATTGCATTGCAAAGTACAAGTGCTGAGTTAAATTTTGCATTTGATTAGTGAGATAGTTTGTGATTCAGCATCAGTCCTAGTTTTCATTTCCTTCATTTCATGAGTATAAATTGTCATGTAATAAGGTTGGCGTTGAGGATTAAGAATTATGATGTCAGAACATATACAATTGAGATGGTAAAAGGTGTCAATATGAAGTCGGTTACTGTTCAATAAATTATTGTGTGTTTTTCTTTGTCTTTTATATAAAGAAAAAATACTTTTTTACAAAAAATATTATTTTGTTAGCAAAATGAAAATTAGCAAAATGGTCTAGGTATGTTGGCAAAAAGGAAATTGGCATAGTGGTCGTTGACGAAGTGACCGTTGGTAAAACGACCTGCATCCGCTTAAGTAATATTTTTCAGTCGCTCTACCTCCCTCCTTCCGCCTTAAGTCTCTCTTCTAAGGCACTCCAATTAATCATTGTCCTATATGTACTAGCGGACAGGACTGCGTAAGGTCTCATGGACATCTCATGGATTCTCGTTGAGATGTGGTTCAGGCATCTAATTCTGGTATCTGCAATTCTGGTATCATAAAGGAACCTTTATTAATCAGTAGCATTACTCAGTATTCAGGTCCACGAGGTTGACGGAGGTGCTCTGGGCCAGGAAGTACGTCTTCTAAAAATAAAGCTTTGGAATTTATAACTGATGATTGTCTTGCTCATAACTGAATGATACTCTCTGTTTTCTTCCCAAAAAGGCCAGCATTTTATACAAGTATCCAACCATACACTAATTTCCTAATGCCCCAATTTAACCGCTTTTAAATGAATGAGCAAATGAATGATTGAAATATCTGATTAAGGTATGTATGTTACAGGCAAACTGTTATATGAAAAAGTTCACAAAGTGCCTGAAAATTTCAGGCTTTCAAGATTGGGAAATAAAATCATTAAGCATGTGCCGCAGCCATGCATGTTGTGAATAAATTAGACCTTCCGCAGATTTTATTAATGACCTGCAATTGCAAATGACTGACCCTAAACTTGACAGGCAATCCTATTGTTTCATGTTCTAACCTAGAAACAAATTTTATTATTACTTTGTATGTCTTATAGTAGAACGAAAAAATGCTAACGTACTGTAGTAAATGCCATTTCAGGCAAACTGTTAAAATTTCAGAGCCTTAAAAGAAGGCACATTACAAAGTTGCTGAAAATCTTAGACAGTTTACAAAAGACTGACTGAACCAGACAGTTTACAAAGTGCCTGGAATTTTCAGGCCCTTTGTAAACTCTCTGATTTTATCTGTAACTTATACAGGGCTTAGTAATTAGAAAGTAATGGTATTAAACTGAGTTGCAGATTATATGAAATATTTATAAGCTACCAACAAACAAGACATTGTTTTTCTATCTTTAGAAAGCAGAGAAAATTATTTCCACACAGGTTTCCTCCTTGACACTTATTGATAATGCCAGAGATATGAAGTTCATGGACCAATAACAAGACTAGGCAAAAGTTTATATCTAGACAGCGCCTGATAGTTTGTGTTTAGAACGACTTACTTGTAAATGCCAGTGCTCAGGCCAAACACTAGTTTATTACTTCTCAGTTCTCACATATTAGTCCTATAGTAGCTAGGAAAATCTGTACATTAACGCACGGATATCTATTGTTGGAATTATATAAATATCTTATAAAATGGTGGTTTTTTTCCTGGTAAGTCCATTAAGCATTGACCTTTATTTTAGATTGTTTAGGTCTATTCATTAAAATGTATAACATTTATACCAATGACAACCAGCAAATCTATGCTTCGATAAAGTTGATGCAAAGTATGTTGGAAATACTTATACACAGGTCTTGCGAGGGTGGTAGGGAGAGAGGCAGCATCTAAAGCAGTTTAGTGATCACACATGATGTTAATAGCAGGCCAGAACGGCTCCAAAATTTTAGATCCGAGATCCGTGGATCTGTGAACCTGTTTCAGTCTTAGTTGATAGTCATCCTTGTATTACAGTAACCATGCTGTTCGAGGAGCTCCATGACAATCACTTGCTGTTCTTTTCAGCTGCAAAAATAGCTGTTTTTAGTTTGCTGCCATATCTTGGTCCCTTTGTAAAATATGACTTACGTAGAGATACACATAAATCATGACTTTCCTAAAGTAGCAAAAAATTTGCGAACTTGCTGGGTTGCCTAGTTTAGTTCCTTCGTTTTACCAAGGTATTAGCGAAATAATCTGATCTTAATGAATTCAAGGCTTCAAATGGATGGTTGAATAATATTAGATTTAAGCCATTATCTGATGTGAGACCAAGCGTTGATATTGATTTTATCCAGAACTGAAAAAATACCGATGGATTACTCAGGTTTTAGTGCATTTTATATCCTTTTGTGATATGTTTTCCTTTAAGTTCACATGTAATCTGCAGTTGTCTTGACACTTTAACTATTTCATGAACTTTGTTTTTAGCTGGCTGCGCGCTACAGCGCGGAAACAGAGGAGGAAGTTATATACTGGTTCGAAGAGTTGCTAGGAGAGAAACTGAAGCCGGGTATGAGAGAAGTGGAGAAACAGCTGAGAAACGGCATCCTATTAGTGAAGTGAGTACAATATCTTAACGCAGCATATTTAAATTAAAACAAACCCATTTTGAGACCTACCACTTAATATGAAGAAAAGAGTGCTTAAAAGCTTTGCGTCCTTAAGTGCAAGAGCAAATAAAATCAACCATCCAAAACCAGATGTTAGGGTTTGCGTGATTTTTGGTCAAATTTGCTTAATATTTGCCATAATAAAGAACTTTATGATTGCACTTAAAAACTTTGATTGATTAGGTTATTGAGTTTGTAAATAACCTAATTTCTGTTCTTCTGAATTTCCTGTTGAAACCACAGATTTACTTAACATTGTAAAGTCAGTTGATATTAAAATAGAGAAAAACTTTAACGTTAACGCGTTCTTTAAAGTTTGCACCCTCCAGATGGTTTATGATAAAATTACTGTAGAAATGCAAATAACTACAGCACTAAATACGTTTTGTTTCTTTTTGCTCTGGCGCCACCTTATCTGTAAATGATATTTAGAAACTGAACAGCAGGAAATAGTAAGCAGTTAGCAACTGTAATTGAAACTATTGGGTTTAAAAAAGTAAGACTGATCATTGGATTGTTGGATAAATAAGTTAAAAAATATAAATAACATAAAACATTAATAATACAAATCTGTCAAATTACAACAGGCCACAAATAAATCGTACTGTTTATCATTCTACAATGATGTTTTTTGCAATAAAAAACTAATGGTAAATGCAACAGAGTTTGCTGGCAGACGAAATGTAGTTATTTGATAAAAGCTGGATTAGGTGACACAGAGCGCCTCATGTCTTGGACCATGTATATATTTTCTCCATTGTGATGTCATTGTATTCTGTGTTTGTGTCATATTATTTTTGTCAGGACCTGTTATCTTGTCCATTATGGCTTGCAAAGAATATTTATCAATTTTTGGTTTAATTCAGCAGCAGCAGCCATATTATGAGTTTTAAATCTGAATGCGGCAGATTCATGTCTTGTTTGTACAGAAATAATACGTGACTTAATGCTTCGAAAACGTTATGAATGTTTCATGTATCACCATATTACAACAATATTAACTAAGAAATATAATTTTATTTAAATTTAGCATTATTGTATTTATCGTTGTTGGTCATCATATACTAACAACTTATCCACCGACATTTCTCTATTCAAACCAAGTCTTAAAAACTAAAGCGAATTAGAAAGAAAGGAAGTAAAAATAATCAGCCCAACCAGCATCAAAGGGTTAATTTAGATCGTTTCATTATTTATTTAAAGAGAAAAACAAACCTGCTCGTGCGTTATTTTTTACCTTAAGTTAGAGAACTAAAGGTGAATCAATGTAAACAGACCCGACGTATCTTAAAGAGTTGTTTTAATTAGCCGCACGATCTTCGGGTATTCATTCTCCATCAGAGTACCAACTAAACTTCTAAGCAACCGATTCAGCAATAGCATCGGTTCTGCCTACTATATTATTTTCTCCTGATGATGATTTTATTTTCATATTTTCATTTATTGGAAATGTGTTTAATTTCTTCTCAAAAACCAAAAAAGGTTAATGACACTGAAGAAACAAGAAACATGTATGCATGAAGTACATACGTACAAAGTTACTCCGAAATTAAACATGTAGTTTATTCTTAGAGAATATACACACTATCTACCTATTTTCCAAGAATAGATATCAATCTTAGAATTAGAACTAGCAGCTCCCTGTGTGAGATTACACTTGGAACAAAGTTGCTCGGATTATTTTTTTGTTGTTGCTCTGCCTTAGCGATAACAGTTTGAATGTTTATACCTCTGTTCCGGCAATACTTTTTATATACTAGTACAGAGTTCAAATCCACGATACAACAAGTGAAGAGTTTTATTATAAAACTGTAAGATATGTGATAGAATAAAGTAGAATTGTCAGTATCGACTCGATGCATATTGCAAAATTCCATCGCATTTGCCTACACGTCAGTTTGAGTTCAGACTAGATTTATCAGTAGGGTAAAAAAAGTTAGACATGCCTCTGAACAGTCTTCTTCCAACAGCTGCGATTGACGGTTGTAGGTTATAGTTGAAAACGTGATCTCGTTCTTTGTTGTAGAAAATATCGATTTTCGTTTTAAAATAGCAGTTGTAGATGTGTATGAAAATAATTTTACTTTTTTCAAGATTTTTTAATCAGTTTGATTAAAAAGGATCTGTTTGCATCAACTGAAATAAATAAAAAATTTATGCTGTATGCTACATAACACCACATTATAGACCTCAAAAATTTAAGTAATTTTTCGATGTGCCTTCTTCTCTTTAAAAACGATGCATTTCCCCAATTTTAAAAAAAACAATGCCTCCAATCTCCTCCCCTGTCCGCCAATCTGAAGCAAAACGACTCAGTTTCCATTCTCTTCACAGAGAGTATTTCATTATTTTTAGTTAACATTTAGTTCTCGGCCTTTTGTTTAAATTGACACTAATTGAACGCATTGTGAAGAATTAAATACATAATATTTAATATATATCGAAGACTTAATATATATTTATAATATATAGAAGTTATTATATATCGAAGACTTTTAAGGACAGTATTAGATGCAGTTACTGAGACAAAATGTGCCCATATATTCGCTCATATATGTACTCATATAGGTAGTACCGAATGTATATAATCATACAATTTCATAGCACTGCTGTTTTTAACACTTGACAAGCCTTTGGCTTGCAAGAGTTATTATATTAATTTGTGCGAGCAGCCGTTCGTCCTTTTTTTCTTCTTGACAGTTTTTCCGATTTTTTGTGTCTTCTTCTTCTCTGACACTATGGGCCCTAGGACCATGAAACTTGGGACTTATGAAGAGCTTGATCTGAACGTGTGCATGTCATTTTCTATTTCCATCTTCGATTTCGTTTTCTTTGTTAAAACGCCACGTGAAAGAGTGTATTTTTGCAAGTAAATGCAGGGCATTTAACGTACATCACAGAACACAGTTGCTGAGCTTTGTGCGAGCTCTCACTGCGTAAATAGATAACACGGCGTATGCCTGCTCAATCAATAAAACCTTAAGCCAACAAAAACCAAACACTACCCTGCTTATAAGACATATTCAAGCTGTGTTGTTTACAATATATTAGTCAAGAAATAACCCATTGAAGGAAGTATTTTTGCGTTTTAATTTTTGTCAAGTGTTTAACATTTCGTTAGCGAAATAAGGTTCTAGTTGCTATTTGATATTGGCTTTAGATTAGCAAACAAAATTAAAGAGGGAACTCCAGGCCTTACAGACAAACTGAAAAGACCATTAAAAGCAAACACAATGACGGCTCCATTCAAACAGGTACGTATTTTTTTTGCACGAATTTTATTAAGAATATATATTTAATTTAAACTTTAAACACTAAACATAAAGATTCACATGAACCGTCTTTTTTGTCTTTCCCACAAAACACAAAACCCCTTGGAGATTTCTTTACTATGTTGGCTAAGGTCGGTTTCTTTATGCGACATTGCCATTTTCTTATTTTCTGATGTGTTCTGTGGACTGATGTCAGATCATTAAACATTTGTTTACTGTGAAATCTTTTCTTCAACTGGACTCACATAAAACGCTCACTCCATTATTTGATTTCTGTTGCGTTATAAATTAATTGTTAATCTCAACTGGTTAATTTTAGGTGATTGTCATTAAGTCATGTGTATATTTGGATTTGTGTACGTTTAAAATGTTTACGTAACTGAGTTGTGTTATGCAAATAACACCTAGTTGTGTTAAGGTGTGCATTAGAAATAATTAATTCAGCCAGTTATTGGGAGTCCTTGAATCTGTGCGTGTTAAATTAGTTTTTTCTTCAAAACAACCATGTATTTATCTTGGAATTCCTCTGCTCTTTTAGCCAAAAAGGCGTTTTAAAGACTGGCAACTCAAACACACCAGCATCTGCTTTAAATTTTTTAGATGGAGAACATCACAAATTTTCTGAAATTCTGCGAGGATTACGGCGTTCCTAAGACAGGCACCTTCCAAACTGTCGACTTGTTTGAGGGCAGGAACATGGCACAGGTTTTGAACTGCATTCAACAGTTAGGCACTGAGGTAATTGTTTTTCCATGAACTGAATATTTACTAAAGCTACTTGATAAGGTGCTGCCATATATAAAGTAAAATGATAAAATTACCGCATTTACTTTAATGACGACCGTCACAAAGGGAGTAAGTAATCCCAATGGTTTTCCTTAAAAAACGTACTTAGTAACAGAGTGTTAGTGTTCTTGTACAAAATATAGCATTTCTTTCTAGTTCTTAGTTTTTGAATGTATTTGTTGTTGGAATGTGAATCACCTTCTCCAATACTTTCCGTTAAAAAATAAAATTCAGGCTATGGTCACTTAATATTCCCTGTAAACATTTACTATTTTTAAGAGTTTAATATTGGTTTAGTTTATATTAGAGATGAAAAACTTAAATTATTGAAATAATTGAAATGAGTAACTGATAAAATGATGTTTCGTTATTCAAAATATCTCTAACAGTTTTATAATTTAGTGAATGTAACTCCTTTTTTGCTTTTCTACTGTTTTGTTGCGGTTAATGTAGGCCCAAAGACGCAAATTTAAGGAAAAAACAATCGGTCCAAAACCAACAGAGAAAAACATTCGGGCATTTACAGACGAACAGTTAAGGGCGGGTAACTGTATCATCGGTCTTCAGGTAACGTGCCACTTAATGTAAGACATTTCTCTTTTCCTTTCTTTAGATAATTTCTTTCCCTAATTTCAGGAATCAAACCGGAAGGACACCTTAGAAGGAGTGTCAAATTGCGCAAGAACTTAGTTTTGCTTTTCAGACTAGAAATATAGGCATCGTTCTTGCAGGGACAAGTCGTCACAACTATCTATTGAATGTTGTTATATTTCTTCCCAGTTCGTCACAACTGCACTTCCTGATTTTAAATGACAAAAGTGTTCAAGCGTCTTTTCAAATCGGGTTGTAAGTATTTGTGAAGAGTTGGTAATGAATGTACGAAGCCATCGCAAGTAGTGATAGTAATATTACAATTGCTAACAGAATTACCCTGCCAGCAGAAGGTCAACTGCTCATGGTATATACATAAACTCAAACGTATTTTTAATTAAATAATTACGATACTTTCCAGCGAAAAAAGTCATAAATATACACAAAAACCAACTGAAAGATAAATATTGAAATCTAAAGCAAACATTGATTTATTTGCATATGTGCATAGGCATCTTTGTTTCGTTTGTTTTTGATCATTTCTTGCTGTCAGTTATGTTCTGTTAGCAAATTCTAAAAGTAGCAAATACTAAAACTATAGGCAAGTCGTGGGTAACTGACCCAGGTGCCATACCAATTTCTGCCAAGAGCTGGGTGGCCTACTGAGCATCCCCAGCATTTCCTCTTCTTTTTTGGCAACTTTATCGGAGAATCACTGCTGCATTCTTGCGATCGCTTAATATCGAAGTCTGCAGGAAGAAAACGTTTCAGCAGCACGTTTATACGGCTTAGTATAATCCACACTGATGACATGCATTCAGGCTCAGCGCAACAATTTTACTGGTAAGACAATTGGCCCAAAACCAACCGAGAAAAATGTGAGGGAGTTTACAGATGAACAGCTTCGAGCTGGACAGTCTATTATTGGTCTTCAGGTGACGTAATCCTGATTGACGAGTGTGGTCCTGTTTTGTTTGAAGCCTTTGGAAGATATAACCTACCCAGATACCCGTATCTGAAAACTCGGAAGTTTCAGAGTAGTAAATTGTTTTACTACCATGAAAATAACACTTGATACGTACTCAGCAAAATATTTACAAACTGTGAGTACTCTCATTAGAACCTATAAATACAGCATTTCGGAAAATCTTTCTGCTAAGTGCGTGTCATTTCGCCATAAGAGGTATGTAATTGCAATTTCAAAGGCTTTGAACGATGCTTGTGACTGGTTGACGTGCCCGCTGCTATTTGCCTCCATGTGGTATCCATGGAGACAGAATGGAATAAGAACGCTTTGTCGCTATGCTGCAGATTGATCCTGTTTAGAAAGCCAAGATGGTTTCATGCGAAAACTGTGGCGTTGAATCACTTTGCTATAAGAGAGCAATGACGCTACAAAATTAACTCATTGTGGCTTCAAAGAAAAGTAACGCCACGTTACCTGCCCCTGGGCATTTTGAAATTAGCACACTATGAAAAAAATCATGTATTATTAAGAATATAAAACGGTTTATAGACAATGGGTACATTCTTTTGGGCCTCTCAGGGAATTGAGGATCCACTCTCCAAACAGACCTGAGACGCTTCAGCAACATCGAGAAATAAAAAACACAAATTTAGTTATTTGGTGCTTATTTCAGATCAATATGTCATTGCTATCAGCAGAACTATTTTCTGTGACAATCGTTTATTGGGACATTTGTTGAAAATGTGATCTGTTTTACCTAATAAAATCCCTACACACATCTAAAATCTTCCTTGAACTAAATTTCTACTCGTAAATATCTATATTTCATATGAATTTGGACAAATTAGTTGTAGAAATGTTTACATTTCCGCCATCTTGTATCTGACGTTTCCCAGAGAAAATTTCCGAGACAAAAACCGTCTCTACATAACGAGAAATCATCCAAAAGAACCTCTCGTTTTTCCAAGAGTCTCTTGGTTTTCGGAGACGGTCCTAAAGAATGTACCAAATGTCAGTAGAAACAACCTTTTAACTTGGAGAAGAAAGATTTTCCTGTTAAAAGCAATGTAATCTAAAGAAATACGAAATCACGAGGCTATACGATGCTTGTATGCTGCTCATACCTTGCTTATACACGCTTAGAACCACCGATGACTCTGAGAGTTGAAACAGTTCAGGTGCTTTCAACGACGCAAATATGTGTTTGAGTGTTGATTTGATCCATGCATTTTGTGCTTATATTCTCGAAACAGATTTTTTTTTTAAACTCACACTGTCTTCCAGACAGAGCCTTGTTTTGTGCTGTTTTAACACCCCCAGTTGTTAAAATGTTTAAAAAATCTTTATGCATAAATGTTAGTCTATGTTTCTGATACAATACCAAGCTGTGCAACTGCGTTCTTGTTTAACAGACACGAATAAAGGTCCTTCGTTACACTTGTCCTTCAATACTGGAATCCGGGAAGGAACGGCCCTGACAAAAGGGCCTTGGACATAAGGGCCTTTCCCAAACGGCCTTTTCCAAAAGGGCCTTTCCCAAAACGGGTCTAAATGAAAAGTTGGACAAAACGGCCTTCAGAATTTTTTTCTGGATATGGTTCTCAAAATTATTTTAATTTTTTGTGTAATAACAACTCCAAAAACAAAGTTTATTGATCGGCAAGATACTGACACGCCAACATCATCCGGATTAGCGCGTGTGTTTAAACAGCAGAGTGCAGAGGGGCGAAACAAAGGACAGAGATTGTCTTTTGTGGCACAATGACTCCGAAATCTGGCATCTGAAGACAGTGATTAGAAGTAACTGAAAGAGTCTTTTGCAATGAGTAAAACATTAAGGCAGTGATTGGTGCAAACAGGGATCATGTGGTACAGTGCTTTGGAAAGCCCAAGAGAGTGATGGGGAGTAATTGAAACAAAACATCAAGGCAGTTATCTGTGAAGTTTGTTTTTTGACTTGTTATTTTATTACATATTTTATTAAATAATTAAAACTCAAAATCCTAGAAAAAATTCTCAAGGCCATTTTGTCCGACTTTTCATTTAGGGCCGTTTTGGGAAAGGCCTTTTCGGGAAAGGCCCTTATATCCAAGGCCCTTTTGTCGAAGGCCCTTCTGTCTGGATACCTCAATACTGTAATCTTCAGAAAAAAACAAACGCGTTTGGTTGAATACATTTCTTGTTGCATGAAATCCCAGTCATGTTTTGATGTTAAGTTACTGATAGAAAAGACATATCTTCTGGTCACTGCTGGTGACTGCTGTCAGCTTTGTCGCAGGAATCATCTGTGAAAAAATTCTTACTTTTGACCCCTTAACCATGACCCTTAAGTGTTCATCAGAATAATGTATAACGTTTCCTTTAGATGTAATTCAAGTCTATAAAAAGCTGAGGGGCTACACTAACGGAATAACTCATTTGTTGTCACAAAAATAAGAGAAGAAGAATGACGGTGATTTAATGTAATTGAATTTAATAATAAAATTGCGTTAATTGATTTTTAAAAGAAACTAGAGAAGATCTTAAACGTGCCAATAAAAATGTAGAAAATATTTTTTTAAGTTATATGATGCAATCCTAGATAATTGGAAAATTAACATAGTTTCAAAATCGTTCAGTTTGTGTTTCATCTTTAAATTTAGTACGTGTTTAAGTTCTAAGTTATGGATCTCTAATAAAGTTCATCTATAATCTATAGCGCTGTCTTTTATTAAGGAGATTTAGCTATCTTATAATTAAAAAAGATATATCTACAGGGCTCTGAGATTTTTCCAAATATGCATTCTAGTTTGGCCTAATTATGTAGACATGTTTTTGAGTAGTTATACTTTTATCTGTGTGCATATCCTTTAGATGCCGACAATAGGAATTTTCCAAATTTAAGTATCTTTGTTATTAGGCTGGGCTAAGATATTAGAAAATCTATATCCAAATTAATTAAATATCCCTACCTCACTTGTTAACATTTGTACTCAAGTTTATTACCGTACAGGTATTTCCAAATTCTTTAATGATATCAACATCGCAATATGTACACTTGTTTTTAAAGCGCACTGTTTTTAACGCCACAGGCAGGAACAAATAAAGGGGCGTCTCAATCTGGAATGGCCATGGGTGGTGTGCGTCACATTGCTGACATCAAGGCTGACGACATGTCACGGGAAGGTGCTGGTGTTATTGGCCTTCAGGCCGGAAGTAACAAGGGAGCCTCACAGTCTGGTGAGCTATATCGACAACATAAAATATTAAGGGCAATATCTTCCATTTATCTTCGAAATAAGGTGCTGTGCATTGTTTCTACTACAATTTTGACGAAATCAGTTATGTATGCCTGGACTACCTAGAAGGGTGGGTGAGTGTTCTTTTTTGGCTGCTCACACCGAGGTTTTACGTAGAAGGATGGGTGGGTTTTCTTGTTTGGATGCTCACACACAGTTTGTACCTAGATGGGTGGGTGGGTGGGTGTTCTTTTTTGGCTATTGACACACAGTATCTAACTAGAAGGTTGGGTGGTTCTATCTGATTCTTTGAGCAGCTACCAATGTAAAGCAATAGCATTTTCAAGTTAACACAAAAATAAAAAAGTATCAAGTGGTCCTTCTTGTGACAAGATTCGTTGAAATGGCCAAAATGAAAGTGCAAATTTTTTAAGATGCTTATTTAGAAACTGGTTCAGTTGTGGAGATACTTGCGTGAATTAATGATTAAAATTAAAACACCTTTTCTCAAAAGTGGAATTCTAGTGGGGAAACTCAAAAATTACCCAATCGTGAATTTCCAGAACCGTCGTGTGGAGAGTCATGCAATAAATCACATTCACAACGCTCACAGCTCGAATGCATTGCTTTATGTATGTGTTATAGGTAGGTTTCTATGTCTGTAGGTATGGCGATGGGTGGAGTGCGTCACGTGGCTGACATCAGGGCTGACGACTTGGACAAGTCTGGCTCCTCTGTCATCGGTCTGCAGATGGGCTCCAACAAGGGTGCCAGCCAATCAGGAATGTCTATGGGTGGAGTCAGGCAAGTTACTACCCTCCGTCTCTTCCTCAAAAAGGAAGTGTAAAAGAAACAGAGATTGGTTTCAGTGGGAGGGGGTTTTAGGATAGGATGGAGGTTTCCGGAAGAAAGGGAAATGTGAGGGAGTGGGGAAGGGAGAACTGACAATTAATTTTATCATGATTAAAAATATAACAGAAATAGTAATGGTTCAATCAGCGAATATGGTGCACGGCCAAATCATATTGTTCTCACCGGAAATGACTGTCTATTCATGTGTACTTCATATCAAAAGGCACGTAGCTGACATCAGAGCTGATGACTTGGACAAAGAAGGGCAATCAGTGATTGGTTTACAAGCCGGAAGTAACAAAGGCGCCAGCCAATCAGGTACCTTCACTTTGTCATTGTGTATGCCCAGTGCAATCCAGAAGTAACAAAGGCGATAGCTAATCAGGTAATGCACTTTGTCATTGTGTATGTTCAGTGATTGGTCTGCCAGTCGGAACTAACAAATGCACCAGCCAATCACTTTGTCATTGATGGACTTTTAATTTAAACCTTGACTGAAGAGTTGTGTCTGATTGTGCCTCGTCGTACGCTGCCGTAATGACCCCTTTAATATAACTGAAAATGGTTTGTTTCGAGAGATCTTTATTGAACTTCGGATACAGGGCTTCGCATACAGGAGATTATAAGGGTTTTTTATTTTCTGACCTATAAGCCTCTGAAAGCTCAAGGAGACTAAGTCTTCAGTAGTTTGCTCTTCTGGTAGAGATGGTAGCTTGATATGGTTGAACGTACCCATCCCGTTGTCTTACCCATGAAACCGGCCCGATAGAGGAGGACGATGTTTTCCCAGTTCCCGTTCTCTTTGCTTATCGTTCTGTCTAGGGCATGTATCTCGCTCCTTCTCTGTGAAGATGAAACAGGTCCAGTGTGGGGACTCCCCATGGTGACTGGTTTATGACCAATAGAACGGATTGGCTGGCTAGACACCACTCTGTGAAGATGACTTGGCCTATTCTAGATGCAAGATAAGCCAGGAAATTGTAACGTGAGACTGACGGGCTAGGGACAGGATCCTAAAAATTAGTTCTGATAGAGGGAGGGACCTGGTCCCCCCTTTCCTGTTAAGGTAAGCCACGGCAGTTGAGTTGTCTAGAAGGACTAGCACACTCCTGCTTCTGAGTTGTTCGGATAGTTTGGTCAATGCTATCCAAACGACCCGTAGTGCCAACCAAGTGATGTGGTACTCTTTGAGGGAGGGGGGCCATTCGTTCCTCCATACTTGACCCTGACAATGTATCCCCCATTCTCCCTGGGATGCATCTGGTTGGACTTATATCTGTAAGGGTGGGGGTTGAAGGAGGTGCCCTGGTTCATGATCTGTGGGTCGATCCACCATAAAAGGGAGGCCAGGGCAGTTTATGATACGGTCATTCTTGCCTGTAGGGATCTCCCTTGCCTCAGGGCACCTTACACCTGTCTTTGAAACGGTCTGCAATGACGACGGCCCAGGGGGACCGTTCGCTCGGTGGCTACTACAAGGCCTCGTAGGGACTCCATTGGTTGCAGCCTTACTTGACTGAATCCCACTTATGCTTTGGGAGATCTTTTGTTGTCTTTCTGCTATTGCATTCGCTAAATCTAATCTTTCTCCCAGGGCTTACTTGGGCTTTAGTTCTGACGTGGGTAGACTTACCACCAGACCTACATGTATGGCTTTGCGTGCCAGTGGCAAGGTCTGACGATGGGCTCTCTCCTTGCCTGAGTGTGCCAGGAACCAATCGTCTAGGTACTGGAACACTAGCATACTCTCTTAGCGAGCCCATGATCTGAGTACCGGGAGTTTCCGAAAAGAAGCTCCCCCCATATAAAAGCCCCGGGGCTCTTATTAGGAAACTGTTCCCAATAGAAGCCCCGGGGCTTCTATTTGGAGTTAAAATAAAGACCTGAAAAAATCGTTTCCTAATAAAAGCCCCCTCCTTCCCTGCAAGTCTTTTTAGAACTCGTGTACACTCGTAATGCAGACACGGTACACGTAATCCTTAGATGTGAGGCGAACCGCTAAACACGTTCTGCGTCGTTGCATAATCCTGTGCTTCGCACCAGGCACGCCCCCCAACCCCCACTTTACCAGACTTTTTTAGTTACTATTTTTTTGTGTGTTTTGTTATATTTTGTGCGAATATTCGCAGCATGTAGCGCTTTAATAAGAGGTTGAAGGTAAATTCTCTTTTTTCCAATTAAAACTTATCGCCAACCCCCCCCCCCCCCCCCCATCTAAAAAATAGAAGCCCCGGGGCTCTAACTAGGAAACTGTTTCCTGATAGAAGCCCCAGGGCTTCTATTTGGTTTCTAAATGAGCGCCTGAAATTGGCCAGTTTCCAAATAGAAGCCCTGGGTTTTTTTTCGGAAACCCCCGGTACCCTCATTACTTTCGAAAATATGTATGGGGCTGAGGAAAGGCCGAAACAGAGTATTAGAAACCAGAACCGTTTTGGGCTTTCTTGGAAGCCCAGAAATTGTTTGCCTGATCGGTGTATTGGAGGTATACGTCGGAAAGGTCCATAGACGTGCCCCACATCCCTCTCTACAAGCTCTCTTTTATGACCTGGGAGGTATCCATATGAAATGATGTCACTTGTAGGAACTTGTTCAGTGAGGAGAGCTCTATTACTAGTCTCCAACCCCTGGACTTTATTGAGACCAGAAAAAACCTGCTGAAAAATGTTGATTGGTTTTCGGGCATCTAATATATTGCCCTTTTCCCTTTATGTTTAAAAGCATTCCCTGAAGGGCTAGGTCTCTTTCCGAACTTTTCGGGTAAGAGGTGACTAGACGTTTTGGTGCTCGGTGATAGGTGGTAGGGGGATAGGTAGGGGGATAGGTAGATGACGTACAATCCCTCTTGAAAGGTAGGAGGTAGCCGATTTTTAGCCAACGGATTACACGGTGGGGCCCCATTTCCTCCCATTTTTGTCAAAATTTGCCCTGTCTTCCTCCTACGGGCAAGGATGCAATTGAGGCTAGCAAGTTTTTTGAGTTTACTAAAGTATCGCCGGGGGACCAGGGACTCCCTGAGCGGTACTTTGGTTGGCTGCTACCTGTTTGGTTGCGAAGACTGCCATCCGTCTTGCTTGGCTTAGTTTCTTTGGAGGGGTGGTTGTGACTGCGTGCTGGGATTTGCTTGCTCGGCAGGCTGTCGGTAAGTCCTCTTGCGTTTTGGTGGGTGTCAAAAGGAACTCCGGGACATGAGAGCGTAATAGAGAATGGCTTTCTTGGTCCACTCGTTCTATTTCTTGCGGAGGGAAGGCACAACATTCCACAGGTAGGTTTGGAGTCTGGGGGTAGCTCGCCCTGGGCTGGAATTCCCAAATGATCTGTTGGTGCTGAGAACGCAGACCCGAAGCCGTGGGTGTAACTGTAATTTGTTCATATGAGGGGGACTTTCGCTGACCATTGGAGTTCAGAGGCTTCGCGGTTTCGGGAGGGGGCGATGCCCATGCTTTCAGCAGCCTCTCCTGCTCTTCCCCATCCGGGATGTCCAGTTCGTCTACCGTCTTTGAGAAGGCATTGGCTTTGGGTTTTTTTGGACTTTTTGTCTGGTGCGGCTGCATCAGATCCTTAACTAGTGTCTATCCTAACCGGGTGGAGAATTGGTCCAGAATAACTGAGCTGGCTTTCCTCAACGTCTCTTCCACGAACTCCTGTGTGATGAAGGGGGCTGAGGAAATAACTCAGCCGATCCTGTCTACGGTCGTTTACCGTTCTGCATTTGTGTATCACCTTATAAATTGTCGGGTATGAGATCTTGGGCAAGTGTTGTACTCGCAGCGAGGTAAGCTACTGTTCCTCCGACAACGGTCGCAAACCGCGTGAGGATTACTTTCCAATGGGGGTGAGAGCACTGTAAGAGCTTGAACGGTGCGCTCAGACTGGCCGCTGTCATATCTGAAAAACAAGCAGAGAAGTCATGGGTAACTGTAAACGTTATCAGTGAACACACAGTTTGGTATGTATTACCACTGAAGGCAGCACTCTAAGCTTTATGTAGTGACCAAATGTTTTAAAACAACATTTCTTGCTATCTGTGAACGATTCTGATTCTGTTTCTAGTCAAAAGAAATGCTTGTAGGTGTGTTCTGGCCACTTCTCGTGTGCCAAACAGAGACGGGCCCCACAACGGGCCCGATTTTGGGTGCCATAGCGACATGATCTGAAAATGGGTCTATGCTCGTGGTCCTGTGACCAACATGGGCCTTGGTAGGGTTGGTTCGTTACGGTCACTTGCCATCATGGCACCCTCTTCTCATGGTCCAAGGAACGTAATGGATTTGGAGTGCCGGCATAGTACAGTGGGTGCCATAACGGTCCTCCGGCCGTCCAATAAAGGGTAATTGAAAGCCAAAACGCCCAAAAACCGCCAGAAACGCATAAAAAAAAACAATGTTTTTACTTGGACCGCGATCAGAGGTATAAAATGTGCCAAAATACGCCTGATCGATCCCATGGAGTGACAATTTAAGCAATGACTGACTATAAAGACTCAAAATAACTCCACGGCGATATGTGCTGGAACCAGTACATAAATCTCGATTTTGTAGCTTGTGGTGGAGAAGAGAAGCACACTTCCCGGGACTAAATAAAGGTATCACCGTAACGTGGAAACTCAACAACTACCAAAACGAAGTACATGAGCTGAAAATATTGCTTATCGTGAACGAATTTTATACAAATTGCACATAGAGACAAATAAGTCCTTTGGTATTAAAATAAACTACTTTTAAACAAATTCGTACCTTTGACTAGTTCCCAAAGTACCTTGGACTAGTTCCTAAAGTTTGCGGAGCACACAGAATGGCTTTTGTTGGTAGCACCACGCTTAAAGGGAATGACCAGTGACATAATATCAGAGGATTCCCTCTTTCTCATTGGCAGATGGATGGAGAGTGGAATATGCCCATTCTAACTGCAAGAAAAAGTTTCATTTCTATTGCGTGGTAAGACTTAACCAAAGGGAAACCCACCTAAAAATGGAGATAAGAGAATTCAAAGCTTTTGGGAAGTAACAGGCCTTATTTTTTGTAGGTATGGCGATGGGTGCCGTTCGCCATATTGCTGACATCAGAGCCGACGATATGGATAAGCTTGGAACTGGGGTGATCGGACTTCAGATGGGCTCCAACAAAGGTGCTAGCCAGGCAGGCATGGCCATGGGTGCTACGAGGCATGTCGCTGATATTAAGGTAATGTTGTCTTTGCCGGATTATGGTGTGGTCCATTCCCATTTGGTCTGCAGCCACAGACCACCCATGCCCTGTAAATTTTGGTATACTTTACCTGAAGTGTGTGTACTTAAATGCCTCATGTTTATAACGAGTATCAGTGTAAGATAACCTTGACCGTCGTTTTGTTATCACCCTTTAAAAAGGACCAATGTTCTAAAAATTAGTTTATTAACCTTTTCCTAAATTTCAACCAATCCCAGAAGGAAAACTTGTGGTATAATGAACAATGTGTGTTGTTTTAATCCCCGTTTTCTCTTATGAGCAAAGTGAGTTACCATTGCCCAATCTGTTGAGCACATGTGAAAACATCGGATGTGCTTGCATGCAAAATCTGTATTCACCCAGTGGTCCTGTGTACAGAAACCAACTGTCTGGATACCGGATATGCGCAGTCGTTTTCTGGAATGTTTAGAGGGACACAGTGGTTTTAGTGCGATATATCAAAAGGCCATTAAATTAAGGATGATTTTTCCCTAATAGGCTATTTTTTTGTCAAAGTTTTGCCAGAAATGCTGACCGTTTTTTCGTATTTTTCTAAGCGATTTCCTTTTTATCGTGGACACGGTCATCGGTGCTACCAGACCAAATACTGAAGGGCTTCCGATTCATATTGATTATCAAGATGGCAAAATTTCATATTAAACCGTCTATGTGAGACGTATGGAACAGTGTTAAACAAGAAAATTTCCAGAAACTTTGCAACCCCTCTTCCCCTTACCCCCACCCCCCCAACTCCACCCAAAAAAACTATTTTGCAAAAGGGTATATATTATGTTTGACAGTCATATCCTGGCTGAATAGCATGCAAGCAAATCTGTGTTGTTATTTTCTCCCACACAGTATTAACATATCCCCCTCCCATGATATCCTTGACATTGTGCGAACAGGTTGAAGGCGGTTCAAAGGCAGGTCAGGGTGTGATCGGGCTTCAGATGGGTACCAATAAAGGCGCCAGCCAGAAGGGCATGGCAATGGGCGCCACGCGCCATGTGGCGGATATCCGTGCGGATCAGATGGATCAATCCAGTTCCGGAGTCATCAATCTGCAGTATGGTACCAATGTGGGAGAAAGCCAGTCCGGTATGAAGATTGGCGGAAGGCGACATATTGTGGATTAAACGACACGAAAATCCCGCTTCCCTTTTGTTGCTATGGAAACTTAAATATACAAAATGTCGGCAAATGCAGCTAACGTGCTATTGTGGCATCTTCAATTGTACTGTGGCTGATTTAGAATACAAGGCTGGGCTCTTGCTGTTGAACTAATAAAGATCAAATACGATTAGTGTGGCGAATAGAATTTTACAAAAGATCAAAGTGGCATTTTTAATATAAAACAGCTAAAGTTTTGGTATGGTGCTCCTAGAATATATTACATGTGCAATAACTTTTTATTTGCTTATGTCTGAAGAAGGAAGACAAATTGTATATATGAGCAGCAAATTTCTATGTTTTCTGAAATGTCTTGTTTGTAAATGAATGTACCGTCTATGTAGTTAGCTTTGATGTATGTTTTATATATATAAGTTTAGAGATAAATGTTTTCATAGCTCTGCTTAACGATTTTAGGGCTCCCCGTTTTGCAACATGCAGAAATCGTGTATATATTTTAGCGGCCATTTAACTGGTGCATATTACTTAATTCGCATTTATTTATTTAAAAATTGTCGTACCGGTTTGGACAAAACTGATACTTATATTTTAACTCCCTGCTTTCGCCGTTTGCTTTGCCAGTAACGTTCTATAATTTTAATTCATATCAATTGTGACAGAATATGGTAAATTTAAAACATAGCTTTCTTTGTGTTATCCCAGAACTCGGTCTCACGAGACACCACCCTCCAGTCGTGCTGTTATCCTTTTTCTTCCTTCATTTTAGCAAACAAATTTCGTTGTTTTTCTTTTTAACATCAAGCATCTAATATTAGAACGGTTGTTAAAACGTATTAAAATAAAAAGTTTTGGATAAAATATATGCTTGTTTGCTTGTAAAAAAAGATGTTCGCATATTTTTCACCCTTCTATCAATATTAATCTTTAGCCCCGACTTTTACAGAAAGCCAGCGCACCTTGTGACATTGATTTTGACTAAATATGAATACGGCCGCAAGGCCGCCATTTTACAGGCGACTACGATTCTTTGACAACACAATCGCTATCATTTATATTGCGCCCATTAGGTTTAAAACTACTGAATGCAGAACAAAGTATTATGTAGCTACAACTAAGACAGCAAATTTTAATCACACGCTTCATTGAACAGGTAATTTCTTTGAAAAACTTTTAAAACCTATCAAACTTTTAAAAACTATCAATGCTGAACATTTGCTGAGTTTAGTTGCTGAACCGAGATGAAGCGACGTTGTTAAACATGTTTCCGTAGTTGTTATATCTTTATCCTTCTAGCAGTTCTCGATGGTGCAAACTTAAGGTTCTTTACATTCTAAGGTTGGGTCGTAAAGTTAGGTTCGTTAGGTCGCATGGGATTTAATCAAGTCTGATGATGCAGTGCTTTGCAGAAGACGAGACATGATTTCACTACCAAAACACAAAAGTATACGAAATGAGCAATGTATTCGTCCTGACTGAGAAGTACTAAGGCTCGTGACTGTTAAAAAATTCCATGTAGTTTTACCGGGCAACACACCTGAAGGGAGAAAGTCTGACGGGAAAATGTGTAGAACGGCGTGAATCCCTGCAGTCTGTCTTCGGGGCACACACCAGTCATTCCTTTTTGACTCGCTCCCTGACTGTAATATTAGCGCACCCCCCTCCACCTCCCCCCAACCTCCGCCTCCCTACCATCAGTGCGTAAGCACTTTATGGATGACCCTTTAGTTCAGACATATGAGATGACGCGTGGGTATATGGGTGGGGGGTGTGGCGGGAGGGAGGGAAAGATAGAGAAAACTTCAGCAGGAAAAACCTCAGCAGCGTGTACAGCATTGAATGTTTGTTTTATCATTCATTGTGAAAATCACCTCCGTGGCATAATTGTTTCCCTTGCCCCAAAAGTATTATAGGAAGAAATCTACTGTTAATGTTGAACGACTCAAGATTATACAGAGTAAAAACAACAAACTAGGTTTTGAGCTGAAAATACACATCATAAAATTGTCATTCGAAATAAGTCAAATAATCGGTTTTTATTTCTTCAAAAGGCTGACGATATGTCAAGCGAGGGGGCGAGCGTGATTGGTCTACAAATGGGCTCTAACCTTGGTGCAACGCAGGCCGGTATGAGCATGGGAGGACAGCGCCACGGGGCCGACGTCTATGCGGGGCCCATGGACTACAGGAGCACAGCCGTGATTACTCTGCAGATGGGGAGTAACAAGGGGGAGACCCAATCCGGCATGAGTATGGGCGCACCGAGGAACATTACCAGCTAAACTGGAAGTACTCAAAAACGGGCGTCCATTTTTTGTACAGCTATCTCCAAGCTTAAAGTTGAAATAACATGAATTTATTATTTTGCTTAGCAAAGGTGGTGACCCGAGGATCGCACAATCACACAGAGGTGACGCGTTTCAGTTGCCTACGCAGAATATATATATTAAATAAGAACCTATAGTTTCTCTGTTTATAGAGCTTTTGAAGCTACAATTTTGTTTACAATGAATTGAGATGACATTGTAATCGAACATTTTACGCAGTTTAAGATTGCAGTTATTGTATAATATATATGTACTCGATTTTTTAAAGAACTGTAGTGTCAAACACCCACCTTCCTTAATATTAAGCAAATTAAAAAAATTAATTAAAAGTTTGCGATGTTTTGCTTAAAATGTGTATCCATTTAAGATTTATTTCTTTTCTATATGAAGCGGAAATATGTATTATGTCATAACAAATGATGTGTTACAAAGGATTGGTTTAAATTCGATGATTTATCTTTAAAAAATTTTGTTTTGTTGCAACGAAATACTGAAGTAGAATCTGAATTTCTTATGAAAATCCTTAATAAGTAATCTCCACTTATTATCTGCGTGCATTATATCGGGTGTAGGAAAAAATGGCACCGGAAAAAATGGCACTTTTGAACATACAGAAAAAATGGTACTTTTGTTTTTCATCACAAACGTTGAATAAAAAAATAGAATTTCAGTTAAAAAAAGAATCATTTCATATATCAATGACCAATTTTTAAAAGTTATACAAACAACTCGATACACATTTACTTTAGCACGTGATGAATTTTTACGTAACGTTTTATCTATGGAAATGTGTAATAGTATTACTCAGTGAATTATGTAAATTGTACACAGTATACTTGAAGTATACTTGAAGAGAACATTTTTATCTTAACTATGGACCTTGTAATAAATAAATGAAAATTAAGTGAAATTTGATTTACAATTTTATGTAAAATATGTAATAGGCAAGACTTCTCTATTGCTAAAGTATGAAGTGAAGTAAATAAAATATTAGAAAATGTAAGAAACAAAGGTGCCATTTTTTTCCGTTATTTCAAAAGTGTCATTTTTCCTGGTGCCATATTTTCCAGTGCAATTTTTTCCGGTGCCATTTTACCAGTGCCATTTTCCCGGGCACCGTTATATCAGTGTATCTAGGTGTATATAGCCTTGTAGTTGCGAAAAATGTCATTCTTGGCACGCTTTTTTTACTGATAAAAATAAAGTACACAGTTGCAGCTGAACGATTAAGTTATTGGGGTAGGGAAGAATTTCTGTTTTATGGCATTTTTTATTTTTTTCTACCCTTAAACACAAGTTTTACTGTTTCTGTATTAGCTCCTATAATTTTGGATTCAGATTTGCTGATAAACAGATCTCTTGCATTTTCTGAGTTCATGCACATATTCTTTTCCCATCAGACCATTCTCTTTGAAATTTAACGTGTGTGCCATTAAGCTGAGAGGGAAGCTGCTCAACAATGACAGGAGAGTCTTTCTTATACAGAAGAACCTGGTGCATTGGGAAAGCGTTGGACTGAATTTGTCCGGCTTAGCAAGGCATCCAGATTACTCATGTCACACGATATTAGCTTGTTTTGTTTATTAATGAACCATATTGTTGGTAATATGAGCAATCTGCCACTACCAAGCGGAAGTCAACTCGCCAACCCCCCTCCCACCACCCTCATCACTCCGCGTTCTAACCCACAATTTTGCAGAGGTGGCAAAGAACCCCGACCCACAGATTCTCACTATCATTTAGTCCGCTCATGGAATGTATTGAAGTTTAATTGGATTGAGTGATTAATTACAGTGCGTAAGAAACCGGTCGGCATGAATTGCAAAGAGCAGTTGGGCATTACAGACCGTAATGTTTATTTGAATTCTATGCTGAATAGACAGTGTAAAAAACAGAACGAAACTTTATTTTTCGGTTACTACGCCCATCGCCCCCACCCACCAAATACCAGACCGGAAAACCCCACTTCTAAACATTAAAGGGAAATGCGGGTATCTCACCTACAATTGGCATTTCCTTCATACTTTCACAGTTTAATACTTTTAGGGTATACATTCAAAACGTAAGGGGTATGGGATGGGGGGAGAGCTGGGGGTCTATGCCACATAATTTCCAAATAGGTCCTTCACCTAAATTTGGGCAATTAAGTTTCCTATTTTCAATTTCAATTGTTTCCACTTTCAGGTTCGACAATTTAGTTAATTCCTCTGACAATTCGAATAAAAACTGGACCATTTTCGCCACCGGTACCGAGTAGCGAAAATTAAACTTAAAATTACGATGCCGAAGGCTTAAAATTTTACAATTCCTTGTAGATCGTTGTTAAAAGCAATGCCACGTTGCCTGTTCCACCAGAACTCTACGTAACACAGCTTTTGGCATATATCCCAGTAAACATTCCCAGTCGACAAAATGTCAACGTTTTTTACAGAACTTTGAAGAGACGCTGAATAAGAGACGCTGTGTAGACAGTAATTGTGGGCACCAAAACACACACTTTATCAACATTAAATAGGCGTTGAATATAAAACACTGTGTTAACGTTGCTTTTAGTCAAGAACATTCTCCAATGTTTCATCAATGGCTTTGTTGCAACGTTGAAAAGACTTCCGAAGTCAACGATTTGTGTGTAAGAAAGTCGATTTCGGAGAGGGAGAGATAGAAGAAAATAACTTGTTCACGCGTTTGGATCTTTTATTTTGGGTGCGCTCCTATCGTTAATATTAACTATTTTCTCATTTTCTCAGCATGCGCTCATCAACGTTAACTGCAAAATAAAACTGACACAATTAAAGCACACGCTACAAACACGGTTCAAAAACATTCCATTAAAATCAATAAAGGTATTCTCAATGCAAAACGAATTATCCATTATAATACTAAATAAACAAGTACTGAACGCTATTGTTGTCATTTGAAATCAAGTCGTTGAAATGTGAAGACATAAGAAAGGCAATTCTAATTTTTCACACGGGTTTCAGCTGTGTATGTAACCCTTGACCAGAGGTAAAAAGAAACAGCAACAGAAAGGTTTGTATAAATTTTACCAAAACTATTTTGGCTCCTCTCCACAACTTTCTAAATGATGTTAAAGGTATCCCAATTGTTGACACACGTGTTTGCAGTCGGGTATATTAAACATAGAAATTTCTTCTTCATGGATCCTGAGCAACTTCCGAGACCTACTTGCAGGGCTATTTCAGGGCATGAAAGGGATGAGGGGCTAGCTAATCCAGTGAGAGGCGAAATCTGTAGCCCAATCACAAATGGCCTTCCCCACACATCGGTGGAACACGAGGGCATAAGCTTCAAGGTAGGATAAAATCTTTATTATCACGACATAAATAAATCCGGAAACACAGCTGTTAGGAAACCCATTAGGCGATGGTAAAACAGTTCACCTATCCTGTCTGCATATGTAATACGGGAGGAAACACTGGGTGAGAGATCCTTCATATCTTCATAATTCAATGCACCTTTTGTTCTATCGCCTTTTATTACAGATGGCACATTTTAAAATAAAAGTAGCATTCTACTGACGAACTGCTCAATATGCATTGAATTCTTTGGAAACATTTTAAATTCAACTTCTAATTTACATAACAATAACAATAAACCAAGATGAGAAAACACTTAGAAATGGACAGTTTCTGCATTGTGTGTATGTTGAAAAAGCGATGACAGATGTCCGGATCACAACTAAAAACAAACCAATCATGTTATCGCTCGCCGAAAATGTAAGCCATAACAGTTCGCTTTGAAAACAAACCAAAATAAGGACTTCAAATATGGGAAAGTCAGAAGTGCACTAGTATTTTACCGCTTAATTTTGGAAAATATGCACCAAAAACTGCTCTTGATGGGATTGCTAAAAAGAAAGCAAAAATTTCGAATACATGAGTGTCACACCTGGAGACCACGAGACAAAAATAAAGATGAAAAATTTCAAAGCACCATTAAACTTCAGTGCACAAAGAATAAAATTTATTGACAAATGAAACAATTCAAGTAAACTTCGCGAGTTATCTTTATTTATTTGCACATATTTATAGCTTATCAGGAAACATTAATGACATGCAAACCTTAATATATAATGCATACTAAGAACACACTAGGCAACGACAATTAAATGTCAAGCTCGGGTAGCTTAAGGTATATACCACACGGTGGTTGATGAAGGAGCCTCGATTTGATAAAATATTTCAATTTCAAAACAAATCTCTCGTATAAGAAATTGCTACTTTACTAAACCTTTTCTACTAACCGACACTAGCATATATTACTCTGTTATTAAATCGTGCACTAACAAATAGACTTGGTAAAATTTGCCACCCTCCCCCACCCCCACCAAAAGTGATGGTTTTCTATCCCTGATTCTTGCAAGCATGACGAATTGCTATATGTGATTTTCCCTTATTACAAAGGATAAATGCTTTGTAATATTATAGCACAAACTCTGCATGATAAACTGGATATCACTACTGTCAATGCCTGAATGCACGCCTTATGTGTTTACATACACACAGCACTGACTATTATTGTTAATGCCTGAATGCACGTCTGATGTGTTTACGTACATACAGCACTGACTAGATTAAGTAGGACTATCATTTTGAATTTATTTATATTGTACAAGTATCATTCAGATCGGAACCTAAAAAGAGGATAGTTGTACACAAATTGCATAATATGTATAAAACACATAAGGAAAATGAAAAGCTTAAAGCGTCAAAAGCTGTAATATAATTTCTAAATGCCGATATGAAACAACGGCAATTGCAATTTGGTCCTTTCGTTAACTGCCCTGTAAATGGCCACTATCCACCTGTTATCGAATTCCAACATCTTGTGGTAATTATGTAGTTGCAACGCGGTAACCACATGGCAACAATATTAAGAAAATGCATAACATCTGCCAAAGACATTTTTGACAAAATAAATGTTGATCAAATAAGAAATAAATTATAATATCCATAAAGAGTAGTGTATATACAAATACTGTATGACATTTAGTGGATAACACATAATAAATATAGTCATTAGCAATTGCCATTTTTGTCATTTTCCGTAAGGTTCTTCATACTGATAAAGGAGACGTGAAATTTAAAGTTTCATGAATATCTTTACTAAAGTACAATTTGTTAAATTTTGATTTTAGAGAAAAACTTTAGTAATTTTAGACGCCTCTTACCGCATTTAAAATGCCACTATCGACTAATAGCTGAAGAGAAACTGGGTGGTTATGGCAAAAACATGTTTATACCCTTTGGCTTATGTCCATTCTGTTCTAGCTATTTCATAAGTTTACCGTAACAATACTAGCAAATTGCAAAGTTGTATTATGCAGCATTTCTACGATTTCTAATAACAAGGAATGTCAACAAAAATTCTATTCTACACGGTGTCTTCTTCCTTTGTTGATAATCTGCTGTACTGACTTCCTGACCGGCTTCTCCGAGTCTCGGACAAGTATGCATCACAATCGTTGCGTGTTCTAGTGCTCTCCCATTTGGCTACCAGTCTGACTGGTAAACATAGGAGTCCTGCTATAGCAATAAGCCCCCCGCTAACCCAGAATGATATTGAGTAAGAACCGGACCAGTCGTAAAGGGCACCTGTCATGAACATAAAAAACAGAACTATATAACAGAAAAATGCAACAAATAAAAAAGATCAGACTGTCACATTATTTATTTTGATTCTGATTTCTAGTTTAAAAATCTTTATAACATATACGACGTTTATTTATGGAATAATTATGCCATATCTGTGAATACAGTACCAATTGGAATATGAAAATCGACATAACCTTACCACATATTGGAGATCCAACGAGAGAAGCAATGCCTTGGAAGAGCAAAAGGATACCAAAGGAATTGGAAAGTTTCTGCACGCCAAGAAGTTCGACCAATACAATGGATCGCAGTGCAATGAACGCAGCTGAAACACGCAAGATAACAATGATAGAAAAAAATTGAAAATCCAACAGAAATATATGATAGTGTAACAGCAGTTACATGACCATCCTGCAATTGGGACCTCTTTCCAAATAGGACCACTTTCAAATAATTCCGTTTAAGTTGCTTTCAATCACAAGGCCATCCCTCCACGCTCACTAAACAGGGTCGCCATCCTATGTGATAAATTTCACATTATAACATGGAAGCATATTAGATAGCATCGGTGATGCAAACCATGCTACAAATATTCAAAGGAACACGTTATTTAGTGATAAGTTTGGACTGTAAATAAAAATGAAAGTTTCTTCTTCTTGCTAAGGTACAAACAAGCAACCACTTATTAGTTTTGTTTTCCATTTTGTATCAGAAACATGTTGATTCGATGACAATCAGAAACTAGTTGTAGCTCGCATTAAGACCTCATCAATTTGCCAAATATTAGATCTGTTTTAAGCGTCTTTTTGCACATAAAAACGACAGAAACGTGCTGTAGTACAAAGCACAAAATTGATATTTAGGTAAATATGTTATCTATCCATTTCTTAATTTAAAAATACCGTTAGACGTATGGCCACTATAACACGTGTAGCTTATATGAGGAACTACTATGAGTAATGTATCTCGAACTTTTCATTAATGGATATTGGTTTGCAGTGCTTTCAATGATTTGGTAAAGTTGATGCTTCAGGAAAGAATCTTTCAGAATTTAGAAATATTAAGGTCTAGAAGAAAAAATAAAAATTTTATGAAACTCGTGAATCGGTCTTATGTGCCATGACTCTTTAAAATTAAAAGCGAAACCACTTGATCATCTGGACTACTTAATGTTATTCGAAATTAAGAGTTTTTTTTCGTTTTATTTAATAGGTTAACAGTCCTTACATCTGAAAATATATGGCAGATCTATTGATAAAATAACACCTTGAATTATTGATGATTGCAAAGATTAAACACGGCAAAAATGTTTATCAAAGCCTAGATCCTGTTTATCGTTAACATATATTTTAATTTTTATTTAGAAATAAAAGCTTAAAGATTTACATCAGTGGTATAATACCATGCGAAGTCAACTGATTCCATTAAACACTGTGTCGATGGATCGAAGTCGGATAAGTCGCGCTCAACGTCGGAGTAACGTCGGGTTTTGCTTGTTTATAGAAACCGAAACGTTTACAGTTTGACGTTATCTGACGTCTAATCAGCGTTGTGTCTAATCTGCTCTCGATCATGTACAGAGGCCGGCAAGGTGACGTTGCATAGACGTCGGGAATATATATATATAAATATATATATATATATATATATATATATATATATATATATATATATATATATATATATATATAATCACTGTCACAACAATCACAACCATAATGTGGACACTGCTCCGTCAAAGTACTCTCATGCTCGGATCATTTGGATATGTATGAATGTATGTATGGATTTTCAAAAGGAGGTTATAGCTTTAGTTGTGAGATCGGCGTCTTTATAATGTTGACTTTTCAACGTGTATCAAACGTCGATCGGATTTTGTGTTTTGAGCCTGGCAACAACAGTGGGTGTGTACAAACCGACCTGGTTAATACAGGTAATTGGACATCGTAAAGTAAAGCACTTGAAGAAAAACTAGTGTCCCAAAATATCTTCCCTGGGACAGTTTCTTATAACCGATTAAAATAGTCTAGAATAAAATATATCAAAATTTTTACTAGATTTTGGACTGGGTTCTTGTGGAAGTGTTGCAACTATATTACTTAACAATATTATGGTCACATATTATGGTCCCCAGGAGACGATTGATCGGACTCAAACGTCAGATTGGCACCATCCCAACGCCTCGAAGTCGTTCTGACGTCAGAAAGCGACCAGTTGTCTTCTGGGATATTTTAGACAGCTAAAATATTTGGTTATATGTATTGTTCAATTGGAAGCCAATGAAGATCAATAGTGATAAGAGTGATATACTGTCTTATGTTATTTGCTTATCTTAGCCTGGATTAATGATGTTGTACTACTTGCTAAAGTAGTCCAGGTGAGAACTCATAAGTGCATCATCAAGGGTCTTGGTTGAATTCATGGTTAAAAATTTCCTGGATGGGTTTCGATTAAAAGTAACTGCCGAATTATACCACGGAGTCTTTAGAACGGTCACTTTGATCACCGACAGATATCGGTCTGTTAAAAATGTTTTATCATCATTCGCTTAAAGAAATATATTCAATTTCACATGTCTTAATAGTGGAGGCTGTCTTTAATAATGCAGGCTGTATTTTCTATCACCAAGTATACAATTGTGTGTAGTCTGCATGAAACTATAGTCGAGACCAAGTCAACGGGTAATTTCTCTGAATATGCTCTATATATGAAAAAGAAAGGGACCCACTATGGATCATTGAAGAGCTCCGAAACGTGCAGCACCGTCTGCAAACTCTTCATAATGGACTTTCATTGTCTAAATTCTTTCCATCAAATGATTTGATGCACGGCACTTTAAAGATTTGTAATTTCATTCTTAACAGTTGCTCAATCAAGTATGCCGCGTGGGTCTAGAGAGGATAAGGCATGGTAAGGGGTTCTATCCTATTGTGTATTTTAAGGGGGCTTAACCTGAAGGGTACTGCTCCGGAGGGATTATAACTCACAGGAGGCTAAACTTACCAATACATGAACCAAACACTGCACAATATATGCAGATGATAAGATAGACTTTGATGAAAGGAACCAGGCACGTGGCTAGTCCGGCAATAATCAAGGCGCAGTTGTGGATCAATATACAGTCTGCCCATGATCTGTCCGATAACCAACCGGCTACGATCCTTCCGATGGTGTTAAATAAACCTGCAATGTGGACAATGCAAAACAAGGATTTAAGCATTGTTTTAGACACGTATTCCAACATTTTTGCATTTTGTCGACCTATTGCTGCTGGTATATATATATATATATATATATATATATATATATATATATATATATATATATATATATATATATATATATATATATATATATATATATATAATGGTTATTATTATATACTGTTATATATTATATATTGTTATAAAACACTAAACCACGAAACCAAGCTAAAGAACACACTACTAATGAACTAATACTGCATTAAGTATTGACAATGTGTTAAGGCACTCAAATAAGACCAGTCAATGGAATACACCTCTCTCATCCACTAACCAATCGACTATTCAATGTATGGCAAACGCAGAACTTGGTAACCAAGCCTTGTCAGGCCAGCTCCAGGTTCCAAAACGGGCCCAATCAAAGCGTATCTACTAACAAAGTACACATCCACTATCCCCTTTTCTGGAGGAAAGAACAGAGTACCATACTGACAAGCCTTTCTTGAGCTTACGTCAGGCCTTGCGAACACTAAAGCTGAGATAGATCAGTTGCTTGGTCACTGAACCAAACTAGAACACGGAGTTCCTCACACTACGAAATGAGAGAGACACGAGAGAGATCACACACGCAACACACAGCATAGAACCCAGCTAACGACGACCTTGATTCTGGCCTTTCTTGCTTTTGCCAGAACCGTTCCCGGTCTTGTCCTTACTCTTGGTCTTCGGTTCAGTACAACGGATAAGGGTAAGTTAGTGACGAATGATTCAACTGCCACGAAATGGCCCGAAGAACACATGCCCGACAGCTCGCACTGAGAACAGTTCTTGGTACAATATTTAATGAAAGAGTTCGAAGACGACCAACAACCCGTTTTAATATATCTGACAGGGACACACTACGCAAAGCCCGAATCGAATTGGCAGCCTGCATTACTTGGTGGACTTTAACGTTGCAACGATCCATAAAATCGATTTCTGACTGAGCTTTACACAGGTAGGATAACACCTTTAATATAATTGGAAATGTGTTGTGCTCAGACAAATCCTTATTACAATTCGGCATAAAAGAAATAATCACAGCCTTCTTTAATCTACTGAAATGAATTTCCCATCCCGACAGAGACGCCGAACGCCCTCGCTGATGGGTGGATCGGAATGTGTGGGTATGCATCCGACAAATCGATGAACATAACCCACAGGACCTTGCCTAAGGACTCCCTTATGATCTGAGCTGTGCCCATCTGACAGAGGAATTGATTTAGGTGGACAGATCGATGACCAACTGCCAACCCCACGCAGCTGGGTGGTCGTCAAGAGGTATAGGTGATATGCGACTTTGCTGGTCGAGTTCAAATGGCAGTAACCTTCTCTGAGCCACAGTACAAGTTTCTTTTGCTCTTTGGAGCACCCATCTCTTGCCAAGCTGGTGAGAACCTGCATAGCCTGCCCCTAATGGGCAAGGATGCCTTGGAGGACTTGTAAGCATCTGTACTTTCTAGGTTTTAAAAAGTATTGCTTAGGGAACGAGGTTTTGGACTGTGCGAGGTACTTTAGTTGTTATCTGCTGTGGAGGTATCTGGCCGTTGTCGGACAGCTTGGCCTTCTTCGGAGGAGAAGCCCATGCACTATTGTTGGGCATAGACCTTGCCTGGTTCGTCTGCTATGGACGTCTACACTTCTGAGGCCGTGAGTGGATGAATCGCTGTGGCCCTGAGGGTTAACTTCTGCGATAATATATATACTGGTTAACTCATGTTTAACTTTTTCTTTTTCGGTAGGAAACAGTTCTCTCTGCTCCAGAATAGGGATGGCGAAGCTCTCGAAGGCCTTTCACATTTGACCAGCAATGCTGTAAAAAGGCATCTTAGAAAAGCTATTGAATGGTAAGATACGTCGATATCTTAACCACGTCTGTAGTCGCCAACGCCAAGCACTCTAGGAGCTTGGTAGCTGCCGGGTCCGTCACTCCTACATTTTCAGGATATTCAGCGTATGATCTTGAAAGGACATAATGTTCAGGTCGTGCCTCACTGAGCCATCAATCACCTTGGCGTCCCTCTCGATCAACGGGATATTTGAGTGGCTTTGCGGGGATGGCATCCACACCCTGCATTTAGTTGACTGCTCCAGGGGGTCCAAGGAATAAGATCGTTGGCGGATCGATAAGGACCATGTCTAACAGCGCAGTGCTTTGATTTGAGAAACCAAGAAAGCACTCTACTCTCGCATCCATCTAGACACTAGGACATCCTGCAGCGTACAGCTATCGCGTTGGTCACACCCTCACTGATGTTAAACGCAATCAAGGAATGAGACGTCAGCCAGATCAGTGGGACATCTCTCTCTCTCTCTCTCTCTCTCTCTCTCTGTGTCACTGGAGACCCACACTCGGCTGCCGCCAGCCTGACGATCTGTTGGATCGTGTCCCTGCAAAGGACATCTTCGGGAGCTACTGACGCAACCGATGGTGACAGTGACTTTTTCTGGGCAGACGAGAAATTCGTAAGTGACGGCGTGCGTATCGGATAAAACCCCCCATCTCCCACACTCTGCAAAAGAGAGATTGACCTGATGGGGGTAGACCTGAGGACTCACTTTCTTTATTGGTTTCGGACGCACGCTTGGTCTCGGTTGTCGTGGTTCCTAGGCTGGGAAATTTTGATCAAAACACTCACAGAAAATGAGACTGGTAGTATAGGTGGCTCATCTGGTGGGCGTGAAACCGTGGCAGAGGGTGTGGGTATGCGCTGTGGTTATCCTCCTTCATGACAAATGCCTTTGCAATTCTTGAATTTACCTCTGGAGTTGTGCTTGCATTGACAGGAACGAAAATATATTCAAGGAGTCTGTTTTCGATTGGCCCGGACTATCCAGGCTCGTGAAATACGTTCTAAACTCTGTATCGGTCACAGTCACAGCATCCTTTGTCGATGGAATAGAAATCGGAGACAAGAACTCGCCCTTCCTGGATAAAGTTTTCCCTCGTCTTGGTGTGACGCCGCCCAGGTTTTGTCAATAATGGAGCGTTGACCAGTCGCCGTCAGGTCTAACTCTCCCGCTTTTTCAGAAGAATAAGCGACCTCGCCTTGGGCAGAGTATCGATGACAGAGATTGTACTTTACGGTGCACTCTACACTTAACGTTCATAGTCCTTAACTTTTTCAAAGCTTCCCAGTCCCCAGAGGGATAAGTGCGCACACTCAAAACAGGTGTGAAGTGGGTAATACGGATGTCTTGATCTCTCCTGCATTTATCGCAGAGATAGGGGTTGATGACCAAAGAAGGATGAATGCAAAGAGTCTTGCTTCTGTCATCTCTGGAACAAAGCGAAAAAAGAGAGTGTGTAAGTAACCGTTCGGTGCAGATCACACTGAATGGATGTATTCGGCAAAGCTAATCACAGTTCAATGGTTGGTACTTGAAAATAACTAGCCTGTATGAACACAGAAGCGACGTGACCCAGACTAAGACGCACCGAAGCTTGATCACAGAAAGAAGGCCTGGGTGTGTGCCTGGTACTTGATACGTAGACCAAGATCGGTGCTGTGACCCAGCACCAAGCCCAAAGTAAGACTCAGGTACCTAGAGGGTACTTTGCACCAAGGTCGTTCAGTACTCGGTAGCGAGACAACACCATTAAAGCCTTGGTATGTAACCGCTGGTACTAGGAATCCGTAAAGTTTAAGGGCATCAGAACTGGCCAGTAAAACTGCTTCTAGCCTAACGGAACTTAGCACAACTCTTGATTTACAGGTAGTCTACCAGGAAGCACGACGATACGCAGCAGGGTCAATATGTGACTCAGACGCGCAAGTAGCTTGAGATCAGGACAGACAACAGCAGTCGAAAACTAGAACCTCACTTCGCCAGCGAAATGTTAAACACTTGACAAAAATTAAAACGCACAAATACTTCCTTCAGTGGGTTATTTCTTGAATAATATATTGCAAACAACACAGCCTGAATACGTCTTATAAGCCGAGTAGTGTTTGGTTTCTGTTGACTTAAGGTTTTATTGACTGATCTAGCATACGCTGCGTTATCTATTTACGCAGTGAGAGCTCGCACAAAGCTCACTAAGCAACTGTGTGTGATGTGGGTTAAATGCTACGCATTTACTTGCAAAAAATACACTCTTTTCACATGGCGTTTTAACAAAGAAAACGAAATCAAAGACGAAAATAAAAAGTGACATGCACATGTTCAGATCAAGCTCTTCATAAGTCCCAAGTTTCATGGTGGTAGGGCCCATAGTGTCAGAGAAGAAGAAGACATAAAAAATCGGGAAAAGTGTCAAGAAGAAAAAAAAGGGACGAATTTTGCTCGCACAAATTCATATAACTCTTGCAAGCCAAAGGCTTGTCAAGTGTTAATTACATGTGCTCTTCAGTGGGTCGTCAACCAGTGGAGTGCAATTCCGGAACAGCCCCATTTTCTAAAAAAACGCGGATAGTTGAATGAAAATTACCAAATTACCCCCATTTTAAAGAAAATTGGCATTCCGCTCGGACCGCGTCTGGCCTCAAATTATCCTCCTTTCTCCTCGTATTTGGATACACACGGTAGCACATATAGGACCAAGTGGGCCCCCCTTACCAGAAGTGCACTCGCGAAGATGAAATCTCCAAGTACGGTGAGTGTGTTACACTCACACTTCAACCCCAGGTGGCATATTATCCAACGAAAAAAAGTTTTAAAAAATCAAGATAAACACCTTCTAGCTGATAGCAGCAAGAAAAATTGGCCCTTGCCTAAAAACGCGCGTGGTTGGTACCGCACGCAAAACGTGAATGAGGCTTGGTACTAGGGTACCATAGATTCTGACTGGCTGAGATCTAGGCAGGGACTATTCGAGTCATTATGAGAAAATATTTGTTTTGCGTTGCGTGATTCTTTTGAATTTCCATGAGAAACCCGCATAGAAGTGGGGATAAGCGAATTCAGAGCATTTGCGAAATAAAAGAGTGACTGGAAATTATTTCAACGATTCAACGCAGAGAAGACAAAGATACAAAGCACTTCTTGCTGAAACCCTTACCCAGAACGGAGAGCAAGAAGGTAGCCTTGTTCAGTTTTATTCCTAATCCCAATGTATAGTCTGCGATGTACACAAATGGCGTGAAAAACCCTGTAAACAGACAATTTATAATACTCTGTTTCTTATTTAAGAAAATAAAACCAGCTTTAATCGAATAGTAAGACTGCTAAATTAAATAGTAGCAAACATGACCAGTTTCTTTTATTAACACCGTTTATCACACAATACAAATTAAAATAGAAAAACTGTAAAAGTTCTGCTTTCAATTACAATAGACGGACAACTATTGGAAGTAGACGGACAACTATTGGAGGCAGATGGGCAACTATTGGAAGTAGGTTCAACTGTTGGAAACACTTTTAAGCAATGAATACGGTCTAGTAGTCTTCATTAAAAGTTAGAGAAAGTAAATATTGCTTAAATGAAATAGAAATCCTTCGGACATTAAGTGAAGGAAATTAATGTATTTATTTACTTATTTTTGTCATTGTCGTTTTTTTTTAGGTTTGCTAAAAATTCGTGCGATTTATTTCATTCAGCGTTATCGCATTGGCAAGTTTTAGAAAAGAAGAAAATAAGAAGGAGACAAGTCCAAATAAACATCGGGTTTTTGATACTGTTTGATCAGACCCCCCCCCCCCCACCTCCCCCAACCCCCTCCCCCCCCCCAAAAAAAAAAAAAAAAGAAAAAAAAAAAAAAAAGAAAACGTCGAAAATGAAAGCTTAACCGGTGACTTCCTCTCAACGATTTTAGAATTGTCAGAAAAACAATATCGTAAACAGCATCATTCTATATAACGTGTTTATAATGATTACTAATGGGCAAATCAATAGCTGTATTTATAATGTGTTTATAGGTTATCTGTCTGTCATACACTGTAAATGTACCAACAGTGCAATGACCACATAGGGTTAGGTTATGTATATTCTATAATATGTTGTGTAGTGTTAAAATACCCAGTAGCAATTGCATGTATGGTTTGTCTAATAATAATGATTGGTTTAATACGTAGTATATTTGGACATTTTAAACTCTAGGCTAATGCATTATGTGGAGCGCTTCGGAATAAAGCGCTATATAAAAACCAGCTATTATTATTATTATTATTATTATTATTATTATTATTATTATTATTATTATTATTATTATTATTATTTAAGAAATAGCTAACAATTAAAGTGTTTTAGATGAATTACCTGTCATAGCCAACACACTCGCCACACACAGCAGTACAAATGTCGGGCTTTTCATAAGCGAGAAGTCGAGCATGGACTTAAGTACAGACACTACGGGAAGACACTTCGCTTTGCATGAATCCGGATCCTCATCATCTGGGATTTCCGGTATACTTGTTACACTTGCAACGTAACCCTGCATATTGCTACTAGCCACATATTCGGGAATACTCGTCACACTTCCGGAGTAGAATATATCAGCTCTGTAGAGCGGTCTCGCGATTTCACGTTTCTTCAAACTCTCACGTGACGTGTGCAAAGCGTCCGTGTCCGTAGACAACTGGGTATTCAACGGCTTTTCTTGCTCATAGTTGCGTGACGTTGTTCTCTGTCGCGGGCGGCTGCCTTCAGTACTTATGACACGCATCAGTTGTATATGACGGGGCTTTATTGGTCCATCCTTGGAAATATCCAGATTGGACTTGGATACATTTAATAGGTCGTTTTCTACCGTCACCTCGCGGCTAAGATCCGGCGTTGAATTCCTTGGAGCTGTGTTATTTAGAGTGTTATTGAGCGGTGGCTCAGAATCGCTTTTACTTAAAATTTCTTCAACTTGTTCTTTGTTTGTTATAAAAGTATTGTCTTTTGTTATCAAAACACCATTCAAAGAACCGTGTGATTCCAATCGCTGCCTCGATTTTTGCTCCATGATTTTTTTCATTATGGTTCCGTGTTCGATGGGCTCTTTGGGATCGGATTCATGTCTCTTTCGCCGCGGTCTGTTTAGTTCTAGAGGTCTGAAGATCAAACCACAAGCGATACCGTGTAGAATAATAGCAGCAATGATCCAATTGGCCCCTTTCCATCCGTAAAGGTCCAACAATATCCTTGCTAGAAGCAAACACATTAAAAGCGTTCATTAAAAATTCATGTAACTTTCAAATTTTAAACAGTAGTTTTATTGACTGACCGATAAGATTGTAGGTTATCTAACAAACAAAAGAATTATGGAAATAATCTGCGGGTAAATTGTATAAGTGACCGCAATGTCTTCAAGTGTATTGGTTAATAAACATTACATCGGCATAATTTTTAACATGACCATTTTAATGATGGGATATTAAAGCAATTAAACAGTTTTCATGCTTAATATTTATTTAATTAAGATTCCACTGTTGACACTGGGACATTACTGAACATACTTAACTAAACCAATTTGGTTTGAAAAAAAAAACTAATAACAACCAGACAGAATTCTGCTAGATAGCAGAAACCACTAAAGACAATAATTGTGTTAAATTATGACCAATGGGTTCAAAGTCCGCAGTACCAATTCTTTGCCGTCATTTTAGCCAAAAGGGTCGAAAATCGCTCTAGCTCTAACAGTTTTCGACAAAATAGTCAGCTTCCGATTTTTGACCTTAACCTTGACCGAGAACGTCAAGGTCACCGATGTACCTCTTATGTAACGTCGTTTAGGCCCAAAGTTTCGAAAATGACCTCAAAATCGCTCCATCTATAACCGTTTTCGAGATTTTAGTCAACCTCCGGTTTTTAATTAATATATATATATATATATATATATATATATATATATATATATATATATATATATATATATATATATATATATATATATATATATATATCTATATATATATCTGTCTAACCGTTTTCGAAATAATAGTTAAGTTCCTCTTTTCCACCCTGACCGTAACCGAGAAGTCATGGTCACCGAGGTACCTCTTATATAACGTTGTTTAGGCCAAAAAGGTCGAAAATGAGCTCAAAATCGCTGTATCTCTAACGGTTTTCGAGATAAGTCCTCCTATCGTTAACGGCACTTGAGATAACGTGACCTTAGACCTTGACCCTCAAGGTCAATATTCAGAATGGAAGATTACCCCTTCAAGGTACGTTTAAAATGTTCAAACTGGTATTTGAGCACTTTTAATGGTCACTTTTCGGGATTAATAGGCGTTTCGAAAACTGTTTTGAACTCACTTTGACCTTGACCTTGATTTCAAAATCAAAAATGTTTGCGGTTTTAACGAGATCTGATGATTATCTATAGGTGTACTAAATATAAAGCTCCGCTGATGCAAATGCTAAGAGGAGTTATGGGGAAACCACTTTATGAAAAAAATAACTTTGACCTCATTTTGACTTTGACCTTGACCTCTGAGGTCATAAAGATTTGCGGATTCATCCAGACCTTGTCACTCCTTACACTGTGTCATATTTCATCGTCCTCTGTCAAAAAATGTAGGAGAAGTTTTCTGGAAACCATCAAACGGAAAAAGAGAAGAAAAAATTAAAAAGGACAGAAAGGGCCAGAAAAACTACGAACTTATACCCATTTGCAAACGACATTTGCAAGTGGGAATAACTTAACAGATAAACCACCCAATGAACCACATAAGTAATTAAATGAATAAACAAACCATTAAATGAATTTAAGAAATATTTCTTCTGAAAAGACTTACCGAGTGGGGCAAACAGGAAGGTACCGATGCCGCTACCGCACACAGCCAGACCGGTGGCGAACGCCCGTTTCTTATCGAAATAATAACCCACTATGACAATGGACGGCAAATACATCAGTCCAAAAGAAATCCCTATAAATGAAAAGGATTACATATTCGTAGCTTAAAACTATAGTCGGTTACTAATAAAGTTTTTATTATTTTTTACAGTGGTAAGTATCGCAACTCAAAAATTTTTGCAGTTTTTTGCAGACAAGTTGCAAGTTATTGTTATCAGGTAGAATTCTCCTGACTGGTAATTTAAACTGGTATGATTACATTAAACGACATTTTGTTATCACGTGATTATTTAGATGTTTTGTTCAAACGCTAAAATAAAGCGGGAAGGTCCTAATTCTGGGGTGGTCGCATCCCGAGGTTACACTGTACATTGGATGTATAAGTATTGTTTACGGATCAGCTTTTCACTTTCTACACTTCCATGATTCGTGTATACTGTTGGTACACATGGGGAATTTTCACTTCCCATAATTTAATGAATTCGTACGCTGTATAAAAATGTTTCAGTATGATTCCTTTTTTCCCATGAGCTTGTCACACGAACTAGTCTTAGACAGTCAGGGTTGAAACGACCAAATCTGTCAGATGCATGCTGTAGCATGTCTATTTGGTCCACCTCTAAGTTTATTGAAATTCAGTTGTATTTTATATGCAAAAATGGAAAATGAAATTTTGCCATCGAAGCCCATATATGACGCACACACTGTGGTAGTTCACAGCGAAGACTCCACTTATTTATCGGTTCACCGTGGGCAACCAGGACCAGACATTGCGTGTGTGCTCTGTGTTGCACCTTATTATCGGGATGAATAGCTGATGTTTATCTTCTACAGTTGAATGTAAATTACACTTGCCATGAAGTTGTATTCGCATAATAAATGACTGAAACTTGTAAATACTTTGCCGCTGTCTTACTTTTATTATTTATTTACTATTTTAGTTAGTTATTATCTTCTAAAAAGAGCAAACATTTATTTCTAAGATACTTAGAATATTTTGATCCACCCATATCTCGCGCATTATTATTATTATTATTATTATTATTATTATTATTATTATTATTATTATTATTATTATTATTATTATTATTATTATTATTATTATTATTATTATTATTATTATTATTCTTAGAGTCGCCTTTAAAGCGCTTACATAACTTAAGCGCTTAACAAATAAATAAACATAGGGACAAAAGTTCTGTCCAGGTAGGACAATGATGAGCATGTTTTGGAATAATAAAGAGTGACCTTTACGCTTCCTTTTAGACTAGAAATCAATTTTCTGACTGAAACAGTATACGCACAGCCGGTCTTGGAATAGGGGCACCCTCGCTCAAAAGTGTGTAAACTGTTTTAATTTTATTATTGATCGCATAATTTAATCGTTTAACTGTAAACGCTGTGTAAAACGTAAACGTAAGAAAATGTTACTCACGCTTGACTACGTCTTATTCTAATGGTCATTTCTTATGAATTAATAGTGGGCGTATCCACCACGGCTCTGTCGACACTCCGTACATGTCGTAGTCATTAATCGCGTTACCGTCCTAACACTTACCCCCACGTCGTTTGCGACATTGGCCTTTCGCTGGCCAGCCTGGATACGGCCCACCACAATGGCTCCTTGTTTTTCATTTAACCGCATGTTAACAAGTGATTATCGACAATGGGATAGCTGAGGTTAATACTGTACATGATGTGGTACTTTGAATTTTTATTCAAACAAAAGAGACAATGACAGGCTTGACCGCACACAGAAGTCAGACAGTAGACAAAAAGTGTACACTTTTTTGAGCGAGGGTACCCCTATTCCAAGACCAACTGTGCAAATACTGTTTCAGTCAGAAAGTTGATTTGTGGTCTAAAATGAAGCAAAATGGTCATTCCTTATTATTTTTAACATTTTAAGTTCCAAAACATGTTCATCAGTGCACTAGATCCCAATCCTCACACCTGGACAGAACTTTTGTCCTTATGTTTATATAAATGTACCATAAAATATAATGGAATAAAAACAAATAACATCTTAAAATGAAAAGCAAATTAGAAAATGACTAGGTATATGCAATACTGGATAAATGTGTCTTTGGTGATTTCTTAAAGTTGTAAAAAGATTTGGAAGCTCTAATACTAAAGACAATTTATTCCATAGTAATGGTCCAGCTTTTTGGAAGCATCTCTCACCATATTTTGTTCTAGCATAGTTTTCAACTAAAAGGAGTTTATCTTCTGATCTCAGGTTTCTTGTAGGCTTATAAAGACCAATCAGATCACAAAGACAGTCAGGGAGCCAGTGTAGTTCCTCGAGCATATCAGAAACATGATCGAATTTTTCTGCCGCTAATAAAGCGAGCCGCCGCATTGTGGAGTCGCTGTAGACGTGCTCTTTGGGACTGTGGTAAATTGATAAGGACACTGTTATAGTAATCCAATCTCGATATAACAAGGGCATAGGTTATGGCTTTTGGACTATCAAATGTAAGGTATTTGCGCCCTTTTCTTATCCACGTGATATAGTAGTAACGCACCTTGCAAATGTTAGTGATATGATTTGCCATGTTTAGTTCGCTGTCCATTGTGACACCAAGGGCCTTGGCTGTATAGGGGCGCCTCACTTCAGTAACATCAATTGCTACATACTCAACTGCTATTTTAGGTTGGTTTTTTCTGCTTGCTGTAACTCAACATTCTGTTTTTTGTGGACTGCGTTTTAACCTATTTTGGTTCATCCAATCATGGACCATTGAAACTTTTGAAGCAGTTTTGGAAACCTCCACTTTGAAATCCGGACCCATCCTAATTGGATTTATGAGAGTGTTATCAACCGCATATCCGTGGTATAGTAAGGAGAGAATATCACGTATAAGGTATCCTACGGGTAACTTGTAGTCATTGTAGAGTCGAGGACCCAGCAATGACCCCTGTGGGACGGGTCTATCTAGCTTCTGAATTTTCGAGTAGACACCTTCTACGTACACCTGGTAAGACCGACCGCTTGGATACGACTTCAGCCATTCAAGTGCAATCGCTGAAATACCATGAGATCTCTGCAGCCGTTCTAGTAGAATTGTATGATCTACAGTGTCGAAAGCGGCTGGGAGATCCAATAACATTACTAGCACTGTTTGGCTTGTTGTCTAGGCTATAATATAGTCTGTAGTTCCTTAGAGATGAAGCGAGATAACAACCTAACTTGTGGTGGATACTTAAATCTTATATTAATTGGATCAGTCGACACGTCATCAATAATGAACCCAATTAACTAATAAAAATGGCATTGACATAACAAATCCCAACGATATTCTTAATAAAACAATTTGATGTTATAAGAAACTATATGAAAAAGATAAATTGTGTTAAATGAAAATAATGTTTGTAAAACTCTCAATCAGCGCAAAACTCGCTTGGTTGACTTTTGCCTTAGACGAAACGCACAAGGCAGTTGAGAGTATGAAAAATAAAAATCCTCGGTATAGATGGCTTAAATAAAAAATTTTATATCTGTTTCTGAAATGAGGTTCCAGGTATGATTCTTTGATACTGCACATATCATTTAAAGGATATCTTGGCATTGAACAGCTAAGAGGAATCATCCGTTTAATTCCGATAAATTAACAGGGCCTTTTTGTTCTTTTAAAAACTGGCGGCCTACAAGTCCTCTTAATGTACATGGAAAGATATTAACGCAATGCTTGGCTTTAAGATTTCAAAAGACGTACCTTCAAAAATTAAGAAAAGATCAAACTGGTTTTCTAAAAGGCTGTATTATGGGCTTGAACATACGAATCATTGCTGACGCCATTGACTCTCTCAATCAGTAAACACAGGAAGGCTTTTTGGCCTTTATAGATTTTAAAAAGCTTTTGATATATAAAATTCGCACTTTGTTGACCATGTATGGCGTTGGATAAAGGTAGATTATAAAAAACAAGTTATACAACAAATAATAGTCATTCAAGTAAATGTGTTGAACTACGTGTATGTGGCAAAGACATCAGGACATTTTGTTCGAAGGACATTTTGTCGAAAGTGAAATTTATAATAGCTTTTTTTATTAACAGAGTGAAGCGTATATTTGTTTTCCGGCAGGCAAAAATGTAGAAAAACAGTTTTTAGAGATTTCACTCTCGCACTATTTCGCACTTTACAGTCACTATTGTAGTGATCTGGTTGCTAACTAAAGCTATGGGAGTCTGTAAAAATAATTTTCAGTCACGAACTCGCTTACCAGTCAAGCTGCACAAGTTAGGTCTCCGACAATTACAATTTTATCACCCCTGAGAGTATTTCTGGTTTGTGATGGGACCAATCCTAAATTCATTTAAAATGTTTATTGCAATTAAGAATGCAAATTCGAGTACAGTTGTGTGAATTACCCTGGGTTATGATGGTATAAACTCTTCTATCTGTCTTGTTGCAATTTGCCAGTGAAAAACTCTTAAGTGCTATTATGGGTTCAGTTTCTCACAGCATTCCAATTTTTGTGCGAGAAATTACATTTTTTCAAACTAAAAAATAAAACAACAATGCCTCTCTCTTTCTTTCTCTCTCTCTCTCTCTCTCTCTCTCTCTCTCTCTCTCTCTCTCTCTCTCTCTCTCTCTCTCTCTCTCTCTCTCTCTCTCTCTCAATAAAATAACTGCTATTGAAACAAAATATGTCTCGACAAAATGTCATGGATTCCTTGACGAGCTTTTCTCGGCACTTCTATCCATTGTGGCAATGGAAGACTTAGCAGTACCAATATGTAAATCAAAAAGCATGAAATGTACAACTGTTCAAAATAACGAAGTAACTAGTTGGCTAGTCCATGCTATAACTTGAGCTTAATTAAAGATGCTCTTTCTCTTCAAATTGCGTTAAAGCTTACATTATTGCTCTGTTATCTATCTGGCTTGGAGATCAATACTGAGAAATCAAAAGTACTATAAATTAAGTACTATAAAAGACACCGCAAAATATTTAGAAAAGAAACCTTTCATATTTAAATGGCCAAACGGTGGCATTATTTCATTGGGAATTTGCTAAATGGTCAAGATACCACTTACAAGAAAAATTACAATCATAAAAATTTAGCACCTAGAAATATTTTTTACATCACAAACGCATTACATTTATCAAGGTGTTTTAATGACGAACTAAACACAAATTTATTTAAGTGGCGGTTAAAAAAATCAAGATTTTTAATCATTTGTTATGGCTGAAAAATGATCTTCTTTAAGAAGAGTCATACCTAATGAAAGCAGTTTTAGCTTTAACTTTGTAAAAAGTTGTTTACCTTTTATGTTTATGTAAGATACATGATTCAGTTACTTTCTATCAAAATACCCAACTTTTATTATGAAATACCATATAGATGATATTCTGTTAGAATTTTTCTTATTCAGAAGTCTGAGATTTACGATCAATGCTTTTGGTAAAATAAAAATCAAAAGTAAGACAAAACACTTAATATTGAAGAACTTGTTGCTGACAGTAAATGATATTGAACATATTTTAAATGCAGATTATGAAACAATGAAACGGTTAGAAACAAGAAAAAAATTAAATTTCAGCTTCACATCTTCTCTGTAATAAGCTTAATTCATGCAACTTCAACGGATTGGAAATCAGTGCTTAAAAATAGAGAAACTAAGGTCGGGCAATTAACTGAAACCTCAGCATTAAAAACAAAATTTCATGAAAAAGCCATTCAAATCTTGATGCCGGTCCACTACGTCTACGGTCTACAACGACTACGGTCCATTACGCCCACGGTCCACGAAGCATACACGGTCCTCTTTACATCCTCCATATCAAAGATAAAGTTCATGAACCAGAGTTGTTGATTAATTAACCGAACAATTTAAGATCACAAAACCCGATATTTGTAATTACAAAATTGTAATTAACACGTCAATCAGCCGGAATCGTTGCAGGTGCCATTGTAGTAATTGCAATTGTGGGATCACGTTTCGGAGTCCATAGATTTTTTCGATACAATAGAAGATGTTATTTTTATTTTAATCTAATTCTTAACCAAACTGAACCCAGATCTGACTAACAATTGAAAAGTGCAATCGAGACCAATCTAAAATTAGTCATCATCTCCGGCTGTTAACCTTGGTAATCTCCTGGTTATTAAGCGCGGTGAAAATTGAAATCAAAATCTGTGATATAACATCAACCACAATGGATCACAATATAAGTCACAAAACTTCAATTGACTACATCAGTAAACAAGTATGTCGGTAAAACTGACTAAGTCCCCGCTGGCGTGCAGTCACAGGATTTCAATACGACAAACATCCATTGAATATGTCAATTGTGCTGTAGTTTCCAAGTTTTCCCATTTTCCCAATGTTTCCGAAAATTTCAAAATAACCCCCCTCATTGCACAGCTCCACTATATAGTCCTTGCATGTGCAAGAGAACAATTGAATTGCTTCACTGGTTACGGAGATATGGCGCCGACAAAAAAGTGTCGACGGACGGACAGACGTACAATTGCCAGCAGTCTTGTAAAAATATATTTTGGTCTTTTGATAGTTTGTGCTGTATAAAAAAGCCTGAAGCTTTTTGAACAATAAAAATGTTATTTAAAAAGTGCAGAAAAACCATACCTGGGTATGGGACGATTTGAGTACACCCATCTATGCTTTTCTAAATATGATAAATTATTTTAATACATCGCAATGTACCGATATAAACTGATACTCATAGAAGTAAATAAATGTAATATCTGTAACAAAGCTCCCCACAGTAAGTACGAATGTACTTGGATTTGACAATATTATGGTGTGATCTTAAAAAGGTCTTTTTTTCAGGCAAGCAAACCAAGAGTAGTGATCATCCAAAACAGTGAAAATGGCGTGGTGTCCTAATACCAGCCTGGTGTTATCACAGCTGCTGTTTTGATTAATGTCAGATGGGAAATTGTTTGCGTATTAAACATTTTAAGTGCATACATAAGCGTGCATATACGTGTCTATGCACAATGCACGTGGAGTTTCTGCTGTCACAGCACAGTGGAATGCCTGCTGCCATAATGCACGTCGAGTGCCTGTTGGTGCAGTGCACGTGGAGTGCCTACTTTTACAGTGCACGTGGAGTGTCTGCTTTCACAGTGCACGTGGAGTGCCTGTCGTCACAGTGCACGTGGAGTGCCTGTCGTCACAGTGCACGTGGAGTGCCTGTCGTCACAGTGCATGTACAATGCCTGATGCTACGCTTGTAGAATGTCTGCAGTCGCCAGTGTTTCAGAGAATCAGTTTCTATCCGGTGTTGGGTGCAAACAAACATCGACGTTTGTTCACACGCCACTGGAGTTTGCAGGAAATACTCCCGTAAAAATGAACACCAGCTCTTTTGGTTTGATTATTTTTTTACATTCACACCATAACATTTTTAAAGCGCAGTTTAACAATAATTTTTTACTTTAACTAAACAACTTTATGGAATTCAACACAATGAAGATGTGTGGAATTTTACAAATAAATTCCTAGTTCTTGATAACTTTCACCTGATGTTGTGCAAAAACCCATTTCTGCTTTTAAATGGTACCCCCCCCCCCCCCCTCAATTAAGGCTCAAAATTTTCATCACTTTTTCATCACTATCGTTTTCTTTTCTTTCTTCTTTCTCTTGAAAATTCCAATTTTAAAATGAAAATTAGACTTTGAAATCGGACAAGCACACAGACTGATGGACACATATAGCTATAAGCCCCAAACAAAAGCCCCGGGGTCGGGGTGGGGCATAAGAGCTATCGTATATTTGTCTATCTGCTTACCTCCCATTACACCGTACGTAACAATGAGCCAATTTATGTTTGGCGAAAAGGTTGAAATGAAGAAGGAGAATCCAGCCAAGGCGCTGCCGACCACCGTGACGGGTCTGCAGCCATACTTGTTTGCCAGGGCCGATACGATAGGCCCTAAAACGGGAAAATAAAACATGACCAAATATAAATCTCATGTGTATCCGCACTGACATCTGTGATATCATTCGAGCATTCACCTTCTACCATTCGACCAGTTAATTCTTAGTGAAGAACCATTCATATCCGGTAGGCATTTACGTACCAACTGGTTACTATGCATGTTCATGATTTTGTGAAACGACCCCAGTAGTAATAGTAGTAGTAGCAGTAGTAGTAGTAGTAGCAGTAGTAGAAGTGGTAACAGTAGTAACAAGAACAATAAAAATAGACGATGGTATGGTGAATTCCACACTGAGGAAATAAGAAAAAAAAACTATTCAGAAAAGACAAGAAAGGAGAAAAACAATGTGAAATCTTGTACTTACCGACTCCCAGGTACATTCCCGGCACGAGCGATCCCACAAAAGCAGTCTTCCCTTTGCTCTCTCCAAAATAATCCAGAAATTCCACATAGAATATACCAAAGGAAAAACACACACCATCGACGATGATATTGCAAAGAAGTGACGCAATGACAACCATCCACCCCCAACCGCCATCCAGGGGCATAGGCGGCTCCACCTGTTCTTTTTCTTTCTTGACATTATTGTTATTTTCGGCTGGAGTTTCGCACTCTGAAGCTGTCATGATGATAAAAGTTCTGCAAGTTTTTTTTTCTCAACAAAAGATGGTTGAATAAATGTTGTGTCGGTTCTGGAGTAGTCAAAAGGCGCTTTCGTTTCAGTCAGAGCCAAACATGGTGAGATTCTGTAAATAATAATAATAATAATAATAATAATAATAATAATAATAATAATAATAATAATAATAATAATAATAATAATAATAATAATAAATATGCAACCCATGAAACAGTATACAGGCATTTCTACGCCTGTAAAATTACACAGGTGAAACCTTTTTTTGCTTATTCTGTTTGCAGTCATTTAACTGTGTTATTGTGAAGGAGGGTGGGGGGGGGGGGAGTGGGCAGGTGCTGGTCTAATTGACGACCATATAAACTTTTGGTTCCATAAAAAAATATATAGAAATGCAGAGATGCTTGTAAAATTTCGACGAGGCCGAAGGTACCTGGACATAATCATGTACAACACTTGAACTTTCCTTCTGTGGAAATTCACTTACTGAAAAGCTGTTGGTAACTGACGGTGTGTGTATCGACAACCTAATATGTTAACTGTTGGTATATAAATAGGTTAAAAGTTAATCATCCGATTTAACGTGGCCTTGTTCATTGCTGATAAAGATGATAGTGGAAACAAAGGAGACTGTATTTCCAAAATATCCCATCTGATTTTACTAACGGAAATGTTGACATGATTACATCAAAAGAGTCTACTTGAAAACAACAGCGTTAAAACAAAGGAATACGACTTATGTGGGAGTTCGGCAACCAGAAGAGCTGATTTTGCAGTGACCGAAGACGATTTCGTCATATATCGATGTCGGAAAGTGCATGGTGGGTAATCGTGTATGACGTCATCCGATATCACACGAGTGCGAGTACACAGGCTTTTGGAATACAAAGAGACATTCCGAACTGTTACAAAGAAGCGGGTGCGAAGTCGAAATACTTTCAATTTTAATACTAAGTACAGATTGGATCGGACGCCAAAATGTCATCTATGTATCTAGAGTAGTGGTTATATAGAAAAGGGGTGTTCGTTACAGACGTGAATCTGTGCACTCGTTGATGAGAACTCCTTATATGAGATCATCGGTCTAGTTTCTTGACTGGGATTCATGCGGGGACTTCTTTGTGCGGTCATTGAATACAATAAGATGAGCGTAAACACACCACTTCAGGGGTTCATCGGTCAGCTGTTGTGTGTTGGTGTCGTATTTAAATATATTTGTGCATCGATTTGCATTGCAAGAATGCAGATGTCTGTTTCAGTTGTTTTTTTCATTAATTGGCATTCTTGTCATATATGAATTAGCCATGTTAGAGAAGTCATAACGATCTTGTGCAACAGTTTTTTTTCTTTCTTCTTCTTATTTACCGGTCCCGGACTTGATTCAAGACATCACAAGACATATGCATTTACGTAGAACAAGCAATCAGTCTGTGAAATGTTTTTCTCTCATTTTTGACGTTTTTGATTAAAAATTGAAAAAAGAAAAAACATCCATAGAGTTGCCCCTGAATTGTTATCCATTAAATCTCATATGTTTGTGCCCTATGCTTTAAACTTCCACGGCGTTTTTTTTTTCTAAAAAGTGTTCTGAGAGAGAGAGAGAGAGAGAGAGAGAGAGAGAGAGATAGAGAGAGAGAGAGAGAGAGAGAGAGAGAGAGAGAGAGAGAGAGACAGACAGACAGACAGACTGACAGACAGAGACAGAGACAGAGATAGATCGACAGGCAGACAGAGACAGAAAGAGAGAGAGAGACAGAAAGATTGAAAGATGGAAGGGAGAGAGCGAGGGAGAGAGAGAAGAAGAGAAATGGGGAGATGGAGAACATCTTGCTTTATTGCCGTGACTCAATGGCAACATCCATCCAACGTTTTTCCTCACAATGTTAAACAGACGTCAGGAAATGGACGTTACATAGACACCGGGGAGACGTTGCTAAGACACAGAGTCACCGCCAGCACCAGTAGTTCACGCGTATAGAAAGTCGTATGTTTGTCGGCTGTTTGAGGTGTTTCCAGGGTGTGTCAAAAGAAAATCAAGCTATTGGTCTTTCAAAACCAGCCTTCTTAAGTGAACGCAGTTATTAACATGTAATTGATCATTTTAATTTGACCTTCTTAAGTCAACATAAGTGCATGTTTAATCATATGTTAACCCAGTTAAATCTGCTGTTTCAGAAGCAGCACGTTCTATATCAAAATGAACAACTGTAAACTACTACTCCTCAGAAATTAAAGAGCTGGGGCTGTACTTTGGATCAAGGGGTTAAAATAATATCTGATTTAATCTCTCATCCGTTTCGTATTTTGTGTTGTCAAAATCAGGCACTAAGCATTGTGGAGGGAACCAAGAAAGGGCTTAATGATCAAAGGAGGGGATTCTGAGTAGTCACCGATCGTTGAAGCGGGCACCAAGCGCTGAGGCTGGCACTAAGTCGGGGGGGGGGGGGCATCGAACACTGGAGTGGGCATCGAGGCAGGCAATGAGCACTGAAATGGGTCCCGAGGGGCTGCCGAGCACTGCAACGCACACTGAGGGATATGACACTGAGCACTGAAGCGGATATACCGATGAAGGATGCACCGAACACTGAAAAGGGTCAAGAACTGGGTATGGAGCAGGGAGGAAGGATACTCAGCACTAAAACGGATATCGATGAAGGGGGCATCAAACACATAAATCGCGAGCACCGAGGCGGATGCCAAACATTGAAGGAAGAGAGGGTGGGGTGGGGGAGGGGTTTACCGAACAACGGAACGGATGCCGAGGGAGGAATATTGATCGCTGAAACGGACGTTGAGGGAGGAGGCACCGAGTACTGAACTGGGCTCCAAGACAAGACACCAAGCACTGAAGCGGTCATCGAGGCGGGCAGTGAGAGCAGAAGTGGATACTGCCGGCCAACTGACCACTGAGGATCACTGACGATGGAGACACCGAGCACTCGGGGATTCTAAGGCCCTGGACACTGAACTTTGCACCGAAGAGCCACCGAGCACTGAAAAAGGAACAAAGCACTGAAGCCGGAGGAAATGGGATGGGGGGGCAAGCACTGAAGCCGGAAGAGATGGGATGGGGGGGGGGCAGAAAGCACTGAAGCCGGAAGAGATGGGATGGGGGGGGGCAGCAAGCACTGAAACCGGAAGAGATGGGATGGGGGGGGCAGCAAGCACTGAAGCCGGAAGAGATGGGATGGGGGGGGGCAGCAAGCACTGAAACCGGAAGAGATGGTATGGGGGGGGCAGCAAGCACTGAAGCCGGAAGAGATGGGATGGGGCGGCAAGCACTGAAGCCGGAAGAGATGGGATGGGGGGCGGCAAGCACTGAAGCCGGAAGAGATGGGATGGGGGTAGCAAGCATTGAAACCAAAAGAGATGGGATGGGGGGAAAGCACTGAAACCAAAAGAGATGGGATGGGGGGAAAACACTGAAGCCGAAAGAGATGAGATGGGGGGGGGGCGGCAAGCACTTAAGCCGGAAGAGATGGGATGGGGGCAGCAAGCACTGAAGCCGGAAGAGATGGGATGGAGGCAGCAAGCACTGAAACCAAAAGAGATGGGATGGGGGGCAAGCACTGAAGCCGGAAGAGATGGGATGGGGGGGGGGGGGGGTAGCAAGCACTGAAGCCGGAAGAGATGGGATGGGGGCAGCAAGCACTGAAGCCGGAAGAGATGGGATGGGGGCAGCAAGCACTGAAGCTGGAAGAGATGGGATGGGGGGCAAGCACTGAAGCCGGAAGAGATGGGATTGGGGGGGGGGCAGCAAGCACTGAAATCGGAAGAGATGGGATGGGGGGGGGGGCAGCAAGGACTGAAGCCGGAAGAGATGGGATGGGGGGCAAGCACTGAAGCCGGAAGAGATGGGATGAGGGGCAGCAAGCACTGAAGCCGGAAGAGATGGGATGGGGGGGCAGCAAGGACTGAAGCCGGAAGAGATGGGATGGGGGGCAAGCACTGAAGCCGGAAGAGATGGGATGAGGGGCAGCAAGCACTGAAGCCGGAAGAGATGGGATGAGGGGCAGCAAGCACTGAAGCCGGAAGAGATGGGATGGGGGGCAAGCACTGAAGCCGGAAGAGATGGGATGGGGCGGCAAGCACTGAAGCCGGAAGAGATGGGATGAGGGGCAGCAAGCACTGAAGCCGGAAGAGATGGATGGGATGGGGGCAAGCACTGAAGCCGGCACCTTTCACTTTAACTTACTTAGAAAAGCCTGAAAATAAACTTGAGAGAAAAAAGGTGAACACGTCACCTGTGGTTGAAAATTACAGTCGGGAGCAGTATATTCCTGGTCAAGTAGTTCTCTAAGTTTTCATGTCAAAAGAAACTTAAATTTAAAAAAGAGAGAAAGAAAGGATAATTAAAATGGTAAGACGCGGATGATATTCCTTACTTTGCAAGTTTGCCAAATTTTTGAGTATTTTCTTGATAATGCAGGGACTAAATTACATGGTTATTGAATGCATTGTGAAGTGAAGAAAGCAATTACTTTCTACATTAAAGGCCCTTCAAAAAAAAAATCCTCAGATTTCTCACCCTAAACTCATCGCCTAAAATTTCAAAAATAACAACGAAAGCCTCTAAATCCCCATGAGGAATTTCTGAATCTCTCTGAGAATTTCATGGAATCGATAATGTAAACTTCAAAATTCGTAGAAAATGATTGCTGCTGGTTAAAGCTCTAGCATTTAATCGATATGAATTACGATAATTACACTAGTCTGGGTACAATTTCTCTGCTCTATGGAGTTTGCGATGTGTCCTCTTCAGAAATACTATATTTTATATAAACCGGATTGTGTCTTCTTCAGAAAGGGGGATGGGGGGCGGGGGGCGGGGGGAGGGCTCACTGGTACATTGGTTACCATGCATGCCCATGGCTTTTGTGGACCTCTCCTACCGGTGCTGGGTGCGGAGTGCGGTTGCAGAACAACCACCTTTTTTTAGGGTAATACCCTGAACACAGACCACGAAATAACCACTCAGCCTGTAACGCGCTAGCTCCAAAATAACGCCCCTCCCTCCCCGCATTTTAAAAGGAAATCCTGAATACAGTAAAATATGGTCAATCTGGTTCGGACTATGACTGAAAAAAAATTGTCCGGATTAGTAAGGTGTGTCCGGATTACTCAGGTTACGACATAAATGGCTTGATTTATTTACTACTTTGATCATTGTTGGTTCTGTCCATCAAATTTTCATCAATTCAGGTTGCCAATATATTCTGGGATGCTATCATTGAATTCCACCACAGAATAATTTTAAAGGCTCATTGAACTGAATGAACGATTGTAGCTAGTGAAAACTGGTCAACATGAATTGCTAACTTACGTATAGTTAACTACACTTTTTGTGCAAAATAAACAGGAAGAAACTTTATTTGTCGATTATGTCAGATAACTAGTATTTAAAAGTAATGGGGCGGGTGGGGGGTGCTCTGTATCACGTAATTTCTTAGCACATCCTTCGACAAGATTTAGATGCCTGTGTTTATCTTTTTGTCTCCATTTTGAATTTCGATTAATAACATTATACCTGGGTTAATTTCTTTGGTCAGTCCACCACCCTAAGGAGCTGCATTATCCCCCACCACCACTGCCCGACCCGAAAAATGTCACTGACATCTCAAAAAATAATTTGCTTAAGCGTGAATGCGGTTATTTTATGTCTGCCTATCTGGTAACATTAAAGAAAACACTTATTTTAATTAATGCTAGATTTGATAAGATAACGAACGAAAACTACGACCACTTGTGAGATGGGTTTGTTCGGGATCGCTAGCTTAAAGGCAGCTCTGAAAAGTTCACATACTTGCATGTTGTACAAACTAGATTATCTTGCCGACTTGATATTTGACTTGGCCACTGTTAGAGAAGATCAACCACATGTACACACCGATTCTTTACGTGACGTACGCAGCTTTCTTTCCGAATTACGCGTCCGTATATAAATCTATGACGCTTATGAACAGCTTGACATAGATAATGTAAAGGCTCTCAAACCGTGCAAACGATGGCGGTGGTGTTGGATGGAAGGGGTGGCGTGATTTCGCCACCTCAGCCAATTTAAGAGATAAAGATTCTTTTCACTCCATATCCGATCGCTTGCTCCTCCGTGAAGGAGGGGGTGGGGGGATGGGGAGGGACACTTCTTACAAATTGAGGCGCCAGGTTTGAAAAAAAATATCCCCCTTTTTGAGCCAGGCGCAGTCATCTGTTAAGTTCACTTCTTAACCGAGGAATGTAACATTGACATAAAACAAATCCCCAACTTATGTATTGATGATTTTCATATTTCGAAAACTGTTGGAGATGAATCGATTTTCACTTACTTCACCGATCCGACCCTTATATATATGGTGCCTCGTAAGGTGAGAATTCGTGTCCAGAGCCGTGACCTTGAGTTTAAAGGTCAATATGGCATGTTCTTCACATAGAAAACTATAAGGGTAAATTTTTCATCCAGAGAGATTGGTTAACATGTTTGAACTCCTATCCCTATATGGGTTATTTTGAGAGATAAGAACGCATGGTGCGTTAGACAATGTCATCGAAAATGTATTGCCTGAGAAGGACTCTCCCGTGTTTCTGGAAAGTTCGGGGTGAGGGCAGGGAAATCTCTTACGGGATCATCAAAATATCACAGCATTTGCGAAAATAAACCTTTCAGTGTAACAGTGCACCGTACCCCCCCCCCCCCCCGCCCACTGTACAGCTTCGCGTAGGTGAAGCTGGACGGGGGATGGGGCAAAATAGGCTGTTACACCTGAGATCATCAGTACACATCCCTCTCAGTACACATCCCCTTACGCTTTATGAAACAAGAGTTCCCTTGTAGTGAAACCTCAAGTTCCCTGATATATGCATAATATGTGTTTATGGAGGGAGGGGGGGGGGGGATCACGTGCCTCTGTGACTATCCGTCAATTTACACTAGACGACTAGTGCAAGTTAGCAAACGTATACCCTGTGTCAAGGCGCGTCCATAACTCAAAGTATTACAAATTTGGTTTCATTTTCAGAGGCAATAAATAACACTTAATATGTTTAATTTTCGTTTTCGATCATCAAAGTATCCACAGTGTCACTTAAATTTTACTTTCGTCATGCTACTAAAAAAAACTTCTCATATTTTTCACAAATGAGGCAACGCCAGTTACTCTCCCGATACAAAGTATCACTTTTCATTACTAAATATTGCAATATAAGCAGATTTTAGCCATGAAAAATAAAACACGAATATCAATGAAGAATATCTTTAGAGATAGTCCAGAGAATATTGAAAATTTATGGAGAAATCTGGAAAAGTATCTTGAAATTGCAAGAAAAGCGTTTCACAAGTAGATTTTACCTTCTATGTTTTAAATATAACGAATGGGCGATAACAATTTCAAACAGTTTTGTATCCATCGCTGAAATGTTGCAAATTTAAGCGTCTGGCAAAAAATATCTTGATTTTCAAAGAATGTCCTTTTAAAACTAAATCATTTTAACAAGTAGTCAATGTACATATTTACAATTGACACAATTTCGCTTTTTAAACCAAAGGAATGGAATAGCCATGGTTTGAACTGTACTACAATACGCGAGAAAAAGTTGAAACCCGAAGCTTTAATAACACTAACCTTGCGTTTCTGCACTGTGCTCTACAGCTTTGCCTGATGCTCCGATAATATACGAGCTGATCAGCTGATTATGGTTTTCGCTTCCTGTATGGTTTCAACACAGAAAACACAGGTTTGAGAGTATTCACGAATGTTATCAAACGCACTAAGCGAATCTATGAATCAAAGTCCAAAACGTGCCGTTGTGAAATACCCTCATCCTCCATCCTTGGGGTAGTAAGTCCACTTGCGAAATGTCAGAGTCAAAAATTTTGTCTCAAGCCTTAACTCGGTCAGAAATGTAAAATAATTAATTTATAGCTGTTTTGAGCATTAAATTCCACACAATAGTATATTAAGTTAGGTAAAACTTCTGGAGCTAAATTCAAATTGTATTTTGAATTCGTAAAGCTGTGCTAAATACATTAAGAAAATAAAAAAGCGCTTGACATTAACTTGCACATGTTGGGAAATCTCATTTTTTCTGGATAAGTCACGCTTAAAAAATTGACCGCGAAACATATAGTCCAAACATCTCATGTCAAAGCGATAAAACGCTTGTCTTAGTTATCAAACTAATAAGTATGCATTGAATATACATGATTAATTATGCAACGAAATTTGCATAATCCAATTTAGCCGCTTATCAAAGTTTGAAGCATTGTACAGCATGCATGCAGTCACATATACAACACCAAAAATAGGAGGTGGGGGGGGGGGGGGGGGGGAGGGTTCAGTTTAACAGCTAAGCGAGATCCGTGTCATCTGACATCAGGTCAGAAAAAAAATAGTCCTGTTTCTCATAGATATTACGCCGTTCTTCAATTTTCGCTATGTCTCAGGTCATTTGTAAAACCACACATGCGATCATATCGATTAATTCCATTGCGGCTAATCGCAAAAAGTTGTTATTTGTATGCCCTTTTAAAATCCATTGCTGTACTTTTTGTTCAAAATATTTCGGATAATCACAAAAACCGGATGAATGCTGTCTTTGGAGAATGGCACATGCAGTTAGCTGGTTTCGACTGCTTTGTTCTTTTCTCTTCTAACTATACCAACACCACAAAATTATTTTTAGCAGTATACATTTTCAACTGTAAGCAGCGGTGACGTTTTGGTAGTGAGAAGGGTGTGGGGGACAGAGGGGTAAATGGCGTGGGATCATGACCTTTCCCCCAAAACAACCCCAGGAATAGTTTCACAATTTAGTTGAAAGTTTTTTCTAGCCTGGAGTACTTTATGATCAACCCCACACCTAAAGGTCGCGGCCCGCATACGAACATCAACCATTTTGAATGGACTGTTGAATGTCAGTGCCTTTAGTTTACTTATCACAACTATCTTCAGATATAAAAGGTGCATCTGTTGTATCTTACTGGCCAGTTTTGTACTGCACAATAATTGTATATAATGTGCTCAATGTTTTAATAAGACGTTGAAAAAGCAACTTTCTTCGACGTCTTAAGCTTAACTTTGGACAGAGAAAATCGATGTAGTTTAGATAAACCTTGTTCAGGGCCCGGTGTAGTAGTACATCTTGCTCCATGTAGAGCTCCCCCCTCCCTCCCGGGGCAAGATAGACTAGGCTATCTTACCCTCCCTCACTTGATATTTTTTGCCCCCTGCTGGTACTACTTTCTAAAAGGAAGATGAAGCTGAACATACAATCTTAGCGATCATGAGTATCCATCTGGGCTCTCTAAAATGCTAAAAAGGATATTAAGAGAAAAATAAAGAACTTTCAGATCAAAGACGCCTTTTCATATTTTGTTTGAATAATGTTGAATTCACATACAAGGGTGGGGGAAGATAGCCTAGTACAGCTTCCTCCCCCCCCCCCCCCCGGGGGGGGGAAGCTGTACAGGGAGTAAGACAGCCTGTTACACCGGGAGTCACAACGGTCGTAATATCGCTCAGCACAGAAATAAACCACAACTGATCTTTTAAAATAAGCAAAAAACTGAAGCTTTAGAATAACACTATAAAAGGCATACAGCCGTGTGTTTTTTTTTTCAGAAAGAATGAAGGATATGCAATGCCTTGTGGCCTTCTTGGTATCTTTATAATCATTTGTGTGGCGTAATCTGCCGCTTCTTTGTGATGAGTTGAATGATTCTGAAATCGAAAGAGACTACTTCCAAGTTGCTTAAAATAGTGTCAGTAAGTTTAGTTGCATAAATTTAAATAGAGAACTATAGTAAAAATTGCATGGAGTTCTTTTGATAAAAATTTCAGCTTTTAACTGGTCAGATCTGGAACCGGCAGCGAGAAAAGACTATATACACACATAAAAAAAAACAAATGTAATGAGTTATGAATAATGCAACTCATTCAAACAAGCGTGTATTTTAACCAATCATGTGGCACTTGTCACACTTACGTTGTGCCTATGAACACTTGTTTGTTATTCCCTAGGTGCAAGCCGATATGCATAAAAAGAAAGAAAACTGGATTTAGACCAGTGGTGTGATTCATGGGACGAGTGACTCAGGGACACAACGTCCATCGATGCGCATCTGTTGGTTGTCCTGGAAGGAGAGGGGGGATCTGTCTCCTATTATACACCAACATCACCAACATTACATTCCATTTCAATAACGATTTCAATTTGTTTATTAAAAATCCTGTGTTATCTTGTTTATGCTAGTTTAGGAACGCCCCAGTAGCTCAATTCCTCCCCCAAGACAGAGATGAAGGAACAGCCTACCGGAAGTTTCCGAAAAGAAGCCCCCCCCCCCCCGCCCCCTTCTCCTCATTTTAAAGCCCAGGCTTTCTACTCGGAAACTGTTTCGGAAGCTTTTATTTTGGTTTTAAAATGATCACAATAAAAAAAATCGTTTCCAACTAAAAGCTCCCCGCCCCTCCATTCGATCTCTTTGCTTGAGTACCTCTGAGTAATTATTCTCACTACTGATTTGGTTAATCTTTTTGCCTGCACAAGGCAAACGCCCCACACCCGCCCACTCCAGTCTGCACAAAACAATCCCGTACGGACACCTCTACTCCGGAGTATTACTCGACCCATAGCCAACTTTATTCCACGGTGGGTCCCACGGTGTCGCGAATAAGACCTTTATCAGTAAGGTAATGTGATTATTTTTTTTACTCAACTGCCAACTTTCGAATCACAGTATGCATTCTAGTAGGGTGGGAATTTTTGCTACTGTCCTCATTATTTCAGCTTGCTTTGATACATCATGGCAGTAAAAGAAAGTCTTACACAATAAAAGAAAGGTTAGATACTTTTAAAGCGCGTGAATATTAACTTGAATGATAACTTGCGCAAAGCATCCAAAGAATTTAAAGTACATAAAAAAGAAGAAAAAAAAAAAACATTTGAATTGCCGAAAAAACAATGGAAGCCATGGAGCTTATATATGGAAACTGTTTTTGCATAGAAGTTCCTGGGGCTCCTCTTGGTTTCAGTATGAAAGCCTCAGAATGTTGAGTTTTCGTTTGGAAGCCTAGGGCTTCTTTTAGGAAACTCCCGGTAATGTGACAGAGCAGTAGGAATGTCTGGAATGTCAAACAGCTGTCTACATGGGTATCCAGACACTTCGCCGCTGGACATGTCGCCTCTGGACATCTCGCCGCTCAGTGAAAAAGTCGACATTTTGCCGCTCTTGTTTTTTTCCTTCTTATTTTAAATACTCCGAAAATCAAGTTCTCCAGTAATTGCTTTCGTGAAATTGGTAAACGGCCATCTGCCCCCCCCGGTCAACTGCCCCCCCCCCCCACTCAACGGCCCCCCTTTTTTGCAACCCGGTCGACTGCCCCCCCCCCCTCCTGCAACTTGACCGGGTCGTCATCTGCCCCCTTCCTTTTTTTGGTAGAATTTTTTTTTAATTTAGGCAATTGTGATGTCCCCGTCTACTTCGTCTCTGAAACAATTGATCTTCATTGATCTGTTCACCAATATTGATCTTAGGAGAGACCGATCAGTAAACAAATTGCAATTCTAATTGCAATTAGTTTCCTATTGGTGAACTGCAATTTATCAAGGTACAATGCATTCAATAAAATAAATATAATTTTATTTATTGTGTCTTTGTAAGCCAAGAACCCCCCTAAAATGGTATATGGAGTTGGCAAGTGACCACCCCTCCACTTTGAAGGGAGGGGGCAGTCGACCGGGTTGCAAAAAAAGGGGAGGCAGATGACCGGGATTCGCGGCATATGATTACAGATTATAGTGATTAAAATGGTTATTAAGTGCATGTCATTAACTGCTTTATTCCAAATTGCGGTGGAGGATTTAGGAATTATCTGGGATTATGAAGAAATAACTCATGTAGGAATATTCTCAGGCAATTATCAATTTGAAATTGCGGCGAAGGCTTATTGATTAGACGGATTAAACTGGCCATTGAATCAATGTAATTAATTGCTATAGATTACAAACTGTGGTGGGGATTTGGGAATTATCTGGGATTATGAAGGGATAACTCATGTAGGAATGTTCTTAAGTAATTTTTACTTCTAAATTGCAGCGACAGGCTATGGATATAAGTTTCACGTGAATCCAAATGATTTATCCTACTGATCTATTAATGCGATATTCTCAGCTATTTGATTGAAATGGCGTCTAGGCTTATTTTTGGCTTATACAAATATGAATCCACATCCTATCATTTGCTATATAACGGGATCAACTGAACTGAATCCACATCAGTTTCCAGTTGAATGGTCGAATTCATACCAAGTATTCGCGGCAAGCCAAAGTTGTGCTTAGATGGATACACTCCATACAAACAACAAGACACAAAGATGAAGAAATCCACTGGAGATGTGTCCGAAGAGGAACAAGGGGCAAAGGAGCCCGTCATTACTTCCGATGAGGGACCCAGAAATCTGCATGACCACAACCCATTTGGCGATGAAGTGTGTGCTGCCAAGGCAAAGGCCGAACTGAAGTCCCTAGTAAAGCAAACCCAAGAACGCAAAGCGACCATGATCTCGGCCAGTCGGAGTGAGTTGTAGGCCAACACCCGTGTCTTAATGGGTCATGACAGTGCCCTCAAGAAGCCCATTCAGCGCCAGCGCAAAGCACAGGCACCTCCAATCCCAGGCTCCGTAGCTGATCTAATTCTCGAAGGGCAGTGGTGCCACAGCCATTCTTATTCTATGACAATGGGAAAGATACAGACAGCCGGATCCTAATTTTTGGCTCGGAATCGGCATTGCGATTAATGGTAAGTTCCGAAATTTAGTTTGTGGATGGCAACTTACCAATTGATCAACGGTCGATTGACCAACGGACATTTGACCAATGCACAATTAGCCAACGTACGGTCGATTGACCAACACCTTAATTAAAAAACGACCATTTGGCCAACTTTTTGCTAAAATATGTTTTTAACTTTATTACCCTTTATCACAAATTCTCAGGAGTCATATTAAAACCATCAAAACTAATAATTGTCAATAGGCGTCAAGGGTACTGTGCATTTTAAGAGGGGAGTTACAGTATGGAAACCATCAAAACCAATCACTGCCACTGGGCGTCAAAGGTACTGGAATATTGCCTGTCTAACATGGACCCACTCTTCAATTCTACAAAGGGGGTTATTGTCCGGATTAGGTAGAGATGGCATCTCCTTCGCGTTTGTTTTTATAACTATGGGCGTATTTTAGCTGCTCTTAATTCGTACAAGTAAATAAAATGCTTGGTGAATAAAGCATGTAGAAAGTGTGCAATAAATTTAAAACAGTTGAAGCTGGTGACTTTATAGCATTTTTTCTGTACTTATATTAACCCCCCGAAAGGGCTAAAATTCACCATTTAATATGCATGGATCACTTACACTGGGAACTTTTGCAGGGGGTATTTATTCCCGAGTGACAGTTAATCATCAAAAGAAAAATGCCTACTCCATAACAAAAGCGTTCCAGTCACTGCCTGCTAGCCTTAATTTATACAAAAGGCCGTTATAATCGGTATTAGTCTCTCGTGTAAATAATTACCTCAGTATTTGCCCCTCTTAATCCACACACAGTAATTATAATCCGGATTAGGCAGAGGCAACTACAGGATATGTGCAGTAAATACAAAAAACAATGTGATGAATAAAGGTTGAAATAACTTGAATAAAAAGTTTGGTCAAATGGTCGTTTTCTATTAAGGCGTTGGTCAATCTACCGTTGGTCAACTGTCCGTTGGTCAAATGACCGTTGGTCAATCGACCGTTGGTCAAATGACCTGTACCCCACATTTCCATTGGCGCCCCCTGGTTTCACGCAACTCTACGTCATCCTGGTGCAGTTGGGCAACACCACCGAGTCAACGGTGTATGGATTGATTCAAGGCAAATCGAAAGCCATTTACGAAGAGTTCTTCCTAGCTCTTGTCGACCATTGTGAGTCCCGAAACGTGCCGCTTGACCCTGTCACAATTCTCTGTGACTTTGAGCTTGACGTGATTCATGCACTTGAGACCGTTCTTGGCCCTGAGCTCGACATCCGTGCATGTCTTTATCACTTGTGTCAGGCCACTTGGCAGAAAAAACAACAGCATGGTCTGACAGAACGCTACAAAGAAGATGAAGAGTTCAGTTTGTTCTGTGCAGATAGATGCCTTAGCGTTCCTGCCTATAGAACGTATAGAAGATAGGCTGGCTTATCTCGTTCCATTGCTTCAGACGCAGCCGAACCCCTTCTTGCGTACTTTGGCCAGACCTACCTTGAGGGCACGATTCGCCTACCTTGAGGGCAACATTCAGGATAACGTCATTAACATGCGGAGAATCACACCGCGATTCCCACCAAAAGTTTGGAACATTCACTAGACCACTCTCAACGATGAGCCGAGAACTATCAACATGTCAGAGGACTGTAACAATCGCCTTTTCCATCTCGTCGGCTACAAACACTCTTCAATCTGGACCATCATCACTGCCATCAAGCGCGAAGAATCCACATTTCCGACAATTTCTGAAGGTCCACGTATGCACCAGACGTGCATACGTCGACCTTCAGAAACGGTTGAAGTCACTTTGTGCCGATCGTGCAGCAGGGCAAAAGTTCATAGAACAGATGCTTCGTGGAGTGGAACACAACATCAGATGGCAAGCAGTGAACCGGAAAAATCAGGAGGAGGATGAGTGCCTCCATCCGTAGGACATCATTCAGTACTTGTGTACTTGTGTGAAGAACTCAAGCATGGCAAGCAGTGACTCTGTTTTTGTATGTAACATGTGACGGATGTAATAATTTTCGGTCATATTTTACATATTGTGCAGTAATTGTGAATTACATGACAAGCAGTAGATATGAGTTAATTTGATGTAACATGTAACAGATGTAACATTTTGGGGTTATATTGCGCATGCTGCTTTTGCACTAGTTACTTGCGTGGGAAATGAAAATAAAATATTGACTTGTTTTGTTGTTATTAGGTCTTTCTTTTTGCGTAATTTTCCACATCACTTAAACAGAAATATTCTATAATAAACACACAACAAATAAAGAAAATGACAAAATAAAAATAATGTCCTTAATAAACCACAAATATTCGATACTATACGAAAAAACACAGAGAGGCGAAATGTCCACTTTTTTACTGAGCAGCGATATGTTCAGCGGCGAGATGTCCAGCGGCGAGGTGTCGCGGATTCGGCTAAATGGACTGCTCTAACGACATACGCCCCTTCCCTCAATTTTCCTGAGATATTTCTTCCTTTCCATTATAACCGGCACATTTTTGTGCAAAACTAACGTTTTATTCTTAAAATGTTTTATGGGTAAACGCGCAGCTCGCGTTCTCCACTTTGGCCGGGTTCTCCAGGGATATCGATATATATTTGATATAAACCACGTCGTATAATTAATTATGTAAGAAAATTTTTGCGCCTTGACATGATTAGGGTCAATGAGGATATAGTACTAAAACTCATTAAATCATTCTACCATCAATGCCCTATCAACTGAGATTGGTTTATTTTTCTTCGGAAGTCTAGGCGGGCGACAATTCAACTCTGAAGTGAAAAAAGTGTTATTTTTTAAACCTGAGTGATATGCCTCCCCTTATGCCCTGTTATCCCCCAGACTCCTTGGCGGAGTTACTCGACATACTTTCTCCGGAGTATAGCGTGCCGGTGTCCCAGTGATTGTGATCCCCGGTGATTATGGTCATTCCTAGGAATCACGGTCGCCCCACGGACCACAGTCACTAGTGAATATGGTCCCCTTCTAATGAACACGGTCCCCTGGGAGACCATAATCTCTTAGGAAAAATGGTCCCCCCAAATTTAAAAATAGGTAAGAATATGCAACTAAATTCAGAGATCTTGCGAATAAAATTATTCTTGTCTTTGCATGAATTCTTCATCTGGCAAAATATACTAACCAAAATTATTTTCAAACGCTTTCATCATACCAACTAGCGATGCAATGAAATTAAGTAAATGTAATTAAAAGTGACACTGTCCACTCCCAAATCTCAAAGCAGATTTAGGATGAATACAAAATTAATTACAGCAAATGATGTATATGCTTTCATCTGAAGAGATCAATGCAACACGATGGCCAAAATTTGTAACTGATAAATCCCTCATTTAATCCTTTTTGTTACTCCATGAATCCACATGTAAGACTCTGTAACAACTTATATGTGATGTTTGAGATCAATAATGTAGGGATTATCGCGCAGGAGTAAATATTGAGTAAATCTATTTTAAAACCTAAGGAATCCACACCCAAATTTGTCCTTTATAAGGTGCCCATTTTTTTCAAATTATCATTGTTCAGAAAACGTAAGCAATGGAGAAAGTGAGGAAAAGCAAAGTAAAAAGCGAATTCTTGAAACATACAAGTGGCTCACATACAAAGCTGCTTAGTTGAAACTTAAAGCACTTGGCAAGTTCAGAAAATCTACTCAAAACATTTACATCAGTAACCTAGCAGATCATTATGCTCCAGTCTATGCAATATAATATATAGAATGTAAGCATCTGTGCAGCGTTTGCTAAAACTAGTTATATTTGTTGTATGTAAAAAAATATGATTGGAAATTGCAATCAAATTTACGAAAGTAACTCTTATTTACTCCTACTTTATTTAAAATCTATAAGTTGACAGAGTTCAGGCTCCATAAATAACGCACATCCATGATATCAAGGGGAGACCGTAATCCCTAGTGATCATGGTCCGGGGGGACTGTAATCACTGGGGGACCGTGTTCACTGTCACACCGGCATACCTGACGGAGTTATGCCAACACTGAGTAGACACGGATGTGGATCTTACAGTAAGCCACCAGAGTAGCAGCTGTCAGGCCTAAGCCAGGATGGCCTCTGAGTCGTGCAGGGATTAAGGTGGACGGTACATAACCAAGTGCTTCGAGGCAACTCCTCACAAGTGCAAAGCAAGCATTGGTCAAGCGAGCGCTTCCAACAAATGCAAAAGCATTCGACTTGTCAGTTATAACGGCTAGAGACTAGATCTCGTATAAGCTTTTCTAAAGCTGGTGTCTTATCCCCATTTAAGACTGTGACGGGAAAAAGAAACTTAACAGGTCGCCAAGTGCCTGAAATTTACCCACAGGCCTTACTATGTGTTTTGGAAGTCGAGCTAATTAATAAGAGATGATTTTCATGCGAAAAGAAGGGACAAACTTAAGTTTCATATTTCAAAATTCAATACTACATATGTACCGGTAGTACATATGAAGTACGTAAGACGTACATGGGCACTGCATATGAAATACATAAGAAATTCTCATTACTTTATGGCTTTAAATTCCATAGGTAATTCTGACATAAACTGTGACAGAGAACAAGAAATAAATAAAAATAATACAAATTTCCAAATTTTTACACAAGCCGGATAAGAATATCCCGTATATTGGATATGCCCTTGCTGGCGGCACTTGTATCTGACTGTCCTGGGGGGGGGGGGGCTGAATGGGGTAGCCTGAGCCACCCATCGAGCCATATATTCCCTCTTTTTTCAAGTTAGGTACCCGTACAGGACCAGAGAAGGGTAGAGCTATGGCCGATTAAATTTAACTCAAGAAAACGGCAGGAGGGAAAGGGAACATGATATCCTTGGGCAATGAAGTACGTCGACTACCAGCGTGTTGAGAACGGCGCGGTGAGTTGATGAATAAATCTAGGATGGAAAGCCCCCACGGAGGAAGATTCGCTGTCCCTTTATAGGCACCATTCTGCCTAGACTACTCTTCCTACTCAAAGCATGATCGGCCATCACATTCAGATCTCCCACGTTATGACTGAACAGCTAGCGCAAAATTTTATTGGTCAGTCATCAGAGAAATTGATGTGGTGCCCCTCTGTAATACCAACAGACTGACTAACGGCCCCGCATTTAGTGGCTAGTAGGTCAGATAAGTCGTATGGAGGCGGACTTTGGAGTGCTGGCTATGGGCTATAACGAAAGGGATGAAGGGGAAGTTGTGGACGTCAACCTTTCCGCGTTTCTTTAGTGGGATAGAATATGCCATCCTTAGCGAGCAAAGTACCTGACGCAGAACTCGCATCTCTTCCCATGTTTCACATGACCTGCCTTCTTCCTATGGGCAAAGATTCCGACAAGTTCTCCAGTTTTTTATGTTTTCCAGTGAACGAACGGTATTGTCTGGACACAGGGCAAACGTCTACAGGGGTTACTCGGGTTCCTTGTTATATCAACTGCTACGAGACCAAAGGGTGTGGATCGCGGTCATCTTGGTATCGTGAGCTCATGTGCTGGAATGACAAGAACCTGGGCTGAGATTTATGTATATCCCTCTAACAGGAATGCTTGGGATGACCTGGTGGGTTTAATGATGGGTTGACCTGAGGGAGAATGGTACTGATCATTAGGATCAGATCTTGGCATAGGCATCTATTCTTTTGACCTATTCTTTCCACCTCTTGAGAAGGAAATAGCTCAGCCGACATCCAGACATCAGTGTGGCACAATTTTTGGACCCCTCTCTCACTTATTCTTGCCTCCAGTGACATCACGGCGCACGTAGGAGGACAGCCAACAGGGAACCATTTGGGCGGTGTTCTTTGCGGGCTAGGTGAATATGATGAATACGATGAATGTGACGATAACTGGTTCGGAAATGGTTTTCCGGGATAAAGCTTTCAATGTATGGTTTTGCACTGGCGATATATTGAAAAGTGGAAGTGAGTGAGTTTCGAATGTTGCTCTGCGAATGAGATGTTCGAATCAAATTTGACAGTATCACCGATCGTGCTTTTGACCTGGCTCTCTAAATGCTCCATTGGAATAACATTATCGCATGTACGACGTTCGCAGTTCTAGAAATCCTTATCAAGGCTGTACGTTCACTAGTTTTATATTCAATGTAGGATGTCACAGATTTTGTCTGCCAGGGAGGGAGGCTCGTATGTTTTAGATACATGGGCATCAGTTTGTTCTATTTTCGGGGGAGGGGATGGGTGGATTCGAGCAACTTTCTGGATATCAGCACTCAAACCACCATCAACAGCATGTGATATTTATGATATTATGAGTCATGTGACTCCATATGACATTTTGCAGCAAGATCAAATCTCTGATATTCAATGTTATCATTTTCTGATATGCGTAATAGTTTACCTTCGAATTTAACATCTTAATAAAGTCATAGAAGTCATACTCAAAAAGTTGTAGAAGTCATATTCTGCCCTTTTTCTGCTATTTTCAGCTTTTCAATTCCTATTATGAGTGCCGAATTTTTTAAGTGCAGCGAACATCACACCATTTGTGTTGTTTTACGCAGATGCCAGCAAGTTCTGTTGGCACGCAGTCACTGTTGATATACAACCTACACCTCTAATATACCTAAAAATAATAAAACAAGCATGTCTAGGGACATGGTGACCAGCCGTGACCTACAGAATATACATCCAAGAATCACAGACAAAATCATGATCAAATTGGCAGACAGCGGTTACGAAAAAGCCGTAACAGAATGGAGAAAACATTCGCTCACTTGCTCGGTGTAGTTGTGGCTGATGAGGAGTCATTCTTTCAATTCTTTCATAAGGTGACAAAATTAAAAAATGTCCCCCATTTGGCCAATTTTTGGCGAATCGCCAAAATGAGTAATTTTCAAAAGAGACCTATCTAGGGAGTATTCGTGCAAAATTTGAAGAAAATCTGATCAAAATTGTGGGAGAAGAAGCATTTTGAAAATTGGCAACCACTAAATTACAAATGTTCCACATTAGGCCAATTTTTGGTGGATCGCCAAAAAACGTAATTTTTCGAGAGATGTTTATCCAGAGAACAAGTATCCAAAATTGGAAAAGAATCAAATCAAAACTGTGGGAGAAGAAGCAATTTGAAAATTTGACACCAAAAAAATAAAAAATGTCCCCCATTTGGCCAATTTTTAGCGGATCGCCAAAATGAGTAATTTTTCAAAAGAGATCAACCTTGAGAACAACTATCAAAAATTGAAAAGGAATCCAATCAAAATTGTGCGAGAAGAAGCAATTTGAAAATTGTAAACCAAACAATTTGAAAATGCCCCCATTTAGCCAATTTTTGGTGGATCGCCAATATAAGTAATTTTCAAAAGAGGTTAACCTAGGGAATATAGGTGCAATATTTGAAGAAAATCTGATCAAAATTGTGAGAGAAGAAGCATTTTGAAAATTGGCAACCACAAAATTACAAATGTCCCCCATTTGGCCAATTTTTGGCGGATCGCCAAAAAGAGTAATTTTTCAAGACAGGTCTAGCTAGAAAACAACTATTTAAAATTGGAAAGGAATCCGATCAAAATTGTGGGACAAGAAGCAATTTGAAAATTTGACACCAAAAAATTTAAAAATGTGCCCCATTTAGCCAATTTTTGTCGGATCGCCAAAATGAGTGATTTTTCAAAAGAGGTCTATTTAGGAAATATTCGTGCAAAATTTGGAGAAAATCTGATCTTGTGGGAAAAGAAGCATTTTGAAAATTGGCAACCGAAAAATTTCAAATGTCCCCCATTTAGCCAATTTTTGGCGGATCGCCAAAAAAAAAATTTTTTAAAGAGAGGCCTATCTAGAAAACATTCGTGTAAAATTTGAGAGGAATCTGATCAAAACTGAAGGAGAAGAAGCATTTTAAGTAAAAGTTAACACACGTATATACATACGTACATACGTACATACAGACGACGGATACCCCTCTATTGATAGGATAAGACCAGCCCGACATAGTCAGCTGGTCTAAAAACTTGAAATATTTAGGTGTTATTCCAGCGCAAAGTTTAAAATATGCAGAAAAAGTGCCGAATTTTCTCATGTGATCTCTATAAATTCAAAACTAAAACATAATTGTCGACAATTGTAATTCTATTAAACATATCTTTAATTCGGGTGGAGATATCTTTGTTGATATAGAGATCCTTTGCTATCTCTTAGATATATCTAAATAAAAAGGCATATCTCAAGTTTACTATATATAACACAGCAATAATAACTAGAGATAAAGAAAATTGAATAACAAAATTAATGGCGCGATTTTTTTTTATCATGGAAGACGTTAAAACGTGTTTCCCCTGATGTTGGCTAGACTTTGGTAGTGCAGAGCTGATAGGTGACGGAAGAGTAATTTGTACATAACGTTATACCATTCCAGTGTGCCATACTCAGCCTCCCGTTACAGTGTCTTCCATCTGTGCCCGTATTCAATAGCGTGGCTCAAACTCAAAATTTGAGCTAGGTATGAGCATCAGTCATTCAATGAGTAAAACTTCAGCTCAAAATGAATTTAGGCTAGAAGGTGGCTTAAAATTAATTAAAGTCAAATAAGATAGATAGTGAATCTTTTGCATCATAACATGTCTAAAGTACTTTATTTCAGTCATTTTAAATTATACATGCAAACATTTCTCCCGCTGCCCACAGACAGGGTTTAGTGTTAAGATGAGTTTCGACGCTGAAAAGCTTTAAATCATATTTTGAGCAAATGCTCAAGTGAGTTTGAAACTTCAGACTCTATTTGAGTATGAATTTGAGCTAAGTTATTGAATATGGGCACTTGAGTCATCTGATGACTGTGGATATGTATGAAGCCAGTTTATAGTGTATTTTTAAAAGACCTGTCAGTGTCATGGCTTCCATTTCCGTGACCAACACTCTCAACAGGCTGTTATTTTTTTGTGAACGTGGCTTCTAAAGAACATCCATTTTTCCACGTCTATCCAATAATGCGCTAAAGAAATCGAATAAACGTTGTCACCTTAGAGAGAAGTAAATATGTAAAGCTAAATTGACTTTGAATAGACGTTATAAATAGACGTTAAATGTACGACGGATCACCTTTTGGAGTTGAATAGACGTCTTAATGAGGTCTCGGTGGAGTCCGGAGAACGACGCAGTACTGGTAGTAGTCTCGATTCACATCAATCCTCCCTTCACTCGCCCTTGGGTGATCCTTGCGAAGTAGGATATATTCATGTACATGCTTCACAGGCGTTGGGTGGATGGGGCTGACTGGGACTGACAGGGGCTCAGACCCATTGGTTCACCTGGCCCTTGCGTTACACCGCACGTACAGTTACCCTGTTATTGACGGTAAAAACTACTACCAAATTCCTATCTTACTGATACTTAATACAGTTTGCTGAGCGTATAAACTGCGCCTTTTACCTTGAATTACACGCAAAAATGAAAGTGGACCGAACTGCCTTCCCTACCCCTCCCCCGCCCTCCCTCGCGCGCGACCAACTAAAGTTATAGCCATGCTACAACAGACAACATTTATGCATTGCGATATTAAAATTAAACTTACAGTATTGGAAGACTCCAGGACAGTAACCAGGAAAACCGCATAAACAACTCCAATTCTCTGTCGAATTATTTTATACCTTTGTCTTATTGCTGGATTTACGGCCTGCTCTTAATACCATTGTTTCCTTGGTTATATTTGTTTGAAAGCCGAACGTTAGCGAATCCAGAAATGTATATATTAACCAGCTGATCGGAAGTGAGGCACAGAGAAAAAAACGCATTGTTCAATTACACGGATGACACGATGGACTTTGAGATCATCTTACAAAAGCAAGTCACCAGATGAAACAATGCAAACGATACGATACTTCATTAAACAAGTCTTTGTTTTTATCCTGTTGTTTTTGTGCTATTAGTTTTTTTTTTTACATAGTTGTATAGCAAGCAAAAAGATTTCTTCTTCGAGATTTCAAACTTATCAAGATATATTCAGATAAATGCCCCATTCAACCCCCATCTCCACTCCACTCCACTCCAGTATTTGCGGCACAACAGTTTTGTTTAAATAATATATGGATCGAATCAAAAACCCGTCAGTCCGCTGACCAGCAAACATTGCTACGTTACATCAACGTTGGACAGACAAAGAACCCGACGTCAGAAAAACGTCGAGTTTTGGTTGTTTCTGGAAATAGACATAACATCTATCTTTGAAACTGGTTGGACCTTTATTATCCGATATCTTATCAACGTTGCGGATAGGTTGAAAATGGAAGTCGAAACAATCTCCCTACTTTTTATAGATGTCGGAGAAGAGACGTTGTATAAACTTTGGGGAAATATTGATTTTGAATAGTCATCGTGATAGCTACAATTATTTTGTGGTCACCCCTCCGTAACAGTGTCCCAATCTTTTGGCCGTCCGTCCTCGAAGGATATTATGAAGTCAAGTTCGATGAATATTCTCGAAAGTAGGTGGGAAAAAAGCTTACATGAAATTCCCATATTTTGCGGAGAAAGTGGCATTTTGGTTGCGACGCCTAAAGAACGTTGCTTTTCCAACGTCTATTCAACGTTTTTGCTAAGACGTTGATCTTTGTCCGCGACCAATCACAATCAAAGCAGAACTAGACTTTATGTTGTTGTTTGGTCGAATCGTCATCGCAACCTCAAATCGACTTGTTTCTACCTCGCAATGTGTGGCTTCTAGGCCTTCCCCTCCCAGCCCCGACGATCAGCAACCCTCCTGGTTCCTCGCCCAGGTGTGCCTCCAGAATAATCTGGTTTTCAAACAGCATACGTATTAAGTGTTGTTCACACAGCTGCAGCGTTCCTGCCTTAGCTCTCTGTCTCTTTGTTTTGTTTCCATTGTAGATTAAATGGCAGACGATATATTCTTTTTATTTTATTGTTTTTAGAAGAAATGGAATTTTAAAACTGCAATTAATAATTGATTTTATAGACATATCTTTAACTTAAGGTAACCAGCCTGAAAGACATTAACGCATACACAGTTTTTGACTATACACCCAACTAAATAATTGCAATCAATCGCTGAGTTGTAAGGTGTAATGTAAGTATGTGTTCTTTTTTCTTTGGGGGGGGGCGGGGGGTGGGGGAGGAAGTATGGGCAGAACCCCATGGTATTAAATAATATTGCCAAATTTTTCTTTTGTTTTTCTCATTCAAGTTCCGAATGCTGGTGTAGCACATACAAAATGTGTGGTCACCACATGAGCACTCGAGGATTCGGTGTCGGTGCAGCACGTCATTTTTTGTTGTCAGGACATGAGCACATCATTTTTTGTGGTCACCACATCAGCACTTGACAAGCATTTAGCAGCTATGCCACAAATTCCATAAAACTGCAGGTTTTGTATGAGTCCTGGATGCATTATTCTGGATCAGGCTCGTACAGCATGTGGATCGTGTTCGGGGGGTTGTGCAGTCGGTTTCATATGTGTTACCCCCCCCCCCCCCACCAAAATAGTGGAGAAATGATGGTGGTAATTTTGAGGCCAGACGCGCCTGATTTCGTTTAAAAGGTTATAGTTTTTTTAGTACACCCCGTTACCCACAAAAAGGGGCTTGTTTTGGAACTTAACTCTGCGTTTGCTTAAAGAAGGGGTCAACAGATCAAGCATAACACCACGCCTTTAGGGGTAGTTTTAAGAAGTTATAGATTCTCATGGTAACCATTTAGTTTATGAGTGCCCCCGCCCCCTTGGAGATCGGATCCGCTTATGGAATCCGATACAGGTAGCAGGGTGCAAGCCCCCCTCCCCCCCAAAGCACACCTGTTTTTTAATGCCTCGATCTCAAGTACGAAAATATATTACAGCCTCTAACAGCGACTTCCGTGTCAATAACAACAAAGGTTGCATTATTCAGAGATGCTTAACAATTTTAAAATGGGGGTACAGCTATCGCACTAGGGATAATTTAAGATCTTAATTTATTTCTAGTATTTATATTACCTTTAGAACTCTCTTTCACTCCCCCCCCCCCATCTCCACCCGCCCAAGCTCTTCTACTACTGGTCATTCAGTTAAAAAAAAAAAGAGAAGTGTTTGCACAAATACTAATTTGGCACAGCGTATACCCATAAAGGTCTATAGTTTATTTGTTGAATGAATCCTGCAATCAAAGGTCTTGTAATTTTAAGCCATGAGGACATGTGTTAGGATTAGTGACATTCTCAGCAATGACCAGTGGAATAACAGAGTCCTCCTAAATAGATCGATTTGTGATTGTAAACAATGACATTTTTAACAGGATGGCAGGCTGGGCATAACTTATATGGGGACAAGCAGCAGAGTGTTGTTTGCTGCAAGAGAAACCCAGCTTTTAAAATGAAATGATTAAACGCCGTTGAGTTACCTGGATATTTCACCCGGGACGGTTTTAGGAGACTCTGAAAGCTGCCAGTAAATCATGTAAGTAAGATTAATCGTCAGCTTGTATATTAAAAACTGAAGTGTATGTGTCGATTCAGTGAAACCCAAATTGCAACTGAGTGTCAAAAGAATTCTTACTGGGGTGCCAGCCGTTGATAGATTCTGCAATCACGTTACGGAGTGCCAGCCGTTGATAGATTCTACAATCACGTTAAGGAGTGCCAGCCGTCGATAGATTCTACAATCACGTTACGGAGTGCCAGCCGTCGATAGATTCTACAATCACGTTACGGAGTGCCAGCCGTTGATAGATTCTACAATCACGTTACAGAGTGCCAACCGTTGATAGATTCGGCAATAACGTTATGGGTGCCAACCGTTGATAGATTCTTCAATCACGTTTCACACTTTCGCACTTAACAAAATGAAACAAGAATTAATTCAAAGGGTCAAGAAACCATTTTCCTGGTACGTTTTTGTTCATCAGCAATATGCATATCTGGAACTGTTTTGCGTTCACCTTCCCGAGGGGTGGAGGGAGGGGTGATATTCCTGACCGTCACAGGTGTCGCATTTCTTTCATTTATGTGCTGAAAAATGCAGGCTACATCTTTTCAGTTCTCTAAAGCTTTGTATTAAAAACAGAACTGCCAGTATTCAGTTTGAACTATAAATAAAGACACGATTTATAATCAAGCCACAACTTTAATATCCAAATTTGAAATCAAGATTTAATGTTAATCAGTCTCTTTTAAATGATGAATGCACGACATTTAGCTAAGCCACTGTCAGGAAATTTAGTCGTGCGAAATTTAGTCGAAATTGAACGGTATACTAATCAGTTGTGATTTGAAGCCCCGCTCAAGCCGATATTTTCATGGTCTTCCTTTATCGGTTTTACAGGACATATTTATAGTTCTGCCTCTCAAGAAGCATATAAAGGCCCATACTACATTAATTTCCCTTCTCTTTCTTTCTTTTCTTCTTTTTGTCTTTCTCTTTCTTTCTTTTCTTCTTTTTGTCTTTTCTTTCCTTCCTTCCCTGATCTCTTGTAGAACCTCGGTGAAGTTGTAGTAGTTTCGTAGTGGGTTCTGCGAAAAGTCGCCAAATAAACGGTTAACGTTAAGAGAAACACACAAATGCTGATGGACCCAGGGATCGTCTGATAACTTTTGTTAGTAATATTCCTCATGAGCCCTTCTATCAAATCTAAATTTTGTCAAAATTATGTCCGCTACGACTGGGCACAGTGTCCACGGATATTTTTGTTATCCCGTGTGAAACGGAGGAATATAGTTATGAGCTGGTCCGTCCGTCCCTCCGTCTGTCCGTCCGCCTGTCTGTCCGCAAAAAGTACTAAGTTTTGTCCGGCCGACTTCTCACAGGAACCTGAAACCTGGCGTGGTGAAAATATATATATTGAAGATGTGCAAAGTGGCATTATTGTCAACATCGGCCAAAAATTAACATCTTGGGAAATTGTCAAAAATGGTGAATATTTGGCTTGAACTTAGCCGTGAGACGATGTTTTGTCCGGCCGACTTCTCATAGAGGTGATTGTCATAGGAACATGAAACCTTGCACGGTAAAAGTATATATAATGAAGATGTGCAAGGTGGCATTATTGTCAAAATCGGCCAAAAATTGACGTCATGGGAAATTGTCAAAAATGGTGTGAGACGATGTTTTGCATTTTACTTTTACTGCTTCATGGGCGATCCTGCATCACTGAGGCTCTAGTTAACCGTGCCATGAGAAGAGCTTAGGTCTATTGTTTTAACTGGTAAATTATCCATTAACTGTTGCGATCAGATTTGACTGGTCGAGCATGTGAACGCAGCTTGAAGCACTTGGATTCTAACACGGGGAGGCCACTTTGCATCATACGTGCTGCCACACATGTCCAAAACAACTTGGAGAAGGGGGCTAGGGGGTTGGGTGGGGGTAATTTGCAGAAGAGGTATGGTCCATACAGACTGTCAACTTTCGTTTAAAAAGGCTGTGATATTCATTCAGTGCTCCGTGTTTTCCACAGACAGGTAGGTTCTTTCGGACTTGACTCAGCATTTGATTAGAAATGGCGTTAATGAGTTGTTTTAAAGCCATGGATACGCATGGTAACCACTTGGTACGTAAGTGGTCCCGAGGGGAAAAGCGTTCTATCCATCAAAATATTCGCAAATAGTTTTTAAAGAATTGTTTGTATTTGGTATCCTTTTTTCTGCAGATAAAGGAGAATGACCACGTGTATGGCAGTAAACAAGCGCTCGTTTAAGGTGCTACTTTTACTCCTGGCACAGCTGTTGATTGGTCCTTGTGGAGCGAATGGCCAAAGTGAGTATGTCATTAATGCCCATCTTATTCAAATGCCCAGTGAACATTCCGAGGTCGATCAAATGTCGATGTGAGGTTCCGACGTCGATCCGACCCAAGCACAACATTAATTCAGGCTGTACTAGGAGTTTTGGATAACCAACGTCAATCGAACATCGGAAGGCAGACTTTGTTTCGACTTCCATAAACAAGAAATCTCGATTTTGATGCAACGTCGGGTACGATGTCTATCCAACGTTTATAAAACGTCACAATGCATACTGGGCAGGCTCACTGAAAGAATACAGAGTATGATCTTATGATTTTAATTCAACATTAACAGTTTAGATTACCGGTAAGCTATTAATTCAGAGTACAATTGCAGATATGGTATCCCCATTTTCTTTCTTTTCTTTTTTTTAATTTCAGTGAACCAATTGTGCCCAGCGGATGACCTCTCAGCGGAAGTTGATATGTTCATCATGAATGCCCAGGACTGTAAGTCATGTGACGGACAATGCGGAAGTGTTCAAGCGTCTGTGACTGACGCCCAAGACACATGCTCCTGTGACGTCATCTGTGTGACGTACAGAGACTGCTGTCCGGATTTCGCTTACTACTGTCCCGATCTGCACTCACAGGCCCGTGATTATTCGAATCGCTATGGCTATCCGCTTGAAGGTTTCAGAACAACCTGTTCTGATAATAACTTGGTGGTTAATGAGTGCCCACACGACCTCGATGCATGTACTATAGGTGATGATATCTCCGACAGAATTCCCGTGCGTGATTTAAATACTGGTGTCGATTTCGTGAATGCGCGTTGTGCGTTATGCAACTCGGTGACTGACGGTGTTCTGTGGGTAGCTGTGCTTGAGTGCGAAAACGGTGTCCCAGAACTGAACCTTAATGGCACGATCGCTGCGGCAAATATCACCACTGAAGAAATTAACGACGTGCTTAGTAATTTTCAAAACCTGTGTTTTTTCGCCTTGAAAGCCCCTGTCGATAGCAGGCGGGTAGCAAGAGAGTGCCGTGCAACATATATGGAAGGGTCGTGTTCAGAACCGTGCGAAAACACAGACTTAGCTCGTGCATGCGCAACCGGAAACACCCAGGTTGTTCACGTACGCTATTCATATGTACATTACAAAAATATATACTGTGCGCTTTGCGCTATAGTGCACCCGGATATCGAACGGTTCAAATGTGGGTACTTGTCGATTGTTACTGGAGAAGATTACTATCCTACAGACCACTCCTTCACGTTGTTGTTTAGTTTTGACCCTTCTTCTAAGCATGGTGTCTCAAAGACCTGCCCAAAAGGCAAGGAATACATAAATAAATACATAGGATGTAAAGCAATAGTACCGACGGATACTACTGTTTCCAACAATGCCTCGGAAGAAGCTCAAGCTGCACGTATTTTTCTAAACCTACATGATCATATAAGTCTATCTTTTGAATTTTTATCATCAGAAGTGTATGTGAGAGGAGGTCGCTTTGGCTTACTCGGGGTCTACACTCCGGCGATGTTTGTCGAGGATTTCTGTAGGTATGTTGCTAAGACTTGGCGACGCAATGTGACCAGGGATTTGGCATTTTTCAACTGCACCTTCATCGCGAACAATACTGAAAACAAATCATTTTCAGAAGAAATACAAGTTCAAATGTTAACGGAGTGGAATACATTAAACACAAGCACTGTCGAAATTAGCACTGGGGCTTTGTTGAAAGAAATAATAGCAACAGTGAACGCCACGGATGCATTTAACACCATACCACTGGTTATTTTCACACGTGCGGTGGTCTCCAGCACACAAGAACGTATAACGATCTCTTGTGTTTCAGTTTCCTTTTTGGAAAATGAATATTCTTTGGAAGAAAGCCACTTGATGGCAACCATATTATCGTCCAGCCAGGTCATACCCAGAGGTCATTATATTATTTACGATTCAGTGTTGTTTGTGTGTAAAGACACGCTGCGGAGAGACAAGTCAAATGCAACTAGAAATTCCTTGGAAAATTCTATTTTGTCAATTTTGACGATAATTTGTCTGAGTTTATCAGCTCTTTGTCTCCTGTTGAGGCTGGTTTTGCAGTGTATCGTCCCATCTTACAATTCCTTCCCAATGAAACTTCAGTTTAATTTCTGTTTCATTTTATTTTTATCGTCCTGTTTGTTTTTATTTAGTCCTCTTGTGACAAATTATGGACGTCTTTGCGTTGTAGTTGCCATAGCAATGCATTATTCATTTCTGTCTTCATTTCTGTGGCTCAGCGTCATAGCTGCAGATATGTATATGTCTCTTTGCTCATTTGAAAACATGCAGAAAGCAGCTTCCAAATCCAGCTGTAAACATATGCTGATACACCACGCAGCTGGTTGGGGAATACCTGCAGTTTCCGTTGTCGTAGCTATTATTTTTGATTACGGCGATTTCATTGGCTCTCAGTTCAGACCAATGTACGGTGGTGACAGGTGCTGGATATCACCCAATGGCTATGCAATACCCATATTTTTCGGCCTTCCGGTTCTTTTAACCATTGTCATAAATACCACATTGTTCATTTTACTGTCCTCAAAATTATCAAAAGCCTTCAAAGAACGGAAGAAACTTTCACAACAGACAAAATCCAGTTTCTGGATATACGTGAAACTGTTTGTATTGCTAGGAGTTGGAAACATTTTAATGGTCCTTCTGCCGTTTGTAGACCATTTTGCTTTGAGATTATGTGTTATTTTAATCAAAACAACAGATGGTATCTATATTGGCATTATTTATGTATTCAAGCGAAATGTGCTTCTGTATCTGCGTTGTAAAGCTGAGACTAAGGGTACAAGTGTAACGGTTACCAATACAAAGAGTGGAGATACTCAAAATACAATTACATATCATGATACTGTCCAATCAAAACTGGACATGTCTGATGCAAATGACACAAATTACAACCTCATTAATGACAAAACTTTGTGTTCATCTGTAAACGATTCGGTTATGTTTCATGCAAACGCTGATCCTGAAACGAAACATAAAAACAAGGCAGCCCAGGAAGACATTTTGTGTTTAGAGACAAACTTTGGGGCAGATGAAACCCAGGTCAACAAAGTGAATCAGTCGTCGTATGAAAGCATTTATCGTGTGGCTGGTGACTGCTCAAACGCTGATGGAATACCGCAGACCTTAGGGGACGATACAGGGCCTGTAGTAGTACGCCGTAGATCAGAAGTTGTAACAGAACCCGTGTCAAATCGCACTACGGGACTCACCACACCGGACGAAGACGGCGAATTTTTCTTACATTTGTAACATAGGCGCAACGAACCGGCCAAGGGGTGAAATGGGTGGGGTAGGTGGTTGCTGGCCTCCCCTATCCCAGTCCTGAGTGACATTTGCACCAACCCCCCTCACACTTTACCCCTTCCATCAATAATGGCAATCGCAATGCCGCCCCAACCGTCACGAAATGTTGAAATCGTTCCTACTCCTGCGTGTAAACAACAGTTAGGCCAAACGAAGAGGCCTTTACACGATGATTATCCCTATTCTGTGAATCGGACAGAATGCCAAGACGCTTTAAGTATATCTTTTAGCTGTGAGATTATTTGAAACTGTTGCATGTAAATATTTTGCAGGTGTAGGTGAGGGAAATGCTGGTAAAGGAAATAACGATAAACAGAAAAAAATGGTAAACGGAAAGAATGGTTAAGTGTTAGAAACGGTAATAAAATGGCAAAATAATGTTAATACAGTGAAGAATTGGTCAAAATATTTAATCTTTATTTAACGCATAAGTTTTTATATGCATGTGTAAGTTTTTGTGCCCCTTTACTAGTTGTCATTATTTCCCGGTTGAATATAAACGTGCTTAATTTGCTTCTGTTTATATATCGTACTAGCGTCCTACTTTGTACTACGTTTATTCGAGTTCAATTGGCCGTATGTTGCTGATTCTGTTCTTTGGACGCTAAGAGTCACTCATGCATATAATCTACTTGAAACTTCACCAGCGTTACGGGATTAGCCCCAGCGGAGTAATATTTGTTGCAGCACATTCTTATTGGCATTATCTTATAGACACATGCAAACAATGCTCAATGACCTTGTCCGAATTAGATGGGTTTCTCATACAGTAGGATCTACAGTTGTGCAGGAGAAAATGTGTGTGGTGTCCAGAATAAGGCGGAGTCCGAATTACCTAGGTACTTTCTTCTTAAAAAAACGAAAAGTTAAAAAGGACTGAAATATGTTAGTAGGGAATAAATGAGAGAACTAGACACTGACACCCCCCCATTCGGAAAAATTGAAACGTGAGAACTCGACCAAGCATAAAGAAGAGGACGAGAGAACTGGACCAAGCATAAAGGACAAGATGAGAGAACTAGACGCTGAACCGCCCCCCCCCCCCCCCGTCGTGAAGAACGTCTGATTTTGCACATTTACCCGTTCCAGACAATTCTGAACATTTTTTGGTTCGTTTTCTGAAAATAGAGTATAAAAAACAGACCTGCTGCTTTGAACAGCACATACCTTGAACAGATTTCTCAGCTAACATTTATGATACTTATACCAATTTAAGTTCTTGTGAGTATGCTAATATTACATGTATTTGAAATAGTTTTTATTCTCAATAAATGTCAATATTTTAATTTGGTGTTTATGATAATTGTAATTCTCAATAAATGTAAATATTTGTAATATTCAATAAAATAAAAAATATATGATGCTTTTCAATTTTTCAAACAATACTTGACTATTATCAAAATATAATACTTAATTATAATACATGATATATGATATATGATATTATATGGTATATGATTTAAGGGTAAATTAACACCTCGTCAGGGACTGTCCATTAGAATAGAAAACTGAAAATGAAAGGTTTACGGGTGAATTCACACCTCGCCAGGGACCTTAGCTTCTTGCGATTTCGTATGTGAAGAACGTTGAAACTGCATTTAAACATCAAAAAGCAAGACAAGTGTTTAAGAGTTTTATTGATACACTTTGAAGACAGCGCTTAAATTAATAACAATGTTGCAAAGTTTAGTCAAATAAGTCTATTGTTCTTCATCTATTTTACATTGTTCCATTTCACTGTCCATATCACATTTTTCGTCGCTGCTGTCATCATCCTCCTCTTTATCTAGAAGCATTATTTTTCTTTGTAGTCACCTTTAGTGCCTTTGAATACTCATAATGTTTTTCATCAATTAAGTAATTAAAGTCTTCTAATATGTTTTGTTCTAGAGGCTGGATATATTTGAATAGCCTCATAAACAGTTGTTTTAGTCGACGTTTATAAACAGGTCGAAGGTCATCACTTGCTGTTTCACGCACATCTTCAAGCCCTTGTTCTTCATATTCTAAAACCTTGAAATTTGTCATCATGGTCATCATATACTTCTTGAACCACATCATGCCAGAGTCTATTTCTGACTCATTGTCAGAACTGCTGTCATCGTCACCCTCGCCACACTGCTTCATATACGTGGATAAAGCGCCTTCGCTGTTGTATAACGCACCACAATCTATTCAAGGATGAGCATTAATTTCATCCATATTGACTCTTTGACGTTTAATAGAAAACTCATCTAAAGTTTCCATTAAAGGCGTTTTTATAGGGTTTTCTATATCTATTTCCCATTCTCTAGTCATCTCTGAAGTGTGTGATTGCTTTAAATGCCTTTTAAGACTTTATGGCCAAACGTAAGCTCTCGAGAAAATGTTGCATTCATACATCCTTTCGATCCACGTCATCTTTTCAAATGGCAAAAAAAGTCTTTTAATGTAAATATATGATGAACAACAACAATGCCAAAAACAACAACAGTGGCAACAACAACGGCAACAACAACAATGGCAACAACACTAACAACAACAACAATGGCAACAACAACAGCGGCAACAACAACAACAATGGCAACACAACAACAACAATGGCAACAACAACAGCGGCAACAACAACAACAATGGCAACAACAACGGCAACAATAACAACAATGGCAACAAGAACAGTGTGTTATTTATAAGCAATGCATATCTATTATAATTTTTATTTACAATCTTAAGTAAGAAAACGTATTGGAAGGAAGTCAATGATATAAATAATACACCCGGAAACAATAAAATAAGTGCAACAATCTGTTATTGGTTGGTCATTGTGCGAAAGGAATTTTCCTATGGTATAAAAGGGGGAAGTACTGTGTCAACAAATTATTCTCAGTTATCAGTGAAGAAGAAGTTGTTCTTCTAGAAAACAATCTTTCATCAGCACGAATAAAGGAAAATGCAGAATCAAAATCAAAGTCTTCTACATCTTCTATTCCAGATTCATAACAGTTTTGAATAAACTTGTTGTATAAATCAATTGGATAAATGTTGTAATGCGCAATGTTTCGAATAGTATGTAAGTGACAAAGCTGTTCTGCCGGAGATTTAAAGATCGCCAGTTCAGCAAACATAAAGCCTATAAAGCCTGAAGTTGGCATGTCTTATACACTAATCAGAGACAATTTTTTCCTACTTAGGGGGAGCATCGGCGTCCGGTTCTCTCGTCCTATACTATATGCTTGGCCCAGTTCCCTCGCTCATTAATTTTCACACGACGGGAGGGGAAGCCCGTCGGTGGAGAAACCATTACACATTGCGGCTGCACTCCTGTGAGCCTGATTCAGGTCCGTCGGTGGAAAATCATGATCATTACTGCTGCACTCATGTGAGTCTGATTCAGGTCTAGTTATACTAGGAAATGATTGATATGACTAAACATATGTCGGCAGTTGGCAACATCTGCAAATGTCTCCTATTAACATCCGCCTACACTCTTCACACGTGTCTAGAGTCATTTTCCTTTTTCAGTGCAGCGCTACAATTCTGTGAGACTCCTGCGCTAAGCATGGACTCTCTCCTCGGGGTAAGGTCTTTTAGGCCTTATCCTAGTGGAGTGAGATCTGTTTAAAGCAAACAATTGCTATTGATATATGCAAAAGGTTTTTTACAAGGCAATAAAGGAAACTTTTGGATTTATTCCATCCAGAAGTTGCTCAGAATTCTCTGAAACAGATAAATATGGAAAAATCATATTGTACAAGAATGGCGGTTGAAGGCGATTGAACATGTACACTTTGAGCGAGCTACACGCTTCAATCTATGCCTGTGGCGTGGTCAACCTTCAAGGTAAGAAGAAAATCAGTATTCGTTTTGGGTCATATAATACATCAATGCCTACAACTCCACATGCGGACAAGGTGGGTGTTGGCTGAAAGAAGACAGGTGCATGAGCACACATTGCTCGATCATGCTGTGTACACCTTGCACCTATTAGATCACCATACATGCTGCTCAAAACAGACAGTGATGTCCCACCTGTCCAGACTGTGCAGTTTTGACCCATACTTCATTTTCAATGCAAAGACAACAGAGGGCACGAACACAAACTCACCCTTAACGAGAAAAACACCTACGGTCTTTTATCAGGGCTACCAACTGATATGAAATGAATGTAAAAAGCTGTCGTTGTTGTATGATTGATGATGTATGAATGTCGTTGAATGTTTCTAATAGATAGTAAACGGAACTCTTGGATTTCCAAATGATATTGAATTTCATGATACTTGTCGATTTTCCTTTTTTCTGTTTTGGTAAAAAAAACCACAAATCATATGCCTGCACATGAATCAGGTAAAAAACCAAAGTTGCTAAGAATCGTCTGAAGCGTCTAAATATCACAAAAATTTCCCACGGGTGGGGGTGGGGGTAGATCAAAAACCAAAAATGTTCAGAATTGCCTCAATCAGATAAATATGCAAAAATAAAACATCCCACGACAGGGGTGTCAGTGTCCAATTCTTTCGTTTATTCCTTACTTATGTTTTCCGAATTGTGGAGCTGTCAACATTATGCAGGTTTATCCGGCAGCAGGTTTTACTGTAGTTCTTTTTCCAGCGAATGTTGTGGCCTGCTGATCTGCTTATCATATAGTGACACCGGAGTAAAACAAAGATTAAGTGTAAGGTGTGCAAAGGGGCTTCTAATCCGCCGGTGATATGCACAGGGATTATAAAGCCTTCTGAAAGATACACAAAGCCTGGCATTTGTCACAGTTATTGCACTGAGAGTGCACATTCTTTAATGCTGAGTAAGCATGCATGTAGCTTCTTTAGCAAAAAGTTGAACTCGGTTGAACACCTGAGAACATTGCCATTTTTTATTTTTAACAAGTTGGCATTTTTTCCTTTCATTTTTTTTAGCCTATCGTTATTTCCGTTATCGTTATATCGGTCATCATTTTTCCGTAGCCGTCCCAAATCCGGCCAGTCATCATTTCAGAAAATATGCTTCTGGCGACCTCAGACACATGGCTTGAAAAAGACACTTTGCACGGTAAAGTTTCTCAAATAACTGTGTTTGGTGCCTTTTCATGCAGCTATCAAATGGAAAATGGGGTGCCGAGGAGATTTTCTCAGAGATTTATTCAGAAGGATATCCCAGCTAATAGTCAAAATCTTTGTAGGTCATTCATAAATATTTTCTGTAAATCTAAATCTTATCCAAACCAAACAGTATTGGTTGTGATCACCTAATGATTGTTTGAAAAAGGAAAATAGTAAATTGCACTCAATAAATTGTTGCTGAATTGATACCAATTTTTTGTTTTATTACATATCAAAGCAAATCAGTCTTCAAGAGTTTTGTCCAAAAAGGCTGTAGTAACCAAAATGGACAGGGTTTGGTGCGCCATTCCCACTGCAGATCAATAGGAATGTCCACATATTGTATACCCGTGCCCACAGTAAGAGTGCAATCCAACGTTAAGTTCTTTGCTTGAGCAATGGTCAGCCACAGACGGATTGTTCTTGGGTAAAATGATAACGATATTATTCAAAGTAAAGAGTCTGTAAGTGGAAATACCCAGTTGGGTGGTGAGCGAAAGGGAGCACGTCAGCAGGCATAGAGATGCTACAGAGTTCAGAATGAATTTTGTAGAAGAGAGATAGATCGTGTAAGGCTCTGTGATGTTGCAATGTGTGCCATTTCAATACCTTAGACGCTACACGGATAAATCTAAGTCGGCACATAGTTGTAATCTTCTAGAACAAAACCGTGCACGGTTTGAGATTTCTAGGGCATAAATTTAACAGATTTAATGTTTTTAAGTTATGTTATTAATATGTTCGCTGAAAGTAGGTTTGTTGCCTAAAATAAAACCCGAGATATTTCTTCGAACTAATTTCTTAGAAAGGTATAGGATCTGAGTATGGCTACTTCACGCAATATACTTGGTCCGTTTTTTGTTCCTTTGGTAACTCGACTTACTTTGCTCTTTTTCACTTTAATTTCATTTGTCACTTATTTTTCCATTCCTGAAGTTTAACTAAATCATCTTGTATGGCAGCTGGCAGATCGTGTTTCTCGGTATATGGCGCTATCGTAGGCAAAAAGGCGAATTTTTCATGTGATCTCATTTTCAATGCCGTTTATGTGTATTAAGAATAAAAATTGCCCTTGAGGAAAACCAGAGGAAACTTTTTCAAGTTTTGAAATTTTGACGTGTAAAACTGCGTGTTGTGTCCGCTTTACATGAAATGATTTTATTCATGATTAGTTTGCGTCGGTCATAACTATGAAGAAACTCCTGTGAGGTAGCTACATCGACAAGTTTACTAAAATTCGAAATATTACTTTCCTCTTGGCCTGAGCCGCGATTAAAGACTTCGGCCTAGTGATATATTGCATCTGATAGCTGTGTTGCGCAAACCATGCCAGGTCGAAAACATTGCTGTTCGGAGATATAATGGTAAGTTTATTCAAGTTGTACCAAGTTTTAGAAACTATTATATGCTCTAGTGGGTTGCTAGCTCTGAATAGTTTAGTAATTCCTTTTATTCCGAAGGTAATCTTTGCAATGTCTAGATAGACATCTTCGGTGCAGTCTGGGTCGGGAATCTTATCTTATCTTTTGTAAACTAGAACTTCATTTCGCTAGCGAAATGTTAAACACTTGACAAAAATTAAAACGCAAAAATACTTCCTTTAATGGGTTATTTCTTGAATAATGTATTGAAAACAACACAGTTTGAATATGTCTGATAAGCCGAGTAGTGTTTGGTTTTTGTTGACTTAAGGTTTTATTGGCTGATCTGGCATACGCCGTGTTATCTATTTACGCAGTGAGAACTCGCACAAAGCTAAGCAATTGTATGTTCTGTGCAGTGCGATAAATGCTCTACATTTACTTGAAAATAATATACTCTTTACACATGGCGTTTTAAACAAGAAAACGAAATCCAAGGAGAAAATAAAAAGTGTCATGCGCACGTTTAATATCAAGTTCTACCTAAGTCCCAAGTTTATCCCTGGGGCCCGTAGTAACAGCTGAGTAGATGACACAAAAATCCGTTCACTGTCAAGAAAAAAAGATACCAACAGCTGCTCGCACAAATTGAGAAACATCTTGCAAACCAAAGGCTTGTCAAGTGTTAAAAACAAGAGTCTTTGCTTAGTGAATGTCAGATGCCAAAAATATACCTGTTGCAGATTTTAGTATTGTATACCGCTATAGTCTTTCCGCAATAACTATGTGATCAAGATGCTTTTAGTGTATTAAAGGCTATGGCTTGTCATATCATTTACGTATTTATGATGACTTTTCCTGAGCATGCTTTTTGCTCCATGTTTTAACTTTTGAAAGTTTCGCCACTTTTTAAGGGTTTTTTATTTTACTGCATTGATGTGCGCTTTATTGCGCTTTCTGTGCAAATATTTTACTGCAGGTATGATTCATGGATAAGACTGTTTTGATTTAGATAACTTGCTCGGAATATGGTATTCCATTATTTAATCCAGCTGTGTTTCGATAAAGTTATTATTTTCTTCAGTAATAAAACTATATGGCTTCCGTTCAAAATATTGTAGTTTTAGCTTTTCATTTCTTTTCTAACTGTTCCAAGTCTCTTTTATTGTAACAGTATACTCTACGCTGCGGCAACTTTTGTCGGTGTATACTAAGTTCAGAAGACGAAATAATAATATTATGATCAGAAATACCTAGTATACAGATCACTTTTTGGATACGATTGTGAATATTTGACAAAACTAAAGCAAGTATTTTACCAAAGACAGATTGTGAGTGTTGATATAACTAAAGATAATCTAGAATATTCATAAATATTGCTCATTGAGAAGAGTCATTTGTGTCCTTTTAATGTTTTTCCAGTTTTCCATTCAATCACTGCGAAGTTTTCTGAAATTGTACATAAACTGATTGTACTCGTACTTTTGACTTTTTACGTCTGTTATGATTAATATTTATATAATATAAAATTTGTTTTAGCAAGCAAGAACTTTACTTTACATGATGTATGCAAAATTTCGACGAAAAGTGCTTGCCGAAAAGTCGTGGATTCGTTTAGAATATTATCCATGCTAGTTACATATGTTCTTTGATTCGCATCCATTAGTAAATGCTTGTAATATTTATGTCCAAATCAAGACAAATGCGTGCACATTTACACATGGTGAGTGAACTCTAATGTTATTGATGTTTCGTCGTAAAGCCATTCCTTACATGCATTAAAATCATGAATTGTATTACAATTTCAGTTGCATTTTCCTGTAGTAGAGGCCCAAAAGGGCCTCTACTGACTCTTAATGGCGATACCCTTAAAGCATTTCTTGGTAAAATGCCCCCTCCGTCCAAAAATCCCCCTCCATTTTGCATACCCGGCAAAAAGGCCCCTTCATTTTTGCACCCCCAGTGAAAAGCTCTCCCCTCTCCCGTGTTTAAAAGAAAGTTGAAAGGGCTTGTGATATTCTTACCTCTTTTTAGGTGCTTTTCAATGATAAGTTTTTCATTTTCTAACAAGTTTCCTTCGATTGCATTTAATAATGGAATCTTAACCTAATAACAATCATACGTCAAAATGTTCAACTCCCGAAATGCATTCATGTGTCGTTGGATTAGGGATTTACATGCACTATCACTAGTCTAGGTTGATTGCAATTATATTGGATTGTAATTAAGTTAAGTGTATATGGACTATAGTATTTCAATAATTTAGAGATTTTATTGATCAACGATCATGTGCGATGCAGTGGAAATAAATATTAGATAAAATATTACAAATGACCAGATTTTTTAAAAGTTGTCATAAGTGAGTCAATAAAAAAATAACATAAATACTTCTTAGCGGAGATGCAAAACGCTCATGTTGTTCCCTCTAAAAACAACAGCAAGCAATGCATGTTCAAGTACACAAATACAAGGCTCTTATCTAAAACATCCGGTATATCTGTTTCAGTCATTCTGTAAAATCAGTCATTTCGTGATATGTGTCAATTTTTCAGTCATTTCGTGAAATGCCTAAAAGTTTCCGTCATTTCACGAAATGATTGAATTTGATGTCCAGTCATTTCAGGAAATGCCTAAAATGTTTTGTTAATTGAAATAAAATACCGAATCTTCTTCCTTTATTACATTTGTCAGATACATCATTTATTTGTACAGCACAGTGAGGAATGCGATCAACTTGAACACAAAATGTTATTTTCGAAACACTTGCACCTGATATTCCAACAGCTCTATATTACTCTGCCTGAGCAATTTTTACCAAAAACTTCATTTATTTTTACAACACAACGAGTTATGGCATCGGCTTGAACGCTTAGCTTTATTTCTGAAGCACTAGCATCTGTTGCTCTCACAGCGTGTGCTACATCAGCCACAGTTACACTTTACAAAACCTTGTCCTCCCGATCTAGACTCTTGTGTAGCAGCTTGACGCAAAGACATTCCTGAGTTGGATTGATATCGGAGTTGATTAATGAGCGCTGGGGACAAATGTTAAACTGATTACCTGAAAGTTGTCCCTTCAGAATACCTGCTTTAACTCTTATCTTGTACAGATCATTTTCACCCCTATCAACAATAACAACTAAGGTCTCCATCGTCACTACGGTCGCAGTCATCGGCCGGTCGCGGTCGTCCGTTCGGTCGCAGCTGCCGATCCCATCACCATCGTCGCTTCGGTTGCCATCACCGCTTCAGTCATTGCCGGCGCTTTAGTCGACTGGGTCCCCATCGTCGCTTCGGTCAGCATCGTCACTTCGGTCATTGCTGTGTAACAGGCTAGCTTACCCCTATACAGCTTACCTTGGGACTAGCTAGACTAGGTTATCTTCCCCCTCTGGGATATTTTGCCTCCTCCCTGCAAAACTCAACAAATACCACAAAAACTTAACTTCAAAACTCTTTTATTTGATAAATGCTCAATTTAAAAATTGCAATTGCCAATTTCCCTAAAGGGTTAAAGGTCATAAACGGGAGTGTAGTAATGGTTAATGTTCTCAATGTAAATCATCGGAATGGATTTTCTCAGCCAATTGGGTTTAATGCTCTTGGATCAGCAGCATAGGTCAGCTACTTGGGTAGGTTGGGTAGCCCACCACAAAGAGCTGTGTCGTCTGTTGAACTTTCGATTCCATTTTGAATTTTCAATTTCAAGATGAAATACTGACCTATTTATACTTCCTGTGAGGAGTAACATCTCACCTCAGAGTAAATTTTGCCGCAAAATGAACTTCCTGAGATTCTTACTCCGGTTATTTATTTAGAAAGTGATACCAGGGGGTGAAAAAGCTTCCAATATTATACCTACAGTCGGGACTAAATGTTATGCCGAACTTGTTTTAATCGCTTGTTACATTACATAAATAAAAATTAAAACAAAAGAGGTGTGGATTTACTTGTTTTATTTCAAAATAGCGGCGATGTGATTGTCATTGGAAATTCGACAGAGATTAAAAAATCAGATTAACCATGCTAATTATGGTTATCACAGGGTCAGATATTACAAGGAGGATAAAGATGGTTGCAATTGTGGCTTTGATTTAGCAGCAGAATGAACGATTAATGGAGGAGAATAAGGGAAAGCTAGAATGGCTCGGAGGGGGTGAACAGAGGACAGAAAGAAAAAAAACAAACAAGCAAAAAAATACGGGAGAAGCTAGCCTTGGTGGGGTGGAAGCTAAACAGGGGCAAAAAATACCCGGTTGGTGGGGGAAAGTGGGGGCCTGGTTTAGCTTCCCCCTCGGGGGACGCTGTACATGTTGCAAGATATACTGTTACACCGGCGCTTCAGTCACCATCGTCGCTTCGGTCGGTATCGTCATTTCGGTTATTGCTGGCGCTTCGGTCACTATCGTCGATTCGGTCATTGGTAGTGCTTCGGTCGCTTCAGCCACCAACGTCGCTCGGGTCACCTCCTAATCGATTCTTGTCGTCGCTGTCAGCCCGGTCACGTGCTGAAGTAAGTCGTCTTCACTTTGCAAATAAGTTACCTTAACTGCTCAGGAGCATGCTCAATAACTGTCTATTGGCTAGTCAAGTACTCTGGTTAAAATTGCAATTAAAGAGAAGCGGGGGCTTTGGAAGTACAGTCCCGTAGGTGGTCCGATTTCCGGCGTTCCGATGTATATGCTAATTACATTTAAGGCAGAGTTCTTGACAAGCCATTTACTGCGCACGGCCTATTAATCATATTCCGCAGCTGGTATAATATCAGATTAATTGCAATTTAGTCCTTCGTTCGAGTAGGATGTGTTAATGTTTTGGCAATCATCACATTTAAATGTTTCACTGGTTGCTTAAATTTGTCTGGGCAATCCATGTGATGGATTACCCTAAATTCCAGTCATTTCGGGAAATGACTGGAAAATATTAGACATTTCACGAAATGCCTAGCCCCCACAGTCATTTTATGAAATTACTTGAAATTTTAGGCATTTCTGATTGTAATCTACCAGTGTTCTATATGCACTAAAGCTTGCATTTGGTACCACGCCAAGTGTCCGATGTTCAGAATGGTGAGGTGTCCGGTTTATTGAAATGAATGGGAAATAAAAAGGGGCTGAAAGAAATATGTTGTCCGGTTTACCGAGGGTGTCAGGACCTGAGGTTTTACTGTACTTCACATTTGAAATTTCAAACTACACCTACTGCCTCTTAACGCTCCAACCAAAAAATACGTGTAAATATGCCCTTAAACTAAAGACTTCCGACTAATAGATTCCAAAAAGCTGCACAGATTCCTAACGCTAGTAATGGCTCTGCGGTCATTGTGATCTTCTTTTCTCCAGTAAGTAAACAATAATATATTTTTTTCGTTGCTTTAACGGATAACACTACTTGTTTTAAAGGTTGTTTGTTCATTTCAGCCGAGGCTCCTGTCACCAGACTTTTTTTCAGGGATAACTTTTCGGTCAAACATTATCCTAACTAAGATACTTATGAGGCAAAAATTCGAATAATTATGGAAGCTTGAAATAGCCATAACAGTAGTGTGGATAAATGCCGATAGACGAAGTTCCAGAATATTCCATTTTAAAAGGTTCCGTCCGTGTCATTGCACATGAATCTATTTTTAGAAATCAGTAACAAATATTAATCAAATTTTTAACTGCCCATGAAATGTGAATGTCATTGCGGATCACATTGGTTAATCGCATAAATCGGGTAATTTCCTTCCAGTTAGAAAATTCGTCACCCGTCTACTGCATTAAAAACACACCAAATAATCTCATAAATAGATTAGGCGGAAAACTTTCTTTGGAAAATATGCAACTAGGCAGTTTCATATGTGTTGGATAAGCAACTTTCAAACTGTTCTTTTAATAACTCTGAGGGTACACATTTTTTGTCACACATTACATCTGCTGGCCACGGATAAGTCTACTGTCCTGTGGAAATTCTTGTTCTAGACACCGTTTGGGGAGAGTTCAATTAGTCTGTCTTCTACAGTGATCCAGTTTTCATCTTTGGTTTGTAGTGTTTGTAATTCATAGTTGATACAAGAAGTTTCTTTAGCCCGACGAAATTGCAAGCAAGTGAGCAGAATGGTAATAGGCACCAAGATAAGTTCCAGTACGGGGAGGATCGACATCACTATTGTTTTAATCTTTTCCTTTGTAACGCAGGCATTAAATGCTTTGAGATGTTCCGCAAACTCGTTGCAGGATGCTGTTGATATATTCTGTGCATCACCGTCATTTTTGACCCCACTGAAGTAAGGGACAATTGGAGACATCGCTATGGCAAGGAACAGGGCTGACATGATTGACAGCAGCATGTGCAGAGTCATGTAACCCTCCCGGAAGTTCCTTGTAGAACTCAGCATACCGGCCAACGCTGAACCCATAACCAGCACGGATGCCAGCAGTTTCATATAGAAATCACTAGATGGAGTGTGGTTGTATTTGCTGCACTGAAGAACTGCAAACAAAACTGCTAAAATCGTCTGTAATAACAGCGCAGACAGAAGTGTCCTAGCAAATGATTTTTTACCGTTATGGCTGTTACATCGACGAAGTTTATGGCTGCGCGCTTTCCTGTTGAGCTTTGATTGGCCAGGTTCAGGTGATGCATTCGACGTGATTTCTGTATCCATATCTTAACTATAAGTGGTATCCGTATTCTTATGGGAAATTTGTGTAAAAAGTGTTAAGCCAAATGTAAGCCCGTAAAACCAAAATATTTATAATTGGCGATTTAAGAAATATATTTCTTCAAAACATGAAAGAATCTAAAACCGAGTGTGTAATTACACATTTTATTCATATTATTTTCCAGTTGCCCTTTTTGTTTGACGTCGTATTTAGAAAGTAACCACGGGTTTAGTGGACGTTTATTAAGTTATATGTAGGGTTTCCCTTTGATTTTGTATATACGCCTTGGTTGATATCCAACGCCTGACAAGTACTTCTCTGTGATGCCGTGGATGCGATTTGGCCGCATAATGATGACAGAAATTAAACTCTGGCGTTATTTCTCTGCGTCATTATAATGAAGCAAATGAAAAAAGGAGCATGTTTTGTGCTCATACTTTGAGGTCAGATGGGAGATCAGACGCTTTTGTTGATGTGTAACTAATTGTATTAATAAGTAATAACTAATTTGTGCAACATTACAATTCTAAACAACAGATGAATACAATTTACGTGACTAGAGAATTAATTATTTTTACTATGAAACAAAAAATGGCGTAGTCTAATTAGACTGACACCCGTCTTGGCGACACCTGCAAAAATGCTTCCCTATGGGAGCAATTAAATATCTCCGATGACGAAAGACGTCAATAAGTGCTGTATGAGTGACAGTCAAACCTTTTCCTGAAATTCATTTCAACGTAGGTTTCTTTTTTTATTCGCGCGATTTATCTCAACTTTCCAGCAAACTTTGCATTGTTCGACAATGCTGGATAGACGTCGCACCCGTCAATTTTCCGACGTCTAATCAAGGTTGAGGATAGGTTGAAAATGGAAGTCGAAACAGCGTGTATCTCTCAACCTTGTGCAGACGTTGGGAAAGCGACGTTCGATAGATATATAAATCTAGAACCGTCATCTTGACAACTGCAATAATAGTGTGGTCACCCGTCCGTCAAAGTACCATCACCCTTAGGTCATCGGGTCACGCAGGATATGTATGAAGCCGATTCCCATGAATATTTATCAAAAGTAGGTGGGAAAACAAAACTTGCGCGCTCTTAAAATTCTGATCTTTTACTTCCTCGTGTTGGTCAAAGTGGCCTGTATTGGCTAGTATTTCCGGTGGCCGATAACGCAAGGCTGTTGTTTTTGGTTGCAAGTCGATTTTCCGACGTCTATACAACGTTGCACCAAAATCGTTAATTAGACGTCGAAACAACGCTGCTTTCCCAACGTCTATTCAACGTTGTATCACGTTTGTAAGACAGTAATCTGTGGTCGCGACCAGTCACAACCAAAGTACAACTCAAGTTAATGCTGTGGCTTGGTCGGATCGCCGTCGCAATCCCATATCAACACTTCATCGACCTCAAAATGTTTACTGGGCAAGGATGGACAGGTTTTGATGTTTATTTATTTGCATACACTGCAGCTGCCGGTGGATCGACCTGTTCATTATATAAAGGTAGCATTCGATATTTTCTCTGCCCATAACATCTAAGATTCAATGAATAGTATGGGAATTACTTTCAGTGTTATCACTTTTCAAATTAACACAACTCCTAGGTATCACCATTTTTGCTGCCTAGGCCATATGACCGCCTCCTGATGACAACGAATACGTTGTAGATATCTAACGTGATAATATTTTTGACATTGTCATTTAATATTTTCATTAGTGTCTTAAAATCTCTGAATTCAATTTATCATCAGGTTGTGACGTCATAGGGTGTTCGCGCTGTTATCGTTCTACTCGACGTAGCTGTCTTTGTGGGATGCGCCTTGCTAATTTTTTTTTAAAAAAAAGTGTTGTCATTTTTCAAGTGCAAGTTTTTAAGTGTGCGTCTCCGTACTTTGTAGAGAGCTGTCTCTGCTGAAACGTAAACAAACCTTGCACATAACCATGCCCCTCGAATAAATTCTATCGGGAGTCTGAGGAAACAAAAATAACTAAACGTTCGCGACTGGGGCGGCATCCGAGCCTGACCCCCCGGGTTGCTGAGCAACCGAAGAAACCTCACACTCAGGAGAAAACAAATCCGTCTGCTATACAGCATGGCATTAATTTGAAATGATAGAACTCCGAAGTCTTTTTTTGTGCAGAATTCGTTTGAAATGACAGAGCTCAGAAGTATTTCTCAATTTATACAGGTTTGCGTTGATTTAAACTGATGGAAAAACTTCGGTGAAATTTCTCCGCCCCATCCATTTATGTGTTTTACAGACTCAAAAGAGCTTATGCCGTTCTTACATCTTCTTCATATGTTTCTTAATCACGTATTCATTTTCTAGCAAGTTTGTTTCCATTGCATTTTTAAAAAACCAGTTTACAGTGGAATCATATCCCATTTACAATAATGTATCAAAATGTTCAACTGTTGAACTGTTTCTCAGTCTAATCGTCATTAGCCGGCTATCATGTTTATAGAGCATGTGTCGGTTGATCATCCACACGTCACTTCTCTTCGCGGAACGTATGATAAACACAGTGTTTTTACAGAGTATGCAAAATTGAGGGGGGGGGGGGGCTTAGCACCCAGCTAGGAGCGAGCGTTTTCACTTTGAGCATCTCCAGTCGTACTGCCGTCATACTCTGCTTCTCTGTCTTCTTGTTAGTTGTAAATTTCTCTGCATATCTTATTCAAAATGAAAAAAAAACATAGACAGATTTTAGAAAGGGTTTTATTTTTAAAATAGAGGAGAGAAACTATAACCTTGATTCGATAAGAGGCGAAAATTTCCAAAAGCAAGCACAAGACCTCAAAAATGTCACACATTTGTCTGAGTTTTATGTTTTGTTTATACTCTTCATCCCGTTGCATGGTCACATTTTGCGCATTCTGAGTTTGGTGGGAAACCATTTCCAATGTCCAATCGTCTTTGACCGACAATGAGGCCACTGCAACACCTTATATCGATGCAAGAGAACAATGACACGTGACCCGAGCGTCCTGTAATATATGGAAGACCTCAATTGACTTTTTCTTAATTAATTGACATCCAGCGATGACACAAAATCTCCATAAATCTACGGTTGGCAGAACATCTGTATCGTCTAATGTTTCTACATATCCACAAAAAATTACCGTTTGCGACGGCCGATTCCGGCGTTCTTTCCAAAGTGAAAGCCTTAACACTCCGGGGAGTTATCAATAAAGTGCATAGATACAGAGATGCCTTTACCGAATTTCTAAACCCAGGTTGAGCTCTCATTGTGGAAACCTATATAAAAGGAAACCAGATCTAAACCTGGACTGAGAAACTCGTGTTTTTTTCTTGCGTCAAATCCTTTATCTCTAATGCACAACTCGAGTGATCATTGCGCCCAGTTTTCTAAAACCAAAGTGATCGGCTTAGAAACATTGACAGTGCGGCTAACAACAGTAACACCAATGATAGCGATTGGCTGCTGGCTGATTCAATGGCGTCTTCAGGGGTCGAACCAGGCACTGAAACAAACCAAAGTACAGCCGAATAACAAGTTGTCTTCACATGAAATACTCGCATAATATATTAATTTATAGATACCAAACCATAACTTATTATTGTTACATCAGTTGGGTAAATATATCATTAATAATAAACTATATAATCGGTGGAAAGACGTTGCTGCAGCTACGCAGTAACGAAAGAATCACACCAATGTCATTTATACGTAGTAAGTTAGAACGGCTTCGAATCTGGGTCGAATTTACAAAGTTGCAATAGATACTAAATTCCGACCGAGCGACGTCACAACGACGTTATAATGACGTGTAAAACGGTCAAATGTATGCTAGGACTGCTTGTTAGAATGTAACACAGAAACTGATTAGTTATCTTACCGACTTGGAATATTATTTCTTCTCTCAAATAAGTTGTATTTCCTTGTACGGTATTTTCAGCATTACATGCCCAGCGATTTGAACCGGTCATACTCTCAGTTACCACGAGAAACGCGCCGTCGATGTTTTCTTCACCCCCAGGACTCTCCACCTCCTCCCACCGGATGGTCGGTGTGGGGTTGCCCTTCGCCTTGCATTCGATTCGATCTCCGCTGTAGTACGTCTCATAATGTGGTTCGAAAGTTACATTTCGCGCGGTATCTAAAACAATTTACAACGGACCATAGCAAATGAGCCTTTTTGATGACTGTGTTGGGAAGAATTTTTATTTGTAAAATAATTTAGGCTTGCCCAAGATACAATCTAAGAGGCGAGAGAAAAAAATTTTGAAAACAACTAAATAAGTTACAGCCAAAACCTTAAAAAACTTATTTTCTGTAAAAAACAAATAAACAAACAAACAAACAAAAAAAAACCAAAAAAAACCGGAAATTCCAAATCCTATAAAAACAAAGAATTAAAGAATCGTTGCTTCTTTTAGCTCAAAGATTAACATAATTACTATTACTGTTATTACAACACAAACACCGGTCCTTAATTTCTTCTGATGCAATGATGGCACCTGATTTGTAGAAATAAAATTTCGATCAATTACCCTGCATTTTAAGAAAACGTAACATGAAAAAGGAATTATTTTATTTGTTCGCTTTTAACAACAGTCCCGAAGGCTGGACAGCGCAAATGTCTTTATCAAAATATGTGAAAGTATTATAGATGTGATAAACAAACGCACATTTTATTGAAAGGCTTGTTGTGCAAGAATCTTCGTACAACGGATCGGACAAGGTCACTTGGCACTCGAATGGATTCGCGTCATCTTCGGCCATAGCCGTAATATTAGACGAAATGTAGATGTAATTATTGCCCCTTTCATAGTCGATAGCCATCTTCTTTCCATTGTCGTAAAAGTAAACATCCGGTGGGAGCTCACTTCCGTAAGACACGTAACAAGATATGTAAGCCATGTCATACTCATGAAGGTCTTCCCCCATGTTCGCACACTGAGCCGGCTCTGTGGGCGATAATAAGACATATTAACAATAACATTGGCAACAACAGCAAGAATAACATGAACAACAACTATAAGCAGATATTGAACTTATCTTGAGTCAGCATGAGGTATTATGAATCAGAAAGAAAATGCTTTAGGTCAACATTTTCGTAACTGGTAAACAACATCTTAATTCATGCTGACTCACAATAAGTCAATATATATTTTATTGCTGAACTTATGCGTCGTTTTGATGATGAATAACTACAATATTTAACAGCATTTGAGTTCCAGACGACATTGAAAATTTTTTTTATTTCGGCATCGACCAATTACATCATTTACGAAAAGCATGTAACTATAACATTTATTTAACCAATTAACAATAATAATAATTACCATTTTATTTTTCTCAACATTTTGACTCTTAGTCTAAAGAAGAAGAAAAAACATCAACAGAACTCATGCGATTTGCGAAATATTAAATAATGCGTAAATACTCTATAAATCTGATGCGTACCAAACACACTGACATACGCGATTCTGGGATTTCGGTCCTGCACAACAAGTTTACAACCATATTTTCCTCCGTAATTCAGAGCAATATCCTTGATCTTGAGATTATAGGTGCCGATAATTTCAAACTTTTCCCCTCCATCTGGATGTTCTATATTTCCTGGATCTTCAGAGCTGATCCAGACACGTTCACCTTCCGGCCTTGTGACGTATTCTAGCCACTCTAGGAGGTCAAGTTCACCTTCTTCTGACGTTTCACACGCGAGAATAATGTCTTCCCCAGCCACTGTTGACGTATTGGACGGGTCTTGGATAATAATCAAACTGGTTACAGCTGTAATAACAATAATTACCTTTATACATAGAAACTGTGAAATATACCTAACCTTTAACATTTACAGGGGAGAGGGGGAGGGGTGGTGGTCCTTTTTACTGTCTACTCGCACCCGGTCAGTAGATCTATAAACTGAAATACAGCTGTAGATAGCTCTATCAAGTTTTCTTATTATTTCATTTTTTATTGTTTGGGAAGTTACATTTTATGCGAGTAACTGTTTAGTGGCATTTCAAAATATATTTACAGCTTCGCAATTTACTACTGAAAATGCCACGTGGATTGTTCCTTAGCCCACATTTATTATCAACAACTTACGTATTACAGAGAAGAGGGATCTTCCCAAATTTTCATTGATAAAAATTAGTTAAGTAGTCTTAATTATTAACGATTCAAAAGACATTATTTTAATCACATTTTGTATTTTGGATTTGACATGAGATATTTTGTTAATTATCAATTTTTAACGCCTGTCGTTGTCTCATTATAATTTCCATTTCTCATTGGTGAAAATATTGCAAAATTTGACAAAGAAAATATAAAAGAGTAAGAAATATGTTTTTGTAAGAACATTTATAGATCACTGAAATTTTTTAAATCTCCACAACAGTGTTATAAACATCTGATCTCTGTATCAATTTTCTCTTCAATATATCACATTTAATTTTTTTTGGTATAATGGTATTAATTTGAAAGAACATTTTCTCTTGTTTTTTATTCGTAATGTTATTAAAAATTGATTACGATATGATTGAAAACAATTGAGAATTTAACACAACAGTTGTTGTTTGGCCACTGGGACATTTCAGCCCATAATACGTTATTGAAAAAAATAATCCAACATTTAAGTGTTGATATTTAAAAGTGGTGTTTATGGCATTCTAAGCAAGACTGTGTGTGTGTGTGTGTGTGTGTGTGTGTGTGTGTGTGTTTCATTATTCAAGAATTACACCGGAGCATTAAAATAAGACCAGTGCGGGAATAAGACCACTTTTCTTTAGTCCTATGACTATTCACTTCCATTACAGAGGACCATATAAATAAGACCACCCGGAATTAAGACCACTTTTAGATAAGGTGATTTCCACCCAGATAGTACACAAGAAATAGAGTTTCTATCACCTACCTGTTGAAAGCAAACAGCTTAATATTAATCTAAGCCATTTCTCCATGGTTGGAACACCCTCAGAGTAATATAGACGCCAGAATTTTTTTCAGAATCCTAATTATTTTTCTTTTTAATTTTCAAGGAAATAGTTCTTCAGGTGTCACATGAAAAGTAATCAACTTCTTTGCTTTTTTTATGCACAATATCGAGAAACTTGTAAATATTAACAAAAAAGCAACAGCCGATTTTCTGATTATTTCATTATCACATTAATGTGTGACACATCATGTCACACCGCTGTAAAAGCCGCTGCCCACGTGACCTTACCCACGTGACCTTCCTCCAAAGGCAATCAGTCACACAACTAAATACCATAAATTATTTAAAACAATGATATTACGACGCAGATTATTTTATCTTGCTGTTTGTTGTCAGTTTTTGCAGATTAGCACCACACAAGTGACATAGGGTGGGTGCTAATATTTTATCTCTTGTGATTATTTAGGGCTAATTTCACGAACGGATTTCTGATATACTGGACAAACAATTCACCTGTTCAGTGTGCACTCACGTTTTTATATCATACCTTTTTTATCACGAATGCGCAATAATTGAAACAGCCATTCAATTATATAGACCAGAAATAAAACAAAAAAAAAAAAAAGAAGAAGAAAGAAAAGAAAAGAAATGCAGTGGCGATGCAGATCCTATGCGGTTACGATATAAATCATATTCATGCATTCAACGGGTGAAAATTAGAAAAAACCCTTCGCCCCCGCATCGAATATTTAACACCAAAAATCCAAAGAAAAAATATCAGGGCGTGAAGATGCTGTGTCCAAAAATTTAGGAACTATTTTATGTATGTGATGCATAGGTTTCGCATAGATGTTTTTCACTGGATGGCGGTTCCTATGTTTGCTGCGATCGTTGATGACATATGTACGATGGACCTGGACTGACTTCCGAGCTTCCCTGTTCCAAGGTTCAATGGTGACATACTGCCTCAGCAATCACTGAGCATTTCCCCAGTAATTCCCCAGAATTTCCCCAGTAATTCCCCAGTAATTCCCCAGTAATTCCCCAGAACTTCGTCAGCATTTCCCCAGCAATTCTTCAACATTTCCCCAGCACTTCGTCAGTATTAGACTGACCCTTGAACCTCGGAAGCAGGGCTTGGAAGTCAGTCTTTGTCTTCCTACATATAGACTACCACCAGGGACTGCAGCATGGCCGGTGCGGGGTCAACTCGACCGCCGGAGGTAAAATGAAAATCTCCGATGGATCCGTATGACTGGGAATATCCCTGGCATATTCGTGACGCAGCATAAAAATAGAAATAATAACTGATATGCGCCCCAAAGCTCTACGCAAGTGTTTGTGATAATATTTACTGCTCTGTCACGTCAAACTTAATTATTACCATTCCTCGATTAAACTAATAAACAGCAGTTGCCTGGAGATGAGAGCTGCAGACGATTTTAGCCATGTTTGGTTTGAATAATGTACAGTATTATCCTTACTGTCGGAGCGGGATACCATGGGGTATTTTTGCGAATGAAAAATTGAGAGGTAGGGGGGGACGGACGAACGGACAGACGGACGAAGGGAGGGAAGGAAGGTTTCATCAGATTTATCTGAAATTTAATTAGATGAATAGGGAATTCTGAATACATTTGAAATTTGTCTTCCATGCCACCACTTTTTGGGAGTTCTTGTACAATCATTTAAGTATTCAACGCAAGATTCTAGTGCAAGCCATCTTCTCCCACTCGTTGGTACAATAAAATACACATTTTTACACATCTCAAGTTACATTTCATTGGTGTAGCTGTCTTGTGTATTTCGGTGTCAACCATAAGAATGTTAGCGTTCTCAAATGCCCCAGCCACCACCCCCACCCTCTCAAGAACATCGCGAAAACTGAAAGTCTCGGATTGGTCGAGCAATGGGTTTACCTACACAAGTCGCTTTTACTCCACAAAAGCTCCGAATTCTCTTATCTCCACTTTTACATGACTTTCCCTTGAAACTCTACTTATCACGCAGATAGAATCGGGCATTGGAGTTTATCTATACAATTCGCACATGTTTATAGTATTATAACATCTTTACGTTTTGTTGTTCACACCACTTTCTTATGTATGTTTTATTGGCAAATAATCCTACCTTTTTTTCTAAGTTTGACCCCTCATTGGCACGTGGAAGTTTTCACATTATACGTAAAAGCAATAGGGCCCTATTGTTAGATCCCGTAGAGACGAGCTTACCCAATCGAAATATATCACAAGAAGAAGAAGATCCAAGAAGCATGGAAAGAAAATAATTATTTTTAAATGATCCATTCAAAGGAAAACACATTGAACCTATAAAAACTTGATGAAGTGACGTCCCCTCATGGGTTAATGTCCGGGTTTGAGGACAACAACACACCCCTACAAGACTCACTTACATATCGCACAATTTTAACATTAAACGATCACACACTGGGCAAAACGCCCAACGCATGCATTGAGGTGACATGTTACCAAACGGTCAATGTACACAGGTCGTCCTACTTTGATACAAAAGCTAAAATAAGTCGTTAAATGATCTCCCATTTATGGATCAAAAGAACTTGTATTCTTTAACTGTTCATTGTTGCTTAATGAGCAGCATCAACTTTTCGCAACTGGCATGTCAGTGCCCCTAAATGAAACAACACCAATGTTGCACAGATTTAATTGTTTTGAGATGTTGCCCATTTTCCCAAATGTCCAAACCCTTGATAATTCTACTTGTAACCTATAATTATAATTAAAATTATAACGGAATTGCAAAAGTGGATCCATCTCTCGAATAAGAGCAGTTTTAGCTAGAGAGCGGAATTACCCACCTGAAAAACTACAAGAGAAAATGTATGTTACATTATGACCGAGAAGGTCAAGATCACAGAGGCACCCTTTTTGCAACGTCTTTTAAGCCCAAACAGTCGAAAATGATCTCAAAATCGCAAACCGTTTCAAGATAATGGTCACAGCTTCCAGTTTTGAGATTGACCTCCACCCATCAAAATACCTTTTTGGGCAACGTCTCTTAAGCCCAAATAATCGAAAAAAGCTCAAAATCTCTAACCATTTTCGAGCTTATGGTCAGCTTCTGGCTTTTTTACCTAGACCTTGACCGAGGTCAAGGTCAACAAGGTCCTCTTATGTAACGTCTTATAGTCCCAAAGGGTCGAAAATGATCTCAAACTCTCTAACCGTTTTCAAGAGTGTCCTATCACCAGCGATTTTCAAGGTACAAGGTCATGTAACCTTTTACTTCCTACTTAAACCATATATGTGTTCAAACAGGGATTTGAGCCTGTTTCCAGCAATTTTTCGTGATAAATACGGATTTTGACCTCGATTTGACTTCAAGATAAAAATGTGGATTTCTCGAGGTCTCCTTTCCCACTATACCTGTGCCAGAGGTTATCTTCCTGCGTCTAATAAGCCGGGAGCAGCTGTACGAAAACCATTTTAAGTAAAAACGGCTTTTGACCTCAATTGTACCTTGACCTTGAAGGTCAAGGTCAAAACGATTTCACGAGATCACATCATCTTCTGTCTGTGTGGTAAATGTCATCTTTCGAAAGTCTTTCGGAAACCACGCGATTTATAAATCCTGAAAATGTATGCTAACTAATGGATAACATTAAACGTACGGAATGCCATTTTCATATTTACTGGAAAATTATTGATATCAGTAATTAATTGCTAATTTCAAAAATTGATTTTCTTTGATATCTGTAAAAGTATTATTGATGTCAAAAAATAATTCTTGATATCAATAAATATTTAGAGAGATCAAAAAATATTGATTTATAGGAAAATGATTTATCGATCTCTAAAAATGATTTTAGATATCAAAAGTTTCGTTCTTGATAGCAAAAATGAAATATTTGATAGCAGAATTAAAATTTTGAACTCAGTAATTTATTTTCTTTTTACTGATATCAAGAAAATGGGCTAGAACCTTTTTTTGATAAATCGCTCTATCTCTAGTGCTTTTAGAGATAGAGAGGTCACGTGAGTCTGACCTTCACTTCCAAGGTCAAGATTCACGTTGCTATGTTACCTCTACTGAAACTGTTTATATGCTGGGACACGGATTTTGGCCCTATTCATATGGTTTTCGTGATAAATCGTGTTTGTAACATAATGACCTCAGTGCGACATTGATCTTTGAGGCCAAGGTCAAAATGTTTTGCGGTTTCAGAGAGACATTTTACTCTGTATAGGTATATCAAATTTAAAGCCTTAACGACGTATAGTCCAAAAGAAGTTTTCTTTAAATCATGTAAAGTAAAATTAACGTTGACCTCAATTTTACCTTCACCTTGAGGGTAAAGGTCAACGCAGAAACTTTTGCGATTTCGGTAGAACCTTCTAAGTTTGTGATAATTTCGTATTCGTGTGTCATATAGTACATGTAGGGATGGGGTTTGAAATAAAACTGAAAAATAGGAAACTTAAGAAATAAGTATTAATCATTATCCACATTTGGAAGGAAATTTCGAAGTAGAAATAAGTCAAATTTTAAATCAACATAGCAGCCAGTCATAAAGCACATGAGCAAAATGTATGGTTTTTACAGCCCCTCCTCCCCCCTTCCTCCCCACTGTTCCTGTGTATACGTAGTTTTTGTATATCGATTATGGTTGAAAAGTAAAGATTTCTTTCCACAGAGAACAAACCCAGAGCTATAGATAAATTAAACAAATATGGGGGGTCTGATTTCCAAGAATTTTTTTAAAGGAAACGTGACTGAATACATTTACTCATGTGCAATCAACAACGCTTCGATTTACCCACTTGTAAAAGCAAATTACTTCTCCTTTCATTTAATACACACAGTTAAAGACTTGCTTCGACATATCTGGGAAAATATTTATTGCATATTCAATTAAGCGTAAAAAAAGCTTGGCATAAGAGCGTAAACAAATACCGCCATATTGGCCCACGTGCATTGAACCCCTTTAATTCTGAACTGATATTTTTTGTATCTTAATCATAATGCCCTTGACATAATCCAGCAGGCTCTGAGTATATTAGCTCCTTACAGAGAACCAGCACTGTTGTCTTTAACCAACAAAGTTAGGCCGATATATGTCAAAAGTGTTGACTGAAACAATTCGCGGTTGGTGGATGAGGCAACAGCATTTTGAATAATTCCACAATTTTGAGTAGTAAACAAAAGCAACCACACACGAGTTGCGTTCATTGAATATTGTTCTCTTGATTTCTCTGTATCTGGATTTGAATCGAGACATTTTTACACTATGGTGAGTAAACTATAAACAAAATTAATAATGAAATTATAATTAAAATATTGAATTTCTTTTTGAAACTGTAGACTGTAGAGGAAATGAAAAATAACCTACTTAAAAACATCATAAGACATCTATGTTCTAAAATTTGAGAAAGAAGAGCGGGGAGAAACAGCCCAGTAAACATTAAGACGTTAGAATAACATTGGATAGACGTCGCACCTGACGTCGGACTAACGTCGCGTTTTGGTGTTTACGGAAGTCAAAACAACGTCTATCTCGTTGTAAAATCGTCAATATACAAGAGTCTGGACATATCGCAATCCTGATAGCGTCATCCATCGTGTGATCACCTTCCCTCAAAGTGCCATAACCCTTGGATCATGTAGGATAGGCATGAGGTCGATTTCTATGAATATTTCTCGAAAGATGGAGGCAAAAACTTGCGCGCTCTCCAAATTCTCATATTTTACGTCCTCGTTTTGGTCTGTTTCCGAAGTGACCTGTCGTAGCTACCATTTTCGATCTTAAGCTGTAACATGAGAGTTTTTTTTTTTTTGGTTGTGAGTCCGCCATCTTTACAACGTTGAATTTTCAACTTTTATCCAACGTACATTTGCCGATGTCTGTTCAATGTTGCCCAAAAGACGATATGAAACGACGGATAAAGTTACGTTTTGGTTACAACAATGTTGCTTATTCAACGCCTATTTACCGTTGTGATAAAGACGTTGGTGAGACGTTGGTCGGTGGCCACGACCGATCACAACCAAACTATAACCAGAGTTAATGTTGTGGTTTGGTCGGGTCGACGTCGCAACCTCAGGTCGGCGTTGGGTGGACGTAGAAATGTTTACCGGGTGGATTTCGAGCGGTTAGAAGAAAATTTGGCAATACGTATGTTTCGCCTTCATTAAGTTCAAAACCGAAATCCGATACCATTACAAAAGTTGGCTGAGACGGGAGTGGGGAGGGGGAGATTTTAAAAACATCTCAATCAGTATTAAGGATATGAATCTGAGCGCAGGAACAGAGAAAAGCTGTGTGTAGATTTGCAGAGAAAGTGTGCTAAAATACGTTACTGCCCCAAACTGTTTTGTTGTCATGGGGGGGGAGGGGGGAGATCCCCCGGGGGAATCCCTTGCGTCAGATGGCTCTGGTTTTCATTGTAACATTGATGTGTGGCCGGGAATGGGGTTATAAATGCAGCAGCATTTGAAAATCTCATCACCAGCATTGTCACATCAACACTTCTCTTTGTTACATACCTGTACGTAAGTCATGCTAAACGCCACTCACAGAACCTTTCAAAATAAAAATTTCAAAACGGTCCTTTTCTTGATCTGTTTAAATAAACGTCTGAAAAAAGACTTGGTGGATGCATAATGATAAATTTGTGAAGGAAAGACGAAATTCTCAAAAGAACTCAAGGATCAGAGTGGGGGATAGCGTAAGGTATGGAAGAGGGAGCACATTGCAAACCTGTGTACAGGAACCCGAGCTGAACGGACCCCTTGCTTACAGAGCACTGTCAAGGGCCTCGTTCTTGACTACAAATAATGGGAATATGGGAACCCTGTAGATCGGTTTCGGCAATGAATTTAATGAATAGGTACCCCGGTACCTCAGACACATCCCAATCTTTCTGGAAAAAAAAATGCATGCTGCCTGATGACAAAAGTAATACTACTGTATTTTAAACTACTTTAAATTATCTTAAACCCAAACAGGTCTCAAGGTTTACCGCAAAACAAATCGAGGGTAAGCGTCTTACATTTATTGTGGATTTATTCTCTTTCAAAAACAATTCCCGAAATAAAACAAAAATACAACCTTTTTTTACCTTGACTGTGTATAAAGGGAAGCCATTGTTTGAATATGAATTTCGAACCAGCTTATGAAATGGTACATAGAAAGAAGAAAAGATCAATCTCGGCACTACACATTATGGGAGGCACCTACTGGCTATAACTTCAGCGTGCGCAGTACTCGAGATACCCCCGTAACTCACCTCACCCCCCTCCCACGCGATTTTTTTACCTCCGCCGGCAAACAGTAGACTGGTGAAATAATTTCATGACATATCTTTTTTAAAGAATACCGGGAGGCCTTTAATGACATGGACTCTGACGGCTCTGGGATAATCGATAAAGACGACCTGGGAATAGCCATGCGATCCGTCGGCATGAATCCAACCAATCAGGAGCTGGAGGAGTTCGTCCGGGATGTCGATGTGGATCACAGGGGAGGCATCGACTTTGCCGGGTTCCTCGTCATGGTGTCCTCATTCATGCCCGACGAGGACGACGAAGACTTGCGAATCATGTTCAATGGTAAGTGCTTGTTACTGCAACAATCCGGCAATATTCTCTTTCCAGCTTTAGTAAAAACAATGCTTTTTTATGTTGAAAAATTTGGTGTTTTTCATCGCTTTCGCTTAGCTCTAATGTATACCTCTTCGGTGTTCTCTAAGTTAAGATGCAATGTGTATTTAACCTCTGTGAGATTAACGTTATACTGTTGAAGTATGGTAATTTCAATGAAAGAAAGCGATTGTGAATCATGCAATTTTTATTCAAATGCTCCATTATACTTGCCTGGCATCTACTAAACCTTGTGAACAGCTTACTTTGCGTATCTCCAACCAAGCAGAAGTAATTAAATATAAACATATGGCTTGCTATTTTTACTTCATGTTTTTTTTTACGTTGTATCATTAGGCACACTTTTAGATGCCTAAGGTCCAGTAGTTAAAAAAATTGTCTTTGAAACGTTGGGTTCAATATACGTTTGGTTTGCAATTTAGAAACTATAAACTAAAAAGTGCAATGTAACAAATGTAAATTGTATTTTGATTGTGATTATAATTGCAGTGGTTGACAAAAAGAAAAGAGGATCCATTAATCTGGTAGAATTGAAACAAGTCATGAAGCATTTAGGGGAAGATTATTCTGATACAGAGGTAGAAAATATGTACAACAAGGCCGATAAAAATTCAAAAGGCGAACTCAACTTTCCAGGTAACATTTACAGCTAATTGGACAATAAAAAAAATAAAAGCAGATTTTTTCTTCACATACTTATGTGTTAGCTTTTATTAAGGGAATTGGAAAGATTAAATAAAATCTGACGCACGCTTTTCTTCGTATATCTCCTGGACTTACCCATAATTCTTGTTGTGTTCTTTTACATAAATACCAAGCCACCGTCAAGACTTTGTGATATATTTTTAAACATTTTAATTTTCTCGTAAGAACTCAGTGTTGAACCTTGTAATTTGTAGAGTTTAAAAAGATGCTTGGCGGGAAGATTTGAAACGCTGTTGATGTTGCAATCACAGAAAGACTTATCTACACAAAAACGTCTTTCAGATGTAGACTCAGTGGAATCCACACACAAAACCCACTTATTCAAACTGCGGTGATCTTAGGAATGTAGTGGGCTTAGAGATTTGCCATTGATACTCATGACAGTTTGTTCTTTTTGCGGTAGAAATACCACTTTACAAATTATACAGCTTAAAAAGAGCGATTAGTTATGAGCATGATTTCATAACTGTTGAGACCTGTTGGATCTTTAGACAGGCTCGTTCCTTCACAACGAGGTGCGAAACAAATTGTTACCTTTTAATGCAGCTGATATTTAGTGACACATATCTCAAGCTCAATCAATCAAGCTCAAGCTCAATGAAATAGTCGTCATATTGACGTCATGTCGACTAGTCAAAGTCTCCGAAAATTATTAGACGGTAATGTTTAAAGGTCGTTAGTAAACATCAGGTGATATTTTACTTTTTAAAAATTTAATACTGCGATATCGCAGCAATATGAATATTGTACAGATAACCAATGTTATTTTAAGAATTTTTCACTTTGAAATGTTTGTTCCGCGTTCACAGTGAATATTGTTCCGTAGGAACACTAAAATTTTTTATCGCATTTTATTAATTTGTGGTTTTTAGACAACATTTTTTGAATGCGAATAGAATGCTCTATATTCGGACGTAATAAGAACATTTAATTTAGTCAGAATGTATTTTATTTTGGCACACTTTCTGCGTTTCATTACACTTGAGGATTTTCAATCCCCAGGTTGTGATAAGCTGGAAATAGCAGACATGTCATCAAAATTCAGGTCTCCAAAATCAGTTCATACAGAATAAGAAGATAGATAGAGCTGAAAAGCTAGAAATACGTGCAACATTTTATTTAAAACTTAATAAACAATAACGATATAATAATATCAATGTTCATTTAGTGTGTTTTCTATCACAATTATATGCCAAAATCTGTTTTTATTTACTGTTTTGAATTCTTGCTACTTCCATGCTTCATACGCTCTGAAATGGTTAAGAATGGTGTGTAAAAACAATTTTGGTGACTTGTTTCTGACGCGTTTATTTGACAAAGGCCGTTTTCTGACGACTCAAAGGTTGTCGGTTTGGGCATCATCAAGCTGACGACCCGACACTCGTCAGCTTGACGACTTTTGGACAAATTTTGAAAGGGTGAACATTTGCAGTGTCGCATGTTGTTTATGTTTAATAGCTTTCAACAAAAATACTAAAAGCGTTCCAGATTGTTACTGTTTTAACTAGTCAGATGAATAAATATACATTTGTACTTCTAAAATCTTCTTTTTATGACTGTGACCCAACCACACCCAGTCCTCAATCCCCTCCTCAGCTCCCTACTCCCGCTACGCACCATCCCCATTACCCACCATTATTTTGTTTTCCTCGGAAAAATGTCACTTAGCCGCTAACCAACCCATCATATTTCCTTGCCACTTTATTTAGCCGCCCCCCCCCTTCCCAAATTACTCACAAAGTCACAAAGTGGGACTCATTATAACTCAGTTTAAATTTCTGGACTGGCTCTTGATTGGTAGTTCTGAGAGACTTATGGGGATTTAAAGTGTTTACGTACTCAGCATTTGATTTAGTTTACCGTCTTTTCTATCCCTACTAATAATAGTGAGCTTAATTTCATTCCTGTTACATATTCAGTCAAATAAACGGAAACGCTCAATAAATAGAATGATTATCCAATTTGTCTACTTCCTGGTCTGTTGTAAACAGGAACAGAAACTGAGAGAAAAACAAACAGTGCCCCGTAAAAAATTGTTTTGAAAGTTATTTCTGTGGGAAAGAAAGCAAGCGCTGATTTCCACTGTAAACAGAGACAGAAGTTACGAAGAATGGAAAAAAATCCTCGGTCAAGACAAGAAAAACATAACTCCAGGGACAACTAACTCCAGTTAGTAATTCATTCAAACAAAAATAACAAACTGACTGAAAAGTCAACTCAAAGGCCAGAAACTGGTTATTTCTGACTGAAATCCAACTTAAGGGAAACGAGGGTATTATTGCACTTGTGGGGGGGGGATTTATTGCTTTATAAATAGTTTATTGAATGAATACGATGTTTCCATGATTCCTTTAATTGTAATGGCCAGCTTGTCCTGCTTAAACGAGGTTTTAAATATTCGAATATATAAATATCCGCGAAACGGAGTGGATTATTCCTTTGCGTCAGTGTAAAATTGCGCAGACACCCTCCCAACCCCTCCCGGAGATAACTTCATGAATTTGACCTCATCGTCCCCGGAAGCGAAGATGCGCTTCCGGGGACGATTGTTGTTCGCACCCGCATACTGTATGAGTCGTTAGTAGTCCAATCTCATATAGCCATTGTAATCCATTCTCTGGGCAAAAAAGTAAGGTCAGAGAATCTGCAGGTTCAATCAATCTCTGCTAGTACCTAAGAGGATCTGCGAATCATCAAATATTTGGTTCGGTCATGTTAATTAATTACAGCATCAAACGACAAGGATGGATATCGCTTAATGCGGAAAAGCTGTTAGCAAGTCAAGGTTTTCTTCTGAACAGCGGAGAATAAATGTAGACTGCTTACCGTTTGCTTACCACATCATATTTCACCGAAAGTGGTTGGCCTTTTATCGAAGTTTGAACTGTTTCAAGAATTTTTAGCTCCGTGCTTTATCTCCACTTTTCCCTTTTTCGTATTTCTTTCTGCAATAACGACCAATGACACACATTGCTTTTAATCAGGACCCAATCAATTTTCTAGAAGAAATATCAAGTTTACCTCTTCAACCCGACATTAATGATGGCTTAAAAGAGAGCACCTACAAAATACCGTTATCGCATTCACTGAATGTTTAAAAATAAGTCTGAATAGTTAGAAATATCTGCAATACACAATGTGATGCCCTTGTTCTATATTTAACATCCCTTAAAGTTCAACAGATATCATTAAAGACCGATCAGTTCTCCTTATTTTCATATACTTATTGATTGAAAGGCGTACCAAATAAACTGAGGTGTTTCACATAGATATACCCTGTGAACTTACTCGAATCTTTGATATCTCAGAATTGGAAATATTTCTTGTTCATTTAGATATGTCTGTCTTTTTCTGTAAATAATAAAAAGCAGATGGAAATATCTCTAATTTGGTTTAGGAAAATCTCGGAAACTGTAATATAACACTAATTCAGCGTTTGCTGATTGGTCTCGTTGTTGTCCAACTGCCAACCTCTACGGCGGTTCGGTCTGTTATGTATAACAGCGGTTAACTCCGCAGACCCAGTGGAAATTCCGCGACAATATTACTTACAGGGAGAGGCACTGCTTTTTTTAAACCAATACCCATTCGCTCTGTGTTTATATGTAACGGATCTCCCGAGGTCAGCTCTTTTATAGAAACGGCTTAGTACCCGTGATTCGCCTCCTGCAGCATCGCGGTCACTGTCCATGTAACATTACGCAGTGGCTGTAAGAAAGAGATCCTACCTCTTTGGAGTTGTGGCAACTCTCCAAGCGAAGACATATCTACATCTATGAGGTGATTAGCTGTTATCGATGCTAAGGTTATACACTCTAGATTAGGATATCTGAAGCCAAGATTAAATCTTTGAGGTCAAGGTGATATTGAAGACAAGTTTGAAAAATTCAGTTGGTCTTGAAATGTTTAAAAAATGTGGAAGCTCAATATATATATATATATATATATATATATATATATATATATATATATATATATATATATATATATATATATATATATATATATATATATATATGTGTGTGTGTGTGTGTGTGTGTGTGTGTGTGTGTGTGTGTGTGTTGTTTGTCACCTTTTACACTTATTAACTCCAATACAAGTTCTGGTAGTTTTAACTGCGCGAGACAAACTGTTCCATTTAAAAAATAAATATTTAAATAAATGTGTGTTTATTAAGATCAAATGCATTGTTGATAAGCTGCCTTTCACGTTTTCTAGCGTTTATGAAGTGTTTTTGCTTAGCTGAGGTGGCGCAAACTCGCACTACGAAGTCCATAAGTCAATGGGTTCCTGGAAGCCTTATCTGCGAGAATGATAGGAATAAGTAAAGAACACTGTTTGCAAAAGATTAAGCAATTTTCTCAAATACTCTAAATTATGTGTATCATTCTGTTATTTTGGGTGCTGCAGGAAAGACAGAAACGCCTGTAACGATTATATTGCTAGTATGTGGGTGGCAGATTTTTACGCCATTATTGGTGCATGGAGATTGCGATAAACGAGATCTATTTCGTGGCAATCAATCACTTAAACAAGTGGCCGGTTAACAGGGAAAGGAGGATGGAATACGCCCGTACTTCCACTGATAACCCTTCTGTATTAAACCAGGTGGTTGTTTCTTATCCATAAATTTAAAATGAATTTAGTAAAGGTTACCCCCTTTTAAATGTCGCGGGTGGGAAGGGGGTAAGAGGAGCGATGGGCTTGGACAAGCAAGGGTAACTTTATGCTTCGACTGCCAGTGTGGGTGTAGGTGGGTGGAGTGGAGCCTCCTGGTTTATTCATATGAGTATCGCAATCTTCTGTGTATCTAGGTCTCTTCCAATGTCTGCTGTGATTTTTATGAAATTGCTTTATAACATTCATTTAGCCTTAACTGGTGGATTGGGGGAGGGGGAGGGGGAGGGGGGTGATTTGAAGAATAGGAGAAGGGGGTTTGGCAGTCCATGCTTCTCGAAAACCTCTTACATTTCAAACACCACTCAATAAAAAAGGATAAAACACAGCGGAGTGGGACCGATTGGATTTAACTAAAGTGGTCCCATTTCTGGGTTGATCCTTATTTATTTAGCTGTTCAAAATAGAAAGAATCTTGCGCGCGATTATTAAAAAACCTGTTCTTAGTGGTGAGGCGTTGTCATTTGCGGGTTGGTTCTATTCCGTGGTCCTTCCCTAGCTATATCCTCTTCGTTTACATCTAATAAAGAACTTTATGTCCATAGCAATGATTACATCTTATCTGATGTGCTGATACGAGTGGCAGTTTTATGCATATCCACAGTGTATGAGTTGCCAATAGGAACGAAAAAAAAAACAAAAATAACAACAACAACAACAACACCAGCAACAACAACCAAGTGTTCCTTAAAGGTTTATGTCTTGAAATCGTTTTCCATAGAATTTCATGTTTATGCGGTGCTTTGTACTTTATTTGCATTTTCTTGTTGTGGCAGTGAATGTGGAATATTTTCAAGCTACTGTCATGTGTGAAAAATAACAGGTCTCTAATTATTACGAGTGTACAACCCCGGAAACATCACCACCCCTTATAGTGTATAATCCCGGAAACATCACCACCCCTAGTAGTGTGTAAGCCCGGAAACATAACCACACCTAGTAGTGAATCATCCCGGATACACCTAGTAGTGTATAATGCCAGAAACATGACCACTCCTAGTAGTGAAAAGTCCTGGAAACATAGCCTCCCATAGTAGCGTATAATCATGGAAACATCACCACCCTTAGTAGTGCAAAAATTCGGAAATATAACCACCCCTAGTAGTATATAATCCCGGAAACATCTCTACCTCTCGGAGTGTATACCTCTCGGAAACATGATCACCCCTAGTAGTGCATAATCCCAGAAACATGACCACCCATAGTACTGCGTAATCCCGGTAACACGACCACCGCTATCAGTGTATAATCCCAGAAACATGACTAACCTAGTGGTGTATAATCCCGGAAACATCACCACCTCAGTAGTGAACAAAATGGATCTGGTTTCCGTGATGGTCCTTTTTGTTAGTTTATTCAGAAAGGCAACGATAGAGATTTTATTGACGTAAAATTGGCCTATTTGTGAGTCGGTCCTATTTGCGGTTTGGTCTTATTTGTGAGTCGATCCTACATGCGGTGTGATCCTATCTCGAGATTCCGCTGTGTACGTGTCGCTTAGATTGGATGTCAAAATGAAATTTTATTCTGGATTTTTTGCTGATAACTTGCTGAAGAATGTTATCTGAATAACAGTTGCATGTTTATCCACCATTAACAGTTACCAGGCAAGAAAACAAAAGAAAAAAAACTTTCATTAAGGATTGAAAGTGGTATCTTGGAGTCATGTTCCTGGATATGTATGGATCTTGAAGCGACACCTAGCGGGACTCGTGCCTGAGCAGTCTTGTTTACTGTAGCCATTCGATAGTCCTGGTGTAAATAATCCACACCAGTTGGTCATCTCGTTGAGCACTACCGACAGCACAACAGTTATTTTTTTTCTCTTCGAATGCTCCAAGAGAGGCAAAAATATCAACTGCGCAATGATGATTATCAGTTCCCGCCAAATGGTTTATGGGCAAAGCAGTAAAACGTACCCAAGTTGGCTTCTGGGAACGTTGTCTGCGAAAGTAGATTGGAGATACAGCGATAAACAGTAAAGATTATAACACTTTGAACAATTCTAACTGAAAAGCTCTCATACGAAAGCATCGTGTTGTTGAAAAGAAAAAGGAATTTAAAAAGATACTTATTCAAACAAGTACTTTTAACTCAGGATCTGATTTTAATTCTAGCTTACTGGACAGGTAAGTGCTGTAACAATCAGTTCTGATTTACTAATGAACTCAAAGAAGCATTCTTAAATTGGGCCTACCTGTAATACACACACACACACACACACACACACACACACATATATATATATATATATATATATATATATATATATATATATATATATATATATATATATATATATATATATATATATATATATATATATTGGCGATATTTGTGTTAGTACTTTTATGCTAGACTATTTATGTACTTTTATGCTAGACTATTTATGTTGGACTAGGGATATTCTGTTAAAAATAACAAAAATATTATTTTTTTCGGAATTGCAACAACAACTGTTAAACTTCTCATCAATTTTGGCCAGCTTCTCGTATGATTTTTTTTTTTTTTTTGCTTTTTATTCTCTTTTTTTTTTTTTTTTTTTTTGCTTTTTATTTTTTGTTCTTGTTTTTTTTTTTCGCCTCTATAAACGGCAGAGAAATTTGTTTTAAGTTATATGCAGACAGATAACTAGGCTGTAACGTTCCTCTATTATAGAGCAACAAATAGCACCTTAAATCTTACTTTTTTACGGTAGAGCTGGTAATTGAACTGGCATAATATTATTATCTCTTTTTTATGTTTTGACTGGTTCTGTTTTTTAGTAAACGTTTCAATGCCACGTGGGCAACAATTGTATTTGGTCTATACATGAAATAACATGGAACAACTATTCATCATAATACTTTGTTCAGTATTAAAGGCCAAGGGAAATATTCTCCATATAATATCCATACTCCTTCGTCTTATGTGTGATATTGTTGAAACAATGTATCGAACTTACTTATGTCATTATCAACTGATAGAGCAAAAAAAAAAAAAAAACCCGACTGCTTACGTGTCAGTTATAGAGAGGAACGATTCATTAAAACAGATCTATTATACTCATATTATCTATAATAGATGTGAGGCTGCATGCTTTAACCGACCATATGGCTGTGAACAGCTCGGGAAATATCACGTGATAAATGCAAATTTGTCCCGCAGTAATTCAATGATAAAAATAGAGAAAGCAGTTATCACGTATTTACAATAAAACTACGTGACTTCATATTGCCAACTCTATCACATACTTTGCTATGGGTTTCATTTAGTTACAGTATAAAAGCACATATGAATTTTGTTTTTCATTTAGTTACAGTATAATAGCACATATGAATTTTGTGTTTCATTTAGTAACAGTATAAAAGCACATATGAATTTTGCTTAGGTGCCTTTACACATGTGATCAACATTTTGAATATATATACTTTTTTACTGTTTGTTGAATTTTTACACAGGTTGCTGATTATATCATTTTTCTGTTCGTTTTTTTTTTTAAATCCATTTTATTTAATAATATATCTGTATATATTAACAGGGTTCAAGCCCTGCTAACCAGACGTATTCACCTGTGAACCAACAATGACGCAGTATTTATTTCGTAGATGCAACATTCGTGCAAATAATTAAGACTAATTCTCGGAATGCTCAACTGCCCAAGGGAATAAGGATACAGTGGAGACCCATTGATAGGACCATACCTCAAATATGACCATTGATAGGACCATACCTCAAATATGACCATTGATAGGACCAAACCGCAAATAGGACCACTGATAGGACCATACCTCAAATATGACCATTTCGCATATTAGTCTAGCTTGCAAAAAGGGTAATTTTTAATAACCTTGTCTAGTTGCAATCCGTAGCGAAAAAAAACCCAGAAAGATAAAAATTCCCAAAATCAGACCGCATTAATTTGGTTCCACTGCTGGTCAGATATCCAAAGTTTCACTGCATAAGCTTTAAGAAACAAACCGGTCATTAAACTAACCTTGAAGATCACTTAGGGAGCAATTTCAAGAATGCTTTTTGGCTGTAGGAAATGTGCTCACATCAATGCTGAGTGGAAACCGACGGTGATAAGTAAAAACAATTGTGTTGCTGAAAGCTGAAAGGCCTCAAAATTGCTGACCTATTTGCAAAAAAAAAAAAAAAAAAAAAAAAAAAAAAAACGTGTGTCTATGCCGTATATTCTTTAATATTTATAATTTATTTCTTTCTTCGTCTCGCTTAAGCTGACGATTAGCTCAGTTTGTTAAAGCGTTGGTCTCGTAATCCCACAGTCTCGGGTTCGATTTGAGCTCGGGTTGAAAAGCAGGGAATTGACGTTCTCTTCAATTGCCTTACCTAAGCGAATGATGTTGGTTAGATCACCTATCACGAAATTAAATTGACGCTTACTGAGACTTTCGACCATCCCTTAAAAAATACAGCAGATCCTCGGGAGAGCATCACCCCACATATGGAAATACCCTAAAATGGAACCAGCTCAAAAATGAAACCGTTTTTCAATAGTCCTGTTCCGACCAATTTAGTTCAATTCCCCGTCGGTCTTATTTCCGGGATTTAACTTTACTTAGTGAATACAAGCTCGGAGCGATGAAAATCTCGCAAGTCTTTTTTACCTCTCATCCAAAACAGGGAAAAAAACAGAAGCAGTCAAATAAAAAAATAGAAACCACATTTGCCAAGTAAGCTTGAAAATATTAGCAAATATTTATAAAGCATCTTGATGGACAAATAGCCCAGTCAAGTAAGAGATTTATCAAACAAAGCTGACTTTGTTTTACATGCATCAGTATTTCTGAAATTTTCTCGATTCGGTTGTACGTTTTTTTTTTATTCTAAAAATGAACTTATTGCATTCGTCTGGATGGAGTATTAAATCTGTTGCAACAACTTTACTGTGAAGTTGAGATAATTTTGAGGATTTTTTTTTAAATTTTAGGTAACAATTTGAGTTTAGCAAACCATGCATATCTATTTTTTTGTTGTTAAAGAAAAACCACACATACGTACAGTTAATCGTGTAACTTTAATCTATTTGCTTATAAACATATAAGCACTGGTGAGTTTGTTTCTAATTTATCAGGTGGGAAGTGTTTGCTTCCACAGATTACAGAAGCAGCATTTGTTCGTTGATCAAGCTGCTCCAAAACAATCGTGCCGAAGCGTTGAACTGCCAAACTATTATTGCTCAACCGTCACATCTGGCCATTTTTTGTGGAACTCCTCAATTCTATACTACAGGGGAGTAACTCATAATTAGTCTATAGTTGTGACGTCATGTGTGGTATCCATAAGCGAAACTTCAAGCAGAAAACTTTGGAACAGTGGCCTTGTTGCCACTTGCAGTTTCAACCATGAATGCATCTGTGCTTAACGTATTCTCTATTTTAAAACGATACACAGTGCAATCCTGGAAATAGAACCACCAGATGAACTGAAATACAGTCGTCCGAATTTCGGGGTGGTATTGTTTGTGGGCATCTTAATTACACGTGACTTGGACGAGACTGCTGAAAAGTTGTTAATTTCGGAGAAGCTGACATTCGACAACTCCACTTTAGATGGTGTCTCCCGGGATATCAAAATATTTTCGGTATCACAACGCACAACATGAACAACGTAAACAAATTTTTGACGCCTTGACCTAGTTAAAGTCAATTAGGTTATAGCGCTAAACGCCAGTTGTGCGACAAAACTGTCAGCCTGTTTGCCTTTATTAAACAAGTTTCTGGACGTTCTCCAAGGGGACTTAGGGACTTGAATTTTACTCTCATATTTCGTATTATACTTTGGTGCAACGGCTCATCATTGGATTTGAGATTCAATTAGAATTACACTTGGCAACGGAGCTTTCACTCTAATGTTTTCTTTGTAGTTGGTCACGAGTTAACATCTCGGTGACTCGGTGGCGCTGGATAGAGAGGTGTTGCTTTTTTTTTCTTTTTTTTTTTTTTTTTTTTTTTTTTGTTTTGTTTTGGCCTTTTGTTTGTTTGTTTATTTTTGTAGTTTGTTTGTTTGTTCTGCTTCTCCTGCTGAAAGCTTTAACCACTATAATGGCACTGGACTAATGGAATGTACCTTGCTGTAATTTGCTAGTGGACTCTCGCATGGCACTGCCCTTTACCTACTGATAAGGTGTTGGGATGCTGTGCCAAAATTTTATCTGGTCAGTCTCTCTGTAGGTAAATCCGCCCCACTGGTCCGTGCGGCGACGTCTATTCCGACCAATGGAACATCTGAGTCACTTCGCACGGATGGCATCTAGACCGTGCGTTTGGTTGGCTGCTCTGGGGGGCTGGAGGGAATTGGCTCGTCGGCGGATATATAAGCACCATGTTTAACAGCACAGCGCTTTGAAGGGTGAAATCGAAAAAGCACTCGATCGTCACCGGCGTCTAGACGCTTGAACTTCCGACAGCGCTGGACTAACTCGTTGGGTACACCCTCGCCTGTATCTGATCTGATGAAGGAGTCTGGCTGTGGGTGTGCGGCGTGCGACGTCATATGGATAGGTGGGTCATCTCGCTGTGTCACTGGGGACCCACACTAAGCTAGTGTCGACTGACTATCTCCTGGATGGCGTCCCGGAAAAGCACATCTTCCAGAGCGACTGACTGTGAAAGCAACTGTTCATATGCAGGTAAAAAATCCAGGGACGAAGGGACGACCCGCTGCAACCGGAATCTTCCACAGACATTGTCTATTGTTTGGAGAGGATAGGGACGATTTTACGATGCGGAGGTTGCACTGGAAGTGAATCCCCCTTCGCACCATATCCATGTCATCCGAATTACGTTTCTCTGCCTGCGAGGCGACTGCTTCTGCTTGCGTATCGAGGACACCAGTTTGGATGTAAATAGTACCCCCTCCCTCTCTCTGTCCTTCGGAATCGACGAAAGCGGAGATGTGTTCAGGAGTGCATGTTCCTCATCTTCCTGCGAAAGAGAGACCTTGGTTGATTGGGATAGGCCGGGTTATTCACCCTAGCTAACTACTATGGCGTCGGACGCATGACTGGTCTCGGTCATCGATGGTGAAAACCTAGGCTTGGAGGTGGAGTCGGCATACAGGGATACAGACTGGTAGCACAAGCTGCTGATCTGGTGGGCAAGAAATCACGCAGGTGGGTTTATTCTCATTCATGAGCAGAGCTTTTTACAATTCCTGATCAGCCTCTGGAGCTGTGCCTGCATTAACATAAACACAGAGAGATTCAGGGAGTCTGTCTTTGATGAGTTCGAACTATCCAAAACCTGTGCAGGAGACGTGTTCGGACGGGGGGAGCGATTGAGGATACCGACTCCCATACGTGGCTGGGGAAACACACTCCAGACTCTGTATGGGCCACAGTCACATCATCCTTTGTCGTTGGAATAGAAATCGGAGACAAGAACTGGCCTCCTCGGATTAAGTCATTGATAGAGCGTTCACCAGTCGCTGGCTGGTTTAAATGTGGCGTTATTTCAGAAATCTTGAGGAAACTTGGCTAAGGATAAGTGAGCTTGCCTTGGGCATGGTATCCAATGACAACGATTGTACTTTACGGCCCAATGCTTAACGTTCCTAATCCTTAGCTTATCCAGTGCGTCCCAGCTCTGAGGGGATAAGTGCGCACACTCAGAACAGGTCTGAAGCGGGTCACATAGTGGGATGCCTCGATCTCTCCTGCACCTATCACAGAGCGAGTGTGGGTTGATGACCGACGAAGGATGTATGCAGGAAGTCTTGGTCTTGCTGTGTTGCAGACCGTCTTCTGTCAGCTCTGAAACAGAGCAAAGTAGAGTGTATAAATTATACCAACCAGCTTATGCTGACCAACGAACAAGACTCATCAAAAAGGCATTGAATGTATGTGTTCAACCAAGCTACTTTCAGTTCAATGGCTGACACTTGGTGACCCATAGCCTGAAGACATGCAGAAGTGACCTGACTCAGATCAGGACATACCAAGGCTTGGGCATCGAACCAAGGCCTGGGTGTGTGCTTTGTAATTGGTACGTAGACCAAGACCAATGGTGGATACGTAGTTGTGACCCAGCACCAGTTCAGATCAAGACTCAGGTACATAGATGGTCGAACCAAGCTCTGGTGCATGTGCAGTGGTGGCTACAGCGCCGAGACCAAGCCTTGGTAAGTGACGCTGTACTAGGAGTCTACAGGGATCCAGGGCATCAGAATTAGTCAATAAAGCTGTTTCTTCTGCGTTCAAACACTGTCACGTAACTTGGCTCAGCTCTAAAGTTACAGGCGGTCTGCTAGGAGGCACCAAGCTTCGTGGCCAGCCCACTACGTGACAGAGAAGCCGCAATTAAGAAGCTTGAGATCAGCACAGACATCAACAATTTTAAATGACCTGTGCTCCTTCTTGGGTTATCAGCTATCACGAACAGACCAGTAAACGGTGGAAAACCAAGAAGAGCACTTATCTTAACTCATGTTTACCAGCAATGAAAAGGAGAATTGACTGAATATTGCCTCTTATTTATTGTTTTACATCAAACAACTTTGCGTTTTATGGCTTGTGAGTGAAATTGTCGGCACCTGGTGATGAAATTCAATGAGACACCGTTCTTGTACCAAATTGAACATTAGCCTGGATTCGTAAGTCAAGTCAAACACCACGCCAAAGACAATAGGAAAATCACCAACCATGTTTTAATTGTATTTAAAGTTACGTTGATACTATTGCTTAAGCTCAGACAAAAATATCTGAAAGTAGATAATTAAATGATACCTTGAGGTATGAGCACATGAAGGTCAACATTTTTGGTACCACGCCCATTGTTTGCTCGATAATATGTTAAGAAAATGTAAGATTTTAAGATGTTAAACAAGTCAGTAACAAATTGATAACAGTCCTTGGCCTTTGTTTGTCTATGATAACACAGTGTGCTGGAGAAAGTGACGGAAATGCCTTGGCCTGGTTTATGAGGCGGTAGAAACACGCAATCAAAAATATCTGCCAAACAAACATAGATGTCTTTCGGTCAAATTCGGCCATTTCTTTTCACTTTGACTGAATTTCAGCGACCAGCACCGTTTTCATTGCTACTTTATGGGGATTCCGAATAAGAAATGTTTATTATAAAAAAAAATAAGTGTACAGAAGTACAGAAACTGTTACATAAACACGAAATAAGCAAATTAGACAAATCATAATACGGTGAAATTGCCAGAGACCATGTCTGTTTACAAGAAATACCACATCATCAACAACTTCCAACCAGCCTCCCCCCCCCCCCCACCCACCCATTTCCTCCGGACAAAGAACTCCGTGACTGCGATTCACTCCCAAAATAGGGGAACTATAGCTCAGTCTAGTCTGTGGTCTCATTCCTCTCATTCCCACAACGCAAATCTACCCAAACTTTGCCAGAACATCTCGATCCTACTTTCCTGGTGAATAAAAATTCTAAATGCTCGGATTCAGTTTGTAGAAAAAGTGGGCACGATGTATTGGATATTATCACGGTCATACATTCGATTTTACACTGAAAGCCGAAGATAAATATCCCGAGCACTTTCACACAGCATCCGGAAACCATCAACACGTAGTCCATCTCTGTCATTGGTCCTTTCACGTAGAGCGTCTTTCTTCCCTCTGCCATATCTCCCACACTCCCACTTTCAAACACCAAAACTCTCTCTCTCTCTCTCTCTCTCTCTCTCTCTATATATATATATATATATATATATATATATATATATATATATATATATATATATATATATATATATATATATATATATATATATATATATATATATATATATATATATATATATATATATATATATATATATTGATAGATAGATAGATAGATTGATTGATTGATTGATTGATTGATAGTTACTGGCGGGGCAATTCCCGACTGGGCAATTCCCAACCCCCAAAACTGCTAACCAGGACAAAAACTGGCATGCACAAAAATAATTATCCAAAATCCAACGCTTATATATGTTAAGACATATGGAATGCCATTTTAGCATTTAATGCCTATTTTTGATATCAAAATATAATTAAAGATATCAGTAAATCATTACAGATCTCATTAATTTATATTTTTCTTTCAATAATTGAATTTTAGATGGCAAAAATTGATTTTTGAGATACAAAAAATTCACAAACCTAACAAATCTTAAGGGAGACAACATTTATATAAAATTTAACGAATGGTCAGTTAAATATTGGAGATGAAAACTTAAATTATTGATATCAATAATAACAACAGAATTTTTGATCTCAAGAATTGCTTCTTTTTTGTACAAATTAAAAGAAATATTTTGTGTACAAGGACCAGTCATTATTTTGTTCACATATGTGTGCTTCTGAATTTGGTATGTAAAAATAGACTGATATTTTGATATCAAAATACAATTTTTGAGATCAAAAAATCATTTGCAGATTTCAAAATACAAACTAAAAAGTATCATTCTGAAATATTGATATCTGAAATAAATTCTTGATATCAATAAAAGGAAAATGAATTATTGAGCTCACAATTGATATTTTGCTCTCAAATATTTCATTTTTGCTATCAAGAATTGAATTTTAGATCTCAAAAATCAATTTTAGATATCACCAAATCATTTTTGATATCAATAAATAATCTCTAAATATTTATTGAGATCAAGAATTATTTTTTGAGCTCTAGAGACATTTAGAGATATCAAAAATTAATTACAGATAGCAAAAATTAGTTTTTGATATAAAATATGAATATTTTGAGACTAAAAATTAATTCTTAAAATCAATAATTCCCTAATAAATGTGGAATTCCATAAGACAATGCTATTTTAAGTATATCAAAAATATCATTTCTGTTATGCACAGTGTGGCAGATCCGAGAGGCTTGTGTGAATGCTGCTCTAGCCCTTGCGCGTTTCATTCTTCAATAAAAAAATACTGTTTTTTTTTCTTCGCGTTTTGATCATGAAAATGAAAATAAAGGTGAAAACAAAAGGCGAGGTGCACAGGTTCAGATCAAGTAATACATATGTGAGAAATCTGGTGGTCTTAGGGCAAGTATGCTCAGAGGAGTGGCAAAGACAAAAGGACGGACCAGTAAAGAGAAAACAGGTCCGGAGCATTGGCCCCGTGCAACTTCAGTATACACTTAGCAAGTCTACGACTTGCCAAGAGTTAAATAAAAAGTACTAAAATTTGGTAAAAGAAAGTGTTATTTTTTTACTCTTTCAGAAATGCAGAAACATAGTGGTGGTCAAGTATGCATGCTCTTTGTATGGAGTTTTTTACTTCAAATCATTTCAACCAATGGTGTTGCCGATTTGCTGTTTTTCGCCACACCTGGTGGCCGTGGGCTTACCGCGGGATTCTACGGGGGAGAAATTGATCTACGCCGTGGCGGTTATCCCAAAAACATTTTCAAAATAGGATATGATTGCATGGAAATAGACAGTCAAAGTATTGAGAATCTCTTAATAAAATCTGTGTCCCTGGATTTAGGTTCCGGAGCGGTTATTTTACATATTGGATCTTTGACTGAATCGTCGAAAGTTACCTTGCTCCGTGTGCCGCTCTGTAAACGATTGGCTCATGCAGCGTGCGACGAGTCCCTGATGATTAAACCAATCTTCTTAAATGTTCAAATTAATAAACACGAAATCGTGTCCTTCGCTAGTTTCCACGACAACATCTATTTCGTTTCGGAAAAGATTCAGACAGACTTTTCCACGAATACAAAACACAAAAGTATTGAGCTTCGTAATTTGACTGGGTGTGGTAGAGAAGTCAAGATCCCTTACACTGCGAACAGTGCATTTTACATACAGAGTTGTTCCACACTTATTGCCAGCTTGGTAGAAGAAGACTACAATAGTAATGCACAGTATTACACAACGGCGGGTCTGGCTATTGTCCCAACAGCTAACGGACCTGTATTTTACACACAAATCCAGCATTTCCCGCCAAACCGAGACAAGTTAAATTTGGGAGACTTAAGCAACGCTTTCATCTTAATGCGTATATCAGCAGACGGAGAAAAGAGGTTACTCCACGAGGAGTATGTTACAGCGGAACACAAAAGGTACATAATACAAGGTTTAGGCCAAATAACGTACAGGAAAGACTTGCTCTGTTGGACGGCTCTGGACAGGATCGTGTGTGCCAAAATAGACCACAGAGGCACCATATATCATGCGACGACCGTAATGCAGTCTGGACAAGCAAGAGGGATCTGTGCAGGTAAGCGGTCACACACATTTTTTTTTTTTTTTGGTTTTCATCAATTTTATTTTGTGTAGTTTTACCAGCCAAAAAAACTTATTACATAATGAAGGATTAATGTACGTGTGCACACATTAATCTATTTTAACGACAGATTTTATTGGGTTCTTTCAGCAGAGCTTGTCACCACTTTATAAGCCGAGATTTGGCTCTTCGTGGCACATATGACCTTGACCATTTGACATGTAACTTGAGGATTTCATAGAAATGACTTCAAATAACAAAATTAAGCCAATTCAAATTAAAAAAAATCAGTTATAGAAAAAATCAGTCAAAAAAAAGACATATTCGTAAGTTGGGGAGCTTTACCACAAAAAATTTTCTTCTTCCTCCTCGCGCTCCATAACATGCATTTTGTTGCTACCAGAAGACGTTTTTCCCAAACATTTCGCAAACTTGTTTTCAGTATTAAAACATAGAATTATGTTGCTAATGTAGTTCCAAAAGAAATTTTGAGTGAGTCACCTGAAACGAAAACAACCTTTTTCCTGTAGAAGCCCAAGTTGTTTTCCTTACATCATTGCGAAATTGATGATAATTGTTTTCAATTTATCGCAAAGTTTTTAAACACTAGCTTCTTTAGTATCAGCCACAAAATTTTCGCACTGGCTTCTGTCCGTTTCGGGAAAGTGAAAATAAATAAAAGACACGCCCAACGGCAAGTCGCTAAATGGAAGAACTTGAGCAAATATGTTCATGTTTATTATCTTACATCAAGTTACAACATCACGACGGGTTTTGTTTTTTTTTTACTAAAAATATCACAGTTTAAAGAAAATACAAAATAAAAGTTATTTGGGCGGACTATTTAAGCTGGCAATTTTCGCTCCTGTCACTGTCATGACCACACACCGTTTTCATTTTACTATTCAGAAAACTTGAATATGGACATACTATGCAGTGTTTTTTTTTTTAACGTTCAAGATTTCACTTAATTTTTGATTTTGTTTTAAACAGCATCTCCAAACGAACCCTTGATCAGCAGAATTGCCACTGGGATTGCAATTGCCAAAGTTCCTCGTGACATCAACCAAGACAAAATAGCCTTGTTCTTCGGCTGCATTGCTCAAACACGAGGACTAGGAGGCTCTGGATTAGTGGAAAAGAAGGGAAACAGCCGCGCCAATGTCCACCTCCTTAGAAGTAACTTGACAACGATATATGCTGGCAGCATGCTTGTTACCGATATATGCTCAGGTGGAGATCAATCTCCGTTGTATTTAATGAACAGAGGAACAAGGTTAAGCTGTTATTACCCAGTTTGTGTTTTTCTATATGCCCTTATCTCTCTCTTATCTTTCATTTTATCAGTATGACGAAGTTGTACCATGGAAACCGCGCTACTCCAGGAAAATAACCCATAATTCAGGCTCCACGCACATGGAACTTTCATTTTCGTGATTTCTCGTTTATGGTCTTGCGATGTGATTGTAACTCTTGTAACTCTATAAAAAGTGCTCTAAACGTTTCGGATAAACACACAATACCAAAATCTCTTCCAACATTTGCACACAAAGCAAGGCTGGGTTTATCTTTATCATTTTTTTATCTTTATGTATTTAATATGTTTGCTGTTTCTTTCCAAAATTGTGCTCTGTAGAATTTGTGTAACTTAGAATACTACACGCAAAAAAAAACAGAAATATTAATATACATGCAACATGCAGTGTTACGTCAAAACTTGTCATACCTAATGCATAACAATGGTGTATTTCTCATTTCTCACTAGACGCTCATTGATTGAAACTATGAACTGTATTCTGTCACCATGCACGCATAAAAGTAAGCTAACATACATGTCTGCATTGTTTGACACCGTAAACAGCGTTATTTGGTTTTAGCTGACAATGCGACCTTACAAAATACTACTGATTATGATGTCTTTATTAAATCATGTAAATCAAGTCTTGAGAAGAAAAAGATGGGGTTTAAGGAAGACTCGACTAGTTGGAGTCTCGTGTCAGCCATTACAAAACAAATGCCACCCACCGGATCTTGAGAACTCTCAGTTGCGCAGATAAACCCAGCAAACATTAAGACGTCAGGATGACGTCGGGTCGACGTCGTGACCCGACGCTTCCGACGCCGGATTGACGTGCCGGTTTTGGTTGTATATGAAATGGAACCGACGTCGGGTTTTCAACGTCAGAATGACGTCGGGTTCGGACCTAAATCCGACGTCGGAATTAAGTCGGTTTTAGGTTGTATATATACTTGGAACCGACGTTGGATTCCGACCTGAAACAGACTAGAGTTATATAATTGATAGAAAACTAATCATTCAACTGCTGTTGTGAAATACATACGAAAGCATTTTCCATGTAAATTTTTACAATCTAGGAAGAAAAATACCGACGCGCCATCAAAATTCTAAAATTTTCATGTAAAAATTACGTTTTTTCTTCCTCTTTTTCAAAATGACTTCCATTTCCGGTGAGTGATAATAATGTTCATCGCTTTTTGGTCGTTTTTGCAACGTTGGAATGACGTCAGAAATCTAACGTCGCCTCGACGTCGGAATACTGTCGGGTTTTGGGGAAATAGGTCAGAATATGGTTGTGAAATCGTTGCGACCAAAATCCAACCTTTTTTCAACCAAAAAAGACGTCGGTTGTTTGCTGGGAACTTTGAAATCATGTTATGAAGAAACAGAGAGGTAAAATTGCAAAGAGTTTCAACATTTGCGAAATGGAACCCTTTGGGACCATGCCATAACTTTATTAATTACAAACCGTAACACTGACCATTTTAGCTCATAAAGTACAGCTGCCATGCTAATAGCCGTCGTGTTATTGGACACTGAAGGCGGAAATAAGTGAAGTTATTGTGGTTCTGAGGCCACGTGCTTCTACACTTCCGCATTCATCTCGAGGAAAATTAAGCAAACAGCACTTTGTTTGGACGTGTATTTGATACATAGAGCATAGAATATAGAATTGATAAGCAACAGTATAGATGACAGGTGGATACGTGCTAATTATGTGTAGTTTTATTTTGTTTGAAGGGCATATCATTTTCAAAAGGCGCTTAAGGACATAGAGTAATGAAATAAGGTTCGCTTTAGCACAAGCACACTGTTAGCCCTTTCAAAATGATAAAATACAGAAAAATACTTGTTCCTTTATTCTATACTATCCAACGGCTAAAAAATGTTGCTGTAGCAATCAAAAAGCTTTGAGGAACAGAGAGACCGGGGAGAATTGGTATCTTATGTGTTTTCATGCGTGTCCCAAAAACTAGGAGAAGGGATTAATTTTGCACCCAGACGCGGCCTGTACGTAGTGCCAATTTCATTAAAAAGAGGGTTATTTTTCATTCAGTACTCCGCGTTTCTTACAGCAGAGGGATGGTGGTTATTTCAGAATTTCTCTCCGCGTTTGGTTAAAAAAAGGCATTATTTCAAACTCCGCGTTTAGGGGTTGTTCAAAAAGTATGGACATGCATGATAACCAGTTAGTACGTGGAGTGCCCCCCCCCTGGACAAAGAGAGGGTCTCACTTTTGACGCATTAGAAGGAATAGAAATATTTTACTCCCTAACTTAGCACAGCTGTTGAGAAAACTAAAGACTGCACAAAACTATGAATTTTTTGGCATTTTCATTAGCATTCAAAAGTTGGTGCTCTTATAAACGTCATAGATTGTCTGACAAAATGCATGGCGAAAGTTTGGAAAGCAAATTATTATCATTGTAAAATCAGAAGGGTCCATAGTTCTGTACAGGTCAAAGTTTTGCTCACTTTCATATATCTGTTCTTTACCGTTTAGCTGCATCTGTAATGAAGATGCAACCGGAAATTGCAAGCAATTAACACTACATAATTAAAGAAGCCCATTAAATGCAATGTACCACTGTTCTTTTTGCCAGCTAGTTTGATGGGAGTAAGGAACCTTTTTTTTTCTTCTAAAGTAAATATATTGCTCTTTCAAGAATAAATGCATAAGAAAAAGAATCCAGGATACTTCCGGTTACTGTCTATCTACGTCACTCTTATAGACGACGCCCCAGGGTGTTCACTGGCAACTTTTGAATTTCATGTTCAAGTTTCAGTTGTTTATAAAAAATATTTAAAGTTAACGTTGGTTAGTTCTCAAGAAACGCAGCCGATGAACAACAGCCTAAAGGCGCCTGTTGTTCGTTTCATTTCTTTTGTTCAGTGAGCAGACAAACAAAATAAGGTGCAATCAAAAAGCCTTCCACTAGAAAGTTCAAGTCAAGTTATGTAACCGTGTTTTTTCGTGTTTACATAAGTCTGTCAACATGGCTGTGGAATGCTCTCACCAATGCGATTACTTTCCTCAAACTATGGATGCTGGCGACTTTTCATATGCTAGAAGGAATGCATGATACCTTACAGATAAATCGCCTGAAATATATAACCTTCTTTTGCTTGTTTGACCGAGCCATAGAGATAAAATGTTTAATATTAGATATCTCTCGCAAAAATTAGAGGATTGTTAGAATCAAAAAGAGTTTAAACTATTCTGTAAAATTTCAAATAATATGGAGCGTGTCCATCAGATACAACTCTTGTACCTTGCATTACTGATAAAGCGACTGATATCTGGCGCACTGTTTAAAAAAATACAACAATTAGACTGAAGAAATCTTAGGTCTTAAAAAACAAAATACAAAGTGATCTGATGTTTGATATCTTCTGACAGTATCACGGTAGAATAATCTGGAGCTACTTTTCGTATTATTTCAATAAAGTGGCGCTTTAATCATTTGAAAACTGAGAACAAAGCACTCGATCAGAGCTGATACAATTACTGTCGTCCCAACAGATTGTTATTTGGAAAGAATACGATAAATGAAGCAATGATTAACCTTTCAAGTCGCCACAGCGTGGGTGTTAATGGTGCAAGGATGCAAAGAAACACACAACACGTCACTGTGTCACAGGCCTACTTTCCAGCAAAATAAATACATCTGTCAAATATTGTTAAGTAAATAGAAACAGGTTAATTAAGCCGTTGGTACCATAACAACCAACAACTTTCGCTTAACGGTGACAAGGTTTTCTTTGAAGACTTCAAATTGATACTTTAGAGTCATAAATTCTGTTAGTCTAGATAGAAGCGTTAATGGTATGTCAATCCAAAATTAAACCGTGCTATTTTCACAAACTTTGTGAAAACGATCAAATATACTTTATGATATATTAGCTCTGAAGCAGTTCTTAAGATAATTTTGGTTTTAGATCTTGCGGAAATTGATTGTTCCTGAATGCAGATCGTTTCTTCCGGATAGCCAAAGCTTGTTTCCTTTATTATTGACGTAATGCGGTGGAGGCTGAAGTCAAAACATCACAAGAATATCGCACAGTATCTTCATGTACTCAATTTTGCAATCTCAGTCCTAGAAAATGCTCAATCAAGATCATGTTTTGCCAGCATGCATTTTTACTACATGGCACCAAATGTCAGATATGATACCAAACATTGTATTGTAGCTTTACTTAACAATTAAAGTAAGTAACATGAAAGTATTATTCGTAATGTAGTTTAGTTTTTTATTCAAAACGGCTATTAAAAAGTAATTGTTAAAACCGCAAACGACTAAGAATAAGTCAATTACTGATCTAGACTGAAAATAAAACTGTATAAACAAAAAATTATTAGTGCAATTGACGGACGAATGTAACGACGTGGGAAGTTTGATGCCACATTTAGATTTTTCTTTCCCTTTTTTAGTTTCTTTTTCTTGTCACAAACATTTAAAGTCACACCTCTTATAACTCACTGAAGCATTCTGAAAGATGTTTGTTGGAAATTCCTTAAATAAAATGTTAACTTAAAAGAGATTTTCTAGAATCATTAAATGGATTTTTGAATAGAATGTATCAACAGATAATGTTTCACTGGAACTATTGAAAATGAAAATTGCATAATAGAAAATTGTCTTAACAATTATTTTCATGTTATGAAGATTTTTCTTTTATTGCCTCTTAGGCAAATTCTGTGTATCTAATATCTTCAGTGATCTACATTTTATCGGGGCATGAAATGTTTATTTAATAAAGCATCAAGAAACACAAAAGTTTCCGCCATTTAATGAATAAGTAATTAAGTTACTAAGTAACTGCTACAGATTTTGCATGTCATGATCTCGTCAGATGTAAAGCAAACTGAATGGCTGTGGTCTAGAAATAAAACGTAGAAGGCAAAAGAGGAACATTAGCCAATGTAATATTTCCGAGCACAGAAGGGCATTAAGCGAAAGCCTAAGTAGGCCGTCAAAAGCCCCCACGTCTTTCAAAGGGATTATATTTTTGCGATGGTACAGCAAGAAATCAGCGAGTCACATGAGGACATGTGAGAACAAAGATCCGGACAGTGTCAGGCAATAACAATAACGGGCAGTTGAAATCAAATAAAGGGAGTCCACTCTTCATATTCATGGATATTTTTGTGCTGTAGAATTGTAGAGGTATGTACTTACTGTTCTTTAAGAAATGAGAAGTGATTGGAAATAAGTACGTTGGCCAGAAAGTGAAATATTTACGACATTTACATAGTGTATACCCCACGAACAACATCCATTAACTAGTGACAAAATGTGAAATGCCAGTTAAAAACCTATTGCACTAGCATCATTAATTCGATATTTAAGAGGCAAAGATAGATCAATGTAATACTGGTGTCTCTGCAATGCTTTCGCTTATAAAAACATTTTTGTGTAAGTGGAATTACTTGACTATAGCTGCCAAATGAGTGCAATAGTTAAATGATCCTCGCTAAGGGGCTTTTTGTGGAAATCATTTACAAGCCAATCAGTATCGAAGTAATACGTTTATAAATGTACATTTTCACACCTAGTTCTAGCTGAGACCTTTGTAGTGCCATAACAGTGCTGCCTAGAGAATTGTTGTTTCACAATGAAGTCATTTAAGCAGTTGAAGAGATAATAAACGGATAGTTTACCATAACGCACGTGTTGCATATCATTAAAACTCTCACTAAGAAATAGAAAGGAAAGAGAAGGCAGGTGCCACGGCTTAAGTCATTCTACTCCTATTCGATTCTGTTTGTGATATATGGATTACAGACACACATATATATAGACACACCCCGCATAATACACACGTATTAACTACAGATATACACGCACATAGATGCATACACATGCACAACATACATTCTCACGTATAGATTGCAGACACATACACGTATAGACACACTCCTACATACATACATACACGCTCACATATAGAATTGTCTACAGATATACACGCACATAGATACACACACACATGCGCAGACTCATATTCAGATTGCAGTTATACACACATAGATTCAAAACCATGCACATACATACACACTGATGTATAGATTACAGATACACACATAGGCACACACCAATGCACATACATACAAAACTATATATAGATTGTAGATATATACACACATATACACACACCTACGCACATACGTGCACACACATATATAGATTACAGAAACACAACATAGATACACACTTATGCACATATATGCACACTCATGTTTTTAGCACTTATGCAATAATTTGAAAAAGTGGAATTGTAATTTCTTTTAAAAAATTACCTTAAATAAAATGAATTACAATCTTCAAACAATTCAACAATTAATTTACAGTTATTTCAGAACAGTTTCTGGCAATCAGTTGGGTTAATAGGTTTTGCCCAGTTCGATAGATGGACAAAGTCAGTAGTACATCACATGTTTTTGCTGAGGAAATGGATATTTTGACTGGTGGAAGTCACTTTTTTCTCCCAATTAAGTCACTTCATAAAGCAATCAAAATCCACATGGACACGAGTGATGCATAATATGACGGAGTCAAGCTGGGAATATGCGAAACTGAAGTAATTATAAAGTTTCTTTCAGGGAAATCAGAGCAAATTCAGTGTTTGACGTAAAATGAGTAAGAGATTGGCACTTTTGAAATGTAAGCAATTAACAGCGCGGGCTTTTGATGTTTTGAACAATAAATTTAGTGAAGATAGACCATTCTTTGGCTTAATTTGTCTACCTTGTTCCGTCAGATTTAAAATCATATATGACTCACTGATAATGTACATTGCGTTCTAAAGCATCTTCCCATTTCTTGAAGGCCCCACTTTAGCTCGTTTAACATGTAATGTCACAAGTCATCCTAAAACATAAATATTAATTCGGAAAAACTTCGGCCTTAAAATCGCATGTGGACCTGTGCCTGTGTAAATCGCAGAAGAAGAAGTTGAAAAATATCACCTGATAGAAAAATAAAAGAGAAGAAGAAGAAGAAGAAGAAGAAGAAGAAGAAAAGCTACACTTCAGCTACACAGAAGTAAGTAACATATTGTTCACTCAGGAGGTAAAATAAATTACTTCATTTCCAATCTTAGTGAGTCTCAATGTGATAATAGCCAAAATAATTAATTTTCATCTCAGTGTTTGAGACTATATTCGATATTTTGATGTCAATTAATTTGCATTTATCTTTGAACTGATATGGACACCGTACATTAAAAATATCTTTAAAAGGGGAACTTTGATGCCAATGAAATTATCAATCTGCTTGTGATATAAAAGGGGTATACTTGAAGAGAGAACCTGTTTGTCCAAACCATCAAAGACGTTATACATGAATAAAACAATATTTAATTAATTAATTAATATCAGAATAATATTAAGATGCTTCACTTTGCTGCTTGCACAGCTGCGCCAAAGTCCTGCACTGGAGCAGACTACTTTAGCCCTGAATCTCATAGAGGCTGTCCGCCTCAACTGTCAGCCATTTTCAACTTTTTAACTAACTTTTGTGACGTGCCCTCACAGAGACGGTAGGAACGTGTATAGAGTAACGGCCAGACTGAACAGGCAATGATTGTTTCAGTTCATGTCATCAACATGTGTGTTGAAAAATTACTTAAGATCGGCTTTAACGAAATTACAAAGATCAGAACGATGGCATGAGGCCATAAGTCATTAGGGCAAGTTAAAACTCATAGGGTTGTGTCTTGCCCAGTCGTTTGGTGTATGAAACTACATATTAGGCGAATATCCGTCGAGTGTGTTTGCTTAAGGTCGTGCTTCGAAAATAAAAATACTTGTTCAGGCGCTTGTGTCATTGCATTGTTAGTTATCATGCAACAGCTGTTTGTCTTGATTAGTGAAAAAAAATCTGCTTAGGCAAGTGCAAAACAGCAAGCTGAAATACTGTGTAAAAAAATAAAAATTAAATTTCTTTGCATGAATCATTCTTGATTATAAGAATTTGAATTTCTTCCCTCATTCTGACCTATCTCTGCCATTGTACTGATGACCCTAAAAGTAAATAAACAGCTGGGTACATATGTAAGTAGCCTGTTCCTATGATGGTGTAATGATGATGTAATAGAGTATGGCTAGAAACTGAGTTTTAAGTTTTATTGTTTCAATCAAACTTTTCTTATTGTAATTTATTTCATTATATTTCAATGTACTTCATTTAATCAAAGTATGATAAGAGCATACAAGAGCATACAATTCGATATGATCCCAAAATCTTTGGGAGGAAACAGTTTTAGTGAGAGACTGTGGTGACCATCGGGTTTTAGTAACAAGCAAGTATTTTAAAATGTGGATAGAAATCAGCCCCGTAGGGTCCCTTCGGGCTGATTTTAAGACCCCAAGGGCTGATTTTAAGGGATTACATCACCGCGATGCGAATGCAGTCTCTGGCAAATATAAGGCCCATTGTATCTACCTGCAATCGCTCAAACTGCAATACCATAACGCTTACTTGTACACTCGGGTTTGAAACTATCTGCGAAAAATCTGCAAATTTGGAAAAATATGCTCCAACTATTTTATACTCCTAGATATGGACATAAACCATCTAACTCGAGTGGTGACTTAATCTCTAAGATGCCTCTTTTATCCCATGACTGATCCGTGTCTCAGAAAGGCCATACAATATGTGATATAAGTAAGGGATCGAATAAATAAAATAAAAAAACAACAAGGGATCGAATATATGAAAAACATATAAAAACAACATTTCAAACCCCCTTTTATTAACTGATAGACTCTAGATTTAAAAAATCTTAAGATCTAAAACATGGCATTTATGTTTCTTTTCTATCCCGTGTATTGGACCAATAGTTAGAGAATGCTTTGAGCACTGTCTTCTCAAGTAAAACCGTTTAACTAACATATTTAGAAGACATTAAAAGCTCGTGATTTTCCAAGAACCTCAAAAGAGAGCAGATAAAAAGCCGTCATTTATAACAAACAAGTAATTTTTGCCGGACTGCAGTCTCATTTTCAGTTCTACGTTCTTAATTGTTCAGAAACTACCTCATATATATTGATGGTATTACAAAACTTGAAAGATCCTATTTTTGTTTGTGAATGATGATAATACAGTCCAAATACAACGAGTCAAACTAAGGCAAACAGACCTCAGGTAAACAATAGCAATGCTATGTGCAATCGATCTAGTAATCACTACGAAAGTCAATCCACACAAATAATTGTATTGCATTGTTCAACGCAAAACAGTGTAAAAAGGATTTAACTAGTCCACTGCAAATAGAAGGGCGGTCACATTCAGGCCGATTTCTCAAGTGGTTTTAGCTGTGTGGCATTGTTGGAAATAAATTCACAAGTTGCAATGATTCATGACTGTCATTTGCCCTATAGGACCCAATAATTGTCTTCAAGTAAGTATTTCAGAAAAAGGTGCTAGCATTTTCTTCTTCTTCTTCTGCTAGGTTATTTAAAACAGCAGATTAAAGGAGGACTATGCCATCAAGCCCCTTTTCACGGAACGTGCTTGAATGTTTGACTTGCACAGACTCATATAAACACAACCATAATTGATTTTCCAACATCAGGCTATTGAACAACGTAATTCTCATTGCAAGCTTAAATTTCCACTATTTAATGTCACACCTCAATTCAGGTACAATAAATGAAAGACCAGTGAGACTTAAGTAAATACGTAATTGCCTTTTATGTATTTTAATGTATTCAAACTGCTAGATTTTATTTCAATGAAGTATTTGGTGACGTCCTAACAGTGAATAAATTAAATTTGGAGGATATAAAATGTTTTGAGCTGTGTGGGGTTAATTCAGCTGTCAGTGTTTATACAATTGACAGGACCCAGGCCTCATTTATTCACGAAGCCTATATCGTAGGTGTCAATCAAGAGCCTAGATCGTGTATTAATGCCATTACGACGACAACTAAAACATATAGAACAGTTTAATAAATTACCCTACATTAGATGAATAATTTTGTTTACATGCAATGCAGGTGATCCAATCTTTACATGGTATGTAGGTGGCCCACAGTGATTTTACAACGATGTTTCTAAACAAGGCTGCGTCAGATAAAAAGAAACGAACTGACACTGTGATTCTATCAAAATGAAGTGGGCAGTTAGTAAAAATTTCAATTCTGTTATTAAATATTTTATATATTCTCAACATTAATTTAGTTATGGAATATAAATGCCAGGCGTTTTTCATTTTGCAAGAGGCGTCATAACTGAATAAGATGCATATCTATCGCTTTGTTAAGTTAAGGCACACTATCCACACTATAATGTTGAGGAAACATACACTAAGCGCATAATCAAATAAGATCATTTTCGCTACCGAGTAGGGAGATCAACGTCTCCAACACAGCGTCGAATAGACGTTGGATAAGCAACGATGTAGAGACGTTGGTTTTGCCTGCAAAAAACTCACTTCCGAAACATTAAATCCCATTGTGATTTGTTTGTGACATCTTGTGCGACCATAAATCAACACCTACTCAACATCTTTAACATCCATTCAACAATCGAAAAGAAAAGAAATAAACGAAATAAATACATAGCTCTGTTAATGCTGACAGGGAATTTAAGGCTGTTACTGGTAATGAGTAGTTGCTTTGAAAACTGACTAAGCTTGGGACATAAAGTATAACATATATTCGCGCGACAGTTTTTTACCGCCTAAATTTGAAATTGACTTCATGCATATCCTGTGTTACCTGATGACACAAAGGGAACTTTGACGGAGCAATGACCACTGTCATGGTCTAGACGGTGATGTGATTAATATTTCTTGACGTTTTTATGTCACTCTTCTAACGTTTAAATAAGTCGGTAGGTGGACGTTGTGAAAATAATGGACCGGAGCCTCTCCTCTTTTATTTAGGCAACGGGAGCAAAACGACCCCTTAGAAAGTTTGCTGCAGATTCACTGAAAAAGTAATTGCAAATCAACAAAAATGGCCTGATGGTCCATTTGTGTATATAAAATATTAATGAATTTTGTCTGTACATTATGTCTCTGCCAAATTTGGTTGGTTTTACTACCGCTAATCATGAGTTCAACAAAACTTGGAATTCAATAAACTATTTGTTGTTTATTGTGGCTTTAACTACTGAAGACTGTTCAAAACATTTCCTAATAATTTTTTAACTTTTAAACTGGATCTTATAGCTTCTGAGAACTTCTTTGCACCAAATTTTAAAATCATAATGCAAAAATAACAAGTAAAACAACGTTACATATCCCAATAAAAGCCTAGCTTCTGAGAAATTGCCTACACAAAACTCTAACATCGATGCAAAATGTGTGATTACTTATAAATTTTTAGCAAAAAAGGTGCAAATGCGTCTGTTTTGAGCCGATTTCAAAAATAATTAAACAGTTCACTTCTGTACCGCAGATGATTTCACTGTTTAAAAGCTTGGCATTATAGTTTCTGACAACTGAGAAAAAACCTACGAGTGTCCACAGACAAAGTGTGTTTTTTTATATTTGCCTATTGTGCAAATAACACAATATCACACATCCGCAATATTATATACTTCTTACATGAAGTTTAAAATGACGGCCACCAGAACCACGAGAATCAGACCCCGCTTGTCACTGAGCAAAAGTAGTCCGATCTCCCATCTCTCCTATTTCTGGGTTCAAGTAAATGTTTTCAACCACTGCTAATGCAGATAGAAAAAACACATATGCATACGACTACTACTTATTAATTATAGTCTTCTAATAACGCTATTAATATTTTTAAAATTTTGTTCACAGAAATTTTTTGCTAATTGTCTCTTACTTTTCTACCTGACTTAATTTAATTACTCTTGTCATATCGTGTTGTGAGACTCTTTTATCTTGCCTATCATGATTTTGTTGTTAATTTTTGTTTGTCAATTATTAAATTTGTGCTCCTGATGTAGAACTAATGGGATAAAATGACTTTTTTCTGATTAAATCACTTAAATGGAATATGGGATGATTACTTTTTTAGAAGCAGAAAGAGTAATTAAAATTCTATTGCAAAGTACTAATTAAAACTGCAGATATTTTTCTCAATTGCAAATTCCTTGCAATTATTACTCTAATCAAATGTAAACAAATCATATAGAATGCAATAAGTTCTCAAGGTAAATGTTCCAGAATATTTCAAGTAAAGGTAGCAAAAGAACCTTTACAAGATTGGTTTATGGTTTCTGTAATAATGTATTGTAGCTACTCCTTCTTCATAAGGTACTCGTAAATATGCAGTACGTCACAAGCGTAAGACGGGTTCCACGCTAATGTAAAAAGTAAACAATTCTACCAACAGCACATTACTAAGTATTGAATTTACTACAAGTTGAGGTTAACAATATCAGCTATGATATGAAATTAACAGAAAGTTGATACTTTTGTTTTACTTTTTCTAATGAAAAGCAATCCCTAGGTGCATAGGAAAGAAATTATTGAAAAGGTTCGATGCTAATCCTCATTTTACACCCTTTTGACATCTTACTATCACCCCCTTAACTATCAATGTTAATGTTAATAATTGAGCTATTTCACTGTTAATATTTGAACGCTGTCATTTTTATTTATAATTTTGTTAATAAAATTAAGTAAGAGAATGTATTTGTCTTAATAATCCGAATAATAAACATAAGAAGGCGTACACGAGTGGAATCATTTTGGAATCAGCGATAGACAAAGCATTGTTTTGTTATCTTTCTACCCTTAATGAACATGATCACGAGTGGAACACATATAAATAATACAGTAATCTATATATGCTACACTTATATCTACGGCATAAACATAAATCAGATTTCTAAATCATTGTTAACGTCGAAATTATCAACTGGGATTATTAATTTAAAATTCAGCTAATTACATTTAAATGACAGCGCAAACTGTAGAGTACAAAGCAGACAAATTTAAAACAAAATCAACAGTAAATATTAGGCAATAGAAACATATTTTACTTCTTCACAAAAATACTGAATGCGTTTTCCATGATTTTAATGGAACGTGATCACATAGCCCTTGCTCTTTTCCTTTCATCCCATCCTGTTTGCTTACTAAACGGAGTGACCTATTAATTATCATCTATCGCGAAGTAACAAAGGAAGCTCCGCAGTGGCCTGTGAAGACCCCAAGAGTGCTACATATGCTATCAATATTACCTCAATAGCCTCTGAAGACCACACAAGTGGTACATATGGTACTTAAATTATTACCATTAGTTACCATATGCTGTTTAATTTAATATCATGTCCACTGGTGGATTCTGAACATCACGAAAGCTTGCTTCAGTGCCACCAAAACTGGATTTTCTGTAAAGCAAATTTTTCTTTCAAAACACACTCCAGGCTTCATTAAGCATAAATCAAATGAAGCCACCTTCAGAGTGACAAGATCAATTGTTGGATCGCAACAATCAACCAGAAATTTTTGCTACATCTAACTGACTGAGAAGTAGTGGGCCATGCTTAGAATTTTACTTTTTTCATGTAAAACTAAAAGAAGAACGACTTGGTTTCCCTTGAGCAAAACTGAGAATACATATCTTGTGTTTCCACACCGTTCAAGCAAATTCTTGTAATTAACTAATTACAGATTTATATTAAAATAGTATCATTTTTCTATGAAACAGGAATGGAACCTGTTATGTACAGTAAATACTTGTTTGAATAGAAGGATCGTAGAGAAGTGAATTATAATGTAGGGGTTATACAGAAGAAGAACATCTCTAGTCTTATTTGGCAATTTGCAACAGCATATTTAATCGTCCTCTTGTGCCCCCAAAATCAATTAAATATTTTCCCGTATTGCATTAGGATGATTTGCTGACAAAAAATCAAATTATCTATTTAATTGTAGAAAGGAGCAAAGGTTTGATTATTAACAATTAAGTTGATATCGTGGAAAGGGCAAACTGTTAAGCAGAATAAGGAAAAAATAATAAAATGAAGTGTGGAACTAAATAAATTATATTTAAGTGTTGATAATGAAATTTGAGTCACTAGATGTGATAAAGATTTCAAGTGAATCAAAGAATTACACCGAAATTTTGACATCGACATATATCAGGTTAGCAACTGAATTTCACATGGCTAAAAAACGTAAGATTACAAATAACTTGAGATGTCGTTAATACTTTAATTGAAATACGTAAATGATGCGCAAAATGTCTATCAAAGTTTTGCCTTCTACATTACTTATCAGTGCTTTTCTCTTGTCAAAGGTTTGCTGTTTCGTCCTTGCATCTGCTGTGAGCACTGCTGACTCGAGATCACCGCACGTTACTCGCTACACAGTTTCGAAACTTTTTTGTGCTCCTTTTAATTTTAATGACAAAATTATAAGCCAAAGAGTCCATTTTATTTTTCTCCTCCTTCTCCTTCTCCTGCTTTTCTTCTTCTTCTTCTTCTTCTTCTTCTTCCCTCTGCTCCCTGCTTTTCTTCTACGTCTTCTTTTTTCTTGTACTGAACTATGTAGCACTGCATTGCCTTGTAAGTTTATTGTTGATATGGTCGACATAAGATGCTGCGTGAAGAAGCTTTCCGTCGCCATGCTAACTCATTCCCACAGCATTAAAGCAAATTTATCAGTGCACTCAGTGAATTTAACCAGCAGTTCATTCTATGGGTTGTCTATTTATTACTTAGGAAGATTACAAAACTTTTTTTGTCCCAGATGGCAGACAACTTGAGTGGAAATTCAAATTACTGTGTAAACTAACAGTTTCATAGGTTGTGAGAAAGAACCGACTCTGTATTAGAAAGAATTCTTAGCGTTATTGTTGCTGACAATCAAACCTTTCTGTTTCTGATATCTAAAATATAATTTCAGATATCTTTACTTTAAGAAAAATCTCTTTTGAGAAAAATTCAGATACCTATACTTTAAACTGAATCAAGTATATCAAAACATAAACTGACATTTTTATATTTGAAATTCCATTTTATATATCTTTAAGTAATTGCTGATATTCGGCAATAATAGTGAAAACGATTCTTCATACGTTCACCTAAATTCTTATTATACAGTGTCTTATGATTGCTCGTCTCCTGATTTATATCGTTATTGTTCTATTATAAGTGAAAAAAAAACACTTCGTTTTGCATTTAAGTTATAGAAGGAAAATGTCACTTTACATTAAACAATTAACCGCCAGCATTACTTTATAAGAGATATTGCGAAAAGAGTTAAATTATAAATAATTTTTATAGTTCAGAACTATCAGGATGACACAGCATTGGAGTTACGACGAGTCCTGAGATATTTTTGATATGATTTGAGGCTTGAACTGGCACCGACTTCTTCCTGGAATGAGCTTGAACCTCAATTATGTTTGATTTTAAACAGGATATAAAAAAAAAATAGAAAAAAAAATTATCACCCAATTGCAGCAGTGAAATGTTCTTATAAGTATTAAAGGCAGAAAGGCCTGATGGTTACAGGATTTCAAAGGCGTTTCAATTAATGTCACAATTCCTTTCCTTGAAAAATGAAACTGACGTTTTGTATTAGTAAAAGGCTGTTTCACAAGCAAAAATGTAATTCGCGGTCTCAGCTTTTACATTGGTTTTTAATTGCAACTTAAAAAATATCACAAAAGCTGGAATACAATTTTCTCATCGCAGCTCGAATAGTCCCGGCTTAGAACGTGAATTACACCTTTGCTCGTAAAAGAACGTGTGACGGAAAAGAACTTTCCAAAAGAAGAAGAAGAAAGGCAGAAGAAAAAACTTGATTTCAGTTCAAATGAGATCATAAACATTCTCTAAAACCCCGCGAATGGAGGGGGAGGAGGGACAAAGCCCCAAGCATCACTCTACGTACTTGCCCCTCGGTTTACTGGTTTTGATTTCTTGGGATCGATCCGACTCTACTTTCAGCTCTACCCAGTTCTGCGTTTTTGCAGGATCCCAGATAGAAACGGCCTCGACTGTCTGCTAAGGGCAAGGACGTATCTTGCAAGCCCCTGTACTTTTAGGCCTGGAAGAAGTATCGTTTAGCAATGAGACCCTCAGCTCTAACAGATGCTTTGTTTGGTTGTTTCTTCGAATGCTTCTAAGTCTGCGGTGTCTTGCCGTTGATGAGAGCTTGCGTGGAGAAGACCACACCCTGCTGCTCAATCGCGGCACGTCATGACATGGCTGAGGCGATCGCTTACACTTCTACTGCAGACAAGAGAAAGGATGTGTCGCCCTGTTTGAACATTTTCTGATCGATTCACTCGATCTCCCCCTACTGAAACAGTTCTTCTTTCTTGCCTAGGATGGGTGCGTGGAGGCTTTTCTCAATGGACCTGAAAAAAAATCGTTGTGTCGCAGAAACATGAACGTTGTGACATAGGTCGCGAGCGTCGCCAAGGCCAAACTATAAAGCTGTTTGCTACAGTGAGTGAGAGGAGGAAGCCTTCCCATCTTGCATTGGGAACCCTGAGTTTATGATCCTGGAAAAGCATAATGTTCCTTGTATCCTGTCGTAAGGCTGCCCAAGTCTTGTCACTCATCGACCGCCTCTGAAGTTGTCCATTGCTTTGGCTTTTTTTAACTTCTTGGCCTTATCCACATTCGACTTCAGCCCTTTACCGCACTCAGCACACTTGTTTAGTTGGTCACACAGTGGAATATCCCGGTTTCTCCCTTACTTGTCGCAGAGTGAGTGTGGATTAATTGGTAGGAAAAAATGAAAGCATCAAGTGTCGGCTTGCCCTGGTGAAGACAAGCCTCTGTCTTGTTTGAAAAAAACAAGCAGAGATAATAGTGTTAAGTTAACAATACATCTTTAGTAGCTGATGTCTGCACACCACCAAGCCACTTTTAGTATAATGGCTGGAGATTTGTGACACCTAGTCTGTGTAAATGCAGAAGAGACTTAGCATAAATCAAGACATACGAAGGCTTGGTCATTGAACCAAGGTCTGGGTGTGTGCTTGGTACTCAACACTCGGACCAAGGAAAGGGCTGGGTCGTTGTTATACAACAGCATACCTCTGAGGAGAGAAGTCCAGGACAACTCCTACCCGTGCCAATTCCCACCCGAACAACTGCCACCCGTGTCAATTCCCACCCTTTTCATTGAAAATAAAACTGCATCATAACCAATATGTTTATTTCATAATTAAGCTATCCAGTACACAGAAAAATATTGCACAATATTTCGGTAATCCATCACATACTAAAATCGACAGCCCATTGCAATTCGTATGATCTTTCTATAATCCATCACACCCCGGAGTCAACAGCTAATAGCAATTTGCACGTTCTTAATATAATCTATTATATACCAAAGTCAAAAACTTACCAATATACCAAAGCGTGATTGCAATTGAAATGGACCGAGGATATTACGGATAAAACTTAATAGGCTGGAGTACGTGATTGATCATTGTGCCTCAAAAGAAGCAAATTACATCTAACGCAAGTTCACACGACTTCAATCGAAAATTGAAAATTCAAAGCTGTAACAATTCCGTGCACATTTACATTTCAAAAAGGGTGGCCGTTGGTCGGGTGGCAGTTGTCCTGTTCCTTGAGGAGATCTATATGTTCTGTAGAAACACAGAACGGATGGATATTTATGTCTATCCAGCCGTACTGTGCATCCCTCAGTGTTGAGTATTCTGGCACATTGGTGAAAAAGGTGTATCGAGTGTCCAAGTCACTGGAGTCTATATTTTAGTGTTTTTAAAGTGATTCCTCTCCCTTATGAGTACTATTATGAGCGGAATCCCCAGCAAAAGGTGTTATGCACAAAAGACCCAACCGCCGCAGAAGTTGGCTATTGGACAACAAAGGGGCTGATTACGCAGCAGGCACCCAGCACCAAGCCTGACCCAAGACCCAGTTACCCAGGGGGTACCTTGTACCAAGACCGAGCCAAGCTGTGGTGTGTGCTTGGTACCAAGAATGAACCAAACATTGGTGCGTCCTCGGTCATTACCAAGAGTGCATGCTTCCAGGGCATCCGAATTTGTCGACTAAAGCCAAATAACTAAGCTAAGCTCTGGAGTTATTGGTAATCTGCTAGAAGGCTCTAAGCTAAACTGACGGGTTACCTCGTAACCCAGACATCCGCTGACTGAGATGACATCTGCTCCTGTGTGACTTGGCAGCCAGTCTATCCCATTCCACTTCACAGGTAGAGAACAACATTAACCGTAACCCCCGTGCATGCAAACTCACAGCTACCATGAGTGAGAATACGAAATACCCAATATATCCAAGCAGGATGAGTCGACTAAACTCAAATTTAAATCCCAGACAGATAAACATACTATCCAGCAAGCAACCGACGTCTTTTTTGATTGAAAAAAGGTTGGATTTTGGTCGCAACGATTTCACAAGCATATTCTGACCTATTACCCCAAAACCCGACTTTATTCCGACGTCGAGGCGACGTCGGTTTTCTGACGTCATTCCGACGTTACAAAAACGACCAAAAAGCGATGAACATTATTATCGCTCACCGGAAATGGAAGTCTTTTTGAAAAAGAGGAAGAAAAAACGTAATTTTTACCTAAAAATTTTAGAATTTTGATGGCGCGTCGGTATTTTTCTTCCTAGATTGTAAAAAATTACATGGAAAATGCTTTCGTATGTATTTCACAACAGCAGTTGAATGCTTAGTTATGTATTAATTATATGACTCTAGTCCGAATCCGTCGTCGGTTCCAAGTATATATACAACCTAAAACCGACTTAATTCCGACGTCGGACTTAGGTCGGAACCCGATGTCATTCTGATGTTGAAAACCCGACGTCGGTTCCATTTCATACACAACCAAAATCGGCACGTCAGTCCGACGTCGGAAACGTCGTTCTGACGTCTTAATGTTTGCGGGGTATCCGATGAATTAAAGTAATACATTGGAGATACGCACCTTTTATCTATCTGCGGCAAGAAAAAAATTCAGCTTGCAATTAAACACTAGTTGTTGGTACCGCAAGCAGAATGAGGCTTGTACCAGTGTTCCCACCATTCTGATTGGCCAATATCTTTGTCAGGACTACACAAGCTGTGATAAAAAAATTTTGTTGCAGATTGCGTGATTCTTTCAGAGATGCACCAGAAACCCACACTAAAATGGCTAATTCAGAGGTTGTGCGAAGTAAAATTTAGTACGATACAACTTTTTCCTGTTACAGTTGTGATTGGACTTAATGTAACCGATGATTACTTTCATTTTATTGCACTAATTGTACTCGTGAACTTTAGAAACGTTAGAAATTATAAATTAAGATATCTATATGGTTAAATAATAATTGAATTAAAATGAAAATTAAATGATAAGTAGTTATTTATTCATGGGAGATAAATATTACATACATCTTTGCATCACCCAAGTGAAGCAAATGTGCTTAAAATTTGTTTATTAATCAAAATAAGTCAACTACAATATTTTAATTAAATCATTTCACGCCTGACCCAGTTTCAATCAATTTAGGAATTTATCTGGTACTGAAAGCGAAAAAATAGTATTGCCACAGGACTTTCAAAAGCAACACGGTAAAAGTAAACTTTCTGAGTGTAAAATGCATAATTCAGTCAAAAATAATTCGTTAAAATGACTTAACTGCCACGACGAATTATGTGGTGTAAAAAAAGACTTATTCGCGGGAAACAACAGCTTAAGAACTTATTGCTACAATTGACGGGGGGAGGGGGGATTATAATACATACTAGAAAATAAACGTCGGCTACTCGTCAATGGTGCGACTGGGGGCAGGGTATTGTTCAGAGGGAATGGAATTATGTGGGGCACCAGATTTTGAAATCGGTAGTGTGTTTGGTCGCCTATAACTGATTTTTTTTTTTACGTTGTTGTTCAACAACCAGCCTCTACGGCGGTTCAGTCTGCTGTGTATAACACATTTTTACTCCGCAGATCCATTGGGATTCCGCGAAAATAGTACTAACAGATCTCACCAGAGGTCAGCTGTTTTATAACAACGCCGTTTTCCTAATGTCTCGGTTATCCTTTTACATTTTCTCCCGAGAAGAACGTTTTCTATCAGAGAGTTTATCTAAAATGATGGAAGAGCCAAAAGGACACTCTGAGACACATTCATTCTATTCAGGACAAACTCCATGTCAAGTGATAGCCAAATCCATCTGAAGATGAGAGGGCCAGCACTAATCACTGGCTGGTTTCTGTGTACAAAGTCATTACAGAACAGCCCTTCGAGAGGTTATTGGTCCTGTGCCCAAATTGAATCAGTGCGAATTATGTCAGGGCCCCTATTTTGATTTTTGATATGGCAAAACAAAATACTTTTTTTTAATTTTAACAAAAACCTGACAGAATTATATGTATTGACAATTGCCAATTGTGGAGACAAATTAATGCCGAATACTTGCATCAAATTAACAGTTTAAGATGATTTACTGATTTGCAAAACAACCGGCATATTAGGAGGCGCAACATAACACGCACTTCCTCATATCTGTGCGTCATATCTGTACAACGAACGTTCCTCTGACGCAGTGTGAGTATGGAAAGTATGTTAATAAATATTTAGTATTTAACATTAGATGTTTTATTATTAAATGCACGCGCGCGCGCGCGTGTGTGTGTGTGTGTGTGTGTGTGCTTAAGTGTGTGTGTGTATTGCCAGTTCATTAAATGAGAGACAGTGTGTGTGAAGCAAAGCTGGAACCCAAGCAGATAACCGATGACAATGCTGCCAAGCTCACGTATGCCTTTACCACCAGAGCAAACTGCAGCAGCAAACAACCCTTAACCATCTATATTAATAAAACTGACGAAATGCAGTGTGGAAATAAGTTAAGGGTAGAAGACATGCCTGGAATAGGTCTTAACGGATCACCTGAGGGTGATGGCTGTATTGTTTCAATAAAGTCTGGAATATTTGTCCTGGTAGTATTCACTGAAAGAATTCAATTGGACCCGGTCGGATCGCCCTTACGGGGTATTGCTGCCGCCCCTGTTTTGCTTCTGTTGCTACGGAAACAACACCTCATTATTTGTTGATAGGCATTTTGACCAAGGGTGATCGCGTAGCAACCACTGAAGTCAGTGAAGTCAATGTATGAACTCATGAAACTGTGTTGGTTTTCTATTTCAAATGTAGACTGCCCTGATATTTGCCCAACTTTCCATGGAACCAACGAGGCCATTTTGGACTGGGTCGCTGTACTCTTACTAAGCCGTTTAAAAGCGGCACTTTTTGGGGGGCTTTGGCACTTCGGCAGAGTAGCATCGTGTACCAGATTTCAGCTTCATATATGGCAGCAATCCATCACTTAAAAACGCCATTGTCAATATTCTGCCTTAAAAAGGCTGCGGCTCCTCAATCCTAGGCACTTACACTTTAGGCCCTTCACCTTACGCAACTCCATCTTCAACTTTCACTTAAGCAATTTACTTCGATTATCCCCCAAACAGAAAAGTTATTACACCGCAAAATTGCTTAAGGGTGATGTTTATCAGAACGTTTGTCTGTTGCTAATCGATTTCTGGATTCAAAAAAGCAGCAAAAGAGTTATTAATACCGGAATGAAATTACGGGTTGGGCTCTTTTTTTACAATTGCTTCATACATAAACATTTTTAAACGACTGCTTGGATCGATTTAATACAATATAAAACTATAAAATTTGGCGTCTATAAAAAGATGAACTAAATCATTTGAAACAAAAGAACTGTTTAAGTGTTATTTAATTGCAAAGATGTCGATTATTGTATGTAATATTTTAATTTCAAAAAGTAAATACAGAAGTTTGGGGTGTCAATTTTCCAATAATATCAAGACTCACAGACGGCTATGCTGAGCATAAATGTAAAACATTCACGCGCGAAAACGCCTGAGCTTGCAGGGACTAAATCGAGGCTGAAATATTGCGAGAGCGAGGCCAGCGAGAGAAAGTCCTCCCTGAAGCAAACACATAACAACTGAGACACTGCAACAAGCAGCTAAAGATGTACTTTGATTGAGTTCTAATAATGGTCTTGGCGAAGGGATTTGTCTCCGTCTAAGCCCCGGATAAAAGTTACGTCGCTTAATGATGTGTTGTGATTAATTGCCTTGCCGTGGCTTTGGGGAAAATTCTCCAAGGCAGCCTGAGTAGTAACCTTTTTTGTTAATCAGGATAACATCGTGAATCTAATGTAAGTGAAGAATATTTATGGATGCTATAACAGGGCGTATTTTTATCTTCTGCAACTGCACTGCCAATAAGGTAAGGTGCTGGTGATTACATGTATTTTTAGTCTGAAGTTCGCAGAAAGTTTGTTTAACTGCAGAAATAGTGACACGAATCGGAGCGACGAGAGCTTTCGTAAACACCTGTTTGTTCACAATGGTATTGTGTTGAGCAACAGTCTTTTTTTCATTATCTTTGAATTATGTATATTTGTGCTCTGTTAACTAAAAGACAATTATAAAACATAATCGCTTTCTTTTGCCTGTTTTCTTGCAATATAAGGATCCGAAAAGAAACTTACAAAAACATCCAATAAACATTCGCAAGGTTGCGTCAGTGACCAGGCCAAATCAGGTTATTTATTTGGTTTTGATTTTGGTTTTGGTCGCGATCACAGATCACCGTCTTTAACACAGCGTGAAATAGCCGTTGGATAAGCAAGCATGTATAAACGCTGAATTTTCATCAGAAAAAACCCACTTCCGCTAACATTAAATCTGGTTGTAATTTGGTTGTGATCACATTTGTGCGAGCAAGAGCAACACCTACTCAACGGCTTTAACATTCATTGAACATGTGTTTGATAAAACAGCTCTTCAGACGTGACATTTATTTTCGTTGCCGAAAAAACAACTTCTTCAAACGCTCGTTAACGTCTCTGACGCAACGCTGGATATATCGGAAAATCGACGATTTATGCAGAAATGTCTGGGTCACAGAAAAAAAACATCGTCGCGTTAACGCTCACAGGAAGTTTAAGTCTGGTACTAGTAGTGGTTGGTCGCTTGGGAAATTGACGAAAATCGTAGGCGCGCCTGTTTTCACCACCTACTTTTGATTCATGAAATTTCACTTGATGCATATCTGTGATACTCGACGATCCAAAAGGAACTTTTACTTAGCGATGGATACTATTCTTTTTGGCTGTCACTGTCCAAATGGTTATGTGGTTAATATTTTCGCGACGCCCATAAATCACCATCACTACGTCTAAATAAGTAGGTAGGTAAACGTTGTGAAGTTGATGGGTGGAACCTCCCAATCCCCTCTTTCCCCGTTATTTAGGCGATTTCTGAAGAAAGACCACCTCTGTGAAAAATTTGACTGCAAATTCAACCCAGCCCCCCTCCCCAAAGAAAACATAACTGAAAATCAGGAAAACGGTAATCTGGTGCTTAAATGGTCGGTCTTTCATTTCGCTGGTGGTCGTATGGCCGGAGCTCTTCTATCCTGTTGTCATATGACAAGTGGTCTTTTAACAGGGGTCATTTGATATGGACGCCATTTTTGCCACAGTCAGGTTTTGTCATCTAGACATCCATAATCATCGAAAACCTGACATTGATGAAAAGCTAAAATATTTCCTCGGATAAATCAATTATAATGGCGTCATATGCATTAATATGACCTTATTTCGTAATAACCTTGTAGCAAATGGGCGGATAATTCTGCGTTTATTGTTCACTTTTTTAGCGAGTTAAGGAAACCCAAAATAGTATTCATAATGTGAAAACAACTTAATAGCAAGTGTGGAGGTGAGCATCCCCTAAACGTGGGAGATAAGCATTCCCACTGAGATATGCCCACTCCTGGTTGGTAGTGGAGAGATAATAGCTTGTACTCTTAGCTAGATCATAACATGTACCTGCCTTAAAACAGGGTCAGCGGCAAAATTTCATTGTCCATTTTCGCACATAAAATTAATTAATTAATTAATTAATTTCTAAAAAAAACCTGAGGTGGACCGACTGGGCATGCTACATTATGTCTCTGCCAAATTTGGTCGTCCTAGCCCTAGCCATCTCAGAGGAGTTCGCGTGACAAGGCTGAGGCGAACAGAGCAACCGTACAGAAACACCCACCGAATCCTACAAATTCACTGGACTATGGGGATTGAAAATCCCAAACTGTGAAAATACACTAAACCTTACATTTCATAAGATTTTTAAGTTCTGGTAATATGTTCGAAAATTCATCGTTTTGACACAGAAAAATTTAACACGACCAATTGGACTTTCCAACCCCAGTTTTACTGTCAATCCAACCTGTCTTTAGCGTACCGTAATGAAATTATCTCTCTGCATTTATTTCATGCTTTGTCGGATTACTAATCAATTTATCCATGAAAATGTCACTTCTAGAAAATTGATAATCAAGTTTTTTTCCGCTCCTTTCTTGTAAACCTCAAAGGGTTATTTTCGAGCATACAACAAACTGCACTTCCTTATTCTTATACTTCATATATGGTCTGGTGAACGCTTCAGCGAAATATTGAGAAATAAATTACACCCATAGGCCATCAAGGTTTGGCAACCATTTTCAGTGAATGTGGATGAAATAAAAATAGAAATGATTGAAAATAATGCGCATTTCAAGGACACGAAATAATCGAAACAGCCCAGGCTCATATATTATTTATTTCATGAAATATGTGAAAGAAATGTAAATAGGTCACTAAAACCATTCTTTAACAAAACAGCCACAATGCAAAATAATTGAAAAAAAAATACACTCACATCTTTATAAGTGTTATTGAGTTAAAGTTCATAAGAAATCTTACCTTCATTTTGGTGCATGAAATAAGCTGATCTCATACACACACACATTTGCATTCTACGTGTAAATGATTTGTTTAGCTTGGAATTTGTTTCTTTGCCTCCTCTCAAAACGTGAATGAAAAACGATTGTAGACATACTCAGACCTGTCGTAAAGACGAAGCTACTTACCATGATATAGTCACGGGGCTTGAGGTAAACTCTATGTCATTACAGAAATAAAAAAGGCAATAATTTAACAACTATGTTGGCTGGTCGTAATGGTATTTTAGTTCTTACACAGCAGTGAATTGAAATTATTGTACCGACTTGCAAATTTCACAAAACACATCTGTATATCTCAAACAATGCACCTCTTAAAATGCATTGTCTGCTCGTTGCAATGCTTCGTAAAATGCGATATACATCTCGTAAGTGGGAAGCGAAATAATCGAAAACTTCCTAAAATAAAATTTAAACAAACTTCTAATAAATTGTTTAAAGCAACTGATAAACAAATTATTGATAATGATGAGAAAACGAAAAATAACAGACATATAAGCTGTGTTCTGTTCCATTTCCAAGCAAACCAACTCATGTTTTGATAGGAATAATTGTGTGTAGGCCGTTCCAAGAATTACCACAAAAATACATCACGCTTGTGCCATTTTATTGTTTTCAGACCTTGTTTCTTTCTCAAATGTTTAATCAGATGCAATAATGGGTTCTATTTCAGTATGTTTAATGATAGCACCTAATGGACGTTCTAATGTTATTTGCTATTAATTGCAAACCCCTGTTTGAGGGATTAAAACCGCTAATGCACACTGTTCTGTTGAGTAACCTTGATGTTTAGTTGACGGAAGGACCACAGGCATTTAGTACATGGAAAGCAGTAGTCATTTTTATAAAGGTGAGGGAGCACAGGGGGTTTTTCTTATTAACAGATTTGAGTTTAAACTGACAATACAGAGCAAAAAATCTACCACTCAACAAAACAATGCCAAAATCATAATCACAATCATTTCTGATGAAGTTACATAAAACACAATCAGAATCTCGACACTTCGATTCATCACCCACAGCCCCTTTTCTACAGTTTATTTTACGCAGTTGATTGGATGCTCGTATTGGATAGTGTGATAACATACAATATTCTTCTTCTGGCAGAAACTTGCTCCTAACATATTAATAATAATTCCTATGAAATGTAATTGAGACAGTTGCTTTATGGGTTGAGATATGCTAGCGCGGCCAGTGCTGTTATAAAACAACCAAGAGACACAGACAGAGGAGCTGGCCAAGAGGCGTTTTAAAATGTTAAACTTCACCACTCTTCGGTTGAATCATTATTAGATTTATTAAGTGTTACCTTGGTGGTCCACCATAAGGCTGTAACGGCCATGTCGCCTAAATCATTATGTCTGAAGCCACGCAATATAAAATTAAATAAGTAGATCAGTTTGCGGTGCTCTTTATATAATTTTGGTCTCTATATAGTTTTGCAGTTCACTCTGAAAATACCCTTAAAAATACTATAGATTTTTGTAAATGTATACTCAGTATAAGCTGTGTCATTTCTTTATTTTCTGTTGTTTCCATGCATTGTTGTTCTGCCGATATTTAAAAAAAGCAACGAGTTTTTATCCACATTAGCATCTTCTTTAAAGCAAAAAATTACAGTAAAGGGACAAAGAGGCAGTCTAGCCTTGAAAACATGACGATTTGTAGACACAAGTTCACAAGTATTACTTAGCTTTTAGTGTTGAAGCAGTCATTCCGAAGGCAGATGTTGAACAATGAGACTCTCTCAAGTGATTAGGTCTTAGTTTTGATGCAGCTCAGTTGCCCTACGACCCAATTGTACTACGATCCTACGATTGAAAATTTTCATCCGCATTGCTCCTACTCCTAGTTCACCGAATTTTAGTACAGTGGAACCTCTGAAATCGGACCACCCTTGGGACCGGATAAAATGTGCCCTATTTCAGAGGTGGTCCCATTTGGGAGACTTAGTCCTACTTGGGTAAAATTTTGCGGGTTGACCGCAGATTCAAGTTTGATGTCCAAACACAAAGAAGCCAACCGTTTGAAGCTTTGAAGTCTGTAATGGAAAGTTCTTCAGCAAATTTTAGCTCTTTTTCTTGGACCATAGGTCCAGAAATAGGAATGTTACTGTTTCAATACATTTTGAACCATTTCCAAACTGCTTTATCCAATTTTACACAAGGATCATAACACAATCGCTTTTTGTTAGAATCACAGTTTTCCTCATAGGCATTGACATACTCAATTTTCCGTTTCAATAGTCTTTGGACTTGTTATTTACTACTTCCATACTTTTCAGCTAATTTTCTTTGACCAATCAATTTACTGTCATTAATTATCTTAATTTCATCTTTGAGACTAATGTCTTTTCTTTTTTTATTAACTTTTTCTCTGCTTTCCATTTTGAGAAAGTTTTAGCATTTTTTTCTTATTTAAATTACCTTTATGTGCTTAAATTGACATTTAATTGTCATTATGAATTCGGTGACATTTGAGTAGGCTGAAATACTAAAAGAATAGGTGCCACATAAAGTAAGATGCCTTGGGTTTGTATATTGTCAGTTTGTATATTGTCAACAAAACTAAGCCCCTGTCCGGTTACACATTTTCTACCATAATCCCTAGCAACAATATCTAAGACGGCAACATGCTCAGTGTTGTAAGTAATGTGCCACCAAAATACAATGGATTCCCAACTGACTGACAGTGGTCCGATCTCAGGCATTTTGAGGGCTCGGGACCGAAAAAAGCGGCACGAAGTGGTCCGATCCGAGATGGTCCCAATTGAGAGTTTTTTTACCATTAAAATGTATGGAGCGCATTCGGGACCGACAAAATGTGCCCTAATTCGGAGGTGGTCTCAAGAGGGAGGTGGTCCGATGCCGGGGTTCCACTGTACTCCGTAAAAGGCAGTTCATTTAAGATCCATTGACAGATAGCAACTTCACATATTTTATTGGTACAAATGTAAATCCCTGCTTTTTTAAGCCAAGGGCTGCCTGAAATGTCACAGTTACTGACAGAGTAATCATTTTACTAGCACAAAAAACGGGTTTTGAGAATTTAGATATGTTGTCATGCTCTGCTCATTTCATTCAATTGTTGCTAGGTCAATAGTCATCTGATTAGTTGTCGTTGGATCAATTGTCGTGGATCCATCAGACCCAATATTGTGGTTCAGAGATCCTTCCTTTTCATTATATAATATACATAAAGGCATTTGAATTGAGAATCAACAATTTAACTCTACGAACTTAGCTGTACTTTAAAAGCGGTAAAGTGCTTGCTATAATTTTGATCTGGGTATCTTCTGAACAAGGAACATTCAGACGTGAGTAAGTTTCTGAATATGCTCTGCTCTGGGTAGCTTCTCTCCCAGGTGCGTTTTGTCTTGGAAACGCGATGTCCCACTCGCTACTAACCCATTAAGTTTGTTTTCATTTTATCAACATAATGTCGGTTTGTGGGCTAAAGAACTGTTTTACAGGACTAAAAGGACTGATGTTAATGTTAAATTGATCGGAAATCTAGCACCATTAACTAAACATCAGTTGTCAGAAATGAAAGAAAAACAACCAAGAGAAAGGCAAACAAAAACGATGACGTAACATCACCTCAAAAAAAAACATTGCAATGATCTGTATCCAGTAGAACATTTCTGCATATTCAGGCTGTGCTTTTATAAATATTAAGCACGACAATATTACTTTCTCCTCAAGTCTTATCTTCCAACATATTTCTGTGGCACAAATTTCAACGGAATCAGACTGAAGTAACGTCTAATTTATGTGTAACTGGAAGGTAATAAGGAGGTAAAAAATTAACAATGTTTCTCACCCCCTTCCACCCTCCCTGTCTTCTTGCTGAGTGTCTGAATCAACATGAACTCACTTAACAACACACATTACATGTGTAACGGAAAAGAGTATAAATATTCAAGTAACACTGTCAGTCTATATGTTGGCTGCGCGCTGAAAGTCGTAGATCGCAATGGATCTGTCTAGAACAACAATACCACGTAATCGATTACATAGGCCTAGCAGGCAACAGCAAGGAAAGCAAAAGGGGGTGCAATCATTTCCTTGATCGGGGCGAAAAGCTTCCAAAACTACGCCTGTCTTTCGCTTATATATCAACGTCAATCAAACAAACATTACTTCTTACGCTGAATGTATTGATAAATAAACTATTGAACTAATGAACTTTAATGATCTGTAGTAAAGATAATCAAAGGTTAGTTTTGACCTGGAAGCTGTAACAAATGCGAGTTTGTATTGAATGTTAATTATCACCAAACAAAGGCATGATCAAGAGAGAGAGAAAGAGAATTATAGATCACTGATGAGTTTTTTCCTTTAGGTAATCTTCATCGTTCTCGTCTATGTGACTTACTTTTTACGAACATGAAATTGGGAACTAGATGTGAATTGGGTATTAAAAACGTTTATTTCAAATCTGGCAAGCCAGAAACATCGGACTTTTTTGCATTAGTAGATTGCTTTCATTCAGGTAGAATTCATTAAGTGGTTTCTAAAAAGCGGTGACTTCCTTTTCAAGACCATTACTTAGCTATGAGAGTTTTATCAGGTTCCCTTTTGAATGTGTAAATGGGTTTGACAACAAACCTTTTTTATTATGTTTGATCTAGGATTTTTTGCAAAGCCACCAAGTCGATGCCTACTACATGGTAGATTTATTGTAACAGTATGCTTCAAATACCTTGTATTTGTCACTAATTATCTCGCTGTGACACAATTTGTATTCAAAACTACAGAACTGCAAATAAGTTTTCTTCGTTTCGAGTAAAATACATTGCTGGATACTAGGAAAATTATTCATTGTCTAATTATTGCTTTAAGATACAAAATTTTTATTCAACAAATCTTTCACCTTATCCTCTTTTTAACTAATAAAATACAAGAGATGTTCTTTAATTTGAAGCATTACATTAAGGTTAACTCAGTCTTCACAATTCTGTAAGGAGAACATTTCTGGCCGTTCTTAATAATGGTCAGCATCAGTCTATTGTCACGAAAAATGAATCAATTTGTGCAGTACTCATTCATTTTCCTTTTATAAATGTGTACTGTAAAATTTGTGGACTCTGTAGCTATGGTACACGGATGAGGCACGCCCCTTTTTGACAGCGTCTTGTGTAGCGTGTTCTGTTTACGTTGATTTCTACAATAAATGGCTTAGTTATTTAGCAGCGATGGAATCAAACTGCATGAAAAGAATACAACACAAATTCAAAAACTTTTTTTTCTGATGCAGCCCAGGTTACGTTTTCTTTGAGATTAGTTGGTACTGCTGCTAAATTTAATAGAAATGCCTTTATAAATACGTATAGGTTTATTTCGATTGCAATATTTAAAGTGGGAAAATATACGCTTTGGACAACAACAGAAGGCGGCGGAATTCCACGCTATCAAGAATTTCACGCAAAGTGGTCAAATACGCCATAGCCATTAATTTGAAGATAGAGAAAATGTACGTCACTCTTTCCATGTGCTGGCGTTCAACCTCTTCAACACGAATTTGACGACCATAAAACTGAACCCCCTTTCCAACATTTTCTTCGTCTAAAAGCTGGCGGTTCTTTCTTCCGCAGACGACTGACCTCAATCATTGTATTTATTTATTATTTATAAGTATCAAAAATTCCGCCAAATGCCAATTCTTTCAGTTACTTATCCTTGCTATAAAAGATCTTTTTACGTTGATTGATATAAATTTGCTTTCTCCACTGAATTCTCCCGGCCATATATATGCCCAGTTGAATCGGACTAACCATAGTTTATTGTATGTGGTTTAATCTGGTGGTTCATTCCTTTTCCCACCTGAACATTGGATCTACAGTGAATGGTAACGACAGCGATATATTGAAACATACCTGATAGATATCGTCCTAACGGTATAGTGAAGGCTGTAAGAGTAGTTTCAAATGCAGCCAACAAACATATATTCGAAACTTTTAAATACAAAACTAGAAGCACTTGTGCTGATCATTTGAATGTTGATGTGGAGATCGGCCATTCAGAATATCTAACGCTGTATATAAAATGCTACCTTCTACTGAGATGCAAATTTTGACTAGGCAATTGTCACCCAAAAACTAAAACAGTGTCAAGAAAAAGTTTGAAGTACCTTTGTAAACAAACCGTTTCTTACCTATCTGCCAGATGTGGTGCTGTGCATAGACAACCCGTTTTAGCAGACCAGTTACATAGAGTTATCGTTATATCTAATTAGAGTACACTTTCTTTGTGAACATAACTAATCTGGCTTATTAGGAAAATAGAGTTGTGTTGTCCCTTTGATTGCTTGATAAAATCAAAGACAGAATACGGATGCTTCTCATCCGGATAACAAAGTAAATCATTACTTAAGCTCTGTGCTATTTTTACAGCCAATAACTTCAATTATTTAGGGTATGATTTACAAGTGTCCACAGTATTGATAGTCCAGTGCTTCATTTTAATAGTTGGAAACCTGCTCAACCAATTTGTCAAAGAGTGTTAGTCCATACTTTACTGTGTAATGTGGCTATAAACTGCAGAAGACAAAAATAGCAAGCAAACTACATAGCATATTTTTTAGTGTTTTAACTTCGGTGAATGTAATTATTTTAAAAAATTTAGCAACAGCAATGGCATAAGTGCGTAAATACGCTACATTTTATTTCAAACAAAATCATATTGGAACAATTACAAAACAAAAGTTCGTTAAATCAAGCAAATTTGCTGACGTCAACAGCATCTCATCACGAGAGCATACTGTGCATATATTCTGAACAAACATGAGTCCAAAATTAGTTTAGCAAAAAAACTTCATTTATTAGGATTTATTGGGAATCAAAGCAATAAAGATGCCATTTTCTAAGATACAGTGTTTAACTTATTATTGTAGAGAGAGCTAATTGATATTTCATTGTGCTCAGTTTGTGAATAATTTATGAAGCTTTCTATATTGTACCTTCAAAAGAATAAAGTCATTGAATAAATAATAATACGACATTCGATTGCTAAGCAATGGAAGTCAAGTCCGTCGTGAATTGTTTTTATTAGTATTAAAATGGGGACAAGTTTACTACTTTCTGATATTGTTAAGGACCGAATGAACTTAAAAATGTTCGTTTAGAATAGAATTGTTGTGTTCTGTGAGATATTTACTGTAGGATACTCACGGTTCCTTATAGCATTTTTTAAAACACACTTTATTTTGGTTCTTTTTTATATATAACATTCGCAAAGAAAAGCTTTTGTATGTGTGTTATATCTACTAAAATTGGACTAACCTACAAAGATAAAGGTAATCGTTATAAAATATTGCTAATTGGATCCTATTCGTTAGGTTTAAAATATTTTGTCCTGATATTAAATACTTTTGTCTTGGTATTAAATACGTATTTGAAAGCACATAAAATAGATATCTGGCAAACAAGAACGTCTGTGTTTTTGGTACTAAAACAAATATGATTCTTCATTTCAGGTATAATCATGGGGCTATGTGCTTTGTATTGAATTCGGATACACGTGGGAGGCCTGAGAACGAATGAAAGTGAGGAGCGAAGTTTCGCACACAGTTAGATAACACAAAATTTACCCATCGTTTCTTTATATAGCTGTGCATTGTTGCTGGATTGCATCTTAAAAGGCACCATATCACATCAAACCAGTCTTATTATCAGACCTGTTGTAGTAACAAGTTCTTCATTCCTTTTTGACGGTTATTATTTCTCTGTTGACTTAATTATAGGTGGCAATTTCCATCTGTATATTATAGGTTGCCTTTTTATTTTAGATTTTTTTAATTATATATTTTAACTACAGTCACAAATAACAAATTACAATGGTTTGTAAATATTGAAAGACAGTTATCATCTCATTAGCAAACATTTATTTGTAAGAAGAATCATTATTATTATGCTTCCACATCAAACTCCTCAGCTCCATCAATACCTGAAAGCGCACACTCTTTCATGAGATCGCCACGTAAGTTTGACAAGTTGTTTTCAAATGATTTCAAACAAAAGTCTTACTCTCCAGACACTGTTAGCGAGCGACACTTGATGCTGTCTGGTTCACACATCTGGCAATTATACTTGTGGCAGTGACAATCATAATCACTGGCATATCCGTGAGCGCCGCAATATTCACAGGTAAATTCAAGCTGATTTTACACGTTCATATTCTAAAATTGAACTTCAGCCAGTCTTCTCTTGGATAGTTTTGACACCTTCATCCGATTATCCTTTTGCAATTTGATGACAGCTTTTACACCATGACATTCCGTACATGGCTCAGGTTTGGCGAATAAGACTGAGTTGATGTTATCCAACTTCTGAAGCAGTGTCTCCCATTCACCGTCATTCATGTTGATGTAATACTGATGTAATACTGATGTAATGTTGATGTAATAATGTTAATGTATTCTTTCCCTTCAAACAGCGATGTGCGCACAAAACTCACATAGCGCATGTCTAGGTATGAAATGACTTCAGGCCACTTCGTTTGCGTTAAGTACAGTTTGAAGCCACGGTTGCGTATTTTTTTCAAGTTCTGACACACAATTTTCCACAAGGATGGTGATAAAGCAAGCCATCTCTCTCCACGTTTGATTCGAAGAAATGGTCCAAATTCTCCATGCTCCACAGTAATGTTTACATTTGCACTAATTTTAAAGCTGCTTGTCTTCTCCACGGCTGACATTGAATGCTGACTTCACTTCACCCCACTCCTTTTCTACGGCATCACATGTATGAGTCAGCTCCTTTACTGCTCTTCAAACATTTTACAAATGTCTAGATTTACTTCAACTCGTTCATTATTTACTAGAACAAGTTCGGATATATCCGTTGACAATGGAACATTATCAGCATACAATAAAATAATTCTAACAGCCACAACTAGCCCGCTGCCCAAATTGTGTTGGCGTTGATAAATGCCGAATCAATGTCATAAGTATTCCCTGGTAAATTCAGTTCTTCACATTCCCTCAGAAAAGATTGGATGAAACGATTTCTTGGAATTGCCATTCCAACAGCTTCCCAGTGTTTATGCATATTCTTCACTTGCAAAATCAAATCCGATTCAAAATAAAGAAGCTTTGAAAACACATAGTCAGAACAGTTTAGATTCACTTCAACACGTCCCTTATTGAATAGAACAAGTTTGGATATATCCGTTGACAATGAAACATTATCATCATACAGTAAAGTAATTCTAGCAGCCACAACTAGCATGAGGTCAGCTGCGCAAATTGTATTGGCGTTGATAAATGCTGAATCAATGTCATAAGGGTTCCCTGGTAAATTCAGTTCTTCACATTCCCTCAGAAAACATTGCATGAAACGATTTCTTGGAATTGTCATTCCAACACATACCCAGTGTTTATGTATATTCTTCACTTGTAAAATCCAATCCCATTCAAAATCAGGAAGTTTTTAAAACACATAGTTAGTATAGTTCACTTGGAAGACATCATCCAATGTCTGTACACATCTGTGAAGAAGGGATGTTGGCATTGTTCACTCACACAATCCACCAAGCGAAATGACAAAATGTGTTCTCACTCATCAATTTATACCATCCAGGATTTTTATTTCCCACCAAAATGTTGATGCCTAAGTTGTTAATGTTGTAGGGACATGTCTAAAAAATAGATGTTGTAATATTTCCTAGGGGAGAGAAATGTATGGGCTAACCATTCGAGCACATGTTTGAATCAGCTGGCCATTCGAACACAACTTGTGAATGAGCTTCCCATTCGAGCACACCTTGTGAATGGGCAGAGCTTCTCATTCAAACAGGTCCTTGAATGACGTGCAATAAAAAAATTTGCATCTATAAATACAGATATCTATTCTCAAACTTTTAATTTTTGGGATTCATCTTTGACGTTTAAACCAATCTTAAAATCTATATGACAGGCTCAATAGTGTTTTTACGTTTATTTGAAGAACGAATTGAAACTTGACACTTCATATTGAGAGTCTAGTGAAAATCACAATTGATTTGTCATCTGTTTCGTGTTTTAACAAAATCTAATGAAGCATTTTAAGAGATCGTTTGCTTGTGCGTTATGGTATAAACATATCGTCACCACGAAGTTTGAACTGCACTAATTAAAGCACTTACGAGATCTTTGTTGAAGCATGTGATATTAAATATAAATTGTTTTTCCTGCAGCAACGCCATAAAATATATTTTTTAATGTGGCCATGTTGTAGTCTGGTCCAGTTTTTCCTTCTGTAAATCATTTAATTGTTTGAGAAGAACAAGTAATTACACGGCAATAACGAGCCACTGAAGGTACCTAACGTATAATAAAAACGGGTGTATATATATGCAAGCGGCAATAGGTCGATAAAACGCATAAAATTATCAGAGTCCCAATAACTCTGCAACCAGTAAACTTGAATAATTCATTATAATTTTAGGTTTTGTAAATGTGTCTTTTTTTCAATATTTTGATTAATACATATTTATCTTAGTTTGTTTAATTTACTTTTGTTCCATTTGATATCGTGAACATTAAAAAACATAATGGTGACTTATTGAAAAAAGTGTATACCATTTTCAAATTGTTATAAAATTTAGTGCTAATAAAATATTTGGGTCAAGGATTGTAATTATGATACACTTCGACACCACACCATATACGATATACGTCGACACAAAATTGCATAACATTTGAAAAGCGGCAATATGTCACCAAAATGTTGCCGTCTTGATGCATATATATATATATATATATATATATATATATATATATATATATATATATATATATTACAGTATTCGCGGTATTTAGGTACAAATTACACCTTGTAATTATACTTGGGATTTATAGTCCCCTAGTTTATTGAACTTGTACGATCCCTTAGACTGTTCCCGTATGATTCCTTTTTCACCATAACCTTGTCACTCAAACCCCTCTGACAGGTCTAGAGCTAAGACGACCAGATTTGGCAGAGACAAAATGTAGCCTGTCTAGTTGGTTCATCTCATTTTTTTACAAATTCATTAACATTTTGTATCTAAAAATGGCCATTGAAATATTGCCGTTTAAGTCCAATTTAACGAAGACAAAAGCTATGATTAGCCGGTTAAGATGCATGGTATGATATCAGCATAGTCTTAGTGATCGTCCAGCTGCCCACAATGAGAGTGATTATAGCATGTGTGTGAGTGTGCTGTTGACTGCAGCGTTTCAGTTTTCCCCACCATGCTACGTAATAAGTCTGCACATTCGGCGATCGTTTTTCGACCTTGGGCGCGATCGCTACAAGAGTTTTCCAGCGTTTCCGAATTGCGGAATTTTTTATCCTGTGCCTTGGTGCACAAGCAACCGCAAGAGTTGATTAATTACAGATTTAGCTCGACGGATTAGTGGATTGGGTTAAGATATCACATAATCCCACTCGCGCAACTTCGATTTCGTCAAAAAACCGTAGATGATGTTGATTCGTGGACATTTTTTTCAAATTTATACAATGAAAGCTTTACTCCAACTCAATTCAATTCATGTAAATACTCAGTAAATCCGAAAGAAAAACACACCATCCATTTACACCGCCCACCTAAACACTCCACATTTTATGAAATCCGGGCATGTCCAATGCTTTTTGTCGCATATGTATGTATTTTGAATTTAAAAAATGAGGGATCTCTGTCTGTACCGAAGAGGGGGGTTTGTCTGTAGCAGTCAAAAACAAGGGAGTTCAACCCGAGTATTCTGCCTGATGGGTGTTCAGTCCGGGATTCCTTGACCTTGGCCTCTAACATAAGAATCAAATTGAGGTCAAAATATTCTAAAACCTTATTTGTCACGAACACTGGCTGGAAGAGCTCTCAAATCCTCGATTGAACGCCTACAGAGCTCAATACAGAGTAACTTCGTGATCTTAATCTCGAGATTCAGGGTCGAGGCCAAAGGCCAAGTGACCTTTGTATATCTAAAAGCGTCAGAGAACTATTGATCACAATCTCAAAAAAAACGATAAGGATTGTGAGCTTATTTTCGACGATTTGGGGCCAAGAGATGTTATATAAGAGGCACATCGAGGATGTTTATGTTCATGGTCAATTCTCAATTCTAAGATTTCATAATCGTATTTTTGATTGCCCCCAACTACTCAGTAGCGAAAACAATCTAGTTTGCCTTTGAGTTATATAGACGGATCCAGTCACGAATGCTTTTTTAAATTAGGAATATACTTTTCATTTTTCCGTATGGGACAACTACTTCACTACAGATTTAATAGCCAAATTCTCGATTCTGGAGCAATTAGATCATTTAATATATTCACCTGTGAACTATCATTTAACTTTAAACTACAACACTACAATATATGTTTTTCATAGAAACAGCAGAGCCAACTGTTGTAACTACACAGTCTAACCTTCAAAATTTTAATGCATGGTAGATCAAACAAGACGCAGAAGAACAAGGTGTTGGACTTTGGAGACGCAAATCGGAAGTTATCGTTATGGACATTATGTTATGTGGTAGCACAATACATTAACCAATCCATGTGGTTCAAAACCCTGTGGTAGCATAATACATTAACCAATCCATGTGATTCAAAACCCTGGTAATTTCTTCATTTGATTAATGCCTTATATTGGTGCCTGTATGTTTGCGTTTGAAGACCTCCCTGATATAATATAAGCCTTTGTGACGCCCTTATTACATTGCATGTCTAATGCTTTTTACTATCGTTTTGAGAGTAAGGTTTCAAATGAGTGTTTATGCCTTGCAAGCATTTATATACGCTATTGTAGACCGAAGGCGCCGGCTCCGCTAACATATTTGCCGGAAAATTTTACTTCGCTCACTTGTATGTTTTCTTTATTATATGCTGCTACTATACAAAATGTTAACACTACCATTGTTTAATTTCTAATTTGAACGTATTCAGAAAATTGTTTGGGTCTATAAAACCAAAAGGTACTCTCAGACATAAAACCATAACGCTAAAGAAACTCTAAACTCTAAATTTTTGTGTTGCACAAGTAACGTTGTAAGTAGCTGGAAAAACATATTTCACATAATGTTTGGGCCTCAGTTATTGACGTTTAAATAAATTACAATGTTTTATGTTGAATTGCACAACAAATAAAAGAATGGTACAAATAATAAAATTGGATTAAAACAGACAAAAAAAAAGAAAAGGGAATAAAAGACATCACACAAATGATTAAACAGAATATGTCGAATGCACAAATTACTGACAGAAAACCCTATAAACTGATGATATATATCCAAATTCCACTCTGCACTGAGAATTATTTTGATTTTGTTGTCCCATATTTATTATTGTGTCAACATATGTCTCATAAATTATAATAATGGAGCTCCTTCAGTATCATTGCAAATAATGCAATGATATACCTTACAGATGCACACATATTATGTTATATTAACACCAGACCCTCCCCCTCCCCCCATAGAAATCACAGGAAATCAAAACGTAAAGATACGTCGGCCTTGACATGTGGCCACAAAATTTCTCAACTAGATTTGTTTATTTACTAAAATGCAGACGGCATCTTGAAGGTGGACGCGGACGGCCGGGGCCTTCTAACCAATAACACTTAAGATTAAGACTTATTGTCCTCCATTATATGTACTAGTCCTTACCTTAAAACCATATTTTTATTTGATATATTAAAGTTTGTGTCTATTAGTTGCCAGAGTTACTGTGGCGAAGAAATAATTTTCAAGCTTTATATTTTCGTGCAAAGCATTTATGAAACACTGTGTGTTTTTACCTGTACGTATTACTCAGAAGTCCAGCTACTGCTGAATGTTATGGAAGCAATTAAGCATGATGTAACATGTTTCCATTGATATATCTACTTTATTTTATATTAAGCACAGATAAAACGCGGCCTCTCAGTGGCATCGTGGTGCAAAAAATCCAAACAATAAGTTTCATGTACAGCAGCAATAACTTCTGATTATCAGTTGCCTTGCTCGGCAAGTCACTCAATTATGCAGGGAGTCAGGCAATCAGTGCCTGCTTGTATTATGTTACCAATCCCTAAACATCAATTTCCTATATAAAGTTATTGAAAAATAACAGTAACCCATTTAAACTGGATGGAGTAAATTATAAGGCAATGACGTAATCGAATGTGTGCTAGACCTCTCAAAGGTTGTGAAGGCTTTAATCAAGTGTTAACCTTAAAACAAGCAAGAATGTTGGACTAATGAAAGAATTTGCTGTGAATATTTGCGGGAACCTGGCACTGAGTGAGTATGACAAACAATTCTAGCATCAAATAGAATTATTCACAGCTGTAACCAGTGACATTGGTCTGTCAATATCGGACTGGCAGACTGCCGATACATGCGTTATCTTTGAAGCGATAAGGGCCAATGTGGTGATGATTAAAGATTCTTTCACCACAGATTGGGAGAGTTCCGATCTATCTCCATTTAATTGTAAACACGCATTTCTGCATTGCTCCATAAGACCCAAGCTTTAAACTACCAAATGTTTTGTTTTAGCTGAACGAAGTATGGCACCAAATGAAAGCCAACGTTAAACCACAGCAGTGTTACATTAAACGTCAGTGTGTGTATTGATAACGAAAGTGACGTGAAGATCGGGAAAGCTACCAGACACAGCGTGTGCCTTTGTTTTTTTGTGTTTTCCTGTTCCAGTATGACGTCATCAACACCTCATTGCTGCAACTGCGCTAAACATGGAAACACCAGTTTTTCAACAAGAAAAAGTGTGTGGACACAAGTGTCTCTAGTGCGTCCCTTTATTTGTTTGGCCTTTGCCTCCATTAAATCAACATGTAGAGAGAGAGAGAGAGAGAGAGAGAGAGAGAGAGAGAGAGAGAAAGACAGGACAGTAAGAAGGAGGATTGTAAATCGCCTAAGGCCCAGGTGGGGGTAGTGAAATAGGCTTTGCTTTCTATTATCTGAGCTTTCATGTTTTGACTGTCAGGGACACAAAAATAGCAAATCCTTGGCCTTCCAAGACCTTCGTGTGTGCTTTTATAAATTCTAAAATAACATTCAACATGATTTTCCTTGGTGCAACAGACAAAGAAAAATATTTTATTTTGGAGACCTTAGAAAATTTCATGCTAACACTGAACAATTTTCACTTGCAGCGCGTTATAGCTATGCATGCGGTACTTGTTATCAAGGGAATTTGATCAGTAGAATGGAATGGATAATATCACGTAGAGGATACATTTAAAAAACGTAGGATAGAACAGTGTACGCCATACATTTAGGTAGGTAGTTGACGCGCGAACGCTCGCGTGTGAGTGTGTGTTGGGGGTGGGGGGGGGGGGGTCTAGGGATGGGGTGAAAGATCACCAGACAGATGTTGTCATGCTTCAATTCTGCGTAATGACAAAATATATTCTCTTTTTATCACTTTTTTAGGAATAACATCTTTCGTCTGCATTGTTTTTTTTTTTCCTGAAAACAGTCAGGCTCGTCCGAGTCGACTTGGTCTCACAGTTGTTGAAATTCCTCTTTTTTTCTCTACAGTATTGGGTTGTTTTATAACTAAAATCACCTGGTATTATACGATGTGTTGTCACCTGCCAAATTAAACGCAGCCCCGAAATCGCTTCGCAATATTTAAAACCAACTTTGCGATCAGAGTTTCTAATTTCGGCATTTCCCGTGCACTGTCGATTGACAATTTTCAGTTTTAATTTTTTAGCACTCACGTTTGCAGAGGGGTTCATTTGTTTTCCACTCGTAATTTCTGTGTGTCATTTCTCTCGAATTTCATATTCAGCAACCTGAAGACGAGAAAGGAGATGATTTATTCCAAGACTAAGACAGTTGATTCATGGTGTCTTTTGGCCCTCTGTAACGCACCCTCAAAGTAAACTGAATATTAGAAAAAAGTTATGAAACCTTTGATTGGCAGTCGGCCTTAAACAGAACATACAGACACTCTTTTTTAGTGTCCGAAATGCTTGAAGAAAAGCACATAAGCGACTGTCGTGGCCGGCCGTCACTGTTCGCTTTCGCTTGGTGGTCTATGATTTTCAGACGCTCTATCGTAGCATGTGCAATTCTTACAATTTTATATGCTTACTTAATATGCTTCTCATTTTAAATAAATGACCTTTAAATGCCATTTGCTCTTTGGGAAATTGTAAATACTGACAATCTGCGGCGATGTGAAAACAATAAACTTTGACTTCGCCCATCTTACAGATAAGATTTTCTGCATGTTTGCATTTTGTAATGTCTTCTATGAATACGCGAAGTAACCGAATTTGAGTTGATTGCCCCATAACAATCAAAATGTTTGCTTTTTATTCCGACTTCAAACTCAGGAGTGGACCCGGGATTTCGCAGTGGAGAAGGGCTCGAAGGTTGAAGAAGGGGGTGGGGGAGGGGCGTAATCAAGCTTATTTGGTAAACAATTGCGAAAAGCAGCATGCTGTCTTAAAGAATATTTTTCATAGAAGGGGGATCGGGGGGTCCGAGCTTCGCGGCCCTCACCCCCTCATGGGCCCGCGTTCTGGAAATAGCAAATGTTTGCAATGAAAAATGTTTATTGAAGGTGGGTGGATGCTGTTCCGGTAAATTGAAACTGGGAAATTGAGAAATATTTTGCCAGTCTTCAGAGATTGCTTATGTGGTTGGGTTAATAGCGAGCTCAAACATTTACTGCAAGATATCGCAGTTAGCAAAAGTAGTGATTTGTCAATAAATTTAGTGTTTTGTTTCTATTTATTTCAATTGCCTCCAATGTGGTTTGTGTTTATAGAGTCAATTATTCTAAATAGAGGAATTAGGTGTAATTTTAAGCCGATAGTTGTTCAGGTTCACAAGAATGGCACATCCCAAACCCCTGTTATCGCTCACGCTGACCAGATTCCAGAAACTGAAGCGATCACGTAAACAATCTTGACCAGATACTGAACAACAAACCCATATGGTCAACATGAATGAAGCATCAACAGCCTTTAATCATGTGGAGTTTTTGTTTGCGACAGTTACATGCTCATTTGCTAGTTTATTTGCTTGTCTTTTGAAAATTAAAAGAAAAAATAAGTGGTAATCTTTGATTGGCCATGTAGTTAAGCATAAAAGCTGCGATGCCTGTTACGATCATGTGGCTAACATATAGCCTCTCACACAGACCTGAACGCCAAATATTCCTTTAGTTTTGGATATCCGTGTTACCCATATGACATGGGTGGTCTCTATAATAATGCAAAGCAAAGCTATTTTTATTTAGAAATTGGCTCCATTAAACGCTCGAAAAAAGATATAATATGCAAAATATGGATGTGTAATCTGCAGAAAGTCCCCACACGGGTACTGGCAAATTCAGCGGTGGTCAAACGATTTTGGGGTTTAATGATCACTGCATCGTAATCTTTATTTTTCGCCTGTGGTTATCTTTTAGAGTAAGTGCGAGTTTGGGAACTATAAAATCCAGCTGTGTTGCCCATAAAATACTGAATGTCTGGGCACTATGCTAAAATTTCTCTTGCAGTCACGTGGGGGGCTTTGCTCACTTCAAGTGTATCTGCTAACACGCCAGGTATTCTAAGGACAGAATCGTAATCTCGACTCCAAAACCTACACTTATTTTGGTTCTGACAACAGCGGAAAGTTTTTAAATGTGATTAGATAAGTTCAATTTACGTCATTTCTCTTTAAGAATGGGAAAACTTCTCTCCAAAAAAAACAGATATCTTAACTACAGCAACGTCTAAGCACACTAATAGGATATTCGATTCTCATCACTAACGTTTATTTCGCCAATCAATTCTTCTATCCAGGATGAAATCTATCGCTGTTATTCAAGGATACAAAAATCTCTGTTCAGAAAAAAATAAATGTTGTTAATTTAATATTAACGGAGTATTTGGAAACCAGAGCCTATTTCTGGCCTTGTGCAGTAACACATGCATACATTTGTTCGAAAGGATGTGTTAAAAGTTTACTGTTTGTTTGCACAACCTTCAGTCATGTATCGAAAATTTCGAAATCAAAGCGCCAGTATGAGCAAATGCACAAACGTATCTGACATGAAAAATAACCGAAGGCTGGCGTAAAACAGACTGGTTTGCTACACCTTTGCTAAAAAAGGACACATTTTGAAACAGAAACGATCCAATGTGTGAACCTGAAATAAGTGGTGTACATTTGATATCACTGACGAAATCAGAGGTTTTGGTCGTCCTGGTGCTAAGAGTTTGTGAGACTGCCCACTCGCTCCCCCCCCTTCCCCCCCCCCCCCCCCCCTTAACAGGTTTTCTACCTTAGAAGGAATCTTGTGTCTCGTTGCATCATCTTTTGGCATGCAGCGAGTCCGGACAATTAGGGTTTGTATTTTTTTTTTGTTATTATTATGGTAGCTTTTTCGGCGATGTTTTCGTTGTTTTTTGTCCACAAAACGCGTTGTAACTGAAGGCGCATTAACGAAAACGACACTTTAAAACCCGGTGAATACCCTTTTGTAAGCAAAAACGGGGTTCAACTTAGTTCTCGTAATCCGAAGGTCTACTTTTAATCTACTTCGGTATACCTGCTTTATCATGAGACTTTGTTAACTTTGTAGCCCACTTTCGTACAATTTTGTTTGTTGTGTAACATATTTGTTATTTTCCTAATAAGAATCTGTTAAGAGTTTCTCGGTTCAAATCCTTCCTCATTGGCGTGACCTTTTCTTCCTTCTTTTTAACTTGTATGCAACCTAAAACACAAAGCAAACAAACAAATGGAGTGAGATTAGTCACTGAAATGTGGTGCTTTATTTTTGTCAATTTCACACCTTACTTCTATATTCACCGAACCGTAAAACGCATGGATTTCTTCATGTTAGTGAGTTTTTTATTTCAGTTTTTACTTTACTGACAAAAAATGTCATTTGGTTAAAATTATTTAATAAATTAATCACAAAATAATTTGAAATTTGCATTCCAGATTCTCGGCCTATTAAATACCGATTCTTCCTGAGCATTTTTTTCTATTTATGATTTATCTTCTTTGTATTACTTACAACAAGCTGCAATCAGTAACAGTTACGTTCAAGAAATGCTTTCTGCGATGTGACAAAAAATGCCCCTTTCTTTTATCCAGGTTCTGGTATGTCTCAATGGAACCAAATTAGAAGCTCGTTCCGTTCCTGATCTATAATAATGTTGATGGAAGCTATAACATACTCTGTAAGAAGAATACGACAAAATAGCTTCACATCCCCGAAAAAATGTTATTAAATGCCATAGCTTTCCCCGCATATTTTTCCAAAAGTTGTCAGTTCACAGGTTTTTTTGTTGTTGTTGTTGCTGTTGTTGTTGTTGTTGTTTTGTTTGTTTGTTTTTGTTTTGTTTTTGTTTGTTTTTTTTATGGGCACAAATTATTAACAAGAATCATTTCACCAAAAAAGCGTGGTGTTTGCTTATTTTAATAAAACTGACCTTCAGCTACAGCAGACTGGCAGTTTGCGCAATTGGTTCACCTCATCCCACCCCCATCCCCCCTTCCCCCACGTTATGCATTTAGATATGTTAAAAAATATGCCTTTATAAAATCAACCCTGTAATCGACGTCTAAAAATCGGCGTTATAGACATTGTGGTCACACACAACAAGAATCTTATAATACACTGGGAATGAAGGCCACGCAAGCTCTCTTCGAAAATAGACCGAATTGAGGACTTAAAATATGGTAATTTTGATGTTCATATTCATGTAAATTGAATTCATCATCCTGAATTACCAAATGACCGAAGAGTGGACGTAAATTGAGGGAGGAGTGACCACGACACCTTATGTTTATCACTGTCTAGATAGCGATTCTATATTACTATTTTCCCGCCGTCTATAGAGCGTTGTTCTGGCGACGTCTATATCACGGTGGAAGACAGTTGTTTCGACTTCCATTTGCAACCTTTATGCAACGTTGATAACCAACCTCTATCCAACGCCGGTAGTAGACGTTCTTTCGACTTTCATAATCAACCAAAACCTGACGTTGATCCGACTTCGGGTGCAACGTCTATCTAACTTGGATCGAATCGTAATGTTTCTGTAAACGGTTTTTCAGGAATGAAGCCCCGCTTTAAGGAACTGTTTGCTTTTCTGGAGATGACTCCTTCACATGTATGTACATTATACTCTGGTCGTCTAAGTGGTCGTCTAACCTTCCAAGTGCCCGTACTTAACCCAAAATAATAACCCCACTTCCAAAAAGTAACCAAAACATTTCAGTGGTTATAAATGGTTGGCTGCTCACGTTATTTCTAGTCTGCCTCAGAGTACCTCAAAGACGTTTATTCAGATTCATAGACCGGAGCTATACAGTTCTATATCACACAGGCATATAGTAATTTGAATTCCATCAAGGAAGAAACTAGACCGTCAATACACCGAGGCTGATATCATACCAGTTTAAACTACTGATACAAGAGAATCAACTAGACATACTGAAGTTAATCATATCCAAATTTCATCTTTCTAGCCCTAACGGCCTTTAACTAGTTCCACGGACAAACTAAAAAAAAAAAACGAAAAAAAAAACATGCCAAAGCTGCGGCTAAAATTTTCGTACAAATTCAATACACTAGGGGATTTTGCCAAATCCCCAAGTGCAATAGCAAAAACGTTGTACTCTACGGGATATTCCCCCTTCTATGTGCCGTTTGACTACATTGCATGCAATTCTCCGGTACAATGTTAACCTGATACTACCATTTCCTAAATTGTGTTTACTATTTTTAACCATCATTCTAGTCTGATTTGAAAGCATTGTCATGTCCATGATGAATTAAGCCTATATTTGCAGTACGAGACGATGTCAAGTAACAATGTTACCGTAAAAGAGGATTCAGAATGTGGAGGTCATATTGAAGGAATGGAGCCTTAACTTTAGTGTTAGATAATGTCAGTTTGAGCTATTTACAGTAAAATAGACGCAAGTATGCACTAAGTCATTTTTAAGGAGGGTCTAAAGGCGAGAATGAGAACAAACATGATATATTTCGGCGACATTTTAATTATATTTTCTCCATCTGTATTTAATTAGCAACTTTGCCGATAACATACACATTTTAAACATTATTACGTTGTACATTACATAGAGTATAAAATGGCCATTAGTAGTATTTGTCGCCAAGTGTAGATGCGATATACAGCTGGATATGTGCTAACTTTTTGAAGTTCAATGACGAAAAAAACGGAGTTGATTTTATTTGGTTGCAGGCAAAATTTGGCTAAAGTCTCAAAAATTAACACAAAGGTTGGTTCAAGTAACATCACTTCCTCCTCACATGTTAAGAATCTCGGTGCAGTTATGGACTCCTATATGTCATTGGACAAATTTGTTGATTTAAAGGTCAGCTCTAGTTTGTACTATCTGAGAAATATTTATAGAATTAGAAGGTATCTTACCCCTGAAGCAACAAAACTCCTAGGTGATTTTTATGTGATTTCTCGCATCGACTATTCCAATTCGATATTGTTCGGTGTAAATAAAGGTCATATGAATCGTCTACAACTAGTCCAAAATGCTGCTGCACGTTTAATTTACAATGCTAAAAACACGACCACGTCACCCCACTGTTGTTAGATTTACATTGGTTTCCAGTAGAGTTTAGAATTTTATTTAAGAATTTAGTCTTCATTTTTAATTGTACAAGAGGGCATGCTCCTGAGTATCTCTGTGATCTAGCTAAACCGTATCAAAGTGTTCGTACTTTGCAATCCTCCGGACAGTGCTTACTTCAAGAACACAGAACAAACACTGAATTTGGTGGCAGAGCATTTTGTTATTACGTTCCTAAGCTCTGAAGTGCTTCCGGACCATGTTAAGAAGTGTTCTTCTTTATATATGTTTAAGAAATCATTGAAGACTTATTTGTTCAGAGTTGTATATTATTAAATTTTAGTTTATATTATACCATATCAGTATTCCATGCCAAATCAGTTTACTTAATTTTAATTTATTTTTTCTCTTATGTTTGGCGTGTAGAGCTAGTTTAGATAAGCGCATTATAAATGTTTTAAATAAATAAATATATGGTACTTTTGCAACACGCAACTGACAGGTATGTTTATTTGTTTATTTGACAACTGGACCTGTTTTTTTGCTTTGGCACAAATTGCGCGCCAATAAAGAGGACTTTGCTTTTCGATTCAGTGTAATAAACGATTGCTGTGATACCGAGGTTGGTTTTAAGCGGGTCTGGAGTGCTTTTGTAACATTCTGGAACAACTGTGTATTGTCAATTGAGACATATCGCCATACTGCGTCCGAGCGTTATGAACAGTACTGTTTATTAGCATTAATAGCCCTTGAGCATTGCTAGGCGAAGTGGCCCCGCCTTTGTCTTAAGCTGTGAGCTGAGATGGCTTTGGTTCAAATTTTGAGAGCTTGGAGAATGGTTTGAAATGCTTTCCGAAATTTGGGGCACTTTTGGGTGTGGAATGAGAAACAATGGCATCTGCTTTGAGCCCGGAGCAGAGTGCCATTGTGGGAACAGAGTGGTGAACTTCCTCCAGTAGGTCAACTGAAATTGGCTTAACAATTGAGACCACAGAAATAATTTGACACTGATTTTACTGTGGTAAGCTTAAGTGCTAGATGTTCGATGTACCAAAATAACATGTCTTCATAAATATGTGTGGCCAATAAAGAGTACTCATCGTAGAACATCATAATAGAAAATTTCTGATATGGACATTGTGGACGTTTATCAGTAGCGTTAGGTCATTCTCCGAAAAGAAACCTAACAATTTGACTAGCGCATAGGGAAAACTAACCTGAAATACATTCAATAAGCTTAACAAATCTGAAATTCCCTGTAACCATGTCATGTCCGTTCGACTTTTTATACGGATTATCTCATTGTCTGATTAGAATATGGTGAAATCGTGACCGTTCAAAGTGATTGCTGGACTTTGAAATTTCTGTACTCCCTCAAGCTGAATCTTTTGGTTCTTGTGAACCTTCGTCTCGATCATTTCTGTGGCTAATTAGATTTGTGTGACCTTAAGAATTCAAGGTCGCCGACTGACATAAAATTTTATCTTTAGCAAAGTCGTAAAATTGGGTCTTGTGCGTGTTGTACATCACGATTCATCTGTAGAATCTCTCAGACAGGTTAGATTCTGCAGACTTCTCATGACATCTCAAGATAAACGCGCTGTTTTCACACCTGCAATATGCGATCTTTTCAAATAAATCGCGACCTTTAATATAGGCTTTTTATGTTTTCTTAAGTTCAAAGCTTCCCCTTTCGATGTTAATCATTTTCGTTGCAATGTTTTTATTTATATGCTTGTGGCTATCTGAAGTAAGTAGGAAAATGTTTTAAGGCTGTCTTAGGTTGTTCTTGTGTTTGTGTGTGTGTGACATGCACCTATCTGGTTTGAAATAGCACACCCATTTATTACGGTGAAAAGGTTTGTTGCTTAAATTAACTTTTTGAAGATCTTTCAAGCAGTTGTTCTATAGTATCGCACAAGAAATTCACCAATTTTTGTCACGCATATGATCGTTCCTTATAAAAGTTAAGATTAAACTTTATTCAATATCACACAGATTTCATCAGAAAATAAGGCAGCCAAAACGTTTGACAGCAGAGGTGTGCGTCAAACAAACCGGCCTTTATTCGCGGTGTTTCGAATGCTAACTCGAACGCCAGCTCGTCCTACGACGCTTTTTCCCCCATGTATTTGGTGCAGATCAATTATATTATTAAAACGTCAATAACTCCCTACTCTTGTAATATATTTAAGACGCTTTTTTATGTTCTAATAGTAATAGTTTGTAGAACAGAAACTTTTTGTTATATCCAAGCGTTAACTGCTTTCTTGAAACAAAGGCGTAGCCACATTTTTACAACTGGGGGGCGCAAACATTCGTGACGATAATTGCCCGATGGCCCCGCACTCTGAAAAGTGGGGGGGGGGGGGGCTGAAGCCTCCCCCTGGTGGCTACGCCTATGTGAATGTGTCTTTTTATTGAATAAACTAGAACGGCATTTCGCTTCTTCTGAGCAAAATAATACATTTGGAAATGTATAACACTTTCTACATTGTTAACATTTATTTAAACCAAAATCTTTAACGGATTAACGCCTATTGACAAGTCAGTGCAATAAACTGTACTGGGGAGGGGGCCATGACTCTGCAAGCGATGGGGATGTTCGGCTGAAGCTCTCAAAGAATATTGATTCCTCACCCCAAAAAATCAGAAACACGCTCCTATTAAAGCAATTTGCATGTATTTTAAAGAATATTACGGGAATATAAAGGTAACGTGAAAGATCACTTAAGTTTGTGAGAAAATCTGCTGGTGAATACATTCAAATATTCCGAAGCGAGTCAGAAAAAAGACTAGGAAGAGGGAGGGAGTTGAGAATCGGTGACACGATGTTCCATTTATGTATTCTATGTATTCTATCAATAGCCCGTAGTTTCCTTACCTCGTGCAACACGCCACACAAAAACCAACACTGGCTGCTTATGTAAGCACACACTATTTACTGTTCCGCTTGCTAAGGCTACCGGGTACTCCTGCTTTGTTATCGTTGATGCGGGGTGTAACATTATCATCGATGAAACACAACACCTAAGTCATCTTCTGCCCCAAGATTTCACATAGCGCCATAACGGATATCCCCCACCTCATATAAAACTTGGAACTGTAGCTATTCGGGTTTTTATGAGATCCACGTAAACCATTTTAGAGACAAAAAATAAAATACGACTTTAATTACACTAGGAAAATGGATCTTTCCTAGTGTAATAAGAAACATAGATACTAAACAAACTGGACCAATACGTACAATGTATTACAAGTTAGATAATCCGTTCCGAGATGCACAAGTATGTGAGTTTGATGAGTTAGTTTTTTTGGCTGAGTTATCTATAAAATTACATCCGAAGTTCGTTTGATTTCCATTTTTTATTCACTCATCAAGTTCACCAGAGCGAGATAACACTATTTGCAAACTCTAGATAAATCCATAACTCCTCATCTCAACAACTGTAATTCACGGAATCCTTTGAACATGATTGACATATGGGGATAGCGAAGTGCGTTCACCAGCTTCTCAACAAAATAGCATCCTTTAACAGGCCAATAACGATTAATCACTTTAATGTATCTGTTCAAAAAATATTAAAAATAAACAACTAAAATGTAAACAGTTCCTGGCTGTGCTTATTGCTATGAGTCTACTTGGAGAAAGGCAACTCTTGTACTCTTAATACTGTAACAACTGCCAGTTATGCTTACAGCATTTGTGCAAAACCTTACAGGATTAGTATAAAGCATTGTTGTGTAATTCTAATCCATCACTTAACTAAAGTGACTATAATACGAGGCTAATCGAGTATTGAAACCTTCACATGCCAACTTAAAACTTTATACATGTATCTGTTCAGTCTACTTTATCGTTTCTCTCTTCTTCTCAGTTACATCGCAGCAAATCACAAATATTATGTATGTACAAAATAAGTGAACAGCATTGATTTCAAGTGAATAACCTATACTGGCTTTTTTATTTGTTTGTTTGTTTGTTTGTTTGCCAAATAGAAAGTAGGCCACTTCGTTTGGGCTTAAAAGCGTGAAACCTAATACAGCTGTTCATTTGTTGTGTTCCATAGATTTCCTTCAGTTGTAGCTACCTTTTCTATTCACTGTTATATGGGATTAGCTGGTCATACCTTGAATCTATTGACAGCTAAGGCAGTTTGCATAATACTGCTGTAAAATAGTTTTCTTATCAATAAGCAGTGTTGTAGAGCATTTCAGTTTAAGGTCATCTGCTTTTTGAACCTGGAGTGATATGTAAATGTGATGCACAATTTGGATGTGACGATGTCATGATTGAATTTCTTTCGAGTACAAAGGGCATTTCTAGCTATTCTGTTCATTTCTGAAAGCAATACGTATAACAAAAGGATACAAAGCAGCTTTTTGCAAAAGAATATAAGCAAGGATACTTATGGAATAAGTATTAAAGGTATGGTCCATTTAGATAAACCGTTGATTCAAACTAACTTTCAGATTCGAATCTGAAAGGCACTCTCAAAACAAATTTACAATTTTAACGGATTGTTTTGTGGAAAGTATTATTTTCATTTTAATAATAATAATAATAATAATAATAATAATAATAATAATAATAATAATAATAATAATAATAATTATAATTAGTAGTAGTAGTAGTAGTAGTAGAAGTAGTAGTAGTAGTAGAAGTAGTAGTATTACATTGTGAATAGAAGGAGCCACTGCTCGTCCTTGAATATACAAAAGAAACAGCAGTTGCTTCCTAATTTGGTCTCGTTTAAACACCGTGATCTGGTGATAATGGATTTGGAGGTTCTTGTCCTTTGACAGTGAGTAAGGGCATCGTTATGTCCGTCTTGTAATGACAAATGTAACGTTGGTTGACCTTGGATTCGGATAAGCCACTGTATTGGCAGATCCAGGAGGTATTCATCATCATGAGTCTTATATAACGCGCATATTATCGGTCCTGTGCCGTGCAGTTTTTAAAGTATGATTAAAATAGAAATGTTCTACGTTTCTGCGTAAAAATAAGGTAATTGACTACAAATCTGCGAGTCCGTAGAGTTAGCGTTCCTTTTATCTGTTATCTTCAGAATTTTAAAGATAACTATTACACTAGGTCCTATTTGTTCAATACATGAATTTTTCATGGTAAAAGACACCTGCGGTTAGGCAACTCATAAATATGCATTACATGCAATTTAGAAAAGAACCCTTGCATCATATTGTGTTCTAACAATCTGCGTTGTAACTAAAAATATCAATTAATTACATCACACAAAATAAAAAGCTGCATAAAGGCATGAAATGATAAAAGTATGTTAATGTAATATTGTGTATAAATAATTATCTTCCACGTAAAGCTATCATGTAGAGCGTTCAAGGCCACGCTCTCAAAGGCAAGAACATTGTCTGTGGCACAATGAATCTGTCTGTTCAAATATGCCTCCATGGCCCACTTTATGTCATATTGTGTTTACAGGAAAAAAATCAGATGTTTACTGATGAGAAAGGTTTTTACTATTGCTTGTTTACATCAATTTTTTGTGACCTTCTGTGTGTTTGCGCGTCCACGACCTTGAAAAAAAGGGGATTTAGAAATCCTACCCACCACGCCCTATCCCAACCCCCACCCCTATCCCGCCGGAGACGGAGTGAAATCTTACAATGGAAATCCTTGCTGTTGATCCAGAATGATAAATAACGATACTGCAAAGCAATGTCAATACTTTCTCGGTAAATGAACCATCGATGTTGACTCTAGATCCAGGGTTAGATAACAGGGCCTTCATTTATCTATTGAATAAGTAATGCTTACTTGCTAGGCCTTAAAAATAGTATAAACTGGTCATATGAGACTTTTCAAACAAGCACTGATTTTATATATTTGCCTGCACCCAGCAATCAACTTAGTATGGATAGTAAAAGGGCTTTAAAAAAATATGTGCTTCGATGTAAAATTCGGGGAGGGGGGATTATCGGGGGGGGGGGGTGGAGGGACAGATGGCATGTAACCGAAAAGGTAAATTGCAATTCACCCTACCTGTAAAAAGTGTCAAAACGGTTAAGCAGTAAGATGTTTATGCAGCTTTGCTCATGCTTCCTTCCGCAAACGAGTTGACATTGTCATGGAGAGATCGTTTGATGCCCTGCAGACTTCAACTTTGCAAAAAGTAACACTTCTGTTCAGTTCCTTCATGTTTATAAATAAAATGACATATATGATGCAGTCTATGTCAGCATTAGATGAGATCTGTTGGATGTAGATGTTTTAAGGCCAAAAAATGTTGATATTGTGTTCGCAATTCGGCCCATTTCTGACAACTTCATTGTATGTGTAAACATCTGAATCTGCTTCATTTGTGAAATAAGTGGCAGTTTTGCATTTTAATAGATTTATTTCGAGAGTTTTTTCTTTTTTAATTATTCAAATCAGCTGATGCATCACAAACAATAAAACTATTATTTCTGCCGTGAGCCCCCCAAAAATCAATAACCATGACTGACAGTGCACCTCACAATTACACCAGCATGAAATATTCAATAGCCAAAAAAGTGTTTATACCGAAGGTGATCGGTAAACAAATGCGCCGCAAACAAGATGCATCATTATTTTCCTGTTTTCATCTTTGCTACAATAAATCCTCTTTCTACTGAACACGTTTTGGAACGGGCAAAAAGCTTATCCCATAGAGATATCCATATTCGTTCGCAAATAAGAAGTTTTCACTAATTATTATTATTATTATTATTATTATTAGTAGTAGTAGTAGTAGTAGTAGTAGTAGTAGTAGTAGTAGTAGTAGTAGTAGTAGTAGTAGTAGTAGTATTTATGGGCTCCAGAAGTCTCTGAGGACATACTTTAAGCAGACGCAGTAAAGTTGTTCATGGTATGATATCAGCATGTCACATGTTTTTATGTTGCTGTTGTGACACACGTACACTGTATATATGAGTGTTCACGGTAATTTATTTTACTCAAAGATTAGTTGTTCTAACCGACCTTCAAACTGATCGAGGAAATGTCCAAAACTCAGGTGTATATATGCCCATAAACTCGATATCAGTGTGATTACTGTACAGCCTGCCCACGAGCGTAAAGCTTGACGGGAACACATCCACATAGAAAATGTTCTTGAAAATTAAAAAGTAAATTGAAAGAGATTTAGAGCGACTGAAACAGCGGCCAAAAATTGAAAAAAAATTAATGTAGGTTTTTTTTCTCAGTCGATCTAGAGTTCTACTAGATGGTTGGACCTTTTTTTTTTTTTGCCTGAAAAAAAAACTACAGACGCCCAGAGTAAGACCTTGCAGATTAGCCTATTAATTGCAGTGAATAAGATAAACCATTTCTTCTCATGGCCATCACTCCGAATCGTTCTCTTTCTGAAAGTGCAAGGTACTACGGCAAAGATTTTTTTCACTAGGCAGGAAATTTGCGACACTTTCCCGTTTATTTATTTATTTTGTGTGTAGTTCGCTATTCAAGGTTGACTTTAACCACAAAATCACTGAAACAATAACATCTACAGCATTACATACACTAGGAAATATTTACTAATTTTTTTAACAGCTGAACTCATAAAATATAGATTTAAATGTTTTACAATAACATAAGAAGTGTTCGCTCTTGAACATCTGTACAGCTTATTAAAAAATGCCGTTTAATGCTAATTATCGATATCAAAACATGATTAGAGATGTTAATAAATCAATGTAGATCTTATTTATATTTGCTACCAATGATTTCATTTTTGACAGCAAAAAGTTATTTTTTGAGATAAAACGATTTTTACAGGATTAAACAATCTTAAGTTACGCACATATTTAAATAAAATTTAACGAATAGCCCGTTAAATTTACGGGGTGAAAAACTGAATGCACGAGCAAGTTGTCTACCCTGCAAATTTTTAACAGCAGAGAAACAAAATTGCCTCCAGTTATACCGCTGTTAATCTGATCGGACTCATAACAAAAATGCAACTCAAGTTTATATGAAACATGTTTTCCCGTGATGAATCGAAAATAAGAGAGGTAGTGTCAATGCACCCTTTTGTGTTGGCACACGGGAAAAACACCAGAAAGTCTTTAATATAAGAGACAGTACTGGTAAATAACCAAGTGGGTCTTCACGTACTCTTATGTCTGCTCACCCCTGATTCATTTAAGTTCAAAGGTTCAATCAAGCTTAAACCATTTATCAAAAAGGCTCTAGTCATAACCTTTCATGGTATTTGTATTTTGGTAGTACTGTAGATTGTTAATAAAAACGTGCGTTGTTTACAGTTTGTAAATAAGTCCCGCCATTAACAGGTTATTCCTCGTGTCACTGCTGTTTACATTTATGTATTTTTTCAGTAAAATCTGCGAAACAAAATGTCATGCAAATTTGTGCCATATAAATCTGTGGTAAAGGTTACCGTGCACATTTCACCACACTCGAAACAGGAAATCACACTTAACGTGCTAAAATTATAAATTAGAATTGATATAATTCTCAGAGCTTGTTAGTAAAATTACTTTGTGTAAAAGACAGTGTTCTACTTTTCTTCACAAATAACACTTGGTTGGCTAGACAATCCAAAAGAGACAACTGACAGCAAGGCAGCCAGCAGATTAAGGGAAGACCTTCTGTTCACAAAAAAATATAAATAAACATCTGTGATGCTGAATAGTTCATATAGTTACAGTTTGTATTACTGTATAAAGAAATGTGCAGAACTGAAACAAACATATATTGGTAATAAAGTTAACACTCTCTACAGCGGATAATTAAATGACGAGTATAGCTTTATCAGTTTACGGGAATCTTTGGTGGCAGTCTTACAAAAAGTAAGGTAATTAGGTTCAGGGAGATGTCGAGACTTAGGGCTTTCACTGCACTTGATAAACACAGCCCTCTTAGCTCTGTCGGGTGTGCGCGTTATTCTGTGGTTTGTCAAGCGGTTATCCATTGTATAAATATCTTTTCTTAGGGTTCCGAATAGAGTTATGCAAAATGACAAACGGGAAAATTCAGTTTACACGACCTACTTTAAGAACCCAGTTAAGCCTACAACACATGTATTTGTTCGTGCATTATGCGAAAGCTCGAAATATGCCTTCAAAATAGAACTTTGTGGGGATGAAAAACCCCTTATTATCGTACTGAATAACATATTTACGACTTACCGAGGCAATATAAAGATTGATGCTGTTTTAGTGACAGTTTAAAATTAAACTTAGTGGATATTTGTTGTTTTGAAAACAAGTAACCAACAAGTGATAAACAAGTACACAGCTGTACGATTTAAGTATCGATATTTTAACACAAATATCTTGAAATGCAATTATTTATTTTTTGTTTTAGATGGTGAATTAACAGAAAGGAATACAATCTGAAGTCACATCCAATATACGAATGCCTGAGAGACAAAAAATAACTTCAACGTCGCAATTAAAATGACGGTTTTTTTCGAAATAAAACACTGAAATAAGAATGAGAATTACTGATTGACAAATAAAACTAAGAAAAAAATTCTGGGATATATTTAAGACGTTCATGATAAAACGTTTACTAAATCATTTCACATTTGGCAGAAACTGATCTGGATTTTGGATCAGGGGAAGTGTATTCATAAAGAGCTTCCATTTTTAGTTTAGTTTTTTTAATCGTAATGCTTCAACAGCAAAAAGCTGTACACGAAGTAAATATGCCTACACAATCTGAAGCTATTCCGATCCTCAAAGCAAAGAACGCATTCAATTCATGTCGAACTCGGAGTGCTAACTTTGACGTCACTTGTCTAGAAAACGGACGCGATGCCCTGGATATTGACCGTGAAGAGGACGTGTTGTCCCCGTTGCCAGGGGATGACGTACTTTGTGACGGCTCACCGGGCGCTTTGAGTCGATCACCAGGTGCCAGGATTGGAAGTCTTTCGCCAGGATTGCACCGCCACCGCGCTAATACGATTGCTGGAGACAGACCCAGGCAAGTACCGCTATCTCAAGTACCCAAAGACCCCATCCAGCCCAAAGAAGGCAGTATTCAAGACATACATGGCATTGTACGGGAAGAAAATGAAGAGGACGATGTCTTTTCTGAACTGCCTGCTATGCGCCCCAGATCGAGGACATGCCCGGCTAGCATGAACCGAGCGCGGCGGGCAAAGTTACGGTCGTTACGTCGACCGCCCACTCCACCGCCTATGGACTTGGTAGAGCCGCGCATGCGCACTCCCGTTGACACCTCAATTGAGGAGGAGTTTAGCAGTATATTTCATAAGGTTGACTGTGTGTCCACAAGGTAACAGCACCTGTTTTAATTTTTGAGTCTGCATGCCGGTGTTGTTGTGATGTATAATCCGTCAATCTGTTGTGCAATCTATAAAACTGCGTTCAAGTGATAGTTTAAGCGGTAGTATAAATCCGCGTAGCATGAACTTTCCATAAAAGTGCATTTCTGGCAGTCAACAAACTCATGCTATAATTTTCAACCAAAAATAATAATAATCGTTTTCTCCCAAAGCCGTTATACTGCGATGTTGAATATTAAGACATTTTATTCTGAGCAGAGCTTCATATTGAACGCCTACCCACCTAGAGCGCGTAATATGTATTTGCGTGCGCGTCAAAAATGATGATGCAGATTTTTTTTATTTGGTATGATTTAAAAATCACAGAACTAACTATTTTCAAGCGTATTTAACTTTTTGATTAGAAAGTGAAAAATTGTTATTAGGGAGCTGTTTTACTGTCACTAATTTTATTACTTCTAACATTTTAATGATGGGTGCGCACTACTCAGTACGTTTGGTACGTCACTAGTACCACGTGTTCTCATTGTGGTACTAGTTACAGTAGTAGTAATAATACTAGTATTCATCGTCGAAAAGGATCTGAAGTATATAAGGGTTGGTGAAACTGATTACGCCACACGACCACTTGTAACATGGTAGCCCCAGGGGGTGGGGGTGGGGGGGGGGGTACTGCCTTACAAATTGGTGGCCATAAGTATCCAAGCCCTTTTAAAACGATCAATAAACTCGGAGTGCTCAGTTTGAAAAATACCCCTTTTTTACTCAAACGCGGATATCCTTGCAAATTTCACCCCTTAAATGCGGAGTGCCAAATTAAATTTAAATAAAGAACACCCTTTTCACTAATATATATATATATATAGTTGGACGCGGCGTGCATTTCAGAAAGAACCCTCTTTTTGCGGAAAACCAGGAGGAAAATTGGCACTCTACGCGGACCTCGTCTGGTTTCTAAATTACCCTCTTTCTCCGCGTATCAGGAGGCGGTTAAACAATCGCAGCTTTATCCCGTGTTGGGCGTGGGGAAAGGGGGGGGGCACTTACATACACAGATCTGTTACCATGCATGATCATGGCTTTTCGAAACGATCCCTTTTCAACCCCTTTTCAACCAAACACGACGGCCTTGTAAATTTCACCCCCTAGACGCGGAGTGTCAAATTTAATAAAGATATCCCTTATCATCAAATTCTGTAGTGAGGAGCATAAGCTCAACTACGGCATACGTTACGGCAATCATGTAACGAAAACCGGGCAAACACTTTCACTGAGAAGTGTAAAATTTTTGGGTCTCCTCTTTAGTTGGACGCCGAATGCCCGAACCCCCTTTTGGTGGAAAACGACGAGTTCTCAATGAAACATACCACCCTGCCCCCTTCCCTTTCTAACGAAATTGCCACTTCGCCCTTACATCGTATGGCTCCAACCTAAACCCAACTTTCTCCGTCATTTTTAGGGCATGCGCTTTAACCCATGTGCCACCAAGTGAATTGAGAAAATGCTACCAAAAGCCACACCTGTTAAAAATGGAAGATTTGCTTTCTAATAAAATGTCTGTTAATTTTAATTGTGGTCGAGTAAGAAATTTGTTGAGTTAGAAATGGCGGTGTGTTATTGACCTGAGTTACATCTCATTGTTTATTAATGTTAATAATCACGTTTATATGTCTCAAAACGTGACTAAAGTTATATATCATCTGGGTGGGTGATAAAAGGCTATTTCCTTGATTGTTCTGTTTTAATGTTTCAGGGGTACTTGTACAATAGGGGAAATAGCTGCAAATTAATTTGCTGTGTTTTGTGAAGTTTAGAACGTGTTTGCACGAATTACCTAAGTCATTTATCATTTAAATGGGAACATAGCTAAACTCTTTCGATATCAATTGATACATTTACAATAGTATACTGAACTTGATATGTGTGCAATGTTATATCATTTTAATTGTTAAGCATTATTTCTTCAGTTGGTTGGCGAGACAGCTGACATGAAGACGCCTGGAGGCTTTATAATATCATGGCTTTATTTTTTATTCATTTATTTTATTGTTTTAAAGACGAAAAAAGATGGGTGATGTCTCCCATCAGTGCTCTCATTTGCAAAATATGTGGATTATGTCTTTGAGGAGAGAGGTAAAAGAAAAGGGGTTAACAAACACTATGATAAATCAATGTACTGTTAATAGATGTGCTGCATCGCCATACTTTTTAAAAGAAAAAAAAAATTAAGAAACAATTCATAAAAATATCTGGTCAGTTGTTTGAGAAATCTATAATTTTAGGATATTAATGTTTTGCGTTATATTTCGGATCATTTCAATTCGCAGTACACATTTGCAAAGAAAAAATAATCTTTTCTTTTATTCGTCTATTTTTAAACACTGAAGATAACAGAAATCAGTGTATGAAGACCAGAAATGTCGTAAAAAGTGCCAAACTTTCGGGCACGCCTTGCATGAAATAAAAGACGTATACAAGCCTAAAAGATTTTGTTCTCGATAATTATTGTTATTAATTAAATATATATGATATCTCTATAATTTCAAAATCAAATTTCCCACGGCTCCAGTTTGAAATATTATCTTATTCATGACAATTAATGAAAACATTTTAGTACTAAATTGCAATAAATGTTTTATGTGCCTTTTGGCGGTTGGTTATATTATCTTATTTATGCTTAAATATGGAGTTATATCAGGACCAAATGTAAAAACACGGAAAGAGTTTCCAGCTAATTGTGTCTTGTAATCGTTATATGATAAAAGCTAATTTTAGTTTTAAATAAAACGCAGAATGACTTTGTGATAAAAATAAAACTGTTTTTAATGTAAAATTGTTTTACTGTAAAATTGTTCTACAAAGAGGAATGAGCTTTGCTAATGCACTGCTGATTTTCATCCCTCCTGTGTCTTGAATGCCACTCGTAATCTTAAGTGTCTATCCTAAAACAGGTTTATTTGTTTCAGTATGTGTATATCTGTGGTGAACTATAAACGAAAATAGATAATATCACGCCGATCTTTTTCTCTTTTATGAAGTCTGCTCATGAAAAGCATTATTCCAAATAAATTAATTAATTGTAAGCATTGTTGCGTGTTTTTGTAGCTTTTTTTCTGCAGTTCCGGTAGTTAATGTTTTACTGGGTGGGGTTCGACAACACCTCTTTCATCACCACGAAGGGCAGGAAACAAATTAAAACCATTCAAAGAAAGTTATTTTTTAGCATTGCTTTTGGCTTTAAGTATCGGTTTAACCAAGATTTTTTCGAACAATGAAGACGGTGTCAACTCGCAACATCTCAAAGCTTGTAAGGAAAAAGAAATGCATGGAATTTAAGCAATGTTTGTTTGTAGAACAATTAAAAACTTAAATCAGTTTAAATAACTAAATTCTATAATTAAAAGTATTTACGAATGCGAAAAAAACCATCATTTTTGAGAAAATAGTGCTTGAATAGGTTCTTACTTCGTGACAGCCAGTTTAGATTAACACAACACAACATCCTGTTAACTCGGAAGGACAATATCTCTTAACTTTTTAATCAGTTTCTAATCGGTTTAGCGTTATTCGTCCACAGGTTAGTTCGTTTGCTAAGGAAGCTTCCGACCTAAAAATTAGTGTACAGCCTTGAGGAAGTATTATAAACATAAACCGAAATACGGTAACTTTAATTATTGCAAAAATGAAACCTTATTCAGTCCACCCTCTCATTTTGTATTTTTATGCGATTTTGTAATGTTTGATGCCCAGTGCGTTTAGAGCTCCGTTCGAGTTTTTGTCTATGAAAACAGACTGGCATGCTACACCCAAGATGCAAATAATAAGGCATTTAACTAATAAACTCGGGGTTAATGTCCCTTTAAGGACAAACAATAATGTTTTTATCTTGTGGAGAAAGAGGCAACTAAAGGGCCACAGCTGTTTATTTGTATAAGAACACGTAAATAAAAAGAAATTGAAATAGCGTAAACGTTAACCAACAGCCCATTTGGGGATCAAACAGTGCTGTTTTACGCAATAAGAGCAATATAAATAGAGACAGCTGAAAAACAACAGCAAATTAACATATTATTATCATAACAAGTAATATCGTTCGCGAATTAAAATGAAATTGCAGTAAGGTACATATAATGGTATAAATAAGAACATTGTGAAAGTTCATATTTTTGCATCCCCTTCCCTTCTCCCCTTTTTACTCATAGCAAAAATCGAAAATTTCGAAAATCACATTGAATGACCTGAAAAATATTTTGTCAGCTTGACAAGTTATTCATCCACGATCAACCTGCATGAAACATGATACATTCTTGGAGCTTGAATCGGGCTCACATGGCGCATGTGCCAGCGAGGTAAAATTGGAAATTCAAGGCCCTGTAGTAATTTGTGACCAACCCGAGAGGACATTGATGTGATGCTCACATCCAGGTTACTTTAAATCCCCCCCCCCCCCCACAAACTGCCTGTGGGTGCTTTTATCGAAATTCGCTCACATGCTTTGGTTGAGTATTGTCCACAAGATGCTCAAGCCCACACATATGAAGGCGTTGAAAGTAAAAATTCCGAGTCCAGTCAAACTGGAATGTTATGCGAGGTTAACAAAATCTAAGCAGCCTGGAAGGTCATCCAAATGAACACCCATATCGAGTTTCGTAATGTCTGTTCTCATACGGGGAACATACACAAATCGTATTGACAAGAAGCAGACGACCCACACATACGACATTATTACAAGTGAAAAAAATCAAAACCAAGCGGTAACCTTGAATAGACTCGAGAGATCGCCAAAATATTACCAGCCCGAGAGGTCATCCATGTGAACATTCATCTCGAGTTTCGCCAAAATTTATGCAAAATTTAAGCTTTGGCAGAGTACTACTGACAAGATGCACAAGAACCAGAAGAATGTAAAAATTCTAAACCCTGCGATTGCATGAAGCAAAGTCACAAATGTCTAATCAGTCCAAGAAGTATTCCAAAACGAGACTTTATCAACACCAGTTCACGTGCTTCGGCAGAACCTTGTTCATAATACGTACCACTAAAACAGTGAAGAACGTATATATTCGAAGTCTGGACGTGACCTTGACCGACCACTCAAATCGCCACAATTTATTGACAGGTTTTGTCGGAAGGGTCGTAAACGGTCGTAGATGAGCTCAAAATCGCTCTATGTCTATTTTTTTGAAATAATGGTAAACTTTTGACCGTGAACAGGACGATCAAGGTCACCGAGATAGCTCTTATGTAACGTTGTTTAGGCCAAAAGGCTCGAAAACAAGCTCACAATCGCTCTATTTCTAACAGTTTTGTTTTCGAGATAGGTCGGCCTATCGTTACGGGTACACGAGGTTACGTGACCTTTTACCTTGACCCTTAAGGTCAATATTCAAGATGCAGGGTTGCCCCCGATGAATACGTTTATATATTCAAACTGGGATCTGAGCGCTTTTTCTAGCCATTTTTCGTGATAAATAAGCGTTTCGAAAAACATTTCGACCTCACTCTGACCTTGACTTTTGAGGTCAAGGTCAAAAATATTTGCGATTTCACCAAGACCTTATGATTGTCTGTAAATGTGTACCAAATATGAAGCTCCGCCGACACAAGCCCTAGCAGTTTTTCTGAAAACCATTTTGTGAAAAAATAACATTCACCTCAATTTCACCTTTTGGTAAACTAATATGGATTCATTAGGCCCTTGTCGTACTCTACGCGTGTGCTAAATTTCCTCTTCCTCCATCAAATGGAGTAGGAGTTTTCCGGAAACCATCCAAAGGAAAAAAAGAGATGATAAAAGGATGAAAAAAATGCAAAAGACTCCAGAAAAACTACAAACTTATATCCAATCGCAAACGAAGTTTGCAAATGCAAATAAAAAGCATTAAGCCCCTGCCTGCCTGGTCAGCGGTATATTATATTACAAACCGGGATGACACAAAAGGCCAGAATTACGAACGATGATAAGCGCATACAGTTCTGAAAAACTGACTATCCAACATAACTCGCTGTAAGGCAGTTTGTATATCGGTCAATGCAATCATAAAAATGATTGTTAGGTCACTCTATATTAACGCATGAAAACACTTTAGGAAATCAAAATGTCTGAAGTTCCATGAACCTTTGAACAAAACAGTACAGTTAGGTGGGTAACATTGTAAACAAAAATCTAACAATAATTTAATTGCCGTTGCCCAACATTCCGCTTTTCGAGTCTTGAAAAAGCTGTGCTAGAAAAAAGGTTAAAATTATTGTCGTATTTTCTGTGTCGTTTAGAGATACAGCAACCTGTTGCACAACATATTATAAATTTTTTTTTATCAATTACGCAATTTTGAATTATTTTTATCTATTATCTGATAGCATAAATTTAAGCCAAAAGAAGCTTGATAAAAAAATAAACAAAAAAACAAAACAAAAAAACACGTAATTCGTTTTGCGTAAAATTATAAGTCATTTAGTGCACAACAATTAATCAACGAACACTTGAAGCACAGCAGCAGGTCACTGGCTGTATGTTTATGTGGTTTTTATATGTCAAAACTGAAAATAAGATTTTCTCCCCGTTTTCCAAACATCTACCATATAAAATGCATACTTTCCCGCTGTTTCTGAGAAATGAAGTCCCTTGGGCAGTCTTTGGCAGAGTATTAGGATAAGAGGACGGACAAACGCCTCGAAAACCCATGGGATCTGCAGCAAAACATTGGGTATGCGATGCTGGATGGGAAACTTCAGGACAACAGTTTATCAAAAGTTAAAACTTTCAAAACTTTTCCAATAAAAAAAACATATTAATAGATAAAAGGTTTAAGTGTAAACAAGCAGACGTACATATATGTGGGAGGCGGTAAACGGAACAGACCCCCCCTTTTTTGCAGTGGTAGGAAGAGACCCCCCCTCCCCACTTCACTTTTTATTGTCTACATCTCCGACTCGAGGGGTTTATATATTTGAAGGATTCCCACAAAATTACAATCGACCGTAATTGCAATCAAATTGCAATTGCGCTTGCTCTTTGATCCAGATGAAACAACATCAATACATACTTTTATTCCTTTTATCCATTTGCAATCGCTATTGCGCTCGCTCTTTCATCCAGATGAAACATCAAGTTGCAATTGCCATCACTCTTTGATCCTAATCAAAACATATCAAGACATCCTTTTATCGCTTTCATCCTGATGAAAGTGCATTGGCACATATTTTCATCGTGATGAAAAGGTTTTATGTTAATAATAAACACGAAATTTAAAATAACAATTTAAAATTGTATAAAAAATATTTCAAAAACTATATCTCAGGACATAATATATAATGTATAAAATACGGGGGGGGGGGGTCTGTTCCGGGGGGGGGTCTGTTCCTACCAAAGAAAGGGGGGTCTGTTCCGGGGGGTGTCTGTTCCTACATTCGTGGGAGGCACATACAGTAGGCCCCATTGAAGCCGAGATCGGTTAAATCGAAGGGATTTCGTGGCCCCGGCGTTTTTTCTCTATGTTTCCTTTAAAAAAAAATCGGCTTAACTGCTAATCGGTTAAACCGACGTGATTTTGCATCCCTCAAAAAAATTTTCAATTTATCTTTTTTTTCAGAAATTCGTGCTTCTAGTCAGTTAAATAACACATCACACAACAAGCGCATACAATGCCAATCACTCCGACATGAATGTTACTGACATGTACTCACTCTTGTCACTCACCTCAGGAGCACCATTTGCGAATTGCAATTATAAACATCAACAGGATTTCTTACTCACTCCGGAGTACTATCTGCCATATATGAATTACAACTAACACACGAAGCCACACGCAGTGCAACTGTCCAGTTTCACAATAACACCAATAGGATTTGCTTTGTTTCTATAATGTTGATTCCCTGTCACCGTTAGATTTTAAATCCAAGGGAACTGTATAAAAAGGTGGGTAAAATCAGTACAAACCATAAATTGCAATATGGCAACAAAGAGAAAACACGCAGGTTATAGTCTAAATCTAAAATACAAAGCAATTCTAGTCGAAAAGTCTGTGAAATCAAAATCAAAAATTGCTAATGACGAAGTCATTTTGAGGATCAGTTGTGTTATGTTTTTGTGTGTTTTCTGTACATTTATATCAATATGAAAAGCAAATAAAAAATAAAAAAAAGAAGTCGAAAAGCGTGTGAAATCAAAATAAAAAATTGCTAATGACTTTCAAATTCCTACAAAAACGCTCAATACTTGGCTAAGTCAGAAAGACAAGATCAAATCTAGCATTGACACTGAGAGAACACTGACCAAAATGAAAAAGATCGGATAAACCGAAGTGTTTTTCGCGGTCCCTTCCACTTCGGCTTAAACGGGTTCTACTGTATGTCAATTTCACTTTTAATGTAGTCGAAATGGAAATGTACCTAATTATCCTAGGAAATTATGGCCAACAGTTTTTTTTGTTTTTTTTTTATCATTTCTCATTTTAGTAGGGGGCATCTTACCCTTTCAGTGGCACGACAATACTGAGCTGAAAAACAGAATTTGTGATTAGAAATATGTCTAAAAAAATTAATGCAATTTACAGAGAAATAAACAACTTGATGATGTTCACTAAACTACTTTTTCTTTTCGAGCCTTAAAATTACATCAATTCCCAGCAACGTGACATTCACATAACTGCGCGGGTAGGGGCGAAAAAAGATACGGAGGATACGTTTCCAGCGTTTGTGAGAGCTAACGGCAGCTATAATTCACCTGTTTGGACAAAAACACACCTCCATTTGAGCGTCATTTTACGATATATTTTGTTTTTAAATATATTTCATTATTGCGTCAAACCCCTTAATCACGTAACACCATGGACTCAGAATTAGAAAATATCAACGTGTTTGAAACCAAACACACATCTGAACGTCTGACAACTGTTTGCCCCATGCGTCTTATTTCACATCATACTGAAGTGGTATTTGATTATTAATATTATCCGTGATATTGTGTTTCGTCTCGTGATACAGATTATATTTCAATTTAAAATATCTGTGCTATTTTACACCGTCAGCAATTCGAATGGCAATCTGTGTAAGCTCATACATTAATGTTCAGCTCTCGCTTCCCTTTGCACATTTCACTTCTTTCCTAGCCGTTCTTTTCAGCCACAACTCTGCCCCTCATCCTGGCATTCTAAAATTACACACATCCGAATAAAACTAGTTTTTTTGCCATTACAGGGAACCTCGGAAATCGGCAACCAGCCCCAAGGATGGTCTTTTTTGGCTTCTAGACGTTTCGGCCCAAAACCATTTCGGCCCATAGACGTTTCGGCCTAGTCCGAAATGGCAGACCTTTTCGGCCCAAGACGTTTCGGCCCACATTTGAACTGCCAAGACATTTCGGCCCACTTTTTTCCCCCCAAGACTTTTCGGCCCAGTTTGCCAAGACTTTTCGGCCCAAATCATTTCGGTCCACTAAAAAAGTTATTACTTAGAAAGGGTTGAAGATTGAGGCTCATGTATTCATAAGTTATTTCAAAACAGCTGTGAAATTTTATTCTTCTAACCAACTCCAGCGTCTGATGGCTTTCAACAATTATTTGCTAATCATCTCTGGTGTGTGTTGGATTATTTTTCTATTGCAATTCCAAGCGCATTTCAAACACCTACTCTGGTATTCGTCTTGGGCCGAAAAGTCTTGGGGCGCAAGTTTAGTTAAAAAATGAGTGGGCCGAAACGTCTTGGGCCGAAAAGTCTTGGGCCGAATCGTCTATGGGAGTGGGCCGAAATGGTTTTGGGCCAAAACGTCTTGCTTGCGTCTTTTTTAACCCAGTGATTTGGTTGTAATAAGTGACGCCTGAAAAAAAAACAGGGTAATATCGTCCCAACAATTTCCTTGCTTTATAAGTCATTTTATCGGTATATATCACATTGTGATACCGGTGTTATTTTACAAAAGATAGTGTTTAATTTATGTGGGTGTTTATTTTAAACTGAAAGCAATTAGACTACTTTTTTTATTTTTATTTATTTAATTCTTTTTTTTTTTGTTATTTTTTGTGCATGTAGTTTTGTGCAAATATTTTTATTGCAGGGGCTTAAACTAGCCCTGACACAGGAACGCCCGACGTTTATGATTGCACACATTAAGCTAATGCAACCTATTCCATGATGATCGCACACAAACAACACAGGCAGTACTTCAGTATCCACAGCCACACCTGCAGCCTGCTTTAGAGAGGAGCACAGGGGACCAGTGGACAACCAACCAGATCAGTCGACTAGCATAGAGTACAAACGAACACAAACGAATACAAAGAACACAAAGTAAGCAAGTGTATGTCCGCAACGGTATGCTCCACCACTAAACATTCGCTGTTCATTATAAATTGACAAGTCACAAGCATACTGCCATCAGGGCGGAAGGGCATAAAATCTAATCCACAGCTCCACGATATGAGAAACAGAAACACACCCCAACAAAGTTCTATGTGTTACATGGAGAAGCCATAGGAAGAATTGAATATCACTAAACCACCACTTTTTCCATGTCAGAAAACACGGAAATACTTGCACAGATTATACCCACAATAATCACAACCAAAAGAGTATTATCCCCAGGCACGAACCCTAGAGAATTAAAAACACACTAATTCTGCTATTCAACTATTCTGTCAATCAGTACATGAAGCAGGTAAAATTATTTCTCAGCCTGAAATGTAACTGCCAGAGTGAAAGATTCAGTCATGTCATGACCCTCCTTGACGCGCCGCTGTGTCCCCAACTTTAATCACCCCCTTTGCCTTCATTTTCTCCTGTATGTGCACCAAAAATGTTATCTTCACAGACACAGAACCCAGACGTTGTAAGCTTCAGTGTTGGTCAAGAAAACCAGAGGTCAGGTGAATCCTGTCTGGCACGCTCGTTCTCTCCAGTCCGCCGTCACTCTCCAGCCAGCTTGTACTCTTCAGTCCGCCGCCACTCTCCAGCCAGCTCGTACTCTTCAGTCCGCCGCCACTCTCCAGCCAGCTCGTACTCTTCAGTCCGCCGCCACTCTCCAGCCAGCTTGTACTCTTCAGTCCGCCGCCACTCTCCAGCCAGCTCGTACTCTCCAGTCCACGTGTGTTCTTCAGTCCGCCGGCACTCCCAACTAAGCGGTTACTCTCCAGTCAGCTCGTACTCTTCAGTCCGCCGCCACTCTCCAGCCAGCTCGTACTCTCCAGTCCACGTGTGTTCTTCAGTCCGCCGGCACTCCCAACTAAGCGGTTACTCTCCAGCCAGCTTGTACTCTTCAGTCCGCCGCCACTCTCCAGCCAGCTTGTACTCTTCAACCAGCTCGTACTCTCCAGTCCGCCGTCACTCCCCAGCCAGCTTGTACTCTTCAGTCCGCCGCCACTCTCCAGCCAGCTTGTACTCTTCAACCAGCTCGTACTCTCCAGTCCGCCGTCACTCCCCAGCCAGCTTGTACTCTTCAGTCCGCCGCCACTCCCCAGCCAGCTTGTACTCTTCAGTCCGCCGCCACTCCCCAGCCAGCTTGTACTCTTCAGTCCGCCGCCACTCTCCAGCCAGCTTGTACTCTTCAGTCCGCCGTCACTCCCCAGCCAGCTTGTACTCTTCAGTCCGCCGCCACTCTCCAGCCAGCTTGTACTCTTCAGTCCGCCGCCACTCTCCAGCCAGCTCGTACTCTCCAGTCCACGTGTGTTCTTCAGACCCCCGGTACTCCCAACTAAGCGGTTACTCTCCAGGCCGCGGGTACTCTGCAGCCAGCTCGTACCCTTCAGTCCGCCGGTGTGACAGTGAACACGGTCCCCCAGTGATTACGGCCCCCGGACCATGATCACTAGGGATTAGGGTCCCCCTCTAGTGATTACGGTTCCCCCTTGATATCACGGATGTGCGTTATTTATGGTGCCTGAACTCCGTCAAATTATAGATTTTAAATAAAGTAGGAGTAAATAAGAGTTACTTTCGTAAATTTTATTGCAATTTCCAATCAGGTTTATTTACATACAACAATTATAACTATTTTTAACAAACACTGTACAGATGCTTACATTCTTTATACAGCTGCATTATATTGCATAGACTGGAGAATAATGATTTGCTAGGTTACTGATATAAATGTTCTGAGCAGATTTTTAGCCACCAGCCAATATTGGCTGAATGCTATTGCTATGGCCGTGTCCGTCCGTCCGTCCCTCAGTCCGTCCGTTAACGCTTACCTTGTGAACACGTTCCAGCCTACAATTTTTTGCCAGTCGCTTAGATATTTTAAATATAGCTTGTATATGGATAAATGAAGACCCCTATGGTTTTTGAGCCATGTCCGACCAAGGACAGTGGCTCAGCTGGACTTTTCTTATTTGTGCCATTATCAAGTTCGCTTAACATGTGGCTTGTGAACACTCTCTAGCCTACAATTCTTTATCAATTGCTAAGATATTTCGGATATAGCTACTGTATGGAGCATTGAAGATCCCTTTGTTAATGACCTATATTCGACCAAGGACAGTGGCTCAGCTGAACTTTGAAATTTGCATATTTCTACCATTATCAGGTTTGGTGACATGTGGCTTGTGAACACTCTCTAGTCTACAATTCTTTATCAACTGCTAAGATATTTCGAATAAAGCCGGACGAAGAATTCATGCAAAGAAAAGCGTAATTTTATTCGTAAGATCTCTGAATTCAGTTGCATATTCCTACCTATTTTTAAGTTTGGGGGGACCATTTTTCCTAAGGGATTATGGTCTCCCGGGGAACCGCGTTCACTAGAGGGGGACCATAATCACTAGTGACTGTGGTCCGTGGGGGGACCGTGATTCCTAGGAATGAGGTTCCGGCCGGGCCATAATCACGGGGGACCACCATCACTGGGACACCGGTACTCTCCAGTCAGCTCGTACCCTTCAGTCCGCCGGTACTCTCCAGTAAGCGGTTACTCTCCAGGCCGCGGGTACTCTCCAGTCAGCTCGTACCCTTCAGTCCGCCGGTACTCTCCAGTAAGCGGTTACTATCCAGGCCGCGGGTACTCTCCAGTCAGCTCGTACCCTTCAGTCCGCCGGTACTCTCCAGTAAGCGGTTACTCTCCAGGCCGCGGGTACTCTCCAGCCAGCTCGTACCCTTCAGTCCGCCGGTACTCTCCAGTAAGCGGTTACTCTCCAGGCCGCGGGTACTCTCCAGCCAGCTCGTACCCTTCAGTCCGCCGGTACTCCCCCAGTAAGCGGTTACTCTCCAGGCCGCGGGTACTCTTCAGTCCCCGGCAGCTCGTATCCTCCAATCAGTATGTACTCTTCGGTCAGCTCGTATTTATAGTCAGCTCGTGCTGTGCACTCTGCTGGTACTCTCCTGTCAACCCACACCCTACAGTACTGTCCAGTTCGATCAAACTCACATTTATTCCCAACGCCGAAAACAGCTGAATCAGTTCCAAGCTTTTCAGACTTAATTGATGCAGGAACTGAAACAGAGGGCGCCCTTGCTACAACAGCGGAAGTGAGGACACCTCTCCCGCCTCCCCCACCAACCGCCTCTAAAACGTATGAGACATTGTGCCCAAGAAGCTAATTCTCTGGATTCTTACACGACTACACAGAATTCCGCTACACTTGCAGAAACCACTGAAGAAAATATTTGTATTAAATTATGACCAAAATCCCTGTCTCTAACCGTTTCGAGAAATTGTCACTTCCAGTTTTTTTCCTCGACCGTGTCAAGGTCGCCGAGGTAGATCTCATGTAACGTTGTTTGGTCCCCAAGGATTGAAAATGAGCTCAAAATCGCTCTACCTCTAACCGTTTTTGAGATAAGTTTGGCTATAGTTAATGGTACATGAGGTCATGTCACCTTTGACCTTGACCCTCAAGTTCAAGATTCAGGATGGTGCGTTATCCCCTACGCAGTACGTTTTATATATTCATACTGGGATTTGGATATTTTTCGTGATTAATAGGCGCTTTGAAAAATATTCTGACCTCAATTTGACTTTGACCTTTGAACTCAAGACCAAAAATAATTGCGGTTTCACCGATACCTGATGACTGTCCATAAGTGAGCCAAATAACATAGGCATCAGAGATGCAAAGCCCCCAGTCAGCGCCTTTATGTTCAACGCCTTATATCAAAGCGTTCATGTTGAAGTGATGCGTACAAAGTCGCCTGTATGACAGTGCAATACACGAAAAATTGTCTAAGTTCAGAAGGCCATAATTTCGACAATTTTTGGTCGATCAAACTGAAACATTCACATTGCACATCTTCAGTATATACTCTTTCACTGTATTAAATATGAAAACGATCCGGGCACGGAAACTTAACGTTTTGGTGCGTACAAAATATAGCACCCCAAATGTTAATGGACGGACGGACTAACCGATAGCAATAGCCCTCAGCCAAAATTTGGCTGGGGAATAATAAAGCCCACTGGACTCAAACCCTCGGAGGAGTTTTCTGGAAACTATTTTGCAGAAAAATTATCTTTGATCTCAATTTGACCTTGACCTTTGAGGTAAAAAAACTTGCAGCTTCACCGAAACCTCGTCAGTCTCTACACGTGTGTCAAATTTCATCTCCCTCTGTCAAAAACTGGAAGAAGAGTTTTCTGAAAACTGTCCAAACGGAAAAAAGAGAGAAAAAAAACGAAAAAAAGGGCAGAAATTTTAGGAAAACTACAAACTTATATCCAGTTGCAAACGAAATTTAAAAGTGGGAACAATCACGTACTGCTTTACACACCAATTCTTGCGACTAATCTTTCAAGTTTCACTTTACATATCAGTAGCGTGACGATGACGTGACCATTTCATCTTTGTAAGTTTCCTCTATTAATATCAATAGCAATTCTTCACAATAAAGCGCCGAGTCTTCATTTCCCAAACGTGGCCGGTAGCTGCAGGTTACAGGGGGTTTCTCAAGTGAACCATTCCATTGATGTTTCTTACTTTGATTGCCACGAAGGAAAAGCCTTTAGTGTTGGCATTGAGTTTTGAGGCAGGGTGTCAATTAGCATCCTTTTAATGTTTATCTTCGTGTTATTTCCACATATCATATGGAGTTGTTTTACATGTTGTTCTTTACGTGTTTTACTATGACTGGTACTTCTGCTACCTCTACTACTGCTACAACTACTACTGTGGCTGATGCTACCACTACTACTATTACTACCACTTCTACCACTATTATTATTATTATTATTATTAGTGAGGCAGTTTCCGGACCACTCCTCCTTGACCACTTGGCATAGAAACTTGAGGAGCACGTGTAGGATAAAAGAAAGTCGATCCAGTAGCAAAAATTACTGTGCTTGATATTCAAGGTTATGGACCAAATTGCTAAAAACCTTGATTTAAAAAAATCCACTTTTCTCGAAAACCGTGACGGCAAAGCTGAGCTCATTTTCATATTACGACCTATAGGTACCAAGGTGATTTTTTGACCTTGACTCTGACCACGAAGGTCAAATGTGAACACGAAAACAAAAAAAAAACAAAAAACAAAAAAAAACAAAAAACGAGAAGCACCACATCTCGAGACCGTTTACAGAGCGATTTCCACCTCATTTTTGAACTTCACCCCTTAACGTAGTTGTAAAAGCTGTTATTTCTTGATCGAAAATTCAGCCCAGATTTACTAGGGCAGCTGTCACATGACTTATCTCAGAGGTGTTATCTCAAGACACCTTTAGCAATATAACAAAGAGCATGTTAATCTTTCATTCAAGGTAACATTTTAGTATGAAATAGGACAGAGACAATCTTATTTCATGTGGGGATATTTCGGTACGCCGTAGCGAAATTCGGTCTAGTTATTGGTATGATTACACGCAGCATCTAACAGTTTTTTGGTTGCTAATGGAATCGTAGTTGTAAAGCTGTCACTAAGCTGATGGAATCGGCTAAAGAACACATTACTATCCCGTTTTCATTTAAGTCCCTGCAGAGTTTTCCCCTAAAATGTAATCTAAAAAACATTGCAGAACAATCATGGCATTACACTTCTATTTTTTGATCGTGTAATATCGTCAAGTTAACTACAATCTCAGTCTGATGAATTGAGTTTTTCAACTCGCAATTTATTTCATTGTCATGTTCTATCTTTTAGTAGAATTTTTTAATGTAAAACACCAACAAGTGTCAGTCATTTCGTCACTAGCGTCATAAAAAGGCAAAATACTGCACGCTGTCATCAATTAATAGCACTGTGATCTCCTGTCTTCTAAAAACTAAAAGTATCTTGCAGTGCCTCCGTGTATTTACAAGCGAAAATCACAGGCTAATATCTTGGAATAAAAAATTTCGGAAAGATAACCGACAACGACAGTCACGTAATGGGACGTGGTAGACTTGCTGGGAGAGGGGGGGGGGGGTGGAGGGGCGGGAAAATGTATTGAAATTACCGCTGCTCACACTTTTTGTTATATTTATTTCTCAGTTTAAAAACTGCTTTATATGGGAACGACACGGATTAAAACTATATGTGTTTGTTGTAAACGAATTTCACTTTCAAATTTTATTCTCGACAATTTAATGTAACATATATAAATGATTTAACGGCATGAAGAACGGTTTAATTGGCTTTCTCCACTCATAATAGCTTTCTCAAGCACAACAGCGATGCAGTGTAAGCTTAGTTCCTTGTTTTTTTTTTGTTTTTTTTGTCTTCCACAACAGCCTCAAAAAAACAAAGAAACCAAAATAGATCGACGTGTGTCAGTCTTTAGAGAGAACATCACTTCCTTCGTCGTCAACGACTATGGATTTTAAATTCGCTTGTTCAACCATTTGCAGTAATTTCTCCGTAGCGGTTTGTCCCCGTTCCTGGAACGTCCCTAAATCTGCACTGGGGAAATGTTCTATATTAATCTGCGTGTCTTTATTGGTGAATGGGGTCCATATACCCTGTATGCTCGGTGAATCCGTGTGCCAGGTTTTATTTAAGCGCACAATGTCATTGCCAGATCTGGTCCTCAGGTGCTCCACCCACTGGCAAATCTCATCTCCCGACAGGTTTTCCATGTACAGAGAAACTCGGTTCTGATTTACTAAATAACATAAAAAAAAAAAGATCTTCAAATTCTCAACAACGATGTCATGTCTAAAAACTGAATATACACTTGTTATTAACTTCTGAAACATAAGTGCCGGAAGTGGGGAATGAATATCTACGATTACACACGGAAACGCTGGCTCGTCTGAACACCCACCCAACGTGATACAACTATAACTACAAGAACAATTCTATCATCCCTGATCACAAGCTCCGTCTTTTCAAACTGTCTTAGCAACATACTTTTTCCCCCCTGAAGCGTTACGAAAACAGGCGTGGGTTTGTACTCACGATATTCGGCTCTGAGCACGGCCGGTCTGTGCCTCCGCGGCTTGAGATAGAGCACAATGCCCGGATTCTCCCGCGACAACTCCAGCAGGTCGTTCTCTATGAAATCTCTGCACAAATACACAACAAGCGCTAACTTTCAAACATACGACCAACTGGCAAATAAATGTCCAAAATCAAACACAATGATAAGAATGTCCAGGGACATTTTTGACAAATGAAACTTTGTTTTTTTAGAGGGTGGCCGAAACACTGATTGGGCATAAATTTTGAATTCCGTGAAAGGTGATCTAAATCCACTGCATTCGTTTAGCTAAAGCACTGGGGCGAACACAGATTCCCTGTTTACCACACCTGACCGAATTCGAACTGGGGACCCTGGGATTGCAAGACCAACGCTCTAATCAAATGAGTATATGGAGCTTTTTTAAATCTAGCTACGAAAGAACTGAAGTTCCACCATTACATCGGTTTTTTTTTTTTTTTTTTTTTTTTTTTTTTTTTTTGTACTATGGCTTAGAATGGCTACTGGTGGAGGAGCATATAATGGTTATCCACAGAGATTCTGCCAAAACGGATTCAGCACCAACAATCTGAAAATCCGTTGACACTGTCAAGGTTTCGCCATTCAGCTGATTGTTCTCGCAATAACAAGTCTGTGGAAGAGAACCGTACAGAAAAGGGTCACATGATATTCAACAGCAAGTCGATCAGAAGTCCTTCAGTCTTAGCGTGTATAAATTCTTCACATTAATATTTGTAAAGGCTCACAATTTTAAAATGAGTCTGACAATTTTCAGTGGGTTGCCAAGAAAAAAGTAGTGGGAGACAACATACGAAGCACTCATGTCAAATTTAGAAGCATGATGATTGGTTGGAAGGGAACCTTATGGAAATGACTAATTTGAAATGTCACACTAAAGGTCTGAACACATGTACATGATTCAATGAGATCCAAGGCGTGATGAAGCATCGATCTGAGGGGTGACTTCTACTCTTTTGGCTCCTATCCCCTTTTTCTGACTAACGCGGTCTAGGTATCTGCCAATTTCCTCTAAGGGAAAGGATAAAATATCCCAAAAGCAAATATTACTAAAAGAGGTAAAAACTAGAAAGTTTATGTTTCTGCTAAAGCTCCAAAACGGATATCAGGGGTGCGCATAAGACCTTCGCATTTCACCATGGCGAAGGTGAAATCCAGTTGGCGAAGGTGAACAGATTCACCATCGCCAATTTGGCGAAGGTGATTTTTTTCATAATCAAGCTTGATGAAAAGTTAAACGCTTTAGATGAAAGCTACAAATCGGTCAGGACTGAGTAACTACCGATGTAGCTCTATAAAGACATAAACTGGACAAAATAATTAAGAATATGTATAACTTAGATGAAATAAACAAACCTGGCAAAGGTAAATTCGATTTGGCGAAGGTGAGCTGAACGTCCTTCGCCAAATTGGCGAAGGTGAAAAAATCCTTATGTGCACCCCTGGGATATGTCTCCCCCAGCGCCACAGTCTGTCAAAGGGACACGCTTCTAGCTTCAAACAGTTCTACTTTATATAACAAATCTAAAAAAAATCGCCAAAAGTCGAAAAATGGCCGGATATGAAAAAAATATATATATGGGCATTATTTGAATGTCATAGGCAACCCATGTGTAAAATTTGTTTGGGATCGCCCTGCTCTTTAAATCGCTGCTGACAGGCGAAGATCCAGTGCGAAATGTTGAAGTCAAAAATTTTTTTAAAAAATGCCAAAGATCGATAAATAATCTCATATGAAAAATAAATATATGGGCATTATCTGTAGGCTATCGGCAACACGTGTGTAAAATTTGGTTGCAATCGGCTGCCTCGTTACTGAGAAATCACTGCTGACGTCCTGAAATCTCATCTTAGGAATTCGGTGACGAAAATTTGCACTTATGACAATCACGACAATTTCTGATTAATTAAACAGCGTTTAAAGTGGAACATTCGGCCTCAATGGAAAAATTATATGAGAAAACAGAGTCCAAAACGCCGTTTTATCCCCGATTTTAGACAATTTTTTTCGCTTCGCACTAAGTTAAATCTTTTGCGTTGAGTTTAACCAATACTACACGTCACAAGTATCACTACGGACACTCGCCGAGACTTACTACTGCTTAATGTGCTTTGCGCCTCATTCAACGGTACATCTCGCTTTTCCTCCCAAAGGGATGTGCCCGATCGCGCCTTTCACATTGCCACAGACGCAAGCCCGACTGCTGCAGGCGCAGCGGTCGTTTGCCACAATAGAGCCATAGACTGGCTCTATTGCAACTTCGCCACGGATATGCCCGCCATCAATGATTGCGACATAAATACGAAAGAACTAGCTGCTGTTCTTTTGGCGCTGCGCCGCTGGGCACCGTTCTGCGCTTCTAAGACGGTTCAACTATATTCGGATAATAAAGCAACCCTTTATGCCCTTAACCGAGGAAGAATTAGAAACACTATCGCGTCCGATGTTTTATGCGAAATACTAATATTATGCGTTAAGTTTGACATTAAAATATGTGCCGCCTACGTAAACACGAAACTTAATAAGCTCCCGGATGCCATTTCGCGACTATCCAGCCTTCCACATGCCACGTATGCATTCGGCCACGTCCCGCTCGCTGACCTCCGGCACCACATGTCACCAATTGCTATGCGTCGTTTGTTCCAGGAGTGGTACGGGAGACACAAATTTTGGACAACGAAGTGGCCCAATTCCGCAGAGCAGCCCTAGCAGAAAGCACTCGTGAAACGTACTCGGCTCAGCTGAAGTCTTACCTGGCCTTCTGCCAAGCCTTTAGGATGCGCCCAGCCCCCGCAGAAACTACGACCGTGCTCCGTTACGCGTGTTTTCTCAGCCGATCCCTGAAACCCCAGTCCGTGAGATGCTATCTCGCTGCAGTTCGCCTACTCCACTTGGAGCTGGGTTACACGAACCCCATTAAGAATAACCACTTCATGAAGACGCTATTGAAAGGAATCGACACGCAGAAAGGTACGCCACCCCGACAGAAACTACCGCTCTCGCTGGATATCTTGCAGCGCGTCCGAGGAGTTCTCGACCTCTCGCAACCATTAGAGGCCTGCTTCTGGGCTGCTTGTCTCATGGGCTTCTTTACCTTTCTGCGCAAGTCCTCGCTGCTATCCCGTACCCAGACTAGCCACGACTGTAGAACTGATCTCTGCCGTGATGACGTAACGCTGTGTGCAGATGGCGCCCTAGTTCACGTAAAACGCACCAAAACACTTCGCAACTTTTCACGAGCCCTCGTCATCCCAATCCCAGAGGTAGAGCAGTCTACAGTATGCCCCACTGCAGCGTTAAAACACCACCTCCGCCTTTCGCCCGCACATGGTAAAGCGGCGCTTTTCTCCTACAGAACCCCGGACTCCACCGTCCCTCTCTCCCACGCAGCGTTCTCGTCGATGCTGAAATGCAAACTGCGTGCTGTTGGGCTAGATGACTCAGCCTACAGCGGCCATAGCCTACGACGAGCCGGGGCTACCTTTGCTCTTGCCTGTGGGCTGCCACCGCAAGTGATTAAGAGCCAAGGAGACTGGACATCGGAGTCCTACACGCGATACACTGACGTCCCTCTGAGTCTACGCCTGGATTGTGCAAAAACCATGGGATCAAACGTTCAAAACGCCTTGTCCTAACTACTACAAGTAACACTTCGTGGTTTGGGTATTTGGACAGTTTCTTAAAGTATGTTTGTTTTATGCATAATGTGTTCAGCAGTCAGGCAATAAACATTTGTACCCAAACCACTCTCTCATTCGTCTTGCCAGCCATAACGGCTAGAGACTAGAACGCTATAAGTTTTAATTAAAAAATAAAGTGTTATTTGATTTTAAAACTCTGGTGATGCGCTGCCCCTTTTCCCCCTTAATCCCCCACGCTACTCGACTTGACAGCGACGGAGCGTGCCAGACGGAGATGTAGACAGAGCGTCTCGGCTTACAGTGTGCCGTCATGCAAGGCGGGAGCGAAGCACACACTCAGTAACTCGGGGGCGGAGCTCGCCCCAGAGTACCTTCTGTCATGCCTGTGTTCTATTGGCCGTTGAGTCGTGCAGGGATTAAGTCGGACGGTACATAACAAGGCTCTTCCAAGCTTCCCCTCACAAATGCAAAGCAAGCACTGGTCAAGCAAGCGCTTCCAGAGACCCACCTCCATCCCCCTTCCCCTTCCCTGTTTAATTGTTTACAAGTACAGTTTTATGTTGAATATGTTAGTCTGGTTAGTGGACAGTTTCTTAAAGTATGTTTGTTTTATGCATAATGTGTTCAGCAGTCAGGCAATAAACATTTGTACCCAAACCACTCTCTCATTCGTCTTGCCAGCCATAACGGCTAGAGACTAGAACGCTATAAGTTTTAACCAATACTACACGTCACAAGACGGAGTTTCAGCAACAATTATAACCTCATATTCAGCCAATCCGTTAGGGACATGAAAATGCAATGTATCGCAATGTGTCAATGAATCAAAACACTTTAAAATTAAGAGCCACTTTACGGTTTCGAGTACGCATGCTCAACACAAGCGAAGTGCGGGATTTCAGTGTGGATGAAATTAATAGGGGGTGGAACATTTTGTACCTTTGTCACTTTGTACCTCCGTCATTTGGACCGTTTTGGACACTTTGTACCTCAAATTTTGGGACGCAAAAGGTACAAAACGTCTTTCGCGAAGGTACAAAATGGCAAGGTACAAAGTGGCAAAGGTACAAAATGTCCCAAGACCAATTACAGGGGTGCACATAAGGATTTTTTTTTACAGTCGTCAGTTTGGCGAAGGACGTTCAGCTCACCTTCGCCAAATCGAATTCACCTTCACCAAATTAACCCTCTTCCCAAAACTGTAACTTAATTTGTTTATAGCATCGAAACTATACATATTCTTGACTATATTGTCCAGTTTTGATATGCATACAATTATGGTGTGTAAAAATGGACAAGTTGAACGAGTGTCGTCACTGTTTGCGTTTGTCAATAGCATAGCTGTGCATTCATTTCACGTTCACCTAAATCAAAAACAAAATATATTTTGATTTTATTATAATAATTTTTGCTAAAATTCACCTTCGCCAAATTGGCGATGGTGAGTATGTTCACCGTCGCCAAATAGATTTAACCTTCGCCATGGTGAAATGCGAAGGTGTTATGTGCACCCCTGCAATTAATACATATATTTAAATAAATTCCTTACAAATTTCACATGACGTAGAAAAATTGGTTTATTATATTATCTGAATACATTTAAAAACCAAAACTACCCATGTACAAATTGCAAATTGATTTTAAAGTTTTTCTGAACTTGATACCATACATTTTCATTCATATAAACAGGTGGCCTGTTTTTTTGTTTTCTGTTTTATTTATTTATTTTTTTTTTTTTTCGGTTCCGACACTTGGCTTATCACTAATCAATACAGAAATGTTGAAGAATAGGCTTAACAATATATCCTTTTTATTACTGGGCCCGTGAAGTGTCAATATGGGCCTGTACTATATGGTAAGAGACGATGAAGGGAGGGGTGGGGAGGGGGGGGAGAAGAACAGGACTAACAGGATGTAAAATGTGCTAATCTTGGCACACGTCACAGACCAACAGGGGTCTCTCAGACAAGGCACATCACATAAATGACTCCATTATAAATTATGGCGCACAATTTTATAAGTCAAACAAAAAATTATGCACTGAGAAACATATGTTTTTTTTTTTTGTTTTTTTTTTTTTTGAGGTCCCAATGTAGAATCCTCTAGCCCACAATAACGTATACACAACTGCAAAAGGACTCATTACTTCCTTAAAACTCTGTTAAAGTTGAAAATAATGCACATAAGTCATCTCAGTGTGTATAAATCATATCATAGTTCGCGTGCTCAGACTGAAATTCTGTTAAACTTCCAGGGAGACTTTGATTTATTTAGCTTTTATATGGTGTAGAAAAATAAATTATCTCGCTTGTTATTAATTGCAAACCGATTTCAATGTTCGTATCACTGATTGCCATTTTACTTCTTAAACTGGTAACCCGTTTTTCCCTGTTATCTCGGAGACGGAATCATGAGAAACCCCTCACTGACAGGAGGTCGAGCCAAACATTGCTAATACAAAACACACCAGATTCTTGGCATATGCAATAAAAAACACAGAGTAAAAATTATGTTTCTAGAGTACACAATAGCTAAGCTTAAGAAATAAAGTAGCGGTCTGCACGCCAGCCAATCAATACAAAGTAAAAACAATACAAAACTATGTCGCAAAAACCAAGATGGCGACGTCAACAAAAATTAGCTAATCAATCTGACCAGTTTTGTTGAGATTTTTCTTGTACAACACATGAAACCATCAATTTTATGTTACAATATTCTGATATATACCTTCCCAAGAAGCGGATGGTAAGGATATACAACTGAAAAATGTGTACGGTGGTTTTGATGTATCTAGGTCAAATTTTTCATTCTTCTGTCATTATCGATTTCGGGTCTGCTACTTGTATAATTCGTTCCAAACTGCCAGATTGTTTCTATATCTGCACTGACAATCTGCAGCTTTTGCTGAAACTCACCTCACATTTTACAAGCTTGAAACATTTCGAGTAAAGAATACGATATAAAGGTTAATTCCACGTTCTAAATATACGACGACAATTTTTACTGAATTATTAATAGTATAGAAGTACACTCGCAATTTTTTTTTAATTTCAACATCTATCTGATGTGTCGTCCATGATATGCCTTGCACTTAAAAACAGCCAATGAGAACAGGGATTTCAATGAGAACACCTGAAAGTTGTGGAATTTGCTGTCATTTCGAACCTCCAATTTCACTGGTTCAACGTGATGTCGCGAGGCTAGACACAATAACAAACATGAATGAAAAAAGTCGAAATAGTGGGGAAACGTTAATGTTTCTCTTTCTATTGTATAAATCAGTTTTGATGTATCTAGGTCAAATTTCTCATTCTTCTGTCATTATCGATTTCGGGTCTGCTACTTGTATAGTTCGTTCCAAACTGCCAGATTGTTTCTATATCTGCACTGACAATCTGCAGCTTTTGCCGAAACTCACCTCACATTTTACAAGCTTGAAACATTTCGAGTAAAGAATACGATATAAAGGTTAATTCCACGTTCTAAATATACGACGACAATTTTTACTGAATTATTAATAGTATAGAAGTACACTCGCAATTTTTTTTTTAATTTCAACATCTATCTGATGTGTCGTCCATGATATGCCTTGCACTTAAAAACAGCCAATGAGAACAGGGATTTCAATGAGAACACCTGAAAGTTGTGGAATTTGCTGTCATTTCGAACCTCCAATTTCACTGGTTCAACGTGACGTCGCGAGGCTAGACACAATAACAAACATGAATGAAAATAGTCGAAATAGTGGGGAAACGTTAATGTTTCTCTTTCTATTGTATAAATCAGGTAACTTACAAGTCACTTCTTGGAAGCAACTGTATTTTGTTTTTTCTTAGATCCGGGTAAGCCCCAGATATATGGTGAAATTAAGTTGTCTAAACTACGAGCGACGCAGAATCGGTCCAAAGGTAGAATCTAAATTTCCAGCGATAGCACAAGGACAGAGCAAACACTATGTTATGAAACATGTCACGTGCCTGTAATATTTGAGTATATATTTATTTGTATGCATATATACATAAATATATATTCTCTGGGTAAGCCTCCACTCAGCTTATATATACCTATGTGTATATCCTTTAAAATATTCATTTTCAAACAAAAAATTTCTTTTATTTCACTGTGATAGATTGTTTACACAGAAAAGCGTAATCAGCTGACTTATTTTTCCCGTCTAGTTGCGGGTACTCATATGGCATGTGGAAGCATTTATTTTCCCTCAATCACTTAATCAGTTTCGGTTTACCCCAGTTACCTTTTTCTTTTAATATCGAGTTCACGGTTTCGAGTGCGAATGCTCAGTCGAGTAAACTCGCAGGATTCCAGGATAAAAAAAAAACACCAAGAAACAAGTAAGAAAAATACACTAAAAGTTGATTTTGTCTACCATGTGTATTCTAACTTTATTGGAATATCGGAAAATTTATTTAGGATATTATATTAATGGGTTTCTAACACAAAAAGAGCGCTGTATCTATATCAAAATGATTTTGCTGTATTTCTCCATTTATTTCTATGTTTCTAAGTCTTCTATGTTTATTCCCCCCCCCCCCCCCACCCCAAAAAAAGGGAGTCCTTTTTTGCGTACTCTCGCGCTTGTCATTGCAAGACTTAATCTCATAATTATAGGCATTTTTGCCTTTCTTTTACATGTTGCTCGGGTAATATGTAAAAAAGACTTGGGTAATAAAAAACTATGAATTGCCGTCCATTCTACCTCTCCCACCTCGTACTTATTGTGTAAGGAGAGAAACATGGAACTGAACAGTACATCGTGATTGCCAAAACTGAAAGTATGTTTTTGTGAAAACAGCGTTTGTGAAGGTTATACGAGATTTATTTAGAAACTAGAAGTTACGCAATTCACCATGATATTCTCAGTAACAAAGGCATCGGAGATGCAAAGCCACCTCCTTTTTTTGGCCGATCACATTCAAACCATGATGTCGCACATTTTAAATGTATATTCTTTCACTGTGTAAGGTTTCAACGCCTTATATCAAACCGTTCCTGTCGAAGTGATGCAAACAATGTCGCCTGTCTGACGGTGCAATACACGAAAAGTTGCCCATGGGCCGTAATTTCGACAATTTTGGTCGATCAAACTGAAACCTTGACCCTGCACATCTTCAATACATATTCTTTCACTGTGTGTGTTTTCATAGCCTTATATCAAAGCGTTCATTTCGAAGTGATGAGTACAAAGTCGCCTATATGACAGTGGAATACACGAAAAATTGCGTATTTGCAATTTTTGGTCGATCAAACTGAAACCTTGACGTTGCACACCTTTATTATATATTCTTTGACTGTTTAAAATTTGAAAAAGATCCTATCACGGAAACGTAACGTTTCGGTGCGTACAAAATATACTCGTAGGGGACTTAAACATTTCCGGGCAAAGTATTAATGGACAACTTTAATCTGCCATATTATTTTGTCATCCCGAAATCTAAGAATTTTGCGAATTAAATTAAATAACCACATAAACAACTAATTATTAAAAGAAAACGTATGTCACAATGCCGAACATGAACTGGTTTAGATAGTCCTACCATTTAAAGGGGTGTTGTTTTATTTAAGCGACCTTTCGGGTGATAATTGACGAGACAAAAATGACATTTTCAGGATGGCGAACTTGCATAAACACTGTCGAAAGACCTAGGTTACTGGTAGTTTTTAAAAGAGTGCATGATGGTTTTAAATTTGAAAGTGTGCACGTTGAAAGAAAATTAGAATTTTGATTTTTCCCCTGATCATTCCTTTATAATTCATGCCAAAAAAAAAAAAATTTGCAGTCGAAACGACACCTCCATCGGAAAGATCCAAAAGGTACGAGGCAAAGGACATTCAAATTGAACAGCACATCGTAACTGGTTAAACAACAATTTGGTTTGTTAGCTGCAGAAGATTGGCATGACTTGTAAGCCCCCAGCCAAAGTTTGGCTGAGGGCTATTGCTATCAGTTAGTCCGACCGTCCGTCCGTTAATATTTGGGGTGCTCGTATAACTCAACACAAACACTGCAGTTTGTTTTGTAATTATCTGGAAACATGTCTAAAATTCTACACTTTCGACATTCCAAAGGGGAACTCCATTACATCGAAAACAAAAACCCACGCAAAAGTGGCGGACGGTCGTAAGTTACTGGTATTTTACATATTTAGCCCCCTTAACAGCCAACATATGAATATCTTTCTGGCAAAGTGGGATTTTGTTGATTTTTGCCAGTTTTCTCTATCGTTTCTTTATATCCTTATCCCAAATGAATTCAGTCGAAACGCAAAACCTTTTCGGTAACGATTAAGTACGAGTACGTGTCCTCTTATATACCGTGTTTTATTGGACGTATCTGAAAAAAAAAAAATCCAGATAATGTTTCGAAAATGTCCCAATAAAACACTTCAGATGTTTCGAGAATAAAAATGGCTGCCGGAATTTTGGTGCTTTTCTCTCTAGTAGATAGCAACTCAAATTGTGAATTGCTTTTGTCAATAGTTGTATTTCTACTGTAAGTTGTCATATGTCAGTTCTGAATCGACGTAAGTAAAGCAAAACTGTTTCACTTTTGGGCGATAATGGCGCGCAGAAAAGGATTATGGGAAGATTATCTGAATGTAAAGCTCGATACACTTGAGAATGTTTCGAGACATTATCGAAAAACCTAGAAACATTATTTGATTTCCGAAACATTTCGAAACATTATCCTTGCCCAATAAAACGCAGGTATAAGCTAGTGAGTGAGCGATAATATAAGATCCAGCAAAAATTCATGTCTACCTCATTCCTCGGGAGCCAGCATTAGATTTACAAAACAACATAGTTAATCTCTGAAGCTGACAAATATGACGGCCAACCCCATTGTGAAGCACACTTCTTACAAAATCATTTGGTATCAGACCGTACGTTCCCATACTTGAACCTTTAGTTTCGCGGCAAAACAAATTAAATGGAAATCTGCGCACGAAAATCATAAAAGATCTCTGTTTAGTCAACTCATAATTCTATTGAGGCACTCCATTTGGTCACCTTAGTCTTCATAATCAATAAAGACATTTTGCATTCAGCCATATTGCTGGACAGAAAGCACGAGATATAATGACTAAAAATTTCCACAAATCTGAAACAAAGAAACGATAACAGTTCATATGAAGTTACCGTTGAATGAGACTTTCAATATTAATGCATTCATTGAAGTTTCGACACAATGACTTTAGATTTCAGAAACGTTTGCTGGATATATACGTCATATAGGTGGATTATGCTTTGCTCAATAAACTCAAATATAATTAAAGAAGAGAAGTTGTATATGTTTATGATATGCCGTGGCTGCACAAAGGTAAGAAGTTATTAACAAATCAATACTTTGCCATAGCTTTCTGTATGCACAACCAAAGTCGTACTAAATGGCTTTTATTGTTAGGAAAATTTAGCAATGTAGCAAACGTACCGATGTCAGTAAATTTAATACTTATATATTTTGCTTAAATATTCTCAGCGTAACTTCTCAAATTTTATCTGTGATTACTGGTCTTGAATTGGCATAAGGTAATAGCTAGTTTTGGAATTAAGAAAACATATGCTTTTCCAGCTCAAAGTTTGTTTAACTTTGATTGTCAATTATCGACACATTTCTGATATGCAGTAAATGTGCAGTACCCAGTATTATATGCAAAGTATCCTCGACCACCTTATTTCGTGGCACCTGCATGTTATATTGAAAGATAAGCGGTTGGCCACAGTTCCAAATACATTTGCCAACACAATTTATTTGACAAATTATGTAACATTCGCGGACATACATGTTTTGCTGTTTTTTGTACTTTAGGTAGAAAATCTTTTTAGTTAAGGTAGTATTGTTGGACGCTCATTTATGTGAAATGAAAATAGTATTTCAAAACTTCCGCAGTATATCATAAGTCTAAAATTTCAACCCTTAGCAAATTGGTCAAAATGTCGCCATATTCCTTAGTCTTGATTCGCCAAAGGCTCTGTATTTATATTTGAAAAATTCAATACCTCAACAATATGAAAAACGAATGACGTTTAAAGGTTTTTTTGTTTTTAAATTTTCTTTGTGGTATCGTCTGCCAAAGCAGATTGCGCATTTTAGAAATGAAACTGCATAACTCAGATGTGATAGCAAAATAAAGTAAATTACAGTTATGTAAACTTTGCATTCTTGTTTTATTAGAATTAATTTAAAAAGGCTGGAAGGAGCACAAAGCTTTTATTTTATATGTTAATTCATGCGATTTCCATGCATTATGAATAAATACAAAAATGTTGTGTAAAATAATTTTCGTTTTCGAGTTTCTAGGGAGTTTATTTTGCAAAGACGAGTTGGTGGCAAGTAAACGCTTTAGCAAAAACGCATCAGCACGACTTGTGAGTTTTGAAATAGGAAAATGTTTCAATTTAAGCAATATTGCGCTTCCCTAACTTTTAGAATATACTGAGAAATTTAAAGTTTAAAACATCGATTATATCCAAGTATTCAAAACCCGATACTTCATGTCCATATCAGAGAGCTGGATACCCTAGTCTGTAGTTTGTGTCGATCAAATGCAAGCTTTGTCAAAAGGACCAATATATCCACACAAAATTGAATTTATTTGATGCTAGAATTTCGCGTTCACTTTTTTAATGTTTGCATAATAAATAAACAAAAAAATCAATGCAACATGACATATAATCAAAGCACTCCATCTAAACATAATGAGTGATTGAATTGATAGATAACTTGAAAACTGAGTTTCCCTAAAGTAACCTTTTGCTTAAGAAAATATAGAAACGGCATAAAATATTCATCGTTCATGCTTAAATTAAATATATGTAAGTAAAATCTTGCCTGAAGCAAAAAAAGTCAATTGGATATAATTTTTTCTCAAGTACATCTGTTTTTAATAATTCCTATAGCTTTTTCTGAGGCTACTCTTTAGTTCTCTTTTTCTGAGAAAAATTTACGCTGATCCAATCTTCAAGTCAACTCCAAAAGGTGATTCGTTTTGAACACCCGGCAAATATGAACGCAACTTTTCTCCTGACAATAATCACACAGTGCCTTGATCACTTTATCAAATTTAGAAATAAAGCTATAAGAAGGGTACATAATTTTAAAATCATTTGTTCCGTTTTTTGTTAAAGATTGCCATTTCATTAAAAATTCTTGCCATTTTGTGATGTGTGATATTATTGCACGCTCATTATCTTCTATAATTTGATTTAACTATCTTCGACTACACCAGATTTCACTAGACGTAATTTTAAGTATTTCTTTCTTCAAAACACTTCACGTGCAGAAATTTTATATTTCGGCTGAATGTGTGTATACGTTCTAGACCGTTCATGAAAGATCCATTTTTATTGACTATTAAGTCACAAATAACAACAATAACTTTATTTGCGATTGTAGCAAAGAAACTAATATTTAAATTTGATTGTTATGTATTTATTCCGTAATAACCATTGGTGTAAGGCACGTTAATTTTTATCAGTTTCTTCTTGTATACTATACTATCTATTTAAAACGTTTCGATAGAATAACGGAATGCAGTGTGGTCACCCTTTTGGGTCCATGGGCATACATGTCACAGTTTCAAGCAGTAACATTAGGAGGAATTCCGTAAGTGATATTTTTTATTAACTAGAATATGTTTAATCTATGCAATTCAATTTGTTTGGCTTGTCTGGAAGTCTTGTAATTCAACCCTCTATAAAATCCTGAATCCTTGTTGTACCCAATGGGGTTTTCTTTGCCATAAAAACTTATTCATACATTGGTTTATTGCATCTGCAAAGATTGCGAGGCATGCAAATGTTTTGGTATTGCAAAGTTCTTTTTAACCAGTTATCTTGTTCATCAAAGATGAAGATAAATATATCTATAACCAAGTTTGTAGCACGATCTTAAAGGTAGATAATTTATCTTACAATTTCTTCCGCTATAGTAATTACGGGAATAAGGTATCGAAACCAAGCGTCAGCACATTACCAGACGACCATTTAAGTTTTTACGTTTTTTAGAAATTTCAATTTGCAACAACCATTTACATTATTTCAGACATGTCTTAGTTTATCGTCAGGCCAGATGTGCAGTAAGATAATGTGAAAGTATTTAAAGCATTTTGGAAGGACGATATGTCTACTTTTAGCATTGGTACATCATCACCGAGAACAGTTATTTTTGCTTCAATGCAATTTTATAAAACAACAAAATAAACATTTTTATCGTGCAATGCATTGGCTGATATATCTACTTTCATTCTCAATAATTAATTTGAGAGCGGGTTCACCTGTTTGCTCACCTCTTCTAATATCCACCTGTGTGACAATCATTCATAACACCAATTTCACTTTTCGCATGAATATGTTTTGTCATGGTCTTTATGTGTATATTAAAAATTCTAAACAGTTATCAGTAAAATCCTAATCCAATTTGTGAAATGCCGTCTCAAAGTTTATAAAAGCAAAGAACCTAAATAACCCATTTCAGGCTAAAAACTTTCATCGTGTGACAACAGCATTAGTTCTCTCATTTCACAAATAAAACATTTCAAGTAGTAGCGGTTAAACCGTGAGAACCATATTATTTATTTTGCTTCATGTTTTATGTAACTGCTGTCAGCTCGCCTTTTGTAATTCTTCTGCTTAGATTGTACATGCCCTCAACCAATATTTTCGGTTTTGTAGGCCAAATGAAATGGTCATAAGAGATGTTTGAAACTTATTGTTTCTTTCTATTCAACTTTTCATCAAATTATTTTGCAAAAATATCAAAAATTTGTTTTTGGCTCGTAATTTCTTCAGTTGCATTATTCAATAATTTTCTGTTATGTTCAAATCATACTTTAGTTTTTTTGTCGTTCAGTCCGGCTTTCGTGCAATTCAGTCATCATATTTTTTGTAGGTCTGTCGCCGTTTGCGGCAGTCAACTTTTCACTCAAGAAATTCTGGTTCAGTTTTGTGTTTTTAGTTTCTGTACCATTTGGTCTAGAAAAATATCTAATTTTACTTTTAATATCACCTTTCAAGAATATCTATCTATCTTGTATATTCAAATTGTTTTCTTCCTTTATTTTGCAAAAAGAACTTTTTTCGGTGCATGCATTTTTCACCACGAAATAATTGCAATTTCATATCAGACAACCTCGACCCGGCTTGAAACCCTCAGTAACTTGAAATCTCAACACTGTAGAAATATAATCAGATTTAAAAGCAGATATTATGTCTATTTTTTTAAACAGATACTTAATAACGGCATTTGTTATTCATTAATATAGCCTTAATTGAGTGAGAAAACGTTTATTTCTTTTCAATGTAAATGTCTTGCACCTGGGTTTTCAGCTCTCAAAAGACCGATCAAAACAATTCCGTATATTAATTCTCCTAACTTGTCTAGACCTTATATTTTGATATTTTTCTAATATCACTTTGAATTCCGTCGTCGTCGGGGTACGCTTTCAGAGCAATGCTCTATACGTTTCTTTACAGAGTCTCTCCACCTAGTGCGGTTTTGTGCCAATTTTTTGGCTTGTGAGATTGAGTAGATGCCTTTATTTTGTAGATCGCGTTTTATCGTTGACAGGTACGTTGTTTTTTGTCTTCCTGGAGGTCTTTTTACTGTTTCAGTTGCTTCTTTAAGAGTTCTACTTGCTGGTGTAGTTTCAGGTGATCTGCAGACGTGTCCAAAGAAATTCCAGCGACGTTTTCCGATCAGAATTGACCACGGTGTTTGGTTTGTCTTTTTATACTGTTACTAATCCAGTTTCCAGCACTATATCTGATGGGTAATATAGTTCTTAGGAAGAACTTTAAATTCCCTAACCATTATTATCTTATTTTCATATTTTATGTTTAGCCTATTTATAATTCGCATTTGTTGGCATTCCAAGTCAGGAGCATATTTATTTGTGACAGAGCAAGTAGTTTGATAATATTTTAAATCTAACACTGTAGGCCTATCATTTTCATGTAACTTTATGTTAAAAGCAGCTTTACATGTGTGTTTTTATTATAGAAAGGGCGCCCTCATTTGCAGCAATACCGTAAGATAATATGAGTTCGTCATTATTGCGTAACTTGCACCAATTTTGTTTCCATTTATTTATTTATTTTGGCTTTCAGAGGAATGGGTCTTCTGTGACATAATTAATATCAAAATCTCCCCATTGATGTCTTTTTTAAAGAATACCTTAATTATTTATTGTCATCAAAGCCTTAAACTTTTGAGATATACACTTCAGGTGTATTTTTAAAATGCATAGAGCATATTCACCATAGTCGAAAAAAAGGTTTTAATTTTAACAATTTTAAAAATAACGCGCGAAATAGCATAGCAACAGATACCAAGCGCTGTTAAGGCGTATACGGAGTAGATTTAAATAACAGGTTTTTTAGAAACTGACATGACGAATTTTGTTTTCTGTATTATCTTCTTTTATATAAAAAGAGAAAATCATCCTGCCAGAGCCAAAAGATTATTTTTATTCCTTTTCTAAAATAACAATGACGTAGTGAGACCAGGATTTTATCGTTTTTTTGGTAAAATCTTTGGTGTATATTTGACACAAACTCAAAGTTGACATTCGCTAATTGTTCCTAAAAAATGGAAAAGGTGAAATTTATCAGCATATTTTTGAGTCCTTTTTTAACAAATAATGAGTAGTGAATTATGCTACACTTTATACGGACAGCGGTAGGACTGCAATAATTGAGATACATCTAAGCGCTGTGTTGCTATCTTGGCTTATTATTTTACATAAAATCCAATAATTAACGTAATCAAAAACAAAATCAAAGTTATTACATTTGTAGTAGTTTTATCGTTAATCTGTGTTTTAGCTTTTATGTTTTACACGATAGCAGAGGTAAACTAATAAACCAGTTTAACTAATTATTATCATTGTAAATAATTGAATGATGTATCAATAAATTTTAAATATATACAAAAGGCATTTTGAGTTACATGAGTTTATTCTGTTGCTTCACTGTTCCTTTGTTGCGTTTTGTTGTCCTATTGGTGTTCGCGTATTATATATTTTAATTTTATATTATATATGTATTATATTATGTAAGCATGAAACATCACAATGAAATAGCTAATAAAAATCTAGGACTTTGAGGAAAACAACAGAAAAAAAAACACTGAGAGATACGTACTTCTCTCACATAGTCTCATTCCGGTGCAACTAGCAAAAGCTATGGAACTTAGAGTCGAAATCAAGAAAGGAAGTATCTCAGGAGTAGATAGCGTTCATCTTTGCAGGGAAAAATTTGTTAAGATAGTAGACAGCTAAACTAAACAATGACAATAATACATCTTAATCATTTATTTATATTAGTTGATATTTACAAACAGGCACTGAGAATCTGTATTTTTTTTTTTTTTTGCATTTTGCATTTTGCAATGATTTGCAATCATTTTGTATTATTTTTTTAATAATCCATGTATTACTTTTTCATATAACTTATTGATCCCTATGATTTTAGCGTTAAAAAAGAAAACGCTCTTTTCTTACATTGTTGCTATATTTAGTTATTTATTCATTATTTAAATGTAATGCAACAGCAAAGACTGGAATGCCAATAAGCTGCTTTCTGTTTAAGCAGCTGATCCCTGAGGAGATCTATCTGTATATTATAAACACAGACCGGATAGATATTTTACAAGGTAGCTCCCCTCTTTTATGTGTACTATTGTCGTGGAATCTGAAATGGGGTTAAAGGAGTAAAAAGGTGTAATACACAACAGGCGGAACTGTCGCAGAGACTGGCTGTTTGACAACCGCGTTGTACTCTGAGCAAAACTCACGCAAGAGTATCCGAAAATGAAATTGGGAAATCGAAGAAATCAAACCATCATGTCGATTATGAACCGATGTAGTTTCTGGTTTTATACCCGCACTATGCGGACAGGAAGGTAGAGATTTGCTGAAATAGTAAAACTATATAGAGAGCTTATAAAGGCATTGACGCTGTTATTTGTGTAAGCTAAGTAAATTGTACAGCTTACATTTTGAGCGATAATAGAAGGAGGTTGGAATCAGCGGATTCATTTGGCCATAGCTCCGAGTCAGCTCTGACTTGTATTACATTGTATATCTCGCTGTCAGAGCTACGAAGCCTTCCATTGTTCCACTAATAGGGCCAACTTCATATGTTCTGAGGCACGAATCCTGCATACTAGCTCCGAGTCAGCTCTGACTTGTATAACATCGTATATCTACGAAGCCTTCCATTGCTCCACTAATAGGAGTCAACTTCATATGTTCTGAGGCACAAATCCTGCATACCAGCCCCTATTATTGGAACATATACAGAAAGTTCATGCCCAATATGCCCTTTTTGAAAAACAGGGACAGTTTTTAGCTAGCTGTATATCTTTTATTTGTTCATAAAATGCAGAAAAAATAGCTTCCCCACCCACCTGCCAAATGTTTGTTTACATCCTGGCCTTTAAATGTCACATAACCAAAGTCAAGGGACTGAAAATTTAAATAAAAGGGTTATAGTTTATTAGTAAAATATATACTAAAGTAGTTGATAGACGCAGAATTACGTATAAATTAATTATGTACACCCACAGTATTTGACCTTTTGTTTTCTACGTTCTTTTTGAAATATCAATTTAAAAGTTTTTTGGTGGATAATTGCAAATATTGTTGTTACTTTTTCACGTAATAAAGTATGCTCCCTGTAAACAAACAAATCTCAATTATTGCGGGAGATTTGGGGTTATTTTCGTGTTATTTTCTTTTAAAGAAATTGTTACACAGAAGTTGTTTATGATTACCGTTGTATTTTAAGGGCCTTCAGCAAATGCCAATAAAAACGTATGGGTCGTTGAATCTCGGACAGAGTAGCCACAGGGGTGCTTCAAAGCGAGCGCAGTTGACTTGCTTATCGTTATATAGCGAGGCTGTGAAGCGGTGCCTGGAAACTTTTTAGCGCACCGCTTCTTGGAGCTACCTGCATACCAGCCCTATTATTCTAACATATGCAGCAAGTTCATGCCCAATATACCCTTTTTGAAAAAACATTGTTTTTTTAGTTAGGTGTATATTTTTTATTTATTCATAAAAGTGAAGAAAAGTTAGCTTCTGCACCCACTTGTCAAATGTTTGTTTACATTCTGGCCTTCAAATGTCACGTGACAAAAGTCAAGTGACTAAAAATTTAAATAATAGGGTTATACAAGGCCCAAACCGTAGAATGGGACGGAGGGTAGAATGAGACATTTGACGCAGACAGGCTGAAACCTGCTTTACTCATTTTACTTTTAGATATCCTTAGGTCCACATACTTGAGAAGTGTATCTCATAATATTGTAACATAAAATTGAAGGTATCTTTTGTTGTTCAAGAGAAAAGTTAAAAAAACCAGCCAGATTGATCAGCTGTTTATTTGTTGACGTCGCCATCTTGGTTCCGGGGCATCGGTTATAACGCTGTTTGTGATTGGTTCATGTTCACGCCGACATTTTATGCCCCAAACTTGTCTATTGTTTACCTTAGAAACACAATTTGTACTTTTGTGTATTTTAATGTCCGTGTACTGGGCAGTTGCTGTGTTTTGTATTAGCAATGTTTGGTTAGACCTCGTCTGTCGGTGGTATATCTTTGTTCACGTGGAAGTTGAGGGATATTTCACTAAATCATTAAAAAGCCATAATTTTGTCCCAAATACTATCTCGTCCATGTAGTTTATTTGCAATATATATACTAAGATAATTGACAGATGCAGAATTACGTATAAATTTATTTTGTACACCCACAATGTTTGACTTGTTATTTTTTTACGTTCTTTTTGAAATACCAATTTAAAAGTTTTTTGGTGGATAACTGCAAAAATTATTGTTACTTTTTCACGTGATAAAGTATGCTCCCTGTAAACAAACAAATGTCAATTATTGCGGGAGATTTGGGGTTATTTCCGTGTTATTTTATTTCAAAGAAAGTGTAACACAGAAATTGTGTATGATCACCGTTGAACTTTGAAGGCCTGTAGCAAATGCCAATAAAAACTTATGGGTCGTTGAATCTTACACAAAGTAGCCACAGGGGTGCCTCAAAGCGAGCGCAGTTGACTTGGTTATCGTTATATAGCGAGGCTGTGAAGCGGTGCCTGAAAACTTTGGAGCTAATTTGGCCATGGGCCACAGTTACATTTTCTGGTAGAAAATAAACACGCAAGGAGTAAAAACAATATCAGTGCCGCGGTAAATGTATTATTATGTAACACATGTGCAGCCAGTAAATAAAAGGTTTGATTGTTCTATGAAAAAAATTGCTGTGAAATATCATGTCAAATAAAATTTATTTTTGGAATAAGCGGATTCGTACTTAGACTTTTGCCGAAAAGTTTTTTTTTTTTTTTTTGCGTTTCGACTGAATTCAATTGAGATAGGGACAGAAAGAAATGATAGAAAGAAACTGCAAAATTCAACAAAATTAGATTTTGCAGAAACGTATTCACATGTTGGCTATGAAAGGGGCTGAATAGTAGGTAAATATTTTTTTTAAGATTACATGATGGCTTTTTAAATGTGAAAGCGTGCATGTTGAAAGAAAATGAGAGTTTTGATGTTTTCCCTTATCATTTCTTTATAATTTATCCCAACAGAAAGATCTGAAAGTACGAACTGGCTTATAAGTAAGAGTACAAAATACAACAAAATCAAACTGCTAATGCGTAATCAAAAACAGAAATACACAGCCAGTCAGAAAATGGAGCAAGCACAAGCAAAACTTAAGATATGCTTGTCCATTACAGTTACATATGTGGACTTTTTCCCACTTCACAGTTGTGATATAAATAACTCTTTCCATGCCAAAAAAGAAAGCCATGTAAAAATTAAACTATTATCAACAAACCAAACTCACCACTAATTACTGAGACAGAAAGATATTAATCAACAGTACCCGGGGAGGATAAAAAATATTAAAAGCGTAATAGTAGATATATTCTTCAAATTCACAGGCAAAGTATTCCACAACTGTGTGCCCTTTTATCTTAAACAGTATGTTTTTAAAGTTGTGCGCGAATAACTGTATTTGAAATTACCTTGTTGTCTGGTTATCCTAACATAATCAACTCTTTGAAAATAACATTGAATATTTCTAGGAAGTGTATTGACTTTTGCTGTAAACATAACAGTAAGAGCTTTAAATGTAACAAGATCGTATGATTTTAAAATGTGTTACGCAAAAAATAATTAATCAGTATGTTCGTATTTTCTTACACCACTTATCATTCGAATAGCTCTTGAATTTGTAGAATAAAACGTCCTTTATATTTGTTTAATATGTATTACACCAAATTTCATAACCGTACATCAGATATGGTAAAAAAGCGAAAAATATACCACAAAGAAAGCTGTTATTAAAACAAGTTGTTATTTAAAATAAGAATATGTCAAGCAAATAAGAAACCCTGTTTTTTCAGAGCAATTGGTTATTTGCAATTAGTAATTGACGTTATAGTGAATTATATAAACGTAAAACTGTAAGTGAAAGTGATGTGTAAAATTTTTCTACTTTATTTAGTGGTCTTATATACACGGAAAATACGACTTAACAACTTGATAATTTTCGGTTGTATATACATGGAATATACAACTCTCAATGTTTGGTCGTATATGTGTTACAGCGGATCTGTCAAAATAAGCGACTTTACAAAGCCGCTGAAATTTTCAGCGGCTGTGTAAAGTCGCTGGTTCAGTTAGCAGCTTTGCAAAGCCGCTGGAATTTTCAGCGGCTTTGTAAAGCCGCTGGTTTTAGAACTCGAAAATTTGACAATTCCGCTGAAATGATAAAGTAGAAAGGGCATAGGAATATGCCTATGAAAAAGGCTATTTATACACCATTTTTTGGTCGTTTCACCAAGATAAAATATGTATGAAAGTATGAGAGAAATTATCCATTCCCTTAATAGATGACACATATTAATACATGTCATTCACACACCATTTTATGATTATTTCGACAAGATTAGAAAATGTTTGTAATTGTATTAAATTGTTCATTCTTTTAAGAGACAGTACATGTAATTTAAAGTCAATTAAAGCCAGGGTTGCCTTTATTTCACATCATGGGATATCAGCGAAATCATAATTGCAATTTTATCACAATTCAGATTGCAGTTGCGTTTTAAGCAAACTGAATTGTATTGTATTTGATCTTTTGTATAAATCTTTGGTCTTATGGCTCTATTAAGGAAACCATCATTTCACTAGGTTTTGTTTTGCCAAGAATCTCCCGACTCCGGACAGAGTATATATCTCTTCAACTCCGGGTAATGATAATTGCGCTTTCTTACCCAACCACTTCCAAGTTATGAGAATTAACAAAAAACGCCAATTTGTGGGGGTAATGAAATAAGAAATTGATGTGAATGAACACTCTCAAAATTAAGAAAAATGGATACAGAAAAACAATTCACTGACGAACTAAAAACGACTCTCTTCATTGCAAGATCGTTCGAAAAGTACTTTGATACTTTGATCTGCTAATTAGTGACATTATTGAAGCAAAGCAGTCAGTTGCAAAAACACAACATCAATATCACTTGCTTCGGAAATACGATCTATTAACTTGTGGTGACGTACAGAAAGTGATAAGAAAAAAAATCAGATAGGAAGAACTCACTTTATATTATGGGGCTTTAGAAAATTTGTATGACACCATTATGCGAGCCCATATGGCCACAGGTCATGGTGGTCGAGACAAGATGAGAAAAGAAATTTGTAAAACAAATATGTGTGCAAAGTTGTACGCAATGTAGAGTAAAAAAAAAAATAGAAAAATTCAAAGTTTTGTAAATGAAAATTAAATTCACATTTTAATGATAAATTACAAATAGTGAATGATACAATATGAATTGACTGTCAAGTTTATGCACTGCGTTCGATAATAAGTCTTGAAAAGAAAATCCTTTAGTTGTGCTTTTAAAACTAGCATATAATTCTATAATTCCAGCCACAATAAGAGAAATATTCCCTACGCTTCTTCTGCTTTATCATTTCAGCGGAATTGTCAAATTTTCGAGCTCTAAAACTAGCGGCTTTGCAAAGCCGCTGAAAATTACAGCGGCTTTGCAAAGCTGCTAAGTGAACAAGCGACTTTACAAAGCCGCTGAAAATTTCAGCGGTTTTGTAAAGTCGCTGATTTGACAGATCCGCTGTAACATATACACGGAATATACGACTTTCAGTGTTCAGTCATATATACAAGGAATATACGACTTTCACTGTTCAGTCGTATATATGTTACAGCGGATCTGTCAAATCAGCGGCTTTACAAAGCTGCTGAAAAGTCCAGCGGCTTTGTGAAGTCGCTTGTTCACTTCAGGTTTTAGAGCTCGAAAATTTGATAATTCCGCTGAAATGATAAAGTAGAAGCGACATGGGAATATGTGTATGAAATAGGCTATTTACACACCATTTTTTATATTTTCGCCAAGATTAATAATAAATGAGAGTATGAGAGAAATTATTCATTCTTTTAATGGATGACACATATTAATACATGTCATTCGCACACCATTTTATGGTTATTTCAACAAGATTAGAAACGGCAATTGTATCAAATTGTTTATTGTTTTAAGAGACAGTGCGTGTAATTTAAAGTCAGTTAAAGAAAGGGATGTCTTTATTTCACAATCATAAGATATCAGCGAAATCATAATTGCAATTTTACCATAATACAGACTGCAGTTATGTTTTAAGCAAACTGAATTGCCTGACATGAAGTAAGTATTTGATCTTTTTTATAAGTCGTATAAATCGGCGATTACATTTTGACATTTATCACGAAAAACGACAATTGCAATTTTGTTGTTCCAAGTTTGCGAAGACACTCATCACAAAGAATGGTTCTGTTCTTTTGTCTTATTGTTCTATTAAGGAAACCAACATCTCACTAGCTTTTGTTTTGCCAAGAATCTCTGACTCCTGACAGAGTAAATATATCTTTTCAACTCCGGGTAAAGATAATTACATTTTTCTTACCCCACAACTTCCAAGTTACGAGAATAACAAAAAACGCCAGATTTTTTTTCATTGGATGATGATTTCAGCACATCAAAAAATTAGCTTCAGACCGATGTTGTATCAAAAGGCATGAAATCTACCAAATCGACAGAAAATCAAATAAGTAAAAAATAATAAGTAACAAACAAAAAAATAAATAAATAAATACATAAAAAATGGATATCAGTAACACTCTCAAAATTAAGAAAAATGGATACAGATAACGAAACACGATTCACTCACGAACTGAAATAAAAACGATTCTTTTCATTGCAAGATCGTTCGAAAAGTAATTTGATACCGAAAGAAGAATACGATCTGCTAATTAATGACATTATTGAAGCAGAGCAGTCAGTTGCAAAAACACAACATCAATATCACTTGCTTCGGAAATACGATCTATTACTTTGTGGTGACGTGCAGAAAGTGTAAGAAAAAATCAGATTCGAAAGAATCCACTTTATATTATATTATGTGGCTTTAGAAAATTTGTATGACACCATTAAGCGAGCCCAGATAGCCATAGGTCGTGGTGGTCGAGACGGCATGAGAAGGGAAATTGGCAAATGGTGTGTAAATAGCCTCTTTCATAGACATGTTCCTATGCCCTTTCTACTTTATCATTTCAGCGGAACTGTCAAATTTTTGAGCTCTAAGACCAGCGGCTTTGCAAAGTCGCTGAAAATTCCAGCGGCTTTGCAAAGCCCGCAAAGTGAACCAGCGACTTTACAAAGCCGCTGAAAATTCAGCGGCTTTGTAATGTCGCTGATTTGACAGATTCGCTGTAACATATAAACGGAATATACGACTTTTCAAATTGCGGTAGTATATATACAGAGTATACAACTTTCCAGCTAGCGGTCGTTTATACACGGAATATACGACTTTTCAAATTGCGGTTGTATAGTTGTTTTCAACCTGCGATAGTAAGGACGCACAAAATGTGAAATTCGCCTCGGATTGAAATATTGGTTTTTTTACTTGTATTATAATGAAAGGTCTCAGTCGTACAACTGGCCCAGTGGCGTGGTTGATAGAGCGTGGGACTTGTTTGGTCTGGGGTTCGAGTCCCACCAAGGGACTTTCACTCGAACGTTAAAATTTTGCCATTTTGACTGGGAAAGCTATGTTCAAAACTCATGAAACTCGTAGAAAGCTATTTAAAAAAATTATTTTGTTTGTAATTCAGGCGCATCATGCTTTGTAGTTTTGGTATTTATTAAAATTTTAGGCATATAAACAGCATGTGTTTTGGCGATTCTGTGAAAACCAGAAGTAATTATAGACTATTTTAGATTCCATTTTAGGATTTTAAAATACGTTTTTTTAAATTTCATATGCCGGGAATAACTGAAATGGGTATTGGAAAATAGTACACGACATTTATTTTAGAAATTAAGACCATTTTAAGGGGGAAATTTTAAGTTAAAACTATGGGTGATAATCGTGAAAGCTGGGATTCGTGACCAGCTGAGGTTCTAATGTTTTTCTTAATTTCTCGTTTAATTTACCAAATTACCTTAATATGGTACGAAGAGAGTTACTAAGTTTAATAATATTGTCGTTTTCAGCTCCGGGAGGTTTGAATAACGTCCCAAAACATTTAAAAATCAAATGCATATTTAATGCTCGTATTTGAGAATGGCGGTTGTGTACATGTTGCCTTGGCAGATGCGTAGGAATTTATTCACAAAAATAGGGGAAAATGGCTGATTTTCAGCGTTTTGAATGTAGTTATTGGTGAAATATCAGAAAATTGGTATTAAAATAATTGTTAAAGTTTTATATATTTCAAAGTAGTGTTTACTGGTAAAAGTACTGGCAACGAAGTGAACTAGTTCGGGTTGCGGAGGGTTACGAATGTGTTGCTAGCGTTGTTTATGTTGACACCAGCGCAAAAAATTCCAGAACGTATTAGGCGCTTACTTGTGCAATATCAAGATCATTGAAATATAGAATTATGTACTCCAGTGCTGGTGCAATAATTTTAAAAATCAGATTTAACATCATTTTACACACCGTAAACACGATAAACCGATTAGTGTATAATATTGTAGCCATCAATTTGACCCTTGTGCTAATACAGTTTAGAAAAATCGATTTCTTCATACTTTTTAAAGGTTATATAAGTCTTATAACCTTTCTTATGTGTATACTCACTTCCTCAAATAAAAAAGTGATGTTATAAATTTGAAAAAATGCATATTCCGTGTATATACGACCGCAATTTGAAAAGTCGTATATTCCATATATATACTACTTATTATTGAAAGTTGTATATTCCTTGTATATACTACCGAGCATTGAAAGTGGTATATTCCGTGTATATACGACGGCAATTTGAAATGTCGTATATTCCGTGCATATACGACGGCAATTTGAAATGTCGTATATTCCGTGCATATACGACCGAACATTGAAATGTCATATATTCCTTGTATATACGACTACAAAATGAAGTAGGCAATTCTTACACATCACTTTTACTCAAGGTATTACGTTTAAGCAATTTATCATAACGCAGCTAACAACTAATTGCGCTAAAAATTAATGTTTCTTATTTGCTTGACATATTCTTATTTTAAATAATAGCTTGTTACACATTTAATGACAGCTTATTCATTTTAAACAGCCTATTTTAAACATAGTATTTATGTCTTTACCCGCACAAAACATATTCTATCGTCCGCAAAAAGAATAAATTTAAGCAGTTTTGGTGCATTAAGTATATCATTGATGTACAAAATAAAAAGTTTTGGACCCACTGTACTGCCTTGTGGTACACCAAAAAGTACATATAACAGATTAGAATTATTATCATCAATTTGCACATATTGTTGCGTTTGGTTGGTTGGTTTGGGGTTTAACGTCCCGTTAAGCGACTATGATGGGTAAATTGGGGCGCACCTACCAAAGGAACAAGTGGGGAAAAAAGAGGAAAGAATGAAGAAATAGTAAAAGAAGAGTGAGAAAGAAAGAAATTCCGATTAGCCGCCTCTTACGCCATGCACGGAACAGAACACAGTGGGTGTATTCTTAAGATCCCCCCCCCGCCCAAAAGGGGGGGGGGGCTAAAGATAATTTTTTATCCAGTCATTTGATACACCTCTAACCCCGTAAAAGTTTAATTTTTTAAGAAGGAATTTATGGTCTATGGTGTCAAATGCTTTCTTTAAATCAACAAAAACGCTATCAATAGCTGAAGTGAATTCTCTAAGAGTTCTAAAAGTGCCATTGATGTTGACCTGTGCGAAATTTCCCAGCCCCTGAACATCTGAGAAAGTTAAAACTTTCTGGAATTGTTGCTGGGTAGGCCTGAAAGATTCTGTAACATTTTTCTGCGAGTAGGATGAACGAATGCGGCGCATGACGTCATCGCGTAAAATATGTTTATATTTTGAACAAGATCTTGTGTGTAAAATATCTCGAGAACGGAAAGTCCTATCGATTTAAAATTTTATATGGGTATTCTTTTTGTCAGTCGGACAGTTCTGTGAACTTTTGAAGTATGTCACGTGATTAGGGCAGCCTTATGAGGTCATTACGTAAAAATATTGCTTGTGAAATTTCTCAGCTGCTGAACATCGAAGAAAGTTGAAACTTAATGGAATATTTGCTTGGTAGGTCCGACAGATTCTTTCAAATCTTGTCGCGAGTGGAACCGACGAGTGCGGCGTATGACGTCAACACATAAAATGTGTTTATATTTTGAACAAGATCTTGTGTGCAAAATATCTCGATAGCAGAAAGTCGTGCTGACTTCAAATTTTATATGTTTATTCCTTGGGCCAGTCGGACGATTCCATCAATTTTTGACGATGTAGCGAAATTAAGAAAGGGGTATGACGTCATTGCGTTAAAATCTTGCATGCAAGATTTCTGAGCCGCTGAACATCGGAGACAGTTGAAACTTGGTGTGTTTTTTGCTTGCTTGCATATCGACGTGGGTTTATATGGACATCATTACGTGAAAATGTTTCTGTTGTGAAGTCGGATCGACTTTAGACTTGATGTAGTTATTCCTCGGATAAATCGCACGGTTTTGGTTAAAAATTAAACTCGTATAGAGGATTAAGAAAGGTGTAAAACGTCAACACCCTCTCCCCCACCTCTCCGCCTCCCTATTTGGTCGGCTGCCTTGTTAACTAGGCACAGTTGTTGATTTCAGCGTTTTCCAGAAGATTCTCGAGTGTTCCTGCATTCTTTAGAACAGCAACAGCATCACTATCGGTACATTGCTCTTTGTTATTGCCTGAAATTGAGCTTTTTGCACTTTTTTTAATCTGCAGCTCTTACGTAATATGGCACTCAGTCAGGGGTCACTGTCAGTTGTTTTGCATAATAATGTCGTTATCTACGAGGTCGTGGAATGCTATTGTCGTATTTATAGGTCTTCCCCTCTTCTGCCACCGAGGTGAGTCATGTAATGCGGAGTTGGCTTTCTAATGCCTTTTGGCCGATGGGAATGTACAAAGACAAGACAGTATATCATGGCTATAATTACTTTTAGGGTACAGACCGTTACCGTTACCTTGGCCAAAAGAGTTAGGTTCGCGTTCGCAGTCGCACCTACATTAGATGGCTTGGGTGGGGGTGGGGGAGAATGACGGTTAACCAAAAAATCCAGATCACCTTAAAGACCTGGATAAAAAGATGTGAAGTAAGACCTGTTTGTCGTGACCCCTTACAGGTTCGGATAAAAGACGCACGGTAGAACTTGCCTGTTTTAACCCACTTCCAGACTCGGATAAAAATGTAACGTACAATAAAACTGCTGTAGTGACCAACCTCCAGACCTAGATAAAGAAGACCTACAGTAAAACCTGTTTTAGCGACCATCTTCAAGACTCGGATAAAAAGACGTGCAGTAACATCTGTTATAGTGACCACCATCTGTTTTGTTTATTTTTGAATTTTTGACAATGAATTATTGTTATGTTTGCAGACATGAATATTTTTTTTCAGTAATAAGAAAAAAGGAAATGTTTTTTGGGGAATTGTGTGCTTAGTCGGGGAGACATTTGTTGTTGCACACAAAAACAGCAACTAAATAGGTGTCGATTGAAAGTGTGTAATGTAAGCCTGGACTCATGTTTTGTGTGCACTGGTCGCTCTATTTATGTGTTTTGGATTGTTTTTCTTTACCCTTGCTTTTGTTGTAATCGGGTTGCATGCGTCGATATATATTTTTGACTTCGTTTGTTATCCGTGGTTAGTTAAAACGTGTAGATGGACTGGGCTCGTTATATGTTTTGCCATAGTAGCGGGCAGGCAGTGTTTTATTCTTAACGACATTTCTTCTACATCGCTCTTGTGATTGAATGTTGCCTTCTTTTGTATTGTCACAATTTGCTTTACGCCAAAGAAACATTTTGAATTCAACAAAGACAGCATCACTTAGACAGGAACTCGTGGTGCATGTGTTAAATAGCAATGGACGGTTTGTTGAGCAGATGTCTGGGGTATTATTTTTACGGGTGGGTTCCTGTACAGACTGATGAAGACTGCAGTGTTCGGTTATGTATGAGAACCTTTCGCTCATGGCCCGGCTATATTATTGATTTCCTTTTTATGTAGTTGCCAGACCAGTCGGTATCAAGAAAATTTTGATCACTCCTAGCCAGATTACTGAATACACTTCCAACGGTATCACAGAGCTTATTCATGTGTGTGATGTTACTACTTGGAGGGTGGTAAAGGACTCCCGCTGCAATGGTTTATTTGAACTTTCTCCATTTTAATAAATGTGGTTTCTACACTTGAAGGTATCGGAATCTCCGTAAAGGTGATATCGTTTTTAACTGCTAGTAGCACTCCACAATATCCGTCTTCTCTATTATTGAGTATTATGTTATATCCAGATGCAATAACTCACTGTTCACTATGTTATTGTTCAACCAGTTTCGGTTCCAAGGACGAGACTCTGGGCTGATGTAGTTAGTACGTTGCCGAATTGTTGGATTTTGTCTTTGATACTTTGGAGGTAAACGGTGACCATTCCGAAAAGCGACAGGATGGCTGGTCTGGAATATTTCCTGATGCGTTTTGGTGAAGAGCTGATAATTGGTGGACCAGGAATATTGTTTTGTTTGAGAAATTCGAATGTGTCGAGATGAGAACGAGATTACGCTGTCATCTATGGATGATCGAAAGGGACTTGATGCTAAATTTGGCATGCCGTACCCAGTACATATCTGTGAGGTGTTTACGAGTGACTATGGGCATATTCAGGCAGTCTGTATGTATGATACTACCAGTCGTACTGGTCGCAAACTATCCCGCGCTGCTTTCCACTTGAATGCCTTAGTAGTGATGTGATCCGTCACTGATGGGTCCGGTTCGGTTCGGTTTCGGTTTTAAAAGAAAAATCCGCGGTTTTTTCGGTTCCGTTTCGGTTTTTTCAGACTATGAAAATATATATAAAAAAAGATATCCCAATTTATTTTCTGTTTTTATATTCTAGAACGTGATAAGTAAACACTTTGCTTAACTAAAAAGGAACTCATCTGGAAGTGTAAAATAATGCTGCGCCAAAATAGTGAGCTGAAACACTCATAGCAGTTAAAAATAGTCCTGAGAAAAACAAAAATAATGTTAATTAAAAACCGAAAATGAACCGCGGTTTTCCACAGAGCACGGTTCGGTTTAACCGAACCGCCACCTTCACGGTTAACCGTCCAAAACGGTAAACCGTCACATCCCTATGCCTTAGTCGACTACGACTCATTGTTATTTCAACTATTAGATTCAGGTTTAATAAGCGATTCCAGTCTCGGAGGTTAACAAGTTTTCAAAATACTACTCTTTCCACATTTCTGGTCCGATTGTTTTTTTTTTCCTTCAAATTTGGCAGTAATGTTTCTCACTTAACCTGTATTTTGTTTGGCGATTTGTTTAAAATTTGTTAAAATTGACCAAATTTCAGAAAAAATAACACAAAAATGGAACTCTTCGTTCAAATCCGATTCGTTCGCTTTGATATTTGACAGGAATGGTCTTCGGGACATTCTTGTTGAGTGTTTTTATTCGTCTGCACTGCACTGTGATGGCCGTCAAACCGTTTTCCAATGAATGCACCTGACGCCGTACTTAATGATTTTCTTTCCAATCACATGTATTGGTATTTGAAAGGCAGTGTGAATTTTGGCAATGAAGTTCGTATCAAGTTCGTTAATAAGGCACCAACACACTGCAGTGTAACACTTCATTTCATGTACAGGTTCATCCATAGCGTTTCCACAGAAACCTTTCTATTAATCACAGGCCTTTTCTCTTAAGGGTCTTCTTACGACCACAACGCGGCGTGCGTTAAATTGCGCCATTTTAGTCAAAAGAAAAAATAAATCCCTTTGTTGGAACAGATAAGTTGTAATACTGAAGTTGCATTTTCATTGACTGTTGCACAGATGTGTAAATCCGCGGTTTTTTCGGTTCCGTTTCGGTTTTTTCAGACTATGAAAATATATATAAAAAAAGATATCCCAATTTATTTTCTGTTTTTATATTCTAGAACGTGATAAGTAAACACTTTGCTTAACTAAAAAGGAACTCATCTGGAAGTGTAAAATAATGCTGCGCCAAAATAGTGAGCTGAAACACTCATAGCAGTTAAAAATAGTCCTGAGAAAAACAAAAATAATGTTAATTAAAAACCGAAAATGAACCGCGGTTTTCCACAGAGCACGGTTCGGTTTAACCGAACCGCCACCTTCACGGTTAACCGTCCAAAACGGTAAACCGTCACATCCCTATGCCTTAGTCGACTACGACTCATTGTTATTTCAACTATTAGATTCAGGTTTAATAAGCGATTCCAGTCTCGGAGGTTAACAAGTTTTCAAAATACTACTCTTTCCACATTTCTGGTCCGATTGTTTTTTTTTTCCTTCAAATTTGGCAGTAATGTTTCTCACTTAACCTGTATTTTGTTTGGCGATTTGTTTAAAATTTGTTAAAATTGACCAAATTTCAGAAAAAATAACACAAAAATGGAACTCTTCGTTCAAATCCGATTCGTTCGCTTTGATATTTGACAGGAATGGTCTTCGGGACATTCTTGTTGAGTGTTTTTATTCGTCTGCACTGCACTGTGATGGCCGTCAAACCGTTTTCCAATGAATGCACCTGACGCCGTACTTAATGATTTTCTTTCCAATCACATGTATTGGTATTTGAAAGGCAGTGTGAATTTTGGCAATGAAGTTCGTATCAAGTTCGTTAATAAGGCACCAACACACTGCAGTGTAACACTTCATTTCATGTACAGGTTCATCCATAGCGTTTCCACAGAAACCTTTCTATTAATCACAGGCCTTTTCTCTTAAGGGTCTTCTTACGACCACAACGCGGCGTGCGTTAAATTGCGCCATTTTAGTCAAAAGAAAAAATAAATCCCTTTGTTGGAACAGATAAGTTGTAATACTGAAGTTGCATTTTCATTGACTGTTGCACAGATGTGTAAATTGAACATAATTTTTTTGACAAAACTATATATTGTATGCAGATAGTTAGTTGAGGAATTTCGGGGTGAGTGCTTACCCCTTCCAGAGTACCTCGTATCAGGCTACACAAAAGGGGTTGTGTAGAGGGTGTTCAGACAAGAGGAATTAGAGGGCACAATTAATGACAGTTTTGTTGTGTCTACGTAGCAAAGTTAAATCCCTTGTTCTCTGAAATTATGATACACCTAGTTTAAAATGTCATGTCTGGGCTGAACAATATGTATAAAAGACGCGTTCTTGGATATTTCTGTAAAAAAAAACAGTTGCAATTAAAACATGGGAGGAGCAAGAAGGAAAAGAAAACGAATTGCCACTTGCAGAAAAAGTAAAAATTATCAAGACTAGTAAAGGACAAAGTGTAAGGCAACTAGCGGACACGTTTGGTGTTAGCAAAACGCAAATTGCAAACACTTTGAACAAGAAGGAGCTTTATTTGAATCAGGTTAATGATGCTGATAACCTCGATGTGAAAAGAGTATGCATTCGTTGGAAAAGTGATGAACTTAATTCTATCGTTTATTCCTTGTTTATTAGGGTGCGCAAAAATGGAGAACTTTTTTTACAAAGGCATGAACTGTAGAATTCACTGTTGACAGACTAACGTATTTATTTTTTCCATTATTATGTATTTATATTCACCTTGTTGTTTGACTAGGCGTGAGAAAAGATGGAATAAAAAAGCTTTATCGTTAGTGGTCATATTCTTTGTTTTATCATCAATCAAACTCCAACCTGTTAGGGAAAAAAAGGTCATCCAGTTAGGTGTCCTTAATATACAGGTTTTAGTGTATATAGGCTTTAAATTTAAGTCCACCTGTAAGTGCATAAAAAAGCGCAAGAGAATATAACCGAAATTTATTGAATTTATACACATTAAAAATATGAATATGTGCACTTCCTTAGTACAGAACAAATCTGTCTCCAATATAGCGCTAACGGTAGGGTATAAAGGTACTCGTACCTATGCTTCGGAGAGTATTAAAATTAAAAAGTTTTAAACGCAAAAAAAAAAAGTTTTTTCATCAAATCCGCCCCCTTTCTCACCATCTTAATTCCCCGCTCCCTACTCCCGGTCTTGGGTTTTCCTTTGATGGTGCGTTGGAGCACACAAAGGTTGCAGCACACAAACGTACAATCAAACCTCATCATTTCACTTACAAATCAACAGCAGGGATAAAGATTTTGTGAAGCTCGGAAGACCCGGGCCTTCGGGAATCGGTGTATAATAATAACTCTGCAGAGGTTGTTTTTAGGTTGGTGTTAATGGGCACCAGGCACTTACACAGTTCCGAACGTTGCAATGGAGCCTCAGCAGCCTATGTGAAGAAGACCAAAGGCAGCTATGCCAAAGGTTTCACTGATAGTGAAAGAATCATTATACCAAGGAAGATTCCACGGTAAGGCAGTTCACCGATTAAAACAGGAAATCAAAATGTATATTAAACGAACTTGTACGTGTATAAGCGCAGTTCGTGTTCTCCACTTTAGATGGGTTCCCGTTGTATCGAATGAATTCACCACTGTAGGAACAAAACTTTTCGTTGCAGTTCGAATACTCTTGGGTCAGTCTGATTAGCCAATCAGAAGCGAGCGTTAACTTGGTCAGTACCCTTTTTTCACCAACCTAGATAAAATAAAAATACCCAAGCTTGAGGGATGTAAGGCTGAAGAATTCCCTTAAAAAGTGAGGAAAGCGAATTACTCTTTTACTCGTAAAAGCTCGTTTTACCATATAAAACCCCAGGTTTACTTGACAAAAGCTTCAGATCTCCACTTTAAGCAGGGGAGCCAGCCATTCGAAACTGCACAGGAAAAAAGATTCCATTTCTTTTAATTGGAAAGAAATGTCACGAACAGCGACCGGCGTGTACAATAATGCAACTTTATCACAAGACCACAAGGGGTCAGTACTAACCAAGTGTTTTATAACAAATGAACAACACCGAAAGGCTACTCTCATCAGCAAATAAGCCAGCTCACCCAAGCAGAGTGGTAGTCCTGTGGTTCTCCGGCAACGGTGGCAAAACGAGTCGGATCACATGCCGAAGTTGGTTGTGTGCACTGAAAATCTTCACGTACAAGTTGTAGACTACCTTGTCATACTGTGAAAACCAGAAATAAACTAGATTTTTTCGCTACCGAGTAGCGAAAATTACGTTTGGGACCATAAAAATTACGATACTGAGGATTTAAAAATGAAGTATTCAGCAAAGATCTATGTTATAATTAGTGTCATGATGCCAGTTGCAGTTAGATAGTTGCAGTTAAATCACAGTATCCCAGTAAGCATTCCGACGATGATATAATGTCGATTTCTGGTTGCGACGTCAACCCGATCAGGGGTCTTTAGACGTTCGCTAAGCAGGATTTTTCAGATGTTGCTTTTGGTCGCACCTGTGCCACCTCTTTCGACGACGTCTAATCAACGTCTTTGCAGCAACGTTGAATAGGCGTTAGAAGATTGGCGTAATACAGGCTTCGGTCTGTATAAAGTCAAAAGATGGACGTTTTTATTTCTATTTCCAACGTTTATTAGACGTTGAATAATCGACGTCTGTGGGCAGCCAGATGCTGTTTCGGTTTTCAAAATCAACCAAAAGGAGCAGGGGATTATCCGATGTTAGGTGAAACGTCTATAAAACGTGATTAATAATAATAATGAATTTCTATATACCGATTTTCCAGACAACCTGCTCAAACCGGTTTACAATGTGCGCATACATGTATATAATTATTGATTACAATTTTTTTCAACTCGCGATTATTATAATTTCGACGTGCCCATATAGTGTCTCTTAAATCCTTATCTATTGGCACATACGCCTAACGATAATGCAACCCTAATCTGGTATTAGAGGACTATTTAGGCCCACCGACATCCTTTGGGGGGTTTGCAAATTGTCATGATTCCTGACCACGAGCGGGATTCAGAACCACAACTGCATGGCTGGCAAGCGTCTTTAACGACTCGGCCACCGAGCCCCCGATTAGAATATTACACTGTTTAGTGAGGTTTTAAGTTGCTGTAAGACCATAAACAGTCATGTTAAGCGATAGAGAGCAATCTTACGAAAAAAGACTTATAAAAATGTATAAAAATAGGCGATTATCTCTTCGCATATGCGAAGGTTTAATTTTCTAGGTAAATGTTTTGTCGAGTTAAGTCGAAACCCGAAAATAGATTCTGATAAAAAGAGGAACAGTGCAACCTGCCTGTTGTAACCAGTAGAAAAAAGACTATCAGGAAACGTCTGTAGTGACCACATGCTAAACCCGGATTAAAACAACGTTATTAAAACTTGTTTGTATTTCCCATCTCCTCAACCAAGTAAAACCTGTTTTAGCAACCGCCTCCAAGAATCGGATTAAAAGACGAATAGTAAAACTTGCGTGTCATGATCCGGATAATGTAAAAGACCTAATACTGTAAAATCTCTGTAGTGAAAACCTTCCAGACCCGGATTAAAAAGTTTATAGTGGCCACATTCCACAATGTTGAACTTATATCTAAGACGTGTGTAGAAATTAAGGATAACCACAAGTCAGGTTGCGTATCTCCCATGACCTCCAGGCATGGAATAAAAATGTAAAAATGGTTTGCGAAAATAGAACAGCAATGGCTGACTGATAAACTCGGTTACACTGATGTCGGTGTGCACTGTCCGCTCCAGTTTCTTTTATTTTTATAGAGATGAGCTGACGATTTTGAAGGCGCTATCTTCTACTGTAGAACGGGTAAGATTTCTTTAAATCCGAGCTTTGACTTGCTTGCATCTTCAGTCGTTCAAAAGCACCATGGCAGATATAAGATATCAACCGGGGGGTATAGAAACGCACGGTGTCCGTCTGTCTGTCCGTCCGTCCGTCAGTCAGTCGCCAGATTTGTTTCCAGACGATATCTCCGAAACTAGTGGGCGGTATGCCTAACAACCAAGATATCTAGATGTGCCTTTTGGGGGTTTTGATCGGATCGAAGCCCATCTGGATCTGTATTTGGACTTAGAATCCCATAATTCGGATCTCAATGTGTACTTTGGTTTCCAGGCGATATCTCCGAAACTAGTAAGCGGATCCGGTTCATATTAGATATGCGTAACAACCAAGATATCTAGATGTGCCTTTTGGGGGTTTTTGTCGGATCGAAGCCCATCTGGATCTGTATTTGGACTTAGAATCCCCAAATCCGGAACTCAACGTGTACTTTGGTTTCCAGACGATATCTCCGAAACTAGTGAGCGGATCCGGTTCATATTTGACGTGTGTAACAACCAAGACATCTAGATGTGCCTTTTTGGGTTTTGACCGGATCGAAGCCCTTCTGTATCTGTATTTGGACTTAGAATCCCCAAATTCGTAACTCAACGTGTACTTTGGTTTCCAGACGATATCTCCGAAACTAGTGAGGGGATCCGGTTCATGTTTGATATGCGCAACAACCAAATAAATCTAGATGTGGCTTTTGGGGTTTTGATCGGATCAAAGCCCATCTGGATCTGTAATTGGACTTAGAATCCCAAAATCTAGATCTTAATGTGTACTCTGTTTTCTAGACGATAACTCTAAAATATTTGCCGGATTCGGTTTTCATTTCGTATGCATAACAACAACCTAGTTTAGTTCTGTGACTTGGGGGTTTAAGTGGGATCAAGCCAATCCGGATCTTCATTGGGACTTAAAATATAAAAATCCCGATCTCAGTGTGCACTTTGGTTTTTAGGCGATACATTCTCAATTGCTTGGTTTGTCAGTCTCATGTTTGGCATGCATGACCGGCGGCATGTCTGATAATGAGTTTTACTTTTTTGCAACACTTGGTTCTGGTATTTTTCGAATTTCTCCTCTTTTGCACACCCTACGTAGTTCACTTATTTATGAACTGATGTTTTACCTTAGTTTAAGTGCGAGGTACAGCACCCGCCTTACTAATTACACCCACGGAGGGGGGTATGGCAATTACTGATTGCTCTTGTTTAGAAAAAAAGTGTTGCCGGTTTGCCTTGCCTGAACGCTTCTTAAAATAGAATTTAAATGGTATTTATCGTGTTGTCCAAAATAATTGCGACATCTTCCGAGCCTATTCCTGTGAGAATTAAAACCAATTTCCGTAGAGATTCGATAACAGTTCTTAGTACGAGCATTGATTTGTGTGTTGAAGTTTCACCTGTTTGTCTGTTGCAGGATACCAAAGGGCCGGACTATGTTCTCATTGACGATGCAAACTTGATCCCCATCTCGCAACTTGAATCAGTTAGTAATTACGTAATCGTTTATCATCTTAACCCAATTGACGTAATGCATTGCCGACTTTTTGACACTTTTCCGGTCTTTGTAGGCAAAATTATGACGGCGGCCAATGACTAATCTACTGCCCTAGATTATTAGTACCCCGCCCCCCGCACAGCACGGAGCGGGGGACTCATGAAACGGGCCGCGTCCGTCTGTCCGTCTGTCTGTCCCCATCTATACTGGTAAGTTTGTATCTCGCCATATCTCGGTAAGTAATGTAGTGATTTCATTTCTTTCTCGCATCGAGAGAGAACATATATTGGAGGTGTGCAGCGCAAGGTTATTTTTGGTTTTTCTCAAAAATGAAAAATTGCCAGATTTATGAAATCTTGTGAAAATGTGTAATATCCCCTATCTATAGTGGTAACTTTGTACGCCCCATATCTTAGTGACCAATATGGTGATTTCATTTCTTTCTTGCCTCGAGATAGAGCATAGATTGCAGATGCGCAACTCGAAGTTATTTCTGGTTTTTAGCCCAGCTTACGTTACACGTAAGCTGGGGTATTCCTATCGGTCTGCGGATGGCGTCCGTTAGTTAGTTAGTTAGTTAGTTAGTTAGTTAGTTAGTTCGCTGTAAAATTTGCTTCAAAATGCATCTCCTCCTACAATTTTGATCCGATGTCATTTATTTTTGGTGTGAGGCATCCCTAAGGGGTCGTGCATACGGCTTGTGCTTTTCTAGTGGATCGGGTGATTTTTGAATTTTTGGCAAATTTTTAAAGAAAAAAATTAAAAATGTATCTTCTCCTACTTTTTTGATCCGATATCATTTATTTTTGGTATGAGGCACCCCTAAAGGGTCGTGCATATGGCTTGTGCTTTTTTAGTCGATCGGACAATTTTTGTATTTTTGGGGATTTTTTTAAGCAAAAATTTTCAAAAAAATGCATCTCATCCTACGATTTTGATTCGATGTCATTTATTTTTGGTGTGAGGATTTCCTAAGCGTTCGTGCATACGGCTTGTGCTTTTTTAGTCGATCAGGTGATTTTTTAATTTTTGGGGATTTGTCATTTATTTTTGGTATGAGGCACCCCTAAAGGGTCGTGCATACGGCTTGTGCTTTTTTAGTTTGTATTTTTGGGGAATTTTTTAAGCAAAAATTTCGAAAATAATTTAAAATGCATCTACCCCTACAATTTTGATTCGATGTCATTTATTTCTGTTGTGAGTGCATACGGTTTGTGCTTTTTAGTCGATCGGGCAATTTTTGTATTTTTAGCGAGTTTTTGAAGAAAAAAACTTCAAAATGCATTTCCCCTTACAGTTTTGAACCTTGGGAGTTGGGAATTTTTGATTTCGGGGGGATTTTTTGATGAAAATACCTCAAAATGCATTTTCTCCTGCACTTTTGATCAAACATCATTTATTTTGGGGCTGAGGCATGCTTAGGGTGTCGTGAATATGGCCTGTCTTTTTCAGTCGATGAAAGAATTTTTGAAGAAAAAATTTCAAAATGCATTTCTTCCTACAGTTTTTATCAGATTTCATTTATTTTCGATATGAGCCGTCTCTAGGAGGTCATGCATACGGCTTGTGCTTTTTGAGTGAATTGGAAAACCTTTGAATTTTTTTCGGAATTTTTGAAAAAAAAAAATTAAATGAATCTCCTCCTACAGCGCATAAACGCAAGTTAAATGAACTTGCGCAGTAGTCAGATTTAACAACCGCACATCGACGCAAGTCAAATAAACATTCGCAGTAGTCCAAATTAAGTACTCCGCATCGATGCAAGTTAAATAAACATGCGCATTGGTCCGAAATGTGAACTGCGCATCGACGGAAGATAAATAAAGATGCGAACTGGTCCAAAAAAAGCACCGCGCATCAACGCAGGTTAAATAAACATGCGCACTGGTCCGAAAAAAAGAACTACGCTTCGACGTAAGTTGAATAGACATGCGCAGTGGTCTGAAATGCGAACAGCGCATCAACGCAGCCTTAAGAAACACTGGTCCGAAATGCGAACCGCACATCGAGGCAAATTAAATAAACATGCGCAGTGGTCCGAAATGCGAACCGCGCATCAACGCAAGTTAAATAAAATGCGCACTGGTCAGAAATGAGAACCACGCATCAACACAAGTGAAATAAACATGGGCAATGGCCTGAAATGCGAACCGCGCATCGACGGAAGTTAAATAAACATGCGATCCGGTCCAAAATAAGCACCGCACATCAACGCAAGTTAAACAAACATGCGCACTTGTCCGAAAAAAAGAACCACGCATCGACGCAAGATGAATAAACATGCGCAGTGGTCTGAAATGAGAACCGCGCATCAACGCAAGTTAAATAAACATGCGCAGTGGTCCGAAGAAAGAACCATGAATCGACGCAAGTTGAATAGACATAAGAGTCGGGCATCGACGTGACTTAAATAAACAGGCGTTCTGGTTCGAAACGCAAATCGCGCGTCAACGCAAGTTAAGTGAACCTGCTCACTTGTCCCAAAATGCGAACTGCGCATCAACGCAACCTAAAGAAACAGGTATACTGGTCCGAACTGCGAACCGGATATCAACGCAAATTAAATAAACATGCACACTGGTCCGAATTGCGAACCGCACATAAGCGTAAGCTAAATAAACATTTGCAGCGGTCCAAAATAAGTACCGATCATCAACACAAGTTAAATAAATATGCGCAATGGTCCAAAATGCGAACCACGCATCAACACAAGTTAAAAAAAAAACATGCGCGCTAGTCCAAAATGCGAACCGCACAGCAACACAAGCTAAATAAGCAAGCACACTGGACCAAAATAAGCACCTTGCATCAACGCAAGTTAAAAAAACATGCGCACTATTTCGAAATGCGAACTGTCCATTAACGCAACTTAAATAACATGCGCACTATTCAAAATAAGAACCGCGCATCAACTCAAGTTAAAGAAATATGCGCATTGGCCTGAAATAAGAACCGCACGCACGTTAAATAAACATACGCAGTGGTTCGAAATGCGAACCACGCGCCAACGTAAGTTAAATAAACATTTACACTGGTCTAAAATAAGTACCGCGCATCAACGTAAGTTAAATAAACATGCGTAATGATCCGAAATTCGAACTGCTCATCAACGCAAGTTAAATAAACATGCACACTGGTCCAAAATGCAAACCGCTCACCAACGCAAGTTAAATAAACATAGGCACACGTCCAAAATAAGCACCGTGCATCAACTCAAGTTAAATAAACATGCAAACTGGTCCGAAATGCGAACCGCGTATCAAGGCAACCTAAGGAAACTTGGGCTGTCCGAAATAAGTACCGCTCATCAACGCAAGTAAAATAAACATGCGCATTGGTATGGAATAAGAACCGCACATCAACACAATGTAAATAAAGATGCGCACTGATCCGAAATAAGAACCGCACATCAACACAAGGTAAATAAACGTGCGCACTGATCCGAAATAAGAACCGCACACCCACAAAAGGTAAAAAAAAACATGGGCGCTCGTCAGAAATGCGAACCGCACATCAACGCAAGTTAAATGAACATGTGCACTGTTCCAAAATGGGAGCCGCGCATCTATGCAAAATTAAATAAACATTCGCACTTGTCTGAATAAGAACCGCGCATCAACGCAAGTTACATAAATATGCGCACTGGTCCGAAACGCGAGCGTTGTTTGAAGGTATCTATGGCAGACTATCCAGTCTACCAGAGATACAAAAAATCTGTTTCCCATTTTTCTGGGAAAGAAATCTTTGTATGCATTTATCGGTCTATGTTCTGGTCCGGTGCTAAATTAATTATTGGGCTAGCTCTTTGCCGTCTCATCTTTTGAAGCCCAATTTTTCAGGAAAATTCCCTTGCTCATGCACGCTGGAATTGGTCTTATTGCTTTTCGTAAGCTAGGACTTTGTCCTTGGACAAACTTGTTCTCAATTTAGAAAAGAACTGTTAATTTCAAAGAAGGGGGTGCGGCGGGGGACTTCACCAGTTCACTGGTATCCCTGTTAATTTAAATCAATAACTGAATAAATTACAGTCGGTTTTCGGATTTACATTACAGTGCGATTTTAAATACATTGGGCCCCATTTAACCCGATACCGGTTAACCCGAATGATCGCTTAACCCGAAGAAAAATGCTCGATCCCGAGTTGTTTCTCCATTGGATCCTGTAGAAAACTTCGGGTTAAGCGAGAATCGCGGAACCCGAAGTGATTTTGGCTGGAAAAAATTTTTAACGTTATTTTTTGATGAAATTTACACTTCTTTTCCTAAATTTTCACAGATAAACATAAAACAAAATGCTAAATTGTGCAGATAAATATAAAAGAAAAATGTTCCATTGTGTATTTGTGCTTAAATCTTTTCAATGGTTAAACTTATTGTCCACTACTCAAGTTGGCACTCACCCCAGAATACGAAGTGTCACTGAAATAAAAACGGTAAATCTCCAATTCTAATTATCCCCCGTGCAATGGAGGGATATAGTTATGAACTTGTCCGTCTGTCTTTCCGTCCGTCCGTCTTGCCGTCTGTCTGTCAGTCCGCACTTTTTTTGTTCGCGCGATATCTTTGTTACTATTTATCGGAAGCAAACCGAATGTTATAGGAAGAAAGTATATATAGTGAAGTTGTGCAACGGCAGGTTATTTTTTGGATTTTTGTAAAAAATTGTGAAAATTTTCGACGTTTTTACATTTTTGGACTGGTCGTTTTTTGTATCAATTTTGTTCGCACGATATCTCTGTAATTTTTTACAGACAGAAAATATATATAGTGAAGTTGTGCAACGGCAGGTTATTATCCCCCGTGTAGGGGTGGGATATAGTGATGAACTTGTCCGTCTGTCTGTCCGCACTTTTGTTCGCGCGATATCCCCGATGCATTTCATATTGTAGGCATAAAAAGACCATCAATTGCACATGCGCAGCGTCAGGTTATTTTTGAAAAATATTAAAAAAGGAAGAATTGGTGCAAGGTTGAAAATATGCTGTTATGAAGTTTTCTTTAGGCAAAATGTAGCAGGTTTTTTAATGTCCTGTTACACGGGTAATCCTGCCTCACCAAGGCTCTAGTTGCAATCTACCTAGATTATTACACCGAGTACTTCTGCAAGATTCGCGATCCTAATCTTTTATTGCATTTTAAGTCAAGGGATCAGCGGGGAAACAATTACAGGCGGATTTAAACACGGTTTTCTTTATGTACGTTTGAAGTCACTTTAAACGGTCTTGGGTCAACTCATCCCAATGCCAACTCATCCCAGGCCAACTCATCCCACCCTGAAAGTCAACTCATCCCACTTTACATACGAACTCATCCCACTCTGAAAGTTAACTCATCCCACTAACCAACTCATACCACATTATTTTTTTAAGTTTTCATTCTTCGGAAATGATAATTAATAATAGAAATATTTCTAGTTGAAACAAAACTTTATTAAATAATCTCAGTCTCTTCGCATGACGATCTTCTCATCACTTTTTACACACCACAATCCTTTTCAGAATAAGAACTTCTCAAGGAATATGGGTCTATTAAGAATAGCCAATAGCAAACATCTGTCAAAGCTTACTCAGCACGATATACTCTGGTAAATCACAACTACCTAAAATATCGGCTTATCAAATCGCGTTAATCCTACTCCCGGTCCAGTTCTGATTGCAATTGGAATTTGTCACAATACCACAAGGGCAAGCATGGTTTCTGTGATTTTATGCAATTCAAAACACAAAACAGCAGATCACATATTTTGGTACTTGCATCCCAATTGCAATTTGATACAAGGCAACATGGTTCATGCAATTCAAAACATGAAAAGGTATATTTTGGTGTCCGGTTGAATGACTAAGCTCAAGTGCAATTATTTTTCAAAGCATATTCTATGTCTCAATCATTGTTTAAAATCGTTTTTTGGTGTCCGGTTGAATTGGTAAGCTCAAGTGCAATTCATATTTCAAAGCATTCCCCCTGTCTCACCTATCGCTCAAAATCTCAATACTCATTATTACTATGTACCCGAGATATGAGTGTAGTTGCAATTTACATAACACACGATAGTGTGGCTTATGTGATTTCATAAAATTGAATACATAAAAGGGGAGATGAAAATTTTCGGTACTGGGATGAGTTGGTTGGTGGGATGAGTTGACTTTCAGGGTGGGATGAGTTGGTATGAAAAAAGTGGGATGAGTTGACCAAAGTGGGATGAGTTGGCATTGGGATGAGTTGACCAAACCCCCTTTAAACTATAGTTAGAGCAGAATAGTGCACGTTGATATAGCTTGAGATTTATTTATTGCATTGTATGTTATGTAGTATGTGTCATGTTGGACATGTGACTATTAGAAACATATAAATTATTGTAATGCTTGTTAATTCTTGTTTTTTTTTTTTACTTTAATATTATTTTACTGTGAACAAAAACATAGGTTGAAACTGACATAGAAGGTACCAGAATTACAATAAAACCACAAGTCACATACAAAATAGTTGGGGGGGGGGGGGGGGGGGAGTATTGAACCCGAAGTAATTTGCTCGGTCCCGATTACTTCGGGTTAAGCGGGGTCCACTGTAGCATGTAACAAGAACCGCCAACAGTCCTAAGAAGAAGGTGGACATTGTACCCAGTCGTAAAATAAAGCTTTTACGAAGGTGAAGGGAGATTTTGACAAAATATAAATTTGGCAGACGTCAATCTTGGAGGAACTTTGCTAAAAATGATCGGATTCCTTTCCAATTTTGGATAGTTGTTCTCTAGATAGAACTCTCTTGAAAAATTACTTTTTTTGGGTATCCGTCAAAAATTCACCAAATGGGGGACATTTGTAATTTTGTGGTTTGCCAATTTTCAAAATGCTTCTTATCCCACAATTTTGATCGGATTCCTTTCCAATTTTGGATAGTTGTTCTCTAATTAGACCTCTCTTGAAAAATTACTCTTTTTGGCGATCCGCCAAAAATTGGCTAAATGGGGGACATTTGTAATTTTGTGGTTGCCAATTTTCAAAAGGCTTCTTCTCGAACAATTTTGATAAGATTTTCTTCAAATTTTGCACGAATATTCCTTAGGTATGCCTCTTTTGAAAATTTACTCATTTTGGCTACCCGCCAAAAATTGGCCAAATGGGGCACATTTTTTAATTTTTTGGTGTCAAATTTTCATATTGCTTCTTCTCCCACAATTTTGATCGGATTCCTTTCCAATTTTGGATAGTTGTTCTCTAATAAGACCTCTCTTGAAAAATTGCTCTTTTTGGCGATCCGCCAAAAATTGGCCAAATGGGGGCATTTTTTATTTTTTTTGGTGCCTACTTTCCAAAATGCTTCTTCTTCCACAATTTTGATCGGATTCCTTTCCAATTTTGTGCGATTGTTCTCTAAGGAGGTCTACCTTGAAAATTTACTCTTTTTTGGCGATCTGGCAAAAGTTGGCCAAATTGCTGACATTTGTGATTTTATGGTCACCAATTTTCAAAATGCTTGTTTTTCACAAAATTTTGATCAGATTGTCTTCAAATTTTGTACGATTATTCTCTAAGTAGTCCTCTTTTGAAAAATTGCTCATTTTGTCGATCCGCGCAAAATTGGCCATATGAGGGGTATTTTTTAATTTATTGGCATTTAATTTTGAAAATGCTTCTTTTCCAACAATTTTGATTGATTTCCTTTCCAGTTTTGTGCGATTCTTCTCCAGTTAGGCCCCCATTGACAAACTAATTTTTTTGGGCGATCCGCCAAAACTTGTAAGTTGAATAAACATGCGCATTGGTCCGAAGTACGAACCGCGCATCGACGCAAGTTAAATAAATATCCGCACTGATCCAAAATGGAAACCGCGCGTCAATGCAAGTTAAATAAACATGCGTAGTGATCCGAAATAATAACCGCGCATCAACGCTAGTTAAATAAACTTGCGCAATGGTCCGAAATGCGAACCGCTTATCAACGCAAGTTAAATAAACATGCGCACTGGTCTAAAATAAGAAACGCTGATCAACGCTAGTTAAATAAACATGCGCAGTGGTCCGAAATGTGAACAGCGCATCAACGCAAGCGAAATAAATATGCGCACTTGTCCGAATTGCGAACCACTCATCAATGCAAATTAAATAAACATGCGCACTGGTCCGAAAAGTCGAACGCGCATTAACACAAGCTAAACAAACATGCGCACTGGTCCGAAATGCGAACAGCCTATCAACGTAAGTTGAATAAATATGCTCACTGGTCTGAAATGCGAACTACACATCAACGCAAGCTAAATAAACATGCGGACTGGTCCGAAATGCGAACAGAGCATAACGGCAAGTTAAATAAACATGCGCATTTTCCCGAAATGCAAACCGCACATCAACGCAAGTTAAATAAACATGTGCACTGGTCGTAAATAAAACCCCCGCAAAATAATACATACCAAAACATAAACTTAAGTAATGATGTTTTAGACGCCGCGTTTTCTTCTTTTCAAAAGGTACATGTGTTTGGTCGTTTCTGGTCGTTTCTGTTGCTTGAACTAATTGTGTATGTCCGAAAGTACATGTCAGCAGTACACATGTGTGGATACAATTTCAATACGTTGTTCGAAGTTATTTTTCGGGGAAACAAATCTTTGTATATATTTATCGGTCTATGTTCGGGTCCGTTGCTAAATTATATATTTAGCTAGCTCATTGCCATCTCGTCTTTTGAAGCCCGATTTTTTCAGGGAAATTCCCTTATTCAAGCACGCCGGATTTGGTCTTACCGCTTTTCGTAACCTGGATCTTTGTCCTTGGACAAACTTGTACAATAGATCTCGGCTGGTCACAATGTCCCTGGACATTCTTGTTTTTTTTTTTGTTGGAGTGTATTGTTGAGTTATGTTAACCAGTGCGGTTTATAGGACTAAACTTTACTCCGGAGTAAAGGTTGACACCCAGTGGGAGGTAATTACTCCTCTCGGCTTTCAGCACTTATTCAGCTTTTCACTAAGAAGCTTAAATTAAACCAGTATTGCAATTGATATTTTCACACCGGAGATTTTTATGTAATACTCAGTGTACGTATTTCAAACCAGTTAATTGCATTTGAAAAAGGACCGATGTCGATTGCAGTTTTCAATTACACATACATGGGAATAATTAATGCCAAAGTAAATTGCATTTCAGAAAAAATGGAGACAAGATAAAATAGTTGAAAAGGATATTGCAATTTTTCTTTAATCCAAATAAACAATTCTAATCACAGATAAAGGATAAAATTAGTTGCATTTCAAACACCGGAGACATGATACAATAGTAAAAATGAACTCTTAATATATCTTTCATCATTTAATGGTGTGTAAAAAGTGGTGTGCAAGATACATTTTTAGAATAAAGCACAACTGGATATAATAAAGTTCACCCAAAAAACTTTGGTCCGAAATTTCCAAAATGGGCATTTATAGGACTCAAGTTTACTCCTGAGTAAAAATGAAAGTCCAATGGGAAGTAATTATTTCTCACTCTCTAATCTCTGTGGCTGGGTGACTTGATCCTTAGTAGCTCAGTAACAAGCGGCGATTGCAGTTGATGATCACCGGAGATTCTTTGTGAAATAATCGGGGTATTTATTTCAAATCATTTAATTACATTTCAAAACAGGAATGATATTAATTACAATTTTCAATCACACATACATCGGAATACTTAATTTCACTTACACATAATGTGAATTGTATTTCAACAACCGGAGACAGGATAAATCTCTCTTAACTCCGAAAAGTTAATTCCTCTTGCATGTAAAATAAGTTGCTTTCAAATACCGGAGATGCGATACAATAATAAAAAACTTTGTAATATATCTTTTATTACTTAATTAAAGGGTAACATTATTAACCAGTTTGGGTGTGTAAAGTGGTGTGTTGACACGTTGACTTATGTTAATTGCTCAAAAGATACCGGAATAGTATCAAAAGTATCCCTGAAAAATGTTGGGCAGAAGTGTCTCAGGTGGACCGAACTGGTTATGGGCCGAAGTGGTAAAATGAAAAAAAAAAGCTGGGCCGATGTGTCCAAAGTGGACCGAAGTGGTTTGGACCGAAGTGGTTTTGGGCTGAAATGTCTAAATCCCTTTCTAAGCAATCGAATCGGACTTCTCTGGGCAGCAGCATTATTTGTGTTATTTATCCGAAATTTATCTGTTTTTTTTTCTTTAGCCAATATATGGCCAATTTTGACTTACACATCCTCTCTCACACACCCTCACACACACACACACACACCCTAAAACATTGCGAACGACGGTAGCCCCGAAATGGTGGGAATAGCCCGTCGACCTGAGGTTGGCAGATCTGAAAATAGCACGCATTTGTTTTCACATCGCTAACTACCTGACGCAAACAACCTTTTGAAAACACCGTATTGGCTTATTGCAGCGAACGGCATACATGAGCAAGCTGGCAGGAAGGCACACTGCCCGGTATTTGATGCATAATTCTAGGCTGATGAAGTTCATGAGGCACCCACCCATGTACGATGAAACCGTGAAGACTGCCTTTGTAAGTAAAATACGCACACACTTAAGATAAGATAACAGGATGTCTGATTTGTCAAACGAAAAAAAAATGTTATGGAGAAGAAAAGAAATAGTTGCGGAATTATGGTGACGCTCGTTGTAAAGTTTGTTTGGAGAGAAAAAAAATATTATAAACTTTTGCGAAGAAAATATGTTAATGATAGACATTGAATTATAAAAACAGTTTTGAGTGATTTTCATGTAAAACGAATCTTAACTAATTAATATTTTCATATTGAATGGGTGGGGTGGGTTTGTTCCTTTAGCTTTGAAGAGCTGTTTCTTTTAAACAAGTGTTCTCCTTTACTGTGTTTGCATTTATCGAGCATAATGCTTTGGGCTGGCTAAAATGCTTATTATACAGAGGTGTCGCTAAAGAGAGTAGTGTTTCGTATTGAAAGTATAAAATTCGAACAAGCCTGTGTTGGCTGATCGGAGGTTGTTAACTAAGTAGAGGTTTTCGCAAAAGGAGGTTTTACTTGTATTTTGTAGCCGTTTGATTTTCCCCTGAAATACAAGTACGGGCTGGACACAATAGCAGGCCTTAGAGAAAGGATTGCCAAGAGGCGTGTGAGAGATGTTGCCACGTCATACGCAAGGGTGCGCAAGATACTCCTGAAAAACGGTGAGAGAACTGTAGCACTGAGATGCTCTCTTTTGATTGAAACAAATCGTGATAGTTATTGAGCAGCGATTGTTTTTTTGTTTTTTTTTTTTCAAAATGCAGTTCCAAGGCATACCGGCATCTCAGTTTGGAAGTCCCGAAGCAATGCCGTATACCCGAGGCTTCAGTTCCAGGTTTTCCCGCCTCAAACCAATCTTTATGGCTGCCGAAAGACCGCGTTCACATTGTGCCTTCAAGACACGAGTAAAAGACAGAAAAAACAACTCCTGAAATATTTTTGCTCAATACATCGATCATAATATAAGAGCACAGATTCGTTGGTGCTCCTCAGATGCCTTTCCAGAACGGAAAAGGCGGGGGGGGGGGGGGGGGGGGGGGGTCGGGGAAGTGATTTATTCGAAAATTGACTTCTAATATTTGAGGGTGAAATAATTTGAACTTGGCTTTCTCACACCGAGTGGTTGACGACAGGCGAAGACATTCCACAAGATTTGAAGAGGGACGTCTTTGAGATGCAGTGCTTCTCTAACAGCAGAGACATCCCTCGCTTCAAGTTCGAAGAGGAAGTCAAAAGCGTTGTAGAGAAGAAAGAAACAGAAGGGCGCCGCAAAAAGAAGTGGAGGTGAGCTGCGTCGTTATTAGTCCTTAAATATTGTCGAACATTACAACCGGTTTTAAAGGGCGGGGTTGGGGTGGGCGGGGGGGGGGGGGGGCGGTGAGGAGAGGATGAGGAGAACATTAGGTAAGTTTTTATTGATGCAGGAGAAACTCATCGTGGCGATATCGTCTGTTACTGTTGCATGCTTTCACCATATCCATGCAACGGGCCCGTTTCACGGCCACAAGGCGTGAAGCGGGCCCGTTTCACGGGTGCGAGGCGTGAAGATAGCCTTTCCAATCTAAGCTGTGCTTTTAACCTTTCTGTTCAGAAATTGTTTCCGCACGCCTATAAATTTGAAAAAAGAAACTTTTTGAAGAAAATTTTACTACTCCCCCCTTAAAAAATAGAACACTCTGCATTATAATCAAAGTCGAAACAATATCTGCATGGGTGGGAGGTATGAAATGGGCCCGTTGCACGGTTCAGGGCGCGCAGAGAGTCTTTCCGTGCAATCAGACCGAGAACTTGCTTACATCTTTACAATTTTCGAAAGGGCTGTTTTCACTCCCAATTCCGTGACAATACCCTTTACCGAAATCTGCTGATAGAAAACACCATAATAAACACAAATTTTCTCGGAAAGGATATCGGCACGGGATTCAGCGTGCATACACCCCGTTCAAAAGTCGTCACCGTGCAACCAGACCGAGAACTTGCTTACATCTTTACAATTTTCGAAAGGGCTGTTTTCACTCCCAATTCCGGGCCAATACCCTTTACCGAAATCTGCTGATAGAAAACACCATAATAAACACAAATTTTCTCGGAAAGGATATCGGCACGGGATTCAGCGTGCATACACCCCGTTCAGAAGTCGTCACCGTGCAACCAGACCGAGAACTTGCTTACATCTTTACTTTTCGAAAGGGCTGGTTGTGATAAATTATCAAAGCCTTCCATTTTATGAGGCTCACGACACCAACCGTGTGACACCCATAACACAAAACGAGACTACCCATCAGGCAAAATTACGTATTTCTAAGTCTATACGACGTCATATTCTGACATTTACGACGTTTTTAGATGTCTCCAAAAGATATACTTTGAAACAAAAAGGCGTATTTTGAGACGTAAAAAGACGTCCCCTAAAAACGTGTAACTGTCTGAACACATTATATACACACAATAACTGTCGCATTTGCTAAAAAAAATATTAACACTACCAAATTTAATATTAAATATGATAACTTTAGAGCAAGCACAGCGCACAATCAATGCTCCAAAGGTTATAAACGTCTTTTTCCATTTATATGTCTATTTTCCAATATTCTATCCATTTCGCGTGAGCAAAGCATTAAGAATCCCATAATAGGGTGTCTTTTCAATATATTTTCTTTGCGTCTTAATCTGGTCAGTTTAAAGACCTTGAAATGACGTCGCGATTTGGTCGTGGCAACATTCAGATCATTTTAGGACGTCAAAAGAAGTCGTTTGCGTGCCGGGTAGATCTCTTGGGACACCAAATGATTTGTATACACCTAGTTTAATAGTCTAAGACAATGTCAAGCCTTTATTAGTATGCCTGTCACTCTAGCCGTATGTGTGGCGGCCATCTTGCATTTTAAAGACAGAATTACCCCACTTGCCACAAATTGATTACGTTATTCGTTCTTTCTCGCCACTCTATCTCTAACCGTTTTCGAGATAATGGCCAACTTCCGGTTTCGACCTCGATCGTCACTCAGGCGGGTCGCGCTTGCCAAGGTACCCCTCTTAAGTCGACTTTTCTCTGCAGGGGATCGAAAATTCGCTCAGAATCGCTGTATCTGTAAAGGTTTTCGAAATGCATCGATTTCAGTGTTTGACCTTAAATTTGACCTTGAAAGAAAGGTCAAGGTCAACCTACTTTGACCAGAATTGAATTTTTATCAGGCTATGTATTTGTGTAAATTTCGCCTTCCTGGGTTAACACAACAGGAATGTATTGATTTTTTAAAATTTTGACCTTGAATTTGACCTTGAAGACAAGTGTTAAGGTCAACCTAATTTGAGTCACATGATGTGCATACAGGCTTACTTATCTCAGCCACGTTGCTCCTTCATGGTGTAAAGCGTTTGGAAGCTATGAGTAGTATGGAAATGCTGTAAATGTTGTCACAGTAATAACTCATTATAAAAAAATGCCTCTGTTCCATATAAACTCTCTTCAAAAATGGGCTGACCAAAATGGTTTCAAATTTTCGCAAACCACAACAGTCTCCATGCACTTTTGCAACAAGCGAAAGCCACACGATGAGCCTATTTTATACTTATCAAACACTCAGTTACCTGTAGTGATTCCCCACATAAAAGAGGTCAAGAGGAAATGTCAAAAGGCACTCAACCTGCTACGAGTCGTCTCCGCTCAAGACTGGGGAGCAGATACCAGTACTAAATTAAAACTATATAGATCATTAAAAAGATCTAGAATAGATTATGGTAGCATCGTCTACGGATCAGCCAGGCCTTCGTACTTGAAGATGTTGAACCCAATACAAAACCAAGGCCTTCGCCTCTGCTTTAACGCTTTCAGAACGTCACCTGCGGAAAGCCTTCAGGTTCAATCAAATGAACAACCATTAGATATCCAACGAATCAAACTCTCAATGCAATATGCAATTAAACTATACGCAAATAAAGAAAACCCGACCCATAAGGCAGTGTTCCAAAAAGACCATTCAGAAATCCTAAACACACGCCCTAGGGTTATCCTTCCCTTTGGCACTAGAATCCGTAACCACCTTAATAATGCTGGAATCAAAGTCGAACAAATTGAAAACTCAAAGGTTTTGAAATACCCAACATGGAAAATACAAAGACCCGCCATAGACAAAACTCTGACAAAGTATCCCAAAGATGCAACAAATGCTGAAGAGTTCAAAGCTAGGTTTGCTGAGTTAAAGGAAACCTACCTTCACCATCATTTCATATACACGGACGGATCTAGACTCGATAACAAAGTTGCTGCCTCAATAGTTACAAAATCAAATACCCTGAAAACAAGATTACCAAACGGCTCCTCCATCTTTTCCGCGGAGGTTCGGGCACATGGAAATCGTCAAGGTACAAAAAGTTCCTTATCTGTGTCGATTCCCTATCGGTTCTACAACCACTAGAAAATCTGCAAGTGTCGAACACGATGATTTTAGACCTAATAGAACGACATGAAAGAGCAGTCAAACAAGGCAAATCCCTAGTCTTTTGCTGGGTGCCAAGCCACGTCGGCATATCGGGTAATGAAGCGGCGGACCAGGCAGCAAAAGAGGCGCTAAACTACAACATATCCGACCTTCTCATACCGTACTCCGACTGTAAACCACATATCTCAAGTTATATAAAAAACCTTTGGCAACAAAAGTGGAACGAACAAAGAAATAACAAACTCTTTCAAATCCAACCAACAGTTGGACAAAAGCACCTAGCCTTTGGCAATATTCGCGATTCTACGGTTATGCATAGAGTTCGAATCGGGCATACATACATCACCCACGGATATCTTTGAGAGGCGATGCGCCTCCACAGTGTATTGGTTGTCAAGAACGTTTGACTGTAAAACATATTCTACTCAATTGCGTAGATTTTCAGAACATTCGTTCACGCTACTACAGTGTGAACTCCATGAAAGACCTTTTTACAAAGGTAGCACTAAGCAAAATTATTTCTCTTCTGAAAGAAATACACTTGTACAGTAAGTTTTAAATTGAATTTAGTTGGTTTTAGATGTGTACACTGCTTGTTTTGTCTATATTAATTGATTTTAGTTTCAACTGAGTCTTCCTATAGCAACAGAACTGACACAATATGACCCTAACGGGTTGCCGGTGTCGTTAAACCAATCAATCAATCAATCAATCAATCAATCAATCAATCAACTCTGTTCCAAAACACCCATGGGTGTTCCAGAACGCCCAAGGGCGTTACGGAATAGTGTTCCAGAACGCCGTTTTGTTCCAAAACACCCATTGTATTTTGGAACAGTGTTCTAGAACACCCATGGGTGCTTTGGAACAGTGTTCCAGAACACCCATGGTGTTTTTGAACACCCATGGCGGTTTTGGAACAGAGGAATTTTTTTACAAGGAGTTATTACTGTGATGACATTTACAGCAGAACGTGAAAACGAAACGTCATTTGTGTATTTGCTCTGTTGTTATTTCGCGATTTGAGTTAAAATAAGTTACTTGCGTTAAACTGTCAAAATAAGAAAGGAGTGTTTGAAAGGGAGAAAATACTTGTTACTGAGGCGGGCTTGTGTGGTTAGTTCTTAAACCACATGAGTTTAAGGCACATAAATGAAAGTGTATTATCACTGATCACAGAATGGAAGGGTAGAAACGACAGTTCTACCACAACCTATGACGTCGTAATGACGTCAAAAAGGGGACAGTTTTTTGCCGGACAGTCGGACCGGCAAGGGTAAATATTTTGCCGGTCCGACCGATTTTTTGCCGGCTACGGGCGAATTTGCTCATCTGTGGTGATATTCGATAATCCTGTTCACCCATTCATATTAGTCCTGAATTATTGTTCTAAAGGGTCAGAAAAGGCCTATGACACGGCATGGAAACACGGGGTCATGCAAGACCTCTACAACCTAGGCATACGAGGTCGTCTTCCTGAATTCATTGAAGCGTTTTTAAATGACAGGCGGTTTAAAGTCCGTCTCGGTTCTGTTTTTTCGGACTATTTTGAGCAAGAAGAGGGTTATCCTCAAGGCTGTATTCTATCAATTCTGTTGTTTCTAATCAAAATCAATAGTATCAAAGGCGCAACTAAACAGGGAATAGACAACTCACTCTTTGTAGACGATTTTGCTATGTCTGTCAGGGGTAAGAACATGAATCTCATCGAGCGTCGCCTCCAGCAAAATATAAACTCTCTTCAAAAATGGGCCGACCAAAATGGTTTCAAGTTTTCCCAAACCAAAACAGTCTGCATGCACTTTTGCAACAAACGAAAGCCACACGACGATCCTATTTTATACTTATCAAACACTCAGATACCTGTAGTAAAGGAAAACAAATTCCTTGGTTTAATTCTAGACTCTAAGCTTAATTTTATTCCCCACATAAAAGAGCTGAAGAGGAAATGCCAAAAGGCACTCAACATGCTGCGAGTCGTCTCCGCCCAAGACTGGGGAGCAGATACCAGTACTAAATTAAAACTGTATAGATCATTAATAAGATCAAGAATAGATTATGGTAGCATCGTCTACGGATCAGCAAGGCCTTCGTATTTAAAGATGTTGAACCCAATACAAAACCAAAGCCTTCGCCTTTGCCTAAACGCTTTCAGAACGTCACCTGCGACAAGCCTTCAGGTTGAATCAAATGAACAACCATTAGATATCCAACGAATCAAACTCTCAATGCAATATGCAACTAAACTCTATGCAAATAAAGAAAACCCCACACATAAGGCAGTGTTCGAAAAAGACCATTCAGAAATCCTAAACACACGCCATAGGGTTATCGTACCCTTTGGCACTAGAATCCGTAACCACCTTAATAATGCTGGAATCCAAGTTGAGCAAATTGCAAACCTGAAAGTTTCAAAATACCCAACATGGAAAATACAAAGGCCAACCATAAACAAAACTCTGACAAACTTTTCCAAAGACACAACAAATGCTGAAGAGTTCAAAGTTAGGTTTGCCGAGATAAAGGAAACCTACCCTCACCATCATTTCATATCCACGGACGGATCTAAACTCGATAACCAAGTTGCTGCCTCAATAGTTACAAAATCAAATACCCTGAAAACAAGATTACCAAACGGCTCCTCCATCTTTTCCACGGAGGTTCGGGCACTCCAACTAGCCATGGAAATTATCAAGATTAGTAGATACAAAAAATTTGTTGTCTGTGTCGATTCCTTATCGGTCTTACAATCACTAGAAAACCTGCAAGTGTCGAATACAATGATTTTAGACCTAATAGAACGTTATGAAAGGGCAACTAAACAAGGCAAATCCTTAGTGTTTTGCTGGGTGCCAAGCCACGTCGGCATAGCGGGTAATGAAGCCGCGGACCAAGCAGCAAAAGAGGCTCTAAACTACAACATATCCGACCTTCTCATACCATACTCCGACTTTAAACCCCATATCTCAAGTTATGTACAAAAACCTTTGGCAAGAAAATTGGAACGAACAAAGAAATAACAAACTCTTTCAAATCCAACCAACAGTCGGACAAAAGCAGCTAGCTCTTGACAATAATCGCGACAAAACAGTTTTGCTTAGAGCTCGAATCGGGCATACATACACCACCCACGGATATCTTTTGAGAGGCGAAGAGCCTCCAGAATGTATTGGTTGTCAAGAACGTCTGACTGTAAAACATATTGTACTCAATTGCCTAGATTTTCAGGACATTCGTTCACGCTTCTACAGTGTGAATTCCATGAAAGACCTTTTTACAAAGGTAGCACCAAGTAAAATTATTTCTTTTCTGAAAGAAATACACTTGTACAGCAAGTTTTAAATTAAATTTAGTTGGTTTCAGATTATACACTACTTGTTATGTCTACTTTAATTGATTTTAGTTTCAACCGACTCTTGATATAGCAACAGAACCGACACAATATGACCCTAATGGGTTGCCGGTGTCGTTAAACAAATCAATCAATCAATCAATCTTAAGGGTACTTTTGTGGACGTGAGCTTTTCAATTGCGGATTAAGAAGAAACAAAAGAATCAGTCTTTCTTTTACTTTCAAATGTTTTGACATCCATTACAATTACATAAAAATAATTATATTCCATACAATTACTTATTGATATTAACTAAAATCAATCCAGACTCCCTGTTCGAAATAAAAAGTCTATTCAGTGATAGGATCTCAGGCCTTATTTGCACAAGTAAGACTGGAGTGGCACTTTGAATTGCATTTCATTCTTGCTTTAAAGCACTTCTTTGTCTGGCACCTCTTATTTCCCGAACAGTTGCATTTTAGAAATCCTTGGCCCCCACATTGATTAAACTTGAGTAAAATAAATTGCAGTGAACCACATTTGCAATGGAACTGCTCCACGAAATTGGAGTCGTGAATGACATCAGGTTTTAAACTGAATTGCAATAAACAATTACAATTTCTGATTGAATTATCCTTCAAATGTACCAATAAGCTCCCTTAAACGAAAGAACAAATAATCTCCGATGGCCATTGTCATCAGCAGCACAGAGGACTCGAAATGCAGCGGTCTAAATTTCAGCGTAGCTGTCAAACTTTTCGACCAAAAAACTAGCGAGATTGTAATCTCGCTGGAAATTTCAGTGAAATCTCTCTAGCTCAAGATTTTTGGCAGAAAACATCCCTTGGTGGTCCTGTATGCCACTTTTTATTTTTTAGTTGATTTTTTAATTTTTAAATTTCCAACGAATTTTTTAAATTAAAAAAAAATACTTATATACACGAAGTAGAAAAAAGGATCGAAAATGAGCTCGAAATCCCTTTATCTCTAGCTATTTTGGAGATAATAGTCAACTGCTGGTTTTTGACATTGACGTGACTCAGAAGGTCAAGGTCATCGAGGTACCTCTTATGTAACGTTTTTATGCCCAAAGGCTCGACAATGAGCTCGAAATCGCTCTGTCTATAGCCACTTTCGGGATAATAGGCAATTTCCGGTTTTTGACCTTAACCGTGACCGAGAAGGTCAAGGTCAACGAGGTGCTTCGTATGTAAGGTTGTTTAGGCCCAAAAGATCGAAAATGAGCTCAAAATCGCTCTATTTCTAACCGTTTTCGAGAGAATAGTCGACTTCCGATTTTTTACCGTGATCGAGGTGAAGGTCACCGAGGTACCTCTTATGTGAGGTCGTTTAAGCCCAAAGGCTCGACAATCAGCTCAAAATCGCTTTGTCTCTAACCATTTTCGGGATAATATTCAACTTCCGGGTTTTGACCTTGACCGTTTAGGCCCAAAGGGTCGAAAATGAGCTCTACCTCTAACGTTTTCGAGATATTAGTCAACTTCTGGTTTTTGGCCTTGACCGTGACGCAGAAGGTTAAGGTCACCGAGATACGTGTGATCAAAGACCCTCATAGCCAAGACGGTTAACTTCTTATGTAGCTATACGAATATTCAAATAGCCAGAGCCTCATTAGCGCCTCTGGTGGTCGTAGTGGCCTGCTGCTCGGCTTTCAAAACAAACACCTGTCATAACAGGCTTCGGAAAAAAGTTTTTTTCAGTGGATCGGGATGGAAAAGAACACGATAAAAACGCAAACAACTTCACATTCAAATTTATTTTTATTACAACGTTATCTTTCAGACTTCTATTGATCAATCAATTTAAATACAAAGGACATTTCCCTTTGAAAATACCCAATTCTTGCACCAAATCCTTCATGATAAAAATAATAAAAAATAAAAAAATGCACATGTGAGAAGGTGTTAAATTTTTCTCAAAGGTGCATTAATTTTAAAACCTTTCTGTTGCGCTTTCCACAAGAATCTACGCTGGCAATATTGGCCCTTTTTAGCGACGCATGAACACGTATTCTCAAATACAAATTTACAATCTTTTCCATCTTTAAATGACAGTCCGCATTATTACAAGACACTAAACCATCGTAAATCGATTTTACACCATTGAAAAGCCTGAACATAATCCTTGAAGAATGCATAATATTAGGAAATAGCAACACATAGCTTTTTTCAAGATTTGCGACCATATTTGTGAACACGACAGAAGGAAACACTAAACTTCCCTGCTCTTGAAAAACCTTCTTTTTCAAAAATTAATACATTCCATCAGTTTCTGGAATGTCCGTGGCGTGGAATTTCTTAGAACATGGAGTGCAATTAAACTTTATCTTTTTTAACAAATAACCGGCAATATATGCTGCAACATTGTGAAAGGGTAAATCATTTGTTTTTCGTGTAACATCGGCTACAGTTAATAGCTGGGGTGTAACAAAGTTTCCCACATCTAACCCATATGCTTGAAAAGTACTGTCTTCAGTATTGGAGGCAATGCTCGACAAATTCAATAAAATTTTGTCAACGTCAGCATTACAGTTTGACATTTCACCTTGAACTAACAACTTCTCAACAACTATTTGCCTAAATGCTGCTCGGAATTGCTGCGGGTTTGGATTGTCCCTGTTCCCCCCGCGGCCCCTAATCACTGAAAATAAATTTTCGACACAACTTGGTTCAGCCTGTTTGTCAAAAAATACCTGAAACCTTCAATTTTCAAATCTTCCCACAAAAGCCGCAAACTATTAATCGACAATTTCCAGCCCTGTATGCAGGGCAACCCGCGTTTTGAACCCGGAATTTTGAGAGATTCTAAGTATTTTAAGCAGTCTTCAAGAAAAATGTCATGCCCACTCGTAGCACTGTAAGCGTGATCGAATTGCTGTTTTGATTTAACAGAGGAACTATTAAAGGTATTGAACAGTTTGTCAAAATTTTCAGCAAAAATGGCGGTAACTTTAGCGTCCGATTCTAGTTCCCCCACCGTAGCAAGAAACAAAATTCCAGCCGCCACAGAATGGCTTAAAACTTGAGCAGTGAGCTTAACTCGCATGCTGGAAAATGGTTTTAAATAAAGGTGGTTATAGGTCAGTTTTGGGGCCAAGCGAATGGTCATGTCTTTGTCAAATTCGAAAAATTTAAAAATATGGTTCCATTTGACATTTTGTTCTTCGCTTGTAAACCCGTGTTTCATGAGGTTGTTTCTAACACTTTTTCAGAAGGTGGGGCGGGTCGTACATGCAAAACACTTTCCTGTTTTCTACATTAAAGAAAGGTTGTTCTATGGTGACCTTTTCACGCTTTTCTAAAAATGAGCGGTTGTTTGAACCTTGGTCACAAATAAGAACTTGGACTTTTAAACCAACACTCAAAACCTTGCTTGTGCAATTTCGAGTTAATTGTTGCAGAACAGCTGCTGAAACTGGACCCGAACTTAAAAAATAGCGTAAGGGTTGTTTCCACTTCGAGTACAGCCCCCTTGCCATAAAGACAAGAGCGTGATTTGCCACAAATCGGGTCGGCCCCATTTCCCCAAAATCTTCAAAACCTTCAATTTTATCAGAACCTGGGTTGAATGTTAGCCCAGTTTTTAATGACATCTCGTCAAAAATTATCGCACAATTTTTATCAATTTCAGCCTGGGAATTGACCTTAATCTTAAGAGCGTTAAACACCTTTTCACTAAATCCTGGATTTACATTTGACCGCTGAAGGGTACGCTGTAAAGTGCTTTTGGATGGCAATTTAAACAATTTTGCAAGGACTTTATATGCTTTTTTGCTATGATAGTAAATTGACAAAGCCAGCATTTTATCTTTCATTGGCCACCTTATCTGTCTGAATGACTTAGACGAAACATTTACTTGAGTTTTTATGAAACTCACCGTTTGTTCTGGTAAATACTGTCGTAGTTCGTTCATTACTCGATCAACTTTAATCACACATTTGTCTTTTCCTGGCGTTTGGTTTTTCATTCGCCATATCTTTGAACGGAGTCGGTTAATTTTCTGTTTTAGTCCCTTTTTTCTTGGCGTGTCCGGGCACGATTTGGAAGCGCTGCTTGATTTGGGAGAATTTACCATTTCGCCTGTCACCATTTCTTCTTTCTGTGTACTTGTAGACGTTTCCATCACGATATCAGATCTGGTAGGAAGGGCATCGCCAGGAAAAGTCACGGACGTCACGTTCCGTTCCAGTTTTCGGCGTTTTGGGGTTATTTTCTCAGGGGGATTTGGAACGTAAAATATTGTCGGCAAAGCATTCCAGACCAGTTTATTTTTGGCGGAGTTCATAAATTGATTATCTTCAAAATGGTTTGCACAAAGTCTGTAGTGAGCATTGAGTTTCTCCACAGTTACCCCATCCAAATCGGCTCGCCTGGTGTTGATAACCCACTTTTTGCATCTATAAAAAAATGAAAAATTACTATTTGATAAGGGTTCATTTAGATAATTTAAATAAATTGTTAAATGACCAAATTGTTGTTTTTTTTTTAAAGAAGAAAAACAACAGATGAGCCCTCTAAGAAAAGACAGGATTTACACGTGGTATAAAAAACTTGAATAATTGTCATTTAAAACAATATTTTAAAGTGTAAAAAAATATGCTTAAACAACGTACCTTTCAGGATCCTTTGGAAATCGAAAAATTGACAGTTTGCTGTTATAACGTGAATTATGACAATTAATAGCAGAGCAATATTCTCCTCCATGTTTCCTTTTTGCGGCCATGTTTGTTTTGATTCTGGACACTGCAGCCACACGGTGGTGCTGCTGAGCTATTTATTCGCACTATCTGGCTAAGTGAGCCGTCTTGGCTATGAAGGTCTTTGGTCTAATGTAACGTTGTTTAGGCCCAAAGGTTCGGCACTCGGGTCGGAATCACTCTGTCTCTAGCCATTTTCAGGATAATAGTCAATTTCCCTTTTTGACATTGACCGTGACCGAGAAGATCCAAGTCACCGAAGTTATTATAGCCCATAAGGCCGAAAATTAGCTCAAAATCGCTCTAACTGTTACCGTTTTCTATATATTAGTCAACTACCGGTTTTTGGCCTTGACTGTAACTCAGAAGGTCAAGATCACCGAGGTACCTCTTATGTAACGTTTTTAGGCCCAAAAGCTCGACAATGAGCTCGAAATCGCTGTCTCTAGCCACTTTCGGGACAATAGTCAACTTCCGGTTTTTAACCTTGACCGTGACCGAGAAAGTCAAGGTCACTGAAATACCTCTTATGTGACGTTGTTTAGGCCCAAAGGGGCGAAAACGAGTTCAAAGTCGCTCTACCTACGTTTTCGAGATAATAGTCCGCTTCCGGTTTTTGGCCTTGACCGTGAATCAGAAGATCGAAGGTCACCGGGGTACCTCTTGTAACGTTGTTTAGGTCCAAATTCTCGACAGTCAGTTCGAAATCGCTCTTTCTCTAGCCTTGTTTCGGGAGAATAGTCAGCTTCCGCATTTTGACCTTGACCGTGATAGAGAAGTTCCAGGTCACCGAAGTAATTCTTACATAACGTTATTTAGGCCCAAAAGGTCGAAAATGAGCTCAAAATTGCTCAAACTGCTACCGTTTTCGAAGGTCAAGGTCACCGAGGTACCTCTTATGTAATGTTATTTAGGCTCGAAGCTCGACAATCATCTCGAAATAGGTCTGTCTCTAGCCACTTTCGGGATCATAGTCAACTTCCGGTTTTTGGCCTTGACCGTGACGGAGAAGATCAAGGTCACCGAGGTACCTCTTATATAACGTTGTTTAGGCCCAAAGGGTCGTAAATTAGCTCAAAATCTCTCTCTCTCTCTCTCTCTCTCTCTCTCTCTCTCTCTCTCTCTCTCTCTCTCTCTCTCTCTAACCGTTTTCGAGATAATGGTCAATTTTCGGTTTTGGGCCTTGACAGTGACCGAGGAGGTCAAGGTCACCGTGGTGACCAGCCTCGGTGGCCTAGTGGTTAGAGTCCAGGGTTCGTGCGCCTCCTTGAAAACCTGGAAATCTCCTGGAAATTGGAACTGGTCACAAAACCTCCTGGAAAACTCCTGGAATTCCATCAAGACTCCTGGAAAACTCCTGGAAATCGAAATCATAATTAATTTGTATTTTTGTTATTCATATGCATATTCAGAGTTTGATATAATTATATAAAAACAGGATGATTTTTCTATTTGTCCTATTTATCAGAGTCTGGTAGATCGCAGGCACTTTCATATGAACTTCTGGCAATAAAGATAAATATTGCTATGTCCGTTATGATCGTGATACATTTCAAGTTCGGAATTTTTATCTTGAATGCTCTGGGTTACAGGGTTACTATATGTCTTCCCTATAAGGGAGACATATATATAGTAGTTGGTGTGTCCGTCTGTCCACAGTGAGTTCTTATGAAATTGATTTTTCTCAAAACAAACATACGTATTGAGATACATGTCTAGCTGATGCCCGTGTTATTTTTTTTCGTTCCTTTCAAAATTCTATTTTGCAAACAAATTTAACATGGGTAGGGGGTGGGGGGGTCGTGCATTTTTTTCACTTTGGCACGCTATGTCTCCAAAACAGTCCGTTACATAAGGCTCAGACGCCGCAAGAAGAACACACATATATCGCAAATGTATACTGCAAAGTTTTTCTTCGTTTCGACTGAAAATGTATTTTTGGCGAATTTTTTATTTTTAGCTTTTTTTGCCATATTGTTGCGATATCTCAGAAACAGTTTGTTCGATTAGGCTGAAACCTGGCAAGAAGAACCCACCTATAGCACAAATGTTTACTGCGAAGTTTTTCTTCATTTCCGTTGAAAATGTATTTTTGGCCATTTTTTCAATTTTTGATTTTTAAGTTTTTCGGCCATATTGTTGCGATATCTCAGAAACAGTTTGTTCGATTAGGCTGAAACGTGGCAAGAAGAACCCACATGTAGTGCAAATGTTTTCTGCGAAGTTTTTCTTCATTTACTGTAAAATGTATTTTTGGCGATTTTTAAATTTTTTTGGGCTCGCCAATGTTGTACTTTTAAGCAAGGAATTTTTTCCCACGTGACTGATTGAGGGCGGGGGAGACATATCCGTTTTTGTTTTGACAAAAACACTGGCCAGTCTAGTTTTTTTTATTTTGCGCATTGGATTTCGTTATTCGAACACTGAATACTTATTCGAGCACCTAAACAAATACTTCAATACTTATGTTACATAAAAATATGGTATGACCCCTACCTTTCAAATCTCTTGCTTTTTTGTTGATCTATATTTTTGTAATTTATGAATAAGTAGAGGTATGCTCTAGTACATTTCTTAAATGGCATTTATGTCGAGTCTACGTGGCCTAGGTCTTTGTGAGGGGTGTGACTGTAAATGAACCTGCTCCACACGCATTTAGGAAAGAATCACGTGCATGCCCTTATTAGCCCAGCTTAGTTTATACGTAAGCTGGGGTATTCCTATCGGTTTGCGGATGGCGTCCGTTAGTTAGCTAGTTGTTTATTTAGTAAACTTTGTTTCAAAATGCATCTCCTCCTACAGTTTTGATCCGATGTCAATTATTTTTGGGTATGAGGCATTCCTAAGGGGTCATGCATATGGCTTGTACTTTTTAATCAATCGGACAATTTTTGTTATTTTTGGTGAATTTTTTGATCCGATATCATTTATTATGGGTTTGAGGCATGCTTAGGGGTTCATGAATAGGGCTTGTGCTTTTTGAGTCGATCAGGGGATCAGGGTTTAACCAAGCTTGCGCACTGGTCCAAAATGCGAAATGCGCATCAGGGCAAGCTAAATCAACATGCGCACTGGTCTAAAATTAGAACTGCGCACCAATGCAAATTAAATAAACCTGCGCACTGGTCCAAAATAGGCAGCCCGCATCAACACAAGTTAAATAAACATGCGCACTGGACCCAAATGCAAACCGCGCATTAACGGAAGCTACATAAACATGCGCACTGGTCTAAAATAAGTACCATGCATCAACGCAAGCTAAGTAAAGCATGCACACTGGCCCGAAATCCGAACCGCTCATCAGCGGAAGTTGAATAAATATGCGCACTAGTTCGAAATAAAAACCGCGCATCAACGCAAGTGAAATAAACATGTTGTATGGTCCGAAATAATAACCGCACGTCAATGCAAGCTGAATAACCATGCGCACTGATTCGAAATTCACGCTGGAATTGGTCTTATCGCTTTTCGTAAGGTGGAACTTTGTCTTTGGACACACTTGTTAATTATAGAATTCTATGATTGTTTAAAGGCATTAGAAGAGCCATTGTACTTGTTGGCTGTATATTCTGTGGCAACGATTCAGCATGTCATCAGCGACACCTAATAATCATGGCACAGAATGAGAATCTTTCTAAAGCCTAATCGATTTTTCGTCGATTTCTCTTTTATTTCTAATCAAATGCACAAACTAAATTCATTAAAAAAATACTGTCTAGAGTAAGTTTTTAAGGTTCTGTCGCCGCAAGGCTCACTGAATCAGTTTTTGAGTTAGCAAAAGGTCGCATTCAAGATAAAAATTCCAGAATTTAGGCCGTTCACATATTACTTACACATGGGGTAGGACTTGGATAAAAGACCTTGCAGAGTCAGGGTGTCCAGTGGGACTCCATCTACCCAAACGCATGCGCACGCATATTTAGGCCTATAATTTAGCTTCTTCAAACACAGTTTTTATAGCCTCTGCTCAAGCGCGCATAGGGATTGAGAAATCTGTATCATTACATATTGTGTTTTTCGGATTGGGATGGATAAAAATCCTTAATTTTATTTTCGTATCTTAATGTGTGAACGGATAAAAATAAAATTGGTGGAGGGGACGGCTGTAGGGAATGTGGGAGGCCATTGAAAAACCTTTGTTTTCTTTCTTTCTCACTAAAAAATCTGGAAAGGTTATGAAACTCCTGGAAATTGGGTCTAAAATCTCCTGGAAACTCCTGGAATTTGCTAAAGAAAATTCCGCACGAACCCTGGGTTAGAGTGTCCGCCTCCAGACTGGAAGATCGTGGGTTCAAACCCCGGTCGCGTCATACCTGAGACTTTAAAATTGGGACTCCTCCTTGCTACCCTGTGAGGCACTCCACATGTAAGGGTTAGAAGGAGGGCTGGAATGCCCCATTTCAGTATAATGTGGCAGGTGGATCCCGACATGACCATAGCAGTTGAAAGGGATCTAAAGAACAACACAATACAATACCTGTTACATGACGTTGCTTTGGCCCAGAGGGTCGAAAATGAGCTCAAAATCATTCTATATCTAAAGGTTTTCGAGATAATAGTCAAATTCCCGTTTTTTACCTTGACCATGACTTAGATGGTCAAGGTCACAGAGTTGCCTCTTATGTAAAGTTATTTAGGCTCAGAGGGTCGAAAATGATCTCAAAACCGTTTTCGAGATAATTGTCCCTCAAGGTCAAGATTCAGCATGGAGCGTTACCCCCTACGGAGTACGTTTTGTATATTCAAACTGGCATTTGACCACTTTTTTATGGACAGTGATTAATAGGCGTTTTGAAAAATATTTTGACCTTAATTGACTCAGACCCTGGGAGGAGTTTTCTGGAATCCATTTTATGGAAAATTTACTTTGATCTCAATTTGACCTTGACCCTCCTGAGGTGAAAAAAATCGCGGATTGGCCGAGATCAAAACAGTTGTGAAAGATAAGTTGTGAAATATCTTTATACAGTAAAGTACCACATATACAATTCCGTTGATTTACAAATGACACACACACACAAAGCATAAAACATTATTGACATTGAAATGAGGCCTGCTGGGAACCACACAAGGGCACGGGCAAATATAAACCACCACTAAAGTATTTTTTATTTTCAAATAATCTTTTTTATTCTCAAATAATCTTGTCCCACTACTTAAACTCCTTTCAGGCATATGAAATGCTACCACATTATGCAGCCACCACATAAGATACCTCTCGTTCGTCCGTCCGTGTCCGTCCGTACCTCTCGTTGAGCCGTCCATGTCCGTCCGTGTGTCACACTTTGGATGCTGTTTTGTTTCCACGCAAGTTCTTCAAAATTTTTTACCCTAGGCATATGCAACCTTGCACAGTGAAAATATATATATTGAAGTTGTGCAACGTCGTTTTATTTGTCAGATCGGTAAAAAATTGCCAAAATGACGACTTGTCAAAAATTGCCCATTTTTTAGATAACTGTAATGTAAGGCTTAGGTGGTTTCCACCCGAGTTCTCCGAAACTTTTTACACTAGGTATATGCAACCTTGTACCGTGAAAATATATACAGCGGCCCCTATTTATAACGAAATCGGTTGTAACGAAGTAGCGGTTATAGCAAACAAATTCGCTGGTCCCAACTTTTTTCCATTGACTTCATGGCATAAAATTCGTACTATCCGATAATCGGTTATAACGTACATATATTGGGCCAACGCTTTTTTTGTAAGCGTGAAAGTCAACAGCGCATGCTGTGGGGTTCTATTGACGCATCTTACTTTATTAATCCTTAAGGACTAGTCGCCGCGCTGTTAAGGCAAATAGAGGTATCAACCGCTCACCCCCTGTACTGCTAATATCTTATGTGAATTGCAATTGATATTGTTGGCATCTGAGCTTCACGCGTCACGGGTTGCTTGCAAACAATACCAAAGCATCTCCATCAAACAAAACTATCCAGATTAGCTAATGCCCATACGTAGCACAGAGTTTATAAAAGGCGATGAAAATTGCACTTGATATCTGTGCTCAAAATGGCGACGAAGCGAAAAAGAACTGGGCATTCTTTAGAAATTAAGGGGGGTGGATAGCTCAGTTGGTAGAGCGCTCGTCTTCAGATCTAGTCTGTGTAGCCGGTGCGGGTTCGAATCCTGCTCGTGCTTATTAGCTGTGCACTCAGTTATGATCCCCATAGGGATTCAAACTGGAATGGCCCATTTCAGTATAATGTGGCAGGGTAGTCCTGATATAGCGCTGAGATCGCTGAAAGGTATTTAAATCAGCAATAAACCAACCAACTGATCTTTAGAAATTAAGTACAAAGCAAATAAAGAAGCTGAAAAAGGTTTTGGCAACGAAGGCCCAAAACTTCGCAGTTAAGTTTTTGTACTCAGAGTTCCGTCCTAGTAATTGTTGGCTTCAGCGCTTTCACAATCACCATAATATTGTTTACAAGAAGGTCAATGGCGAATCAAAATCAGTGAACGTGAGTGAAGTTCATAAATGGCACAGTACCAATTTCACTCAGATTTTGGATAAATATTCAGCGAACGACGTGTACAATGGTGACGAAACAGGGATTTTTTTATCGTTTAACCAGTCTCGGTGGCCTATTGGCTAGAGTGTCCGCCTCGAGGCTGGAAGACCGTGGGTTCAAACCCCGGTCGGGTCATACCTAAGACTTTAAAATTGGGACTCCTCCTTGCTACCCTGTGAGGCACTCCACATGTAAGGGTTAGAGGGAGGGCTGGAATGCCCCATTTCAGTATATTGTGGCAGGGGGATCCCGATATGACTATAACAGTTGAAAGGGATCTAAAGAACAGTACAATATAATACAATAGTTTAACTATTTTAGCAGACTAAAAGTAACAGCCAGTTAGTATTGTGAGTCAAGTTTCGAAGACAGAAAGCGCTTCATGTTATTATTGGTTCAACATTTACTCAAGAAAATGTTGAATATTAATAAATTGTCGTGATTTGTTTATTTTGGTTTTGTTTTAGTGATTCGTTTCAACAAGGTACTGTATTTTACCACTGTTTTCATTAACATGTATTTGCACGATGTAACCCGCTAGGGTTGGCCGTGTCGTTAAACAAATCATAAAACTAACAATTTTATACTTGTTTTAGACCAGCCGACTTCTTCGGGGGTGGAATTGGTAGGAGGGGGGGGGGGGGGGGGGCATTGTCAACTGTGCTTAAAATGCTTCTTCTCCCAAAATTTCGAACAGATTCCTATCAGATTTTGTACGAATGTTCTCTTCGTGGTCCTGTCTTGAACAATTACTCGGCAAGTCGCCAAAAAAATTGACCGAGGGCTGCCATATTGAAAATTTTTGTTAGTCAATGTTCAAAATGCTTGTTCTCCCACAATTTTAGTAGGATACCTTTTAAATTTGCGAATGTTCCTTGAAAACTTACTTCTCTTGAGTCCTGTCATGAAAAATATTTGTTTTGCTAGCAATTCGCGAAGATTGGCCAGTTGGAGGCATTTTAAATCTTTTTGTTTTTTCCTAAATGTGTTGCCTGTTGCAGACGTTAGGCAGATGCAGACGTTAGGCAGTAACCAGTTTTTAAACTGCCACTTGCTTGTTTCGATGTTTGGATACTTTTTCTCGTGTAAAACTACGTAAATAATCCATTAACAGAAGTAAAAGACATTGTCCAATTTCGCACATATATAGTATTTGACCTGAAGCTCTGCACCTCTCTTTTTGTTTTCATCTTTGTTTTCATTTTTTTGTTTCATGATTAAAACGCGGGATCAAAACAGTGGTTTTTTTTATCACCCAAAGCAACGGGGTATTGCTGCAGCAGCATTTGCACGAGCCTCTCACGTGCCAACAGCTACACTGTGCATTGTAATTGATATGTATATGTTACAGGGAATCTGTGTAATTAGGGATTTCATGAAATCCCTAGGGAATTCGTGTAATGAATAAGCTCATATTGATTATAAAACTATTTTGAGAAATTATCCATTCAGGAAGGCTGTTTAGTGGTTCTTCAAAACTGTGTATCTCTTTTCACATCGAAAGGAGTTGGAATTTATAACATTACCATCCAGAATAACAGAATTTGGCGTGAAATGTGACATAACTTACGTAGGATAAAAAATACCGCTAAATTCAGGTACTGAAGTATCTCATGAATGATAGTTTGGCAATCGAGTGCTTTGAGTATATTAATTCAAAATCTACTATTAATTTCGGTAAAATACTACATTGCAAACATGAAAATTCTCAATAAAAACATCAAAATTGCTTGAGCAAGTTATTACACGAATCCACTAGGGATTTCATGAAATCCCTAATTTCACAGATTCCCTGTAACATATATTTGTATACGTTAAATATGTCGAGCATAGTGACACGCTTGTGTTGGTTTTATAAGGACGACGCGTGAAGGGAACATCTTGCCTGGTTATTTTAAATACACTGAATGTTCATATAAATTACTAACCTCAAGGAATCTGACAAAAACCTGGACTTGTCTACAAATCAAACCAGTCTGAAAAGTTTCTACCTTATACTCGAAGGGAGAAAATGATTCTAAAAATATGAATTTTTGGCCAAGCGTTTAAGATTTCGCCTTTGTGAAGTATGTTCTCGTTTCTTTTGATCTTCATCAGGTTCATTGAATTCGACCAATTTTGATTTCAGGAAAAATAATTTGGCAGAGATAATTTTCAGCAACACGGAAAATCCCGATGCTGCCATGTACGAAGCCCTGCTCCGCGGAAGAGCGAAGGTAAGAATGACGGCAGCAAAGGATGCCATGATGCCATGCAATGATAAACCACACGAGCGGGTGGACTCATCCGAACCGCTCCCGCCCCCCTCTCCCATCCAATGACGGGTCGGGGAAGGGGTTCAGGGATTGCACCCCCCCCCCAAATTCGAAAACAAATTTAGACTGTTAAACTTCGTTTTTTTAGACCAGAGATCAGTAGAGGAGCAACCGTCGTCTGTATATACGTATGTAAACTTTTACTCAAAACGCTTCTTCTTTTTCTGGTTTGATCGATTCCTTTCCAGTTTATGCAAATGTTATCTTGTTTTGGCAATGCGCCAAAAAATGGCCAAATCAGGGGAATTTAAATTTTTTTGGCCACCAGTTTTCAAAATGCGCGCACAATTTTGATCGGATTCCTTTCCAATTTTGAACCACTGTTCCATAGATGATTTTCTCTTAAAAAATTATGGCCAAAACTGGCCATATGAGGGACTTTAAAATTTTTTGTAGCTGATTTTCGAAATGCTTATGTTCCAAAAATTAGCCAAATGAGAGGCATTTTTAATTTTTAGTAGCCAATCTAAACAATGCTTCTACTTCCACAATTGGTTCGGATTCCTTCTCAATTTTGTGTGCTTGTTCCCTAGATGCTTCTCTTTTGACGATCTGCCAAAAATGGGCTAAATGGTCGGTAGGGGAGGGCTGGGACATTTATACTTTAGTATGTCTCCCCAACCAAGGGGAGACATATAGTGTTTGCACGTTGTCTCTCTCTCTGTCTCTCTCTCTCTCTCTCTCTGTCTCTCTGTCTCTCTCTCTCTCTCTCTCTCTCTCTCTCTCTCTCTCTCTCTCTCTCTCTCTCTCTCTCTCTCTCTCTGTCTCTCTGTCTCTCTCTCTCTCTCTCTCTCTCTCACTCTCTCTCTCAACTTTTGAGCACGTTACATTATGATGGAGGACGTACGACGTCGTTATGTAAAAATCTCGTGTGCGAAATTTCTCAGCCGCTAAACATCAGAGAACGAAATGTCGGTTCAACTTCAAACTTGATCTGTTTATTCTTTAGGTAAGTCGGACAGTTCTTTCAACTTTTGACGTACGTTACATTAAAGTGGAAGGCGTATGACGTCATTACGTAAAAATCTGGAGTGCGAAATTTTCTCTAAAGCTGAACATGAGAGAAAGTTCAAACTTGGTGGGATTGTTGCTTGGTACCGAGGGTTTCCGAAAAAAGCCTAGGGCTTCTATTTGGAAACTGGCCATTTTCAGGCGCTCATTTAGAAACCAAATAGAAGCCCCGAGGCTTCTATTGGGAAACAGTTTCCTAATTAGGGACCCGGGGCTTCTATTTTTAGATTGGGGGAGGGGGTTGTCGATACGTTTTTATTGAAAAAAAAGCAAGTTTACCATCAATCTCTTATTAAAGCGCTACATGCTGCGGATATCCGCACAAAAAATAACAAAGCACACAAAACAACAGTAAGTAAAAAAGTCTGGTAAAGTGGGGGGCGGGGGTGGGTTGCCTTGTGCGAAGCACAGGATTACGCAACGACGCAGAACGTGTCTGGGGGGTTGCCTCACATCAAAGGATCAAGAGCACCGTGGCTGTGAACCGGTTCGGAAAACTGAACCACGGTTCGAACCGGTTTTCTAACACAAAAAACCGGTTTTAACCGGTTGTTTCATGAGACACGTTATTGACCAAAAATAGAGTGATTTTACTTATCACATCAAAAACTAGTATAACTTCCCAACCAGGACTTCTGTTTTGCTATGTATACAAATCGATATTTTTCGTAAAAATCAGCAGTTGCAATTTTACTGACTTTCTGATTCAATTTTCAACTTAAATAATTCAGTGTTCAACAATTTCAAATTGTCCAATTCCTTTGGCAAAACATAACAAGTATGTCCAAGGACATGACCCAGCCGAGTTACCAAACAAGGAAAGAGTAAAATGCGTTTAATTCGAATTTGGAAGCTATCCGAAAAGGGAGGTTGGGTTTTGACGATTCACGTATTCACCGACATTTACATAATTTTACAAAATTTTTAAAATTCCACCATTTCGGCATTTTTTTGTCATTTGCGAAAAAAGTAAAGTCCAATTTCGATTAAAATTTTATAACTATTTGAAAAAGACTGAGAGAAATGAATGCTTCGACAATTCAGTTATTTACTGCCCTTTATTCCAGTTTTTGCCAAACTTCAAAGTTCCACCATTTCGGCAGTTTTTGGCGAACCGCGAAAAAAATAATAGCCTCTTAGACGAACCCCAGGAGAACATCCCTGCGTAACATCTAAGCGATTGGGGTAAAACTGTAGGAGCAGTAGCATTTAAAAATGGGTAAAAAAGGGCCGCCATTTTGTCAGTTTTTCGTCAATCGTCAAAAAAAGTAACAGCCAGGTGGAGGACCACCCAGGGAACCATCCTGCGTAACATCAAAACTAAGTATAAGGAGTATAGTATAAGGAGTGGGTGCGGCGTATGACGTCATCACGTAAAATTTGCACATAATTTGGATAAGATCTGGTGTGCAAAATATCTTGATAACGGAAAATCGTATGGACGTCAAATTTTGTGTGGGTGTTCCTTGGGTCAGTCGGACGGTTCTTTCAACTTTTGAAGGGTGTAGAAACTAAGAAAGGCGTGTGACGTCATTGCGTTAAAATCTGATGTGTACATTTCTCAGCCGCTGAACATCGCATAAAGTTGAAACTTGGTGGGAATGTTGCTTGGTGGGTCCGAAAGATGTACCCGGACGGCATTTTTTAAAAATGTCTCGATAGCGGAAAATCGGGTCGACTTTGCTAGTGCTTTTTGACCGATGGGAATGTACGAAGACAAGGTATACCTTTTGGCTATAACTACACTTAGTGTGCAAACCCTTACCGTACCGTTGGCTAAAATGGTTAGGGTTGCCTTTAGAGCCGTACCTGAATTAGAAAGCTGGGAGGAGGGGGTTGGCTAAGGCTAGCAAAAAAAGCTGTTTAAGTTAACTTAAGGCATTATATTATAAAAATGATAGCCATTTTCCAAAATGGTTTTCCTTTCATAATTTTAATTGGATTACTTTCCAATTTTGTATGACTATTTGCTGGGTGGTTCTGTCTTGAAAAATTACTTTTTTGGCGATCCACCAAAAACTGAGCAAATTGGGGAAGGGGGGGGGGCATTTTAAGTTTTTTTTTTTTTTGGTAGCCAATTTTCAAAATGCTTATTCACCAATTTTTATCCAATTGCTTTCAAATTTTGCATAAATATTCATTACAAGGCCCTGTCTTGTCTTGAGAAGTGGGGGGGGGGGGGGGGGGGATTTTAAAATTTAAAAAATTGGTAGCCATTCTGGAAAATGCTTCTGCAGCAATTTTGAGCGATCCGCCAAAAATTGACCAAATGGTTATTCTCCCAAAATTGGCCAGTTGGCGGCATTTTAAGTCTTCTTTATTCCATAGTGAGTTGTCTGCTGCCGCTTCATTGTATTTGTTTGTTTTGTTTTTTTTTCTCGAAATTTTGGAATTTTGCTTTTCGTATGTTTTCTTTAAAAAGCTGGCCTCATGCCGCCGTTTGAAAGTTTTACGGATGGAGTTTTTCAGAACAGGGTTCTTCTGCAAGTAATTTTAGTCAGATTGCTTTCATTTCTAGGCGTAATCCAACGTTAGGGTTTCTCTACTTTTCTGAGGTCCGACAGAGATTAGGCGAATTCGGGCCTTTAAAAAAATCATGAAATATCAACACCACTTTTTGACGACAATACAATCCTATTGATACTGGTCGCAATGTTCCTGGACGTTCTTGTTTTTAGACCAGCCGACTTCGTCGTGGTGGTCTTATCACATCAATAGAGGGGCATCCGTCGTTTGTATGTACTATGTACGTATGTAAATTTTTTCTTAAAATGCTTCTTTATCTTTAGTTTTTATCGGATTCCTTTCAAATTACTTTGTGAATGTTCTCGGTAGGCATCTTTTGAAAAGTTACTTTTTTTTGGCGATCCGCCAAAAATTGGCCAAATGGGGGGGGGGGGGGGGGGGGGGGCATTTCAAAATCCCCCCTTGTTTTTATTGGATTCCTTTCCAATTTTGTAGGGTTGTTCTAGAGGCAGGTCTCTCTTCAAAATTTTCTTTTCCCACAATTTTGATTAGATTCGTTTGCAATTTTGTACGAATGTTTTCTTGAGAGGACTCTTTTAGAAAATTACTTTTTTTCCAAAATTGGCCAGATGGGGGGCATTTTTCAATTTATTGGCTTCAGATTTTCAAAATACTTCTTTTCACACAGTTTGGATCAGATTTCTGTCAATTTTGTACGGGTGTTCTTTAGGTAGGACTCTCTTGAAAAGTTACTTTTTTTGCGATTCGCCAAAAATTGGTTAAATGGGAGGCATTTTTTAATTTCCTGATAGCCAATTTTCAAAATACAGTACTTCATCTCCTACAAGTTGGGTGGTATTCCTTTTCAATTTAGTACGATTGTTATTGTCCGAGGCCGTTAAGTCCCTGGCCATAAAGTACACGTCCATAAGGTCCCCAAATGAATTTAGGGCCAAAACGTCCCCAAAGCAAAAAAATAAAAACACGTATGATTACATAAATTACCGCTTTACTAAGTTTTACACCAGGTATAATGCACCCGGCCATGAGGTCCCCAAACGAATTTACGGCCAAAACCTCCCCAAAGGAAAACAAATGTATGATAAACTCAGTGCTTTGGGGACTGAGGCCATAATCTACCCGGCCATAATCTACCCGGCCATAAGGTCCCCAAATAATTTTAGGCCCAAAACGTCCCAGAAGCAAAATTGATCGTAGTAGAATCCAGGGTAAAACGTCCCCGGCCACAAGGTCCCTAAATGAATTTAGGGCCACAACGTACCCATACTTACAAAACATATGATAACCTAAAGTGACGCTGTATTAACTTTACCCCGGCCATAAGGTCCTCAAATAAATTTAGGGCCAAAACGTTCACGAAGCAAAATTTGTCGTGGAATCCAACAACTAAGTCCTCGACCATAAAGTCCCCGGCTAAAAAAAATACCCGGCCATATGTCCCCTGCTATAAGGCCCCCAAATGAATTTATTGCCAAAACCTCCCTAAAGCCAAAAAAAAATTTATACTAACTTAAATTAACGGTTTATTAAGCTATATCCAGGTCATAAGGTCCCCGACCATGAAATACCCGGCCATAAAGCCCCCAAATGAATTTAGGGCCAAAACGCCTGCAAAGCTAAAACAACATAACCTAAACTAACGCTTTATTAAGCTTTACCCCGGCCGTAAGGTACAAGGCCTTAATGTCCCCTGCCATTAGGTCCCCAAATGAATTTAGCTCCAAAACGTTTCCAAAGCAAAAAAGTAAAAAACAACATATATTAAGATTTACAATGTTTTTCACATGCTTTAAAGGTAAAATTCAACTAGATAATGACAAATAGACAAAAAGTACGAAAAATCACATTGGGCTTAGTCATTTATTCCCCACAGTTGGAATATATGCGATCGACCGCGTGTCGGTCGGTCTGTCGGTCGGTCTGTCGGTCTGTCATCAAGAGCTTGTTAACAAGAGCCTGCAAGGATTTTCATGAAACTTGGTATGTGGCTTCTATGGGAGCAAACACAGATCGGTATTGTAAATGGGCCAGGTCCGTCCAAGGAAAATGGACCAGCTGGACTTGGAAAATTTCAGCTCTTGATTGACTATTGATGGACGTGTTTAACTGATGGGGGGGGGGGGGGGGTGGGGCTGTGGGGAATATTTGGGCTATGCATACTGCTCTAGTTTTACATGAAAAGCTAGTTTTTTGGGATCCAAAAGAAAATTGGCTAAATGGAGGGCACTTAATTTTTTAGTCCCCCGCCAACGCGCGTGGCGCGGAGCGGGGGACTTATGAAACGGGGCCTGTCCGTCCGTCTGTCTGTCCCCATCTATAGTGGTAAGTTTGTGCGCGCCATATCTCAGTAACTAATATAGGTATTTCATTTCTTTCTTACACAGAGAGAGTACATATATTGGAGGTGTGCAACGCGTGGTTATTTTTTATTTTTCTGAAGAACTGAAAAATTGCCAAATTTTTGAAATGTTCTGAAAACGTGCAATTACCCCGATGTATAGTGGTAAGTTTGTACGCGCTATATCTCAGTCATTATTAAAAGGATTTTATTTTTCTTTTGCACACAGAGAGAGGGCGTATATTGGAGGTGTGCAATGCGTGGTTATTTTTTTTCTCAAAAGATGAAAAATTGCCGTATTTTTGAAATGTTGTGAAAATAACGTTGTAAACCGTATGTGGTACACGTCGGATAAATGAACTGTTAAATATTATATTATAACGTTGGAAATCGCGTATATTTTATAAGGATAAATATATCTACTTCTTGCATTTTATGTTAGGATTGTTTCTATTTAATTATTTAGTAAAAATTTTGGATTGAAAAGAAAAAACGACTTTGATTGAAAGTTCAGTGCAGATTCAATATAACTGAAGTACATTTTAAGTACACACAGAGGATAAATCGACCACATAGTAGAGAATCAATACGTGAATTATGTACCTGGTTCTGGGACAATATATCGTAATACAAACAATCATGTGCTTTGCAAATGTTGAGAGTGGGCAGGGTTACAATGTGGAACAAACTAGTGCTATTCATGTCATCGAGAGAACACGTGTTGATGTTTACAAACAAAATCGTGGGATACACAAGCAAAATCTAGTAATAATATCACCCATTGAAACACATGTACTTAGTTTCAGTAGGAATTATGACAGCAAAAATCAAAGGCAAAACTTTTGCGATAGAAATAATTTGATTGAAATAAAAACAAGAAATCCGAATTTGAATCAATCTCATTTCGCTAGCCTGAACGTGCGATCTTTGAGAAAACATTTGGATATAACAAAAGCGTTGATTTATCAGCATAAAATAGATATATTTTCACTGACTGAAACATGGTTGCGAGAAGAGGATGTGTATACCATCAACGAAGTCTGTCCTCCAGGCTACTCGGCTATAAATGCGAATCGCAAAGAACAACGCGGAGGCGGAATAGCAGTTATCTGTGCAGATGCCTTTAAACCAAAGCGGATACAAACTTCTAGGTTTTCGTCTTTTGAAAACCTCGCTGTGAGGTTAACGTCTGGATCGCAATCCCTTCGGTTACTTACAATCTATCGTCCCCCTTCGAGCTCTATATCAACCTTCTGTGAAGAGTTTACTTCCCTTTTGGAGGATATTGGTCTTGTTGGTGAACCCCTTGTAATTTGCGGAGATCTCAATGTGCACTGGGACGACGCTAAAGCCTCCGATACGCGCAAACTTCAAGAGGTATTCTATCTTTTCGGCCTACAGCAATACGTTAATCAAAGTACTCACTGCAAAGGCCACATTTTAGACTACATTGTCTCTCGAGAATCTGAGCTTTTCAGCATCAGAAACATATCTGTAGGAGACTTAGTCAGCGACCACCGACTGATATGCTGTGACATTTCTATAAACAAACCACGGCCCCTTCAACGAGTGGTGCAATTCAGAAAGATTAGAGATATTGACATAGAAGCGTTTAAAAAGGATATTTTAGATTCCAGTCTTACCCGTACATTCATAGATCTCTCACTCGATGAGCTGATAGTAGCATATAACGATACTCTTTCTGCGATATTAGATAAACACGCACCACTTGTTACCAGAACTATTAAAAACAAACCAAACGATCCATGGGTAACTGATGATATACTAGATCAGTTACGTTATGTGCGACGCTTAGAACGAAAATGGCGTAAGAGCAATCTGTTAACGGATAAAAGGTCATATGAAGAAACCAAAGAAAACTTTCATGAGTATTTTACTCTTGCTAAATCCAAATATTTGGAACATTTTATTGTAGAAAATAGCGCAAACCAAGGTGATCTATTTAAAGCCATAAACAGAATCATGCATCGCAAAAAGGAAAACCCATTCCCGGAACATGATTCATCTAGGGCTTTAGCCAACCAGTTCAGTGACTTTTTTCAAGAAAAAGTATCGAAAATACGGGAAAACTTCACAGATGGCACCCACAATGCTTTGCTATACGACGTCCCTCGAAAAGAGTGCGCCTTCACAACATTCAAGGAGCTTAATGAGGAAGAAACCATGAAAATCATATCACAATCGTCTAACAAGTACTGTGAACTTGACCCCATTCCATCGTTCCTTCTAAAACAGTGTTCATCAGAGATAATTTCGGTTATAAAACGAATCATTAACAAATCACTTGGTAATGGATATTTCCCAACATTGTGCAAAACGGCAATAGTAAAACCCCTCATTAAAAAATCAAATTTGGACTGTGTTTTTAAGAATTATCGGCCTGTTTCGAACCTGCGAGAATAACATCGGGGAACCATTACAATCGGCTTATAAAGCCAATCATAGCACAGAAACAGCCATACTTTGGATTTTTGATCAACTTCTCACCAGTTTGAATGACAATAGAGCTGTGCTGTTGACGCTGCTTGACCTATCGGCTGCTTTCGACACGGTCGATCATAAAATCCTACTTGAGCGACTCCATACCTCACAGGGAATTTCAGACAGCGCACTGCAGTGGTTCAGTTCCTACTTAAAAGACCGCACAATGCAAGTGTGTGTAAATGGCGAGTATTCTGAACCGGTTTCGCTCAATGTTTCCCTACCCCAGGGTTCACTGCTCGGACCCCGCCTTTACAGTGACTACACACAGCCGATGGGTCAATTAGTACGTCGACTACGTCTTCTCTTCCATGGATACGCAGATGATACCCAGTTGATGAAATCAATATCATCAGTTGCCGAGCTGGGTCCAGCGCTACAACAACTTGCGGCAGGTATCGCTAAAATTGGGAACTGGATGCACGACAATAAACTTAAACTAAACCCTGAAAAAACCGAATTCATGATTGTTTCAAGTAAGCACAACCACGAGAAATATCAATTGGATACCCTCTCCTTGGGCAACGAGGAGATAAAAGTAACCACTACTGCACGTAATCTAGGAGTAACAATCGACTCTACCCTCCAACTAGACAGCCATATAGCAAATGTAATCCGTATCTGTTACTTCTACATCGGTTGGATAAAGAATATTCGCAAATTCTTAACAAAAGAGGCAACCAAAACGCTTGTTCACGCCCTAGTCCTCAGCCGATTGGATTATTGTAACTCTATTCTGGTTGGTCTACCAAAGGTAAAGGTCTACAAACTACAAAAAGTTATGAATGCGGCCGCACGGCTTATCACCGGCAAACCAAAGCGCGAACACATCACAGATTCCCTTATGGAACTGCACTGGCTCCCCATCAATGAAACGTTCCAAGTATAAAATGATTACTCTGACATATAAAGCCTTAAATGGAATGGCACCAAGTTATCTATCAGAATTGCTCAAACAATATATACCAGAAAGGTCACTCAGGTCATCAGACAAATTACTATTACTCATTCCCAGGCATAGAAACAATTATGGTTATCGTTCATTTAGATGTATTGCGCCTACCTTATGGAACGATCTCCCATACGTTCTTAGAAGCAAAGGATCATTTTATTGTTTTAAAAGGGCGTTAAAAACTCACCTGTTCTGCAAAGCTTACAACGTGTAGTCCATTGGTCCAGGTCTATTAAGTTTTTTTTTTATTATGTTTTAGACTATGTTTTAATATGTAGATGTTTACTACTTTTAATATACACATATTTACTGTTTTATGCTATTGTCAGCGCTTAGAGGCATTGCAAAATAAGCGCGTTATAAATGCCCAGAAAAAAAAAAAAAAAAAATGTGCAATTACGTTTGTACGCGCTAGATCGCAGTCAGTATTAAAGGGATTTTATTTTTCTCTTACACACGGAGAGAGCGTATATTGGAGATGTGCAACGCATGTCTGTTTTTTATTTTTGTCGAAAATTGAAAAATTGCCAGATTTTTGAAAAGCTATGAAAATGTTTGATACAAAAAATAAAATAGTGGTAAGTTTGTACGCTGTCATATTTCAGTAACTAATACAGTGATTTCATTTCTTTCTTGAACATATATTGGAGGTGTGCAACGCGTGGTTATTTTTCATTTTCCTAAAAAAAAAAAAAAAAAAGAAAAATTGCCAGATTTTTTAAATGTTATGAAAAACGTGTAATTTCGACTACTTATGAATCATAAACCCACAACCTGGTTTGAACTCCGCACCTATAACTGAGCTAACCCGGCCAAGTGAAAAGGTCAGCCGAACTGTTTTATTTCAAAAACGGATGTGCGGCGGGGGACTTAACCAGTTCACTGGTATACTTTTTTTTGGGGGGGGGGGGTGGGGGAGGGGGCCAATTTTCAAAATGCTTTTACTCCCACAGTCTGGATCGCATTCCTTTCAAATTTTGTACGGATGTTTACTGGGTAGGCCTCTTTGATCTCATTGTATCCATATCTTTCATAAATCACTAGGCAGTCTTTTGAAAAGTTCCTTTTCTGGCGATTCGCCAAAAATTGGCTAAATGGGGGACATTTAAAAATTTTTAGTGGCCAATTTTCAAAATGCTTCGTCTCTCACAATCTTCCCCGGATTCCTTTATAAAATGTGCACAAATTTTCAACACCCGAGCTTAACAAATGACAACCACGTTTTGGCGACCTTGCAAGTCTATTGCTAGGTGATCAAGTAGATCTCTGGTGGTCATAATGTCCTTGGACATTCTTGTTAAAAAAACAGGGAAAAAAAGTTTGACTGGTAAGCTAGCTACTTCGGGGAGCAGGACAAGTGCCACCTGGGTATGATAAAATAAATTATAAAATAAATATAAAAATTGAGTTTTCTGAAAACTTTTTTTATAATATTTATTTATATTTTTTGTGTGGCAGATGTCCAGGCGGCATTATAACGGATGGCACATGTCCTAGAAACCGACTTGGGGTGATTTTTTTTTAAAGTTCAGTCCCCCACCCCCACCCCCGTGCTTCTTGATCAAAACCTGTATCGGTTTGGCTGGTAAGCTAGCTACTTCGGGGAGCAGGACAAGTGCCACCTGGGTATGATAAAATAAATTATAAAATAAATATAAAAATTGAGTTTTCTGAAAACTTTTTTTATAATATTTATTTATATTTTTTGTGTGGCAGATGTCCAGGCGGCATGATAACGGATGGCACATGTCCTAGAAACCGACTTGGGGTGATTTTTTTTTAAAGTTCAGTCCCCCACCCCCACCCCCGTGCTTCTTGATCAAAACCTGTATCGGCCACTGCCGTCTTATTCTTGTCGCCACCCATGCATCTTTGGAATCTTCAGCGTGTTACAGGGCAAAGAATGACGCACTTAGCCATCTTTTGTTACAGTTTGGTGATAATGCAGGAGTCTGGCAGCTCTACAGTGAAATGAAAGAAAAAGGCTTTCCAAGTAAGGTTATATAGGGGAAGTGGGTAGGGGTTGGATCTAATAATACTATATGGAGCGTCAACAAACGTTATTTCAATGCAAAATGCAGAATGCATTTATGTATTTTGAAGATGCGATTGCCCTTTGCTATGCATCGCCGATGTTTTAGTGCGATTATTTTTGTAATCAGCCTACATGATTTTGTATTAAGTTTAAATGTGGCTTCCGGTTGCTCTGGAAACTGCTGTGCTCTGTTTAGTTTCAGTGGAAGCCTACAACGCTGTGTTGCAAACGATGCATAAACCTAATGAAGAATCAGTTAAGGTATACAGCTTTAGAAAAAAATCTTATTACATCGAACCACAAAGAAGAAACGACCTATTCAACTTTAATCAAGTCAAGGCATTAACTGTGTGACGTTAGCCCATTATTATTATCTAATTATGCAAATAGTAAATTAAAAAATATATATACAGGTTATAAAAAAGGTGAACCAAAATGAGACGGTGTTAAACCACCAAAGTTTGCAGGATCTGGAACGGTAGTATTAAGGTTATTCACCCCATTAACAATATTTTGACTTGCTGCAACGCCCGAGGCCAACTTGGCAAGCTTAATAAAATATTTAAGAGGGATAAAAGATTGTAGCGAATCCTATAGATTAAATGTTAAGACTCCCATAAAAATATTTGCGAGAAGATTGCGTATTCCCTTTGGAGATATAAAGTGACTGCACATTAGGTTCTTGCTTGTACTATATAAGTAGCCTAAAATATCAGGTACATATTGCATTTTGAAGAAGTAATCGAGATACGTATCGCGATATGGTTGTTGGTACGATACTCAGTCCTATATTTGTGCCGAATGCTACAGAGGCCATTAATATGTTTTGAGTTCATGCAAAAATGCTGGGAGAAGAGGGGAATTTGGCAGAATTGTCTTCACATTTGACAAAATAAATTTCTTCAGAATCCTGTACAGGTAGTTTTACATTGGATTTGTTTGTTTTTTTTTTTTTTTTTGTTAAAAGAGCATTTTGCAAGAAATGAAGGAGAACAATGTGCTACCTAATGCGAAAACCATGGTGCGTCTCTTAAATCTGCGTGTGGATCGACATGAAGACTTCTTGCTGAAAGTCGCCAATGAGATGATTGCCATAGGATTAGGTTCGTGTTCAACACGTCAGCGTCGCTGAACAGTGCAACCGACCAAACGCGGCCGGCTTGTCAGGCCTGTTGTTTGGTCTTCTTTCAGGTCTGCACCCCCCCCCCCCCCCAACCCACCGATCCCCCCCTCCCCAGGTCTCTGCCTATCTCTTCCTTTCTCTTTTCTTCTCTTCTCTGTCTGGGGCCTGTCCTCTGTCGACGGCCGTCTATTTTAATTAAACACTTGAATGTACAGTAGATCCTCGCCAATTCGTCTTCGATCGAATACAAAATTCGAACCAGATATATCCCTGGCCCCTATTTTTTATTAGTCTTCCTCTCAGACAAATCGTGCGTTGATATAACTCGTTCCGTGTTTCCGTTCCCGAGCAACTGTATCGTGCCACCCCTGTTTAGACCATCCGACTGATGTCTTGTCACATCAGTGGGGAACATCCGTCATCTGTATGTACGTATGTAAAAGTTTACTTTTTAATGTATTTTGGACCTAATTTAACCCAGCAATACTGCCAATGTTGATATGCGAAGTATTCATGTACTTCGGCGCGCAAACCGAATAAAAACAATGAAACAACTTCCACGTGTTTCTGTTTATTTTTCGCACCAAATGAGGTCAGGTTAAACTACACCAAAAGAGGTGACGTCGCATTTTATTTTTGCGCGCAAAGATTCAGAAGCACTTTCTAATCAGGATATCTTTTTTCGTTTTCACGCGAGAATTTCGGATATTCTTACTGGGTTGTTCAACACACTTTACAAATGTAAGTTTCAGCTTCGTTTGGTGGCCAGAAACCTAGGTTTCTTGCTGTAGTTGTTGCACAATTCGGCACTTTGTGCTTCGGAGCCTAATAGATCCAATGTTTGCTTATTCGGGGCTATCGTCTCGCTCGGAGCTACATTCTGCCAATGGATCTATGCTAGGCTCGGCTTACGTTGCTAGGCAGCGTTGAGCCTTGTGATCCGGGGCTGGAAGAGTCTGGAAAAGGTTTTTTTGTTCGCAGCTGTCTGACAGCCGTGTTGGCGGGCCTGCGTACGATGTCTTTTTTCTCACTCCCTTCCCTTCAGATGGAACAGCCTGTGTCGACAGTGCGTTCTACACACTCTGATCCTGCTGCCCACCACAGGATCCACACCTTTGGGGGCGGTTTTGTCGCCTGACAGTATCTAGGTCACGGTAACTGTCATGGAGCCATCAACCGCGGCGGGGAAAAAGGGCTTTCCCAAGCGCTTACTTCCTGGAAGATCTAGGCTGCGTTTCCCCTCCCCCACTGTCTACGGGCTTTCGAGCTCTGCAGAACACTTTCTGGGCGGTTTTCCTAGGGAATTCCTCAAGGAATACGCCGCGGGGTTTCCCCATGTCTGTACGACGTCACATGACTTGTTGTATTGACAACAGCTGACACGCCGTACGACAGCAATGCGGTTGGTGTCGGACTAACAGAGGATTAAGTTGCCTTAAGTCCTATCTAACACATATTTCACCCCATCCCTGGAACGCCCTCGTATAGTCATAGAATTAGCAGTAAACTACGAGGAGTTCCGCTGCAGGTCTCGTAGGACATTGATCCTTATGTCACGACAGGAGCTCTGCGCGACAAGAAGGTTCTGACGAAATGGGTGCATGTACAGTCAAATTTACTGCGAGTACTAGGCACTGGAGAGTCAGGCTGCAGTAAGATGAAATGCTTCCGGTAAATTGTCTTTTTACAGATCGGTAGATACGGGGTTAAATTGAGCATCTTTGCCGGGACGCCACAACTAACCAGGCTTGTCATGACAGTCAAGGTTCGCGGGACAGCGGGGTCTTGTCATGACAAAGTCATTGTAGCTACAGGTTAAAGCTTACCACGGGTAGTAGTGCGGAAACTCCATGTAGCAATAAGGAGGTGTGTCGCTTTTTTGCTTATCAGCCCTGCGAAAAAAAAACACATACACACACACACTTCTTAACCCTGCAGAGTAACACATCAGTCTTCGTCGTGATAAACAAGTTTCGCGCTGCCAAGGGCTTCGTCATGACGAAACGTTGTTACGACTGAAGCTTATCTTTGCCATGACAAGCAATTTCGCACGACCAACGGGTGATTTTTCATGACGAAATAAGTGCCACTGTAACCTCTTCAGTTTGCAGAGCATTTCTTCTTTCGTCACGACAAGCCAGTTTCGCGCGACTAATGGGCTTTTCGTGACGAAATAAGTTTCGCTGTACCCTCAGATCTACTGCAACTATCAGATGCTGGATTGTCAGACCGCAGTAAGGGGGTAATACCCCTGGATGATTATTGTTTTATTGAGCTCTTAGCACAATATGCAATTCAAAAATGTCGTTCTGGAATTCTGCAGAACAGTTGGCTTATCTTTGTCATGAAAAACAAACTTCGCACAACCAGTTGGTATTTTGTCATGACGAAATAAGTGTCACTACAACCTCTTTGAGTTCTGCTGAGCATTTCTTCTTTCATCACGACAAGCCAGTTTCGCACGACCAACGGGCTTTGTCGTGACGAAATAAGTTCACTGTACCCTGAAACGTGCTGCAGGTACCACATGCTTGACTTTCAAACCACAGTGAAGGCGAATACTCTGGGATGACTTTTTTCGAACTCTTAGCACAGCATACAATCAAAAATGTCAATCCGGGATTCTGCAGAACATTTGACTTGTATGTGTCATGACAAGCAAGTTTCGCGCGACCAACGGGTATTTTGTCATGACGAGATAAATATCACTGCAGTGTCTCGATTTCTGCAGAGTATTTCCTGTTTCGTCACGACGTGCCAACTTCGCGCGACCAACTGTCTCTGTCGTGACGAAATAAGTTTCGCTGCACTCTGAAACTTACTGCAGGTAACAGGTGCTGGATTTCAGACCGCAGAAAGGGGTAATACCCCGGAATGATTTTTGTTTTATGGAACGCTTAGTACCGCTTACGATTAAAAATTTTGAAAAGTATTTTTGTCATGACAAGAAAGTTTTGCACGACGAACGGGTATTTTGTCATGACGAAATAAGTATCACTGCATCCTGAAAGTTACAATGGGTATCATGTGCTTGGCTCTCAGGTTGCAGGCAGGAAGAATGCCGTCGTATTACGTTGGAACAGTGTGTGGGCACCTTATGTCTCATCTCGACCAACACAGCTCGTGCCCCAGGTGGCGTGAACGTGCTTGAAAAGCCTAACACCAAGTATACTCCCGAACACACGTACGATGATTGCAGCAGACTTACCTAGGGGCAATGGCGCGCGATACTTAAAGTACGTCAGCATTGTCTTCTAGTCACTGATTACTGACATGTTCTGACACAATGTAACCCGCTAAGGGTCGATCGTGTCGTTAAACAAATCATTTAACTAACTAACTAAAGTACGTCAGCACAACGCTGGTCGACGCAGTGCCCGCGAAACAGACTCCGTCGTGCAGTGCACAGTCCAATGCTAAAATGGCACTGCCAACCGAGGAGTTGGGAACTCTTGCGTAGATGTCGATACCTCTCTGCTAACCATCGCCTCACCAGACGCCGATGTTGTACCGACATCCAACTCTGCAGAATCCTTGCAGGGACTCACCCAGACACAAATTGGGACCTGTCGTATCCGGGGGGAAAACCATGTCATCTAATAAATAAAATATGCCCGATCTTGTCTGTCAAAACAGGAAGCCGATGGCAGCGCAGTAATTTCGTACAGACGGACATAACTGGCGTGACATCCTGACTGGTACTTGTTATTCCAGCGCTGTCACGCAGGGGACGTTGTGTACTGACAGAAGATTCAAAGCTTCATAATGCACTAGTGCACTACAAGCAACTGTGTATTCACGAATGTTTAGTTGAGTTTTCTACTCGTCAGACGATCGACTGTTTCGCGGCGCGAACTCTCGTCGTCACCGCTGTGGCTCCACCGTTAAGTCACGTTGTATTACTTAGATCTGTTAATAGTGCAGAATCAACGGACTAATTAAGTTGCACTTCGAAGAACGTTCCCTTTTTCACTGATTAAGTGGACGTTGGTTTTAAAAAATCAGGTGAAAAAGGGGGGGGGGGGGGCATGTGGTGATTCGAACGACATCGCTCCCACTGGCATACGTAATGCCTACTAGTTGGGAACTGCGGGTGAAGGAGTGAGACAGATTCGTTGGGGATTTACGAATATGTTACTCCAGTTCAGTTTTGTTTACTGTTCACACCTACAGGAGGTGATACACGCTTCGAGTGGTCAAGTCTCGCGGAACATAAATTCGTGCGACAAAACGAAACTCGTCTGATCAAAGACACCCACCTCCGGTTCTACGTCTATCAACATTGGCAGCATTGCTGGGTTAAATTAGCTCCAAAATACATTAAAAGTGACGTTTTAAGGAATTAAAACGCATTTTTATGTGTTATTGGAGTTTAACCTAAGCAATGCTGCCAATGACACAAGTTTACCCTCCCATCCTCCCTCTCTCGTCTCTGGACCAGGGAAAGTGACTGGAGCAGGCTCAAAAATTAAATGTGACGTCACCTCTTTTGGTGTAGTTTAGCTTGACCTCATTAAGTGCGAAAAATAAACAGAAACACGTGGAAGTTGTTTCATTGTTTTTATTCGGTTTGCCCGCTGAAGTACATGAATACTTCGCATATCAACATTGGCAGCAATGCTTGGGTTAAACTAGAATAACACATAAAAATGCGTTTTATTTCCTTAAAACGTCAAAAGGATGCATTTCACCTGCAGTTTTGATTGGATTGCTTTCAAGTTTTGTATGAATCTTCCCCAGATAGTCTTCTCTTGAAAAAAGAATTCGATCCGCCAAAAACATGGCGGTTTTTCATCGGATTACTTATAAATTTTTGTGTCACTGTTCACTTTTTTGTTCACTCTCTTGAAAAATCACTTGTTTGGCGATCTGACCAAAGTTGGCTAGATGGCTGCGTGTTTAAATATTTTTTGTAGCAAGTTTTCAAAATATTTCTCCTACACTCTTGATGGTTTTGCATTCAAGTATTGTGTCAATGTTTACTTTATGGTCATCAAAAATTAGCCAAATGGCGAAAAAGTGTGATAAAACTTTTGCGAGCTATTTTCGAAAATTTGCAGATTTGGATTTCGTTTAAATGCCAGTAGATTGTTCTTTCTGTTATCTTTAAAAATATTTTTTGACATTCCTCCAAAACTATCGTCGGTGATTATACTCATCGCTTATGGGGCATCCGAAGTCTGTTATGTGGATGTGTGTGTGTAAACAATTTTTCAAAATTTTACTCTTCCTACATTTTTGTTTTGAATTTTGGCATGAATGTAATTCTACACACAGTTTGTATGATTTTTGTCAATTTGAGCCAAAATTGACAAAAATGTTGGTCAAATTTGAGAAAACACTAAAATGCTACTCTTGCTACAAGTCCGGCCCGATTGCGTTGAAATTTGACAGAAATGTTCACCTCAAGCTCCCGCAATAGGTTTATATTCTGTTTGGCGATTACAGGGAATGTTGTAGGGAGCACAGGGAATATGTTTAATGAAGGCTTTCAAGAAATCCCTAATACTTTCAATAGTTTCCTGGAATCACTGTTACTGTGACCGTCAGGGGTTACGTAAAATCCCTAGAACCTTCAGGGATTTAGTGTAGCTACTGAAAACAAGGGCCAGTGATTTCATGAAATCCCTGATTCGTATTTATAACTATGGGAAATAACTATATGATGTGTTATTTATTCATTTATGATATATCTGTGCTGCGTAATGAATAGGTATAAATTAGTTAAGTTATATAAATATTATTAGGTACTTGAAAGAAAACAAAACTTCTTTTGAATGAAAAGATTTATGAACTCCGAAGCATATTAGTTTGCAGGCTACAGTGTGCTGTGTTAGAAATACAACCCCTGTAATGTATGAGGTACCACCATAACATGATTGGAAAATCATCAAGTGCTAGATAAGACCATTTGAACTAGACCATAAACCCTTTTTATAGCAAGCTACAAAACTGGTTATTGATTCAAAGATTCTAAAAACATACTTATATGCTACTGACCAGTCATAAAACACTACAATGTAAAATCATACTTTGTACTGTACATGGTTGGTACATATCTTACTTAACCATAAAATTACGTGCACTGTTACCAAAACACTATAAAACTGGATAAAATACATTCAGCGCACATTACCGTTTGTTTGTTCTTACACACTAAAGAGCTACGACAGTGACTTGAACATTTCAACGTGCTTCTAAAGCATTTGCACTTGTTGCTTTCACGTGTGTCAGTCATAGCACAGTTACACCGTACGAAACCCTGTCCACCGGAACTCAATTCCTGGATGACAGATTGTCGCAGACACACTTCCTTGGTACATTTCACATCAGCGTCTTGAGGTAAACGCTGGGGACAGACATGAAACTGGTTGCGGGAATACTTGGTTTTCGGAATTCCAGCCATAAGGCCAACCTTGTACGTATTACGTTCATCTCTATCGAGGATAATGCCCCAGGTATTTCTGGGATATCCGCTAGCGGAATTGGAACCGCCACATTATCACCAATTTCTCCACTTACAAGTTCAAGATCCAGCCATATTTAATATTGAATATCAGTGTGAATTTGTTACAATATTTTTATACTTTAAGAATTAAGCCTCCCGGGTATACAAACAATAAGAACGCTATTCTGATGAAACAAAATGATTTGATAATTCCTAATACAACATACTGAGGAAGTTAGTATGATTCGCAGTTTTAACTGCTCTGGGAAATCTCATCTGCCGGTATTATTATATTTCTCCCCCTAAGGGAGACATATATAGTGTTATTAACACATTGCAAGACTGAACTAACTTATAATAAAAAATACTTACAATATAGAGGCTTCGTTATGTTAAAAAATCGTATTCGTTCATTAAACCATCTCAATATGAACAGAAAACAATCAAAGATAGAGAAAGCATTTTAAACATTAAGCAATATGCAATTTTAAACATTACACATATTCACTGACATACTGTCAGTGGTCTTCTGTAACAGTTTACCTTAATTTTCAGGGATTTTGCGAAGTCCCTGAAAATTTCAACGATTTCCTGTAATCCCTGACGGTCGCAGTGATTTCACGAAACCAATGAAATATATAAACCTGGCAAAAAAAGTTTCTGGCCACTTACAGATTTATGAATATTTCAAAATGTAGTCTACTTACGAGGTAATGACTGCTCTTGTCTGCTTCCAGCATCATTTGTCCTAAGCTGAGTTGAAACTTATAACTGATATGTTCTCACAAAAATTCCATCACTCTTTAATTTCTACAGCAGGGGTCATTTTCAAAAATTGCACTTTTGAAATCCCTGTTCAGTAATGGGTGTGGCCAACTGTTTGCTATGTATTCTGCGCAGCGTTTGCGCATGCAATGCACGAGTTTTCTAACGTACTGTTCTGCTTTTCTGTCCAATTCTTCCAAAAGATACCTCCTAATGTCATTGCGATTTTCTCCGCCGTTTACTTTACGATGTAGTGCCCCTCAGTAATCCCACACGTGCTCTACGGGATTTAAGTCGGGTGAGCAAGACGGCCAGTCCATTCGGTGTATTCCTTCAGCCCGCCTCCAGTAGCCCGATGGCGCGGGCAGGATCAAAATTAGATAATCTGCCCATTATCAATGATGTTCAACACCGCAGGGCGAATCGGATTAAACATATTAGTCAATCTTAGCACACAAGCACACAAAGCGTACACATGAAACGATAGCATTGAACCTTCCATAGTGCAATTTTCGAAAGAGAACCCTGTTCTGCAAAAACGAATCCTGTTCACTGGAGCATGGCCGAATAATATTGCTAAACACAGTATTCTATCACACATATGCAGGGGTATTTGGAAATGTATATATATTACACATTTTTAAAATTTAAACCCCTTTCTTTTCTCAAAAATATTAAGTGGCTGGAAACTTTTTGCCAGGTGTATATATATAGTATGTATAGTAAAACGGGTTATATATCTGTCTGTGGGTTGGGAGAATCTAAAGAATACGGTCACTGCTTTCTGTTCCGTGCATGGCGTAGGAGGCGACTAATCGGAATTTCTTTATTTCTAACTCTTCTTCTGCTATTTCCTTTCTTCCTTCTTTTTTCCCCACTTATTCCTTTAGCAAGTGCGTCCTAATATACCCATCCTAATTGGTGAACGGGACGTTAAACACCAAACAAACAAACAATCTTTCTTTCTTTCTTTTTCTTGCCCCATCTCCATCAGAAGTGGAGCGTCAGTGAAGTTCTTGTATTCTTGTGGGCGGTTCGGCAAAAAGTGGTAAAATAAACGGATGACTTTAAGAGTAACACAAACAAAGCTGTTCGTTCCACAGATCTGGTCCCATTGCTTCAATGTTTTCCAAATTTTGTCAAAATTGGGTCAGTTTCTGCTTTTCACTTTGTAGCGTCTTCGCTTTTACGGCTGGGCACAATGTCCATGAATATTCTTGTTCGAAAAGTTAGTAGGATGTAGTTTTTCGAAATCTCTTTATGTACTTTTAGTCACATCGCTTTCCAGTTTTATAGGAGTAGTCAAATGTTAGGTCACTCCTCAATATTACTTTACTCGTGGACGACTTCTTTTTTAACAATTAACAAGCCTTTGGCTTGCAAGAGCTTTTTGAATTTGTACGAGCAGCCGTTGGTACATTTTTTTCGTGACAGTGATCGGATTTCTTGTGTCATCTCCTCCACTGGCACCACGGGCCCTAGGGCCACGAAACTTGGGACTTAGGTAGAACTTGATATGAACATGTGCATGACTCTTTTTATTTTCGCCTTCGATTTCGTTTTCTTGTTTAAACGCCATGTGAAAAGATTGTATTTTTTGCAAGTAAATGCGTAGCATTTCACGTACAGCACAGAACACACAGTTGCCCAGCTTTGTGTGAGCTCTCACTGCGTAAATAGATAACACGGCGTATGCCTGATCAGTCAATAAAACCTTAAGTCAACAAAAACCAAACACTACTCGGCTTTTAAGACGTGTTCAAGCTGTGTTGTTTGCAATATACTATTCAAGAACTAACCGATTGAAGGAAGTATATTTGCGTTTTAATTTTTGTCAAGTGTTTAACATTTCGCTAGCGAAATTAGGTTCTAGTTTGTTTGTTTGTGTTTTTTTTTTTGTCTTGTTTCAGAACCACCTTTGACGATTTACAATAGAATTATACAGAACGCTTACTGGAATCGAGCCGCCGAGGACGCTCCAAAGGACAGTGAGTTGTTTCAGTTCAATGTACAAATGGTGGTTTCCTGAGTAGAACATATGCAGAACATTTGTTTTGCTGGATCTCAGTAGATAGATAAAAAAGCACAACTTTCCTTGAACAATGGCCTGTTTCGGCTGTAACAGCTAGATTGTTATCGCCTCACATCATTCATAATCTAAATTCATTACGATATTTGGTATTTCTAATATTCAAAATTCAAGATATGGTGCTATTTACATCAGTGACAGTGTGATGAATTTGAAGCCGTGCTGCTATAGTTTATAATAAGAAATTATACATTTATGACCATTTCGGCTATTACGTGTAATGACTGGCCTCCACTTTCAACCGTTCGGCGTAGTAGCTGGCAAATTGAGGCATTACGTGAAACGGCTGACGATCACAGACATTATTGCGTAATGCCTGAAAAGTTTAGGTATAACGCGCCAAGTGACCGACATATATAAAGTTAGACAAAAAAACGACCCTAAAGTTGAGCTTTAGTTAAATACAGGGGCCCCTCGTTAATTCGTCCTCGATTAATTCGGTCCCTCGGCTAATTCGTACCAATTCCGTCGGTCCCGATTTTGGGACCCATTCACTTCTATGTAAAAGTACGAATTAACGAGGACTCGGATAATTCTTCCCAAAATTTACCTTCAATTTTTTTCTATTCCGGTCATTTATCAATGCAGAGCCATACAGACTAGGCATGGCACACAGTTAAAGCAACACGTTACTCGGGCATCATGTGTAGCGAGATAAAGGGGTTGCATAATACGCATTGTGGGGCAGTAATGATGGGGGTTTAGAAATTATGATTGACGTGGTCTACTCAATACATCGAGTGTCTTAGTGTGCACAGCGTTTTCACTGGCCACTAATCCGGAGCATCGTCTGTCACGTACTATGCAGCAGCTTAAGATGCCGTTTCTTTTCTGTGGACACCTCTCGCTCCGGAGTGTGTATATAAATTGTGAACAGTGGTCAAGCATTTCAACTTGCAAAATGGCATCAAAACGAAAACACAGTGATTACACAAAGGACCTTAAGTTCAAAGTGTTAAAGCAAATAACGAGTGGCTCAAAAACCAGAACTCAAATATGACAGAAAGAGGTGCTCGAAAATTGGCGTTGGATGACAGACACCTGGTTGTTTTATTCTTGTTTTGGCACCACGGGGTACCTAAAAATACACTTGCTTCATGGATAAAGAATAAGGATAAAATAATCAATGGTGTTGAAACCAGCCAATTTAGGCCTGAACAAGTGGGTCATCAATGCTAGGGCACACGTGTTGTTTTTGTCCATTCGAAAATTTGACCCCCGGTTAATTGGTACCCTCGGTTAATTCGTACTTTTTCCCTTGGTCCCGAGGAGTACGAATTAACGAGGGGCCCCTGTAGTAATAAATACATTGTTGTGTAGTACTGCGAGAATTTAGTAAGAATTCAAATGGTGTTGACGGCATAGGAAGGAACATAAACATCTCTGTTGGTAAGGGATAAACAAGGGAGGCGTCGACGTCACAACTTGACTGTAAAGTTTGAATTGTCACATGTAACACAATTTAAAAACCTTATCTCACAGCCTCAAGAATTTTTTTAAATTTTTTTATTTTTTTGTGGGGTGGGGGTGGGTAGGGGACTGTTACTTGACTTGTGCCAGAAGGGCTGCATTAAACTACGCACGAAAATGTAAATTGACAGTGTATAAACTAAGGACACATACCGAAGCAAAGTCGCTTTACAGTAAACATACTATATCGAGCAAAAGGTTCTTTATTTTGTGCCGTGATTTCGAAAAACTCTCACTTCAGCCGGCGGTAAAAAAAATTACAAAAGATTCTTCGTCTGTAAGAGGCCGTCCTCTATGGAAGCCGCCGCCGACTGAAGTTTTATTGCTTTCATTTTAGAACGTGTGAAGAGAAAGGGCCCAGCGTTGCTCAACAAAGTGCTGGATCACATGAAGTCCAAGTCGTATCAGCTTGTAAGCCCGCAGGATTGTAAGTCAATAACAACTCTGTTTCACCAAAACAAGAAAATATAGTTCGCTGTGTAATAATTTTTTTTACCAGTTGCGTTGTCAGTTCACTTAAAATGCATATTCCAATTGTTCTGTGATTTCAACAGTAAATAACCTAATTTTTGGTAACGATGGGAACAAATAGCAAATATGGAGCGTGGATTTTGTCAAAAATATTTTCTGACAAAATCCAGGCTAACTTTCCTTTGAGACTCGTGGGTACTGCTGATAAATTTAATTGAAATTCTTGCCTTCATTAATCCATTCAGAATTGTTTTGATTGAACATTTACGTTGAGAAGTTATATGTGTTGGATACACGCCCAAGACATTAGAATTCTGCCTTTTGATCCCTTTGACAGACAATGACCCAATAGGGAGTGGCCATTCATTTAAAAATGGAGATAAATGGACATCCCTCGTAACATGTGCGTTCAGTATGGATCTGGTGGCAATGGCAGAACGAATCCTGATTCTCGCAATGAACCTAGCGATTTGAAGTTTTTCTTTATAATTACACAAACTTGCAAGATTTAAACCGCATAATCTGTGAATAAAATAGTTAAGATAATTGTAGTTGACATACGTAAGTGATCTACTCCACAGACATTTTGTTTCTTTCCTTGTTTCAGATTATTTCTTTCGGGGCACTTTGTTTGTTGTAAGTATATTTAAACAAGAAAAATGGAATCCCGGCCATCTGCCTCCCCGGACAACTGCCCCCTGTCATCTGCCCCCCTTTTTTGCAACCCGGTCGACTGCCCCCCCCTCAAAGTCGAGGGGTTGGTCATTTGCCCCCCCCCCCCCCCTTCCATATACTATTTTTTCTTGGGTTCTTGGCTCACAAAGACACAATAATAAAATTAAATTTTATTTTATTTGCCTAACGTTGGACTTCCACCATAATACAAAGCATATTCAAACAAAATATTCATAGCATAAGCGAACAAAATATTCAGTTTTAAATGTCCTTCTCATGTATTTAGTGTTCATTTTGCAGCACTATTTTCAGTGTCACGTTTTCAGTCTTTTTTTACAGTTGTAGTCACTAATTTAATCAAATGTTGTGACCAAATCCACGTAATGAATCCGAAATGTCCTTTTTGCCCCTGACTCGCTGTTTGCACAAATTTTTCAGTCGCTTTTGCAGTTTTACGGTTTTGGCGAGTTGGCGCTTTTTTGTCGGCGGCTCTCCTCTGGCGACTCGTTCCAACTCCGTACAGATGAGGGCTGCGTCCTGTTGCACACATTCTATGGAGTACCATAGAGAGGGATGGTCGTGACCAACCATAGATTTGAAGGCGTTACTCCATCCCTCGCACAGATTATTTGTTCTTTTCTTGTCGTCTAGGGTGGCGTCGTGTTGGTTCCAAGTTTCCGGCGGGTATCGGGACGGTATCCTTTGAAGGCGCATAGGCGGGGGCGGGGCATTCTCGTTGGCCGCGGGGGGGGGGGGGCTGCACCATACTGTACCCTCCCGTTACGTACGTGCTGTCAAAATAATCCACAAGAAGCTCCGATTCCTTCTGGGGGGGGGGGGCATTCGTCGCTAAGGAACTGCATCCCTTCGGCGACGTCCGCCAATGGTAAGAAAGCCAAGGAATCGACCATGCAGACGAAATGGCGGAATTCTTGTACCTGTTAGTCAGGCCTAATTCTTGAATTTTCCGCCAACTCGCTTGACAAAGATGATAGAAGCAACGCCGGATTTGTACTTGATAGCCAAGTACACCTTTTACCGCGTTGAAAACGGCCTGCTCGAAATCAATAATAACAGTTTGGAGCACCCGCTGGTACCCATGCGACTCACAGGTATCGCGTATTGCCCCCAAGAATTCCTCATACACTGCCTGTGAACGTCCTGGTAAGTACCTATAAACAGCGCTCGTTGCGCCTTCCCCAATTTTAACTCGTATGACGTACACCTGGTCAAACTGTCGAGGGCAAACGGAAAACGTCCCGTCCATGAACCATTCCTTGGCGTAGTCCTTCATCTGAAGCAAAAATCAACATTCTCTGTGCACTTTGGTTGTCGTAAATCAGGAATGGTTTGGGATCGTGGCCTCCAGTGGATCGAAATTCGTCCGAAATCACCATCTCGCGGGCTGAGGCTGGTTCCCGTGGCGCCGCGCCGCGTTTATAGCGTCGTATATTGCGTCGCAATACTTCTGGATTGGGTAAATGGGCGCGCGCGTCGTCGCTGGCGTTCAGTAGAGCTTGACCCAGAAGCGTGGACGTTTTCTCGCGACTGCCGGATGCCCGTTGTGTGATATCTTTGTGTATTTTGACCGCCTCGGAATTAACAGGCTCATGGTTGTGTTCCTTCGTGGACTTAACCACGGTCACCGCAAGGTCGGTTACAAGGGCCCTCTTGCAGTTGTGGGCCCTTCGTTGGGAACATTCCCATCGACTGGTGGACTGCTTTGAGTTCTCCTTGGTATATGTGAATTCGGCATGGCAGAGTTTTGCCCCTCCTCGAATGTTCTGAACAAGTTCGAGAACATCTGTCTTGTTGCTTGGTTTTCGTCGACTTCCATATTTTCTACTTGTCACTTTACATGAATGACAGGTGTCCAAAATGTGGCCCATTTTATACCCTATTGCAATTGCAATTTAATGCAAAATGCAACTATGGATTGCAATTGATAGCAAATTTTATTGAATGTATTGCACCTCGGTAAATTGCAGTTCAGCAATAGGAAACCGATCACAGATCACCGATGAACAGATCAATCGTTCTTTATATTTATTTTAATCAGCGACAAAGAACATCAATCGTCTCTTAGATCTCCTTTTGTTCAGAGACGATGAATAGGTCAATAGTTTTTATTATCTCTTTACTTTAACCAGAGTTAAAGATCAATGAAGATCAATTGTTTCAGAGACGATGTAGACGGGGACATCACAACTGCGGCTATTGCCTAATTTTTTAAATAATTTTTTTTCCACTAAAAAAAGGGGGGAGGGCAGATGACCACCCAGTTAAATTGCAGGGGGGGGGGGGCAGTCGACCGGGTTGCAAGAGGTGGGGGGGCAGTTGACTGGGGGGGGGGGGTTTGACCGGGGGGCAGATGACCGTTTACCAGAAAAATGATACCGCCAGTACATCAAGACTGAATGCAATTCCAAAGCCACTTTTGTACACGTCTTTAAAAGGTGGTAGAATTAGCCATTTTGAATAAATTTAGAAATGCGTTTACTAAACATGATGAGGATTTCGTTTATGCTGTTACAGCCCTTTTTTAAAAGAAAATAGTACAGATGAAATAACTTAATCGCATACCGGTTAAACGCATAAATCGGTTAACTGTATATTATTCGCAAATCCCAAACCATTTCCAATGCTATCTATTGGAAATTTAACCGGATAATTGCATACCGCTTAATCGCGTAAACCGGATAAACGCATAGCTTTTTGACGTTAAAATGAGAAGCACATCGGTTAATTGCATAATTCTGTTTGACTATGCAAACAGTGCCACACTTAAAAGCAAACTAAGGAAGTGAGCTGCTCCTCGTTTATTTATCTAATGCATTGTCTTGTGTTTGCTTGACCCATTGTGTACAACCCCGCACTGCCTTAGTTATCCCCCGTGAAACGGAGGGATATAGGTTTGAGATTGTCCGTCCGTCCGTCTGTCCGTCCGTCCGTCCGTCCGTCTGTCCGTCCGTCCGTCCGTCCGTCCCCTCTTCAAGCTAAGGACTTTGTGGACACCACTTCTATATCAACGAAGCATAATTCAGCTTTCATATTTCATACAGGCAAAATATAGAGTATAAAGATGTGCAACGTCAAGGTTTCAGTTTGATCGAAGCAAAATTGACAGATTGACAGGCTTTTGAAAATCGTCGAAAATAGACATATGTGCACATGTATAGGACTTTGTGGACACCACTTCTATATCAACGAAGCATAAGTCAGCTTTCATATTTCATACAGGCAAAATATAGGGTATAAAGATGTGCAACGTCAAGGTTTCAGTTTGATCGAAGCAAAATTGACAAATTGACAGGCTTTTGAAAATCGTCGAAAATAGACATGTGCACATGTATAGGACTTTGTGGACACCACTTCTATATCAACGAAGCATAATTCAGCTTTCATATTTCATACAGGCAAAATATAGGGTATAAAGATGTGCAACGTCAAGGTTTCAGTTTGATCGAAGCAAAATTGACAGATTGACAGGCTTTTGAAAATCGTCGAAAATAGACATATGTGCACATGTATAGGACTTTGTGGACACCACTTCTATATCAAGAAGCATAAGTCAGCTTTCATATTTCATACAGGCAAAATATAGGGTATAAAGATGTGCAACGTCAAGGTTTCAGTTTGATCGAAGCAAAATTGACAAATTGACAGGCTTTTGAAAATCGTCGAAAATAGACATATGTGCACATGTATAGGACTTTGTGGACACCACTTCTATATCAACGAAGCATAATTCAGCTTTCATATTTCATATAGGCAAAATATAGGGTATAAAGATGTGCAACGTTAAGGTTTCAGTTTGATCGAAGCAAAATTGACAAATTGACAGGCTTTTGAAAATCGTCGAAAATAGACATATGTACACATGTATAAGACTTTGTGGACACCACTTCTATATCAACGAAGCATAATTCAGCTTTCATATTTCATATAGGCAACATATAGGGTATAAAGATGTGCAACGTCAAGGTTTCAGTTTGATCGAAGCAAAATTGACAAAATGACAGGCTTTTAAAAATCGTCATAAATCGACATATATGCAAACGGAATGGACTTCGTGGATTAGATTAGATTACATTAGATTAATAAAAAATAGATTCGGGTTATATCTGTTCAAAGACAGTTTGTAGTATTGTTGATTTGTCGTTCAAGGAAGGGTGTCCAGTTTCCTGTCAATGGTAATCCATTAGCTTAGATATTGCATAGGGGTAATATTTAGGGTTTCACGGGGGATATTGCTGCTCTCTGACAGCATCTAGTTGACGCTAGGTAATGGCCTGCAACTGAAATCTCCGCGCTGTCTGAGCTCTCACTAAAGAATGGCCTGAGACACTTAATCCCCACGTTGCCTCAATAACCGTGAGCGCAAAGTCATTATTTAAATACGCGGTCAAGAAGAAAAAAATGAAATGCGGGGATGACGAGGGGCGGGGGTGCACGTCTTATAACTACCGTAAATGAAAAAAAATAGGCACGGCAAGAGTACTCCGGATAAACGCATATATCGGATGAACGCATAACAGGGCTTGGCAAATTGGCTATGCGATTAATCGGTTTTGTCTGTATTTAATTCCGTCAAATCAGGCAAAGCGGTCAAAAATTATTTGTTGCAGTTGGGTTTGCATGTGTCTGTAGGCCAGCCAGCTGTTTGGCATTTATGAAATATTTTGCAAGTGAAAAATCGAGACGTCTTTAGCGTCGTCGGAAATGTGTGATGTTTGACGGACGTTGCGTTTTTGTTTTAAGAGGAAGGGGCTTAAGCTATGGGGAAAAGTACATGACATCTGTTTACAGATTGCTGTTAACGTTTTAAGGTCGTATCTGCCCCTGAGGTACTAGCATGACTGTCTTGAAGTTTTGGTTAAAGGTTGTTATTAATTTTTTGGTGATTTTCCATAAAGTGTTGGAAATATTAGCGAAAACCGTTTTTATTAATATTCTGTCTAAAGCTAGTGCTATAGTTGAATCATGTGAAATTGTGTATATGCGCAGGGTACATTACTGCTCAACTGCCTTTTTGACAATTCGCAAAAAGAACGGAAATATTGGTGAAAAACCTTTCTGATAGTCGGAATGTCTTAAAATTCTGGATGAAGGCAAGGAACTTAAACGTTTCATTTCTGATTGTTTCATTTCTTGCCGATTTCCTTAAACGTTGTCAAAACATCTTATAATTGCATCTACTTCTACAGTTTCACTCTGAATGTTGTGCTGCTGGCTAGTACTGTTTTTATTTTGGCGAAAAGCCAACATTCAACAAAAAGTGAATCTTCTCCTGGGGTTTCATTGGGAAGGTCAGAGCTAGTTCTTTGAGGGTGAGCGATATTGCAACAGTTTATGAAATGTGCCTTAATCCCGATTGTTATTGGAATCAAAATATTCGACAGTAACAAAATTCAAAATAAGTTCTTTCTACATTTGGAGGATAAGTGATGTTACAAGAGTAACCGTAGCGCGTAGCGCTGAGCGGGAGACTATCGAATTCGGGTCCGTCCGTCTGTCCATCAACATTTGGCATGTAATTTCCGAGATAGATCTCAAGAATACTATTGTAGCTGTGCATCTGGGTATAGATTTCGCCGTCAGCCGAAAATTTGGCCTACAGACAGTCCAAAATCCGAAAATGTCAGACCTTGAAATGGTGGGATAGGGTGTCGTTTCCGCGACAGCTTTCAAGTTCTACTGGAAGGAATTTCATAGAATAAATGCTCTAGTTGTGCAGCTGGGTAGAGGTTTCGCCGGCGGTCGACAAAGCGGCCAGGTTACTCAGTCAGACCTCGAAATGTCTTGATTGCACGCACGTAATTTAATCACTGTTGATACCGATCGTGTGCTAGAGGGCTTTATAAAAAGTGAAAAATGTATTCTGCACATCTAAAGTTTTAATTGCAGATTTCATTTCAGTCCAGTCCTCCAATTACTTTTGGTCATTTTAAAGAGGATATGGCTGTTCAGAAAAAAAAACATTAAATTTAGTAAATCAAAATATACAGTCAATGGACATAATTGTTCGTCATTTTACAAAATGGCGGCGCATTGGTGTTGTTTTCATTCTGAATTCAATATCCTCTGGAAATGCAATAGAAAATTGTCTTACCTTAATATTTGGTCAAATTGCCCTTCATTTTTTTTGCTTCCGAAATACGAGCGGGAATAGTGTCGTATAAACTTTGAATTCGGGTTTGTGGTGTGTTTTCCCAGATGTGTCTGATTTCAGCCATTAGATCTGTCTGGTTGTGTATTCGATTTACGGCTACTTGTAGCTTTCTTTTGACATATAACCACATATTTTCTATTATATTTAAATCTGGGGATTGTGCTGGCCACTCTGTCGTATTGATATTGTTTTCCATTACAAAATTTTGTACAATTCGAACCCTGTGAACCGGTGCATTGTCGTCCATAAATACATAATTGTTTTGAGTGAAATGCTGTGCAATTACAGGCCAAAGGTTTTCGTCCAGTATATCTATGTATTTTTGAGCATTTATTGTACCTTTAACTTTGATAATTGTTCCTACCCCTTGATAGGTAACACATCCCCAGACCATTAAACTAATTCTGCGACGAGGTGTAGGGCACTCGAGTTGGGGTTGTACTTTTCGTCGCCTTTCTTCCAAACATAAATGCGGTTATCACTTCCCAAAACTATTTGACTTTCATCGCTAAAAATCCAATTTTTCCACTCTCCCGCAACTGACCAATGTTTTCTTTCTTTGCACCATTTAATTCTTTTTTTCTTGTTGACATCTGTAACTGAGCATTGTTTTTTCTGGACCTCCGTTGATACCCTAAACTATTAATATTTCTTCTGATAGTTCAAGTACAAAATTTATGTGATTTTTGTTCATTAAATACACCAGTTATGTCCACCAAAGTTTGTCTTCTATTTGCTTTAATGATCCGGGAAAGTTTGTTTTTGTCTCTGTCAGTAAATAATTTTTTTCCTTCCTCTACCAGTACGATTTTCAACACCTTTTTCTTTTTCAGATTTTTTTTCAAAATACTACAAATTGTAGTCCGAGGTATATTAAAAATTCTTGCCAATTCTGAAGCATTTCTGTTGCGTTTATAACTTTCCACAATTTTCTGTTGCAGTTCAGTTCCATGTTCCTTCCTACGGAAGCCATCTTTATGTGCTAAAATGTTGCATGGAAAATCAAAACAACTTGTCACAATACTTATAAGAACGTGATCTGCATTGATTTTACTATGGATACAGCCACTCATGACCTAACAATTACGTTGTCAAGTATTAAAATACAACGCCCTAATATAGAACACACGCGGTGTCCAACGCGAACTCGTACAAGGTGACGAACAATTTTGTCCATTGGCTGTAGCACAATCTTTGTGTTTGTTTGTTTTTAAATGATCACGTATTGTAGTGATGACGATTATGTGTAGTAAGTTCTACAGCAGGACACATAATAAGTCTCCATTCAAATGCGTCACAGCAGTATTAATTTAATATGCCTAACCTTTCCGCTGACGTATTGAAATCAACAAAGACCAGATCTTAGGCTTACAAGTGACAAAACACTTAAATGTAACTGGAATGACACCTATTGCTGATTCGAAATAAATTACTTGGCTGCTAAAATCAAAAGTTAATTACAAGCGGGATTAAAAAGTCTATTGAATATCCAAAAGAAAATTTTTTGTTACATTTGACATATGGTCTACCGGGTAGTCCGTACAAATTTGAACAATTTAAAAATGATAGTTTTATATTTTGCATCAAAGTGACATATTTTATTTAAACTGTGGATTTTAACATTGCATTAGCTCAATAAAGGTCATATATTATATTTTCTTGACGGCATCCTTGGTTTCATGATAGTCTCGTGGTATCAGTCTCAATTTCACGACTGTAGTTGCAGAATTCAGAGGTATTCCTTTGGTAGTTTGGATGGTTAGAGATGCTACAAGAAATTATGATCTACGCTTCAATCCTGTTTACTCTTGTAACTTATCAGACTTGAAGTGGTAGTAGGAGGGTTCATTTTCGAGAGTGCGTGATGCTGTATGAGTTTCTCAAATATGCCTTTATCTTTATCATTATCCCCTGTGAAACGGAGGGATATACTTTTGAACTTTCCGGTCTGTCCGTCCGTCTGTCTGACCGTCTGTCTGTCCATCTGTCACGCTTCAGTCTAACGCGCCTACAGGCCACATTAATACATGGATTCGGTTCAAATTTTGTACACGGCTTCTCTGGATCCTTCCGCAGTGCAGTGACCAAGAATTTTCCGGATAGGACTTGTCAAAATGGCGGATTTTTCAAAATTGCGCTGTACTTAGCGTACCAGTCTCACGCGCCTACTGGTTAATGGATTGAATCGTTTAAATGTTAGTCTTTACGTCTACCTATCCTTCCACTTTTAAATTTTGCGCTGTCAACACGCAACAGCCTTACACACACCATATCCCCCACGGGGGATAGACGTACTCCGCGAGACGTAGTCAAGTTATTATCGTTGAATAAGAGGCGTCGCAGCAGATTTCAGAGGAAGTTCTTTTGGCATTTTTGAGGTTGAGAGTGAGTTGCGCGATATATCTTTACACCTACTATCAGACATTATTATCAGCCTTTATATTGAATGTTATTGCGCTTAGAATACTCGTGTGGTTGTATCGAGTTCTTGTACCGGTACAATTTTTAGGATAAGCTTTATTACAAAAATTAATTAACTTCATCTTTTTTTAGACTCCAACCGGGCGAGCCCGGGGTGGTCTGTAGGATTGCCCTCTGTCCGTCCGTCCGTCTTCCGTCCGTGTGCCACACTTTGGATGCTGTTTTGTTTCCACGCAAGTTCTCCGGAACTATTTAACTTAGGCATATGCTACCTTGCACAGTGAAAATATATATATTGAAGTTATGTAACGTCGTGTTATTTTTCAAATCGGCTAAAATAGCGACTTGTAAAAAAACTGTGATCTCTTGAGATGCGTTTTCGCATCGCTTTGTGTCAGTGTTGTGGATGTTAATAGTTGATCTCAGTGTGCATAACGATGGCTTCGCTTCTGGGAGCAGTCTATGTAACGTTTTCGTTTTGACTTTTCATGAAAAAACTTGTAACATAGTTCTTTTCTTTTTTCTTCTAAAGTTGCGATGTTTAATGATTGCAGTTGTTGATGGTCGGTATCATGTGAGTTGATCATTCTTAGGGCTTGGATCTCCACAAGGGTATTTGTTCCCCAAGCTGGCACAGCGTGTTCAAGTGCGAACTGCTTGGCAGAAGCTTAGAAGGTCTCCTTTTGATACTCCAGATCTTGCGCGATAATTGAGTTTGCAATTATTACAGATTCTAGGTCTTCCTGTTCAGTTTTGATGAACGTTTTGACTATGTCTTTGTGGATTTTTGTATGGTTATTTGCTGTCAAATTGGCTGTTCTAGTACCTCTTGTAAAGCCGGTTTCTTCCTGTCAGCTTTCTTAAGGATCATGTAGTATATCAGTAAAACTGATATACTACAAGTCCCCAGCAGGCGTGCAATCACAGGATTTCAATACGACAAACACCCATTGAATAGGTCAGTTGTGTTGATTTTTCAAAGTTTCTCTATTTTCCCAAGTTGTGAGAAAATCTCAAAATAACCCCTTGTTGCACAGCTCCACTATAGATTCTTTGCACATGCAAGAGAACAATTGAATCGATTGAGTGGTCACGGAGATACGGCGCCGACAAACACCTACTGAATAGGTCAATTGTGTTGAATTTTCAGTTTTCCCATTTTCCCAATTTTTGCGAAAATCTCAAAATAACGGCTCGTTGCACAGCTCCACTATATAGTCTTTGCATGTGGAAGGACACATTTAATTCGTTTCAGTGGTTACAGAGATACGGTTCCGACAAACATCCATTGATTAGGTCAGTTGTGTTGAATTTTCCCATTTTCCCAATTTTTGCGAAAATCTACGACGGACGGACCCGAATCCTATAGTCCCCCACTTCGGCGGTGCCGGGGGGGGGGGGGGGGGGTGGGAGCTAAAAAATGGTTAAGGAAGGTTCTTGGGCTTTTATCATTGGGGAAAAAAGTTCTTTACCCAAAGTGCTGCTTAAGGTACTACTCCTTTTATATGTGCGTAACTTGATGAATAATAACTTTTTTTGACTTGTTGGAATCTCTTGGTAAGAAATGATGCTAGCCACTTGTGGAGTGTTCATATAATACAGTAATATACTAGAAACACCTTTTCTGTTGCCAAACGGAAAGTTGTTTTCTTCTTCAGGATGTGCTGATTCATGGTAGATTTCGATCATGTGTCTTTTTAGCTCTTTTGTCCAACAGTGAAAGAAAAAAAGTGGCGATTGATATGGGACTCATGTTCCATTCTTTGGTTCTAGGAAGTCATGTTTTTGTGATTAGGAATACAGTTGCCATTTCTCACTCTTCAGGTAGGCAAGTTGCTCTGATTTAACTGTTCAAGATTGCTACGACCGCGTGGGAGTGGATAGGGAGCGAAGTCAAAAGGCGTCTATGCCATGCGGTCGGGGAGCTTTTCGTTGCTCAACATTCAAGTTTTTGAACTTCTACCGATACCAGATATAGCATTTAAGTTTTTGAACTTCTACCGATACCAAATACACAGTAGTGGATTAAAATTTGGAATATTTTTTTTTTTTTGGCGATCCATATTGAGGTCGTGTAATATTTTGTGGCGAATAAAAGTACAGGGAAAAGAAATCTGAAGACATGAAACACAAAAAAGTTCATTTTTTCACATTCCCTTTATTTGCAATTTCCATTTTTTTTTATCTCCGATTTTAAACCTGAAAATCGCAAGTCAGTATTTCACATAACTGCCATTGTTGCGCTGGCACTCTAGCACTCGTTTCCTCATTGTACCGATGCACCTGTTGATAGTGGCATAGGGTACAGCTTCCCACTCTTCAGCCACCATTGTCTTAAGGTCATCAAGCGTGTGACCGGCCCCAGCCGCCTGGACAATTTTTTTTAATGAGTCCCCACACGTTTTCGACTGGGTTGAGATCGGGGCTCTTGGAAGGCCAATCCATAACCGCTATATGGTCGTTCACAATACGCGCTGTGTGTGGTCTCGCATTGTCATGAGAAGGAACGAATGCGTCCGGACCTATGGCCACCGCATATGGCATCGCATGACGGGCAACAATTTCATCACGATATCTGACAGAGTTTAGGTTACCATCAGTCATGACGAGCTCTGTCCTACCATTATTACTGATCCCATCCCAGACCATCACACCGCCACCGCCGTACAGTTCCATCCGATTAACAACATTAACGAATTCCGAAGTTTTATTGATGCAGTTTTTATGAAGGGCTCAATTAGATCGAAGCCGATGAGCGCTACAAGCTGAGTTAAATATTCAGTTCCACTGAAGTACAGTTCTGCAGCACTAAGACAGTCTATTGATATAAAAGCTTCAGTTATTTTTTATAAGCCTTCTTGAAATGGAATGTTTTCAATGTCTTTTTAAACTCGAATAAAGTCTTTGCCAGTTTTATTGACATTGGTAGCCCATTGTACAATGCGGGTGCTGCACAAGAGAAAGTGCGTTTGCCGTAGGTTATTTGAAACGAGGTGTAGCCAAGAGGATCTTGTCAGCTGACCTCAGAGTTCGATTTGGAACATATAGCGAAATCATATCTTGGATATACTTGGGTGTTATACTGTTTAGCGCTTTATATGATAACACTAACATTTTGAAATCTGTCCGCTCTTATTGGGGTATAAAATATAAATGTAACAAAGCACATTAAAATCCACCAACTAGTCAACTCATATCAATCTCTTAGAAATTAATCAAAGTGTAATCAGTCAATTCATTATTGCAAGTTTTCAATAATAACACAGTTCGCGTGTTGGAAGTAATTATTATAATTCAAAATAGTAACATTTGCAGCAGTGAGCAAAAACAATTGTGAATATTAATTTCATATTGAAACCAAATCTGGTTATGTTAACTGAATTACCATTTGGTATGCAGTTAATAAGCCAATTCGCACTTTTGACTTTTGCCGAAAAGTTTTTGCGTTTCGGCTGAATTCAGGTGGGATAAGGATATAAAGAAATGATAGAAAAAAAAACCCGGCAAAAATCAACAAAATTCCATTTTACCAGAAACATGTTCACATGTTGGTTATTAAAGGGACTGAATAATATGTAAAATAGTTTTTAAAAGATCATATGATGGCTTTATAAATTTGAAAGTGTGCATGTTGAAAGAAAATTAGAATTTTGATGTTTTCCCCTTATCATTTCTTTATGATTTATCCCCCAACATTTTCAGTTGAAACAACACCTCCACCGGAAAAATCCGAAAGTGCGAATTGGCTTATGAGCCAATAAACAGAATAACTCACTTTCGATGTTATGAAACGTGTAAGCAACGTAAAGTTACGGAACATATTAAACACCCATACAGCACTGCAATAAATAAGAGGTAACGAAGCGTTCTTCAAAGAATTTAAGGGTAATGCTATAATTTTGAAGTGAAAAAAAACAAAAAAACAAGGCTCTCGGTAGGAAGTAGGTCAGTTTCCGACAGGACTATTCTCGTCGGAGATTTGTAAGGATTTTTGCTTAAGTACATAGCTTAATTAAGTTGGAAGCATTGTGATTTAGTTTTGTGTTCTGTTACTTTTTTTCATAAATAACTCTCAAAAAGTCGGGTATTGTCTTAGCCAATGTCCTGGTCGGGCCAGTAAATAGCGTGACGTTTTTGTTTTCGGGCTGTCTATTTTAGCGCGATTTAGGTTAAATCCGGTCTAGATAGGCTGGCATTTTCCGGCTAGTGATAGATAGCATGGTTGTAATCATAACCTGTAACTTAAATATGTGTGTATATCAGTTAAAAGTGTGCAATACGTGCAGGCTTTATTTTAAGTACTTTGCATATATAATCCACATTTCGTTCATTTATGTCTTCACTTCCACATACTCACTGTCTGCTTTCAAATTTGCCTCAAATTCATATATCTACCATTTGTTACACACATACCGATGTAAGTGAACTTTTTTTTCTGTTTTCGCAGTGTGCAGACCTGAAGGAAATGGATGCTGCCTTCAAAGTATTTGAATTGTTTTTTCACGGACAGAACTACAAATTATTACCGGAAAGAGGAAGAATAACTTTCTTGTGAGTGCCTAATGATAGTTCTTTTATTATAAGATTCTGCAACTTTTTTTGTGTACGAAGTGCTAGTGTATGCAGGTTACAAGGAGTGAGAGAAAAGGAGAATTAACGGCAGGTCGAAGGGGCGAATATCGGTCTAGTTTTGTTGTGTATTTTCTCGTTACAGTGGTAAACTTATAGCGATGTTCTCGCAGGCAGGCGAAATTGAGAAGGCCATGGAAGTTTACAGCAGAGTCGTCCCTTTCGTAAGTCTTTCTATTTTTGCCCGCCTACTTGTAACTGCCCACCGCCGCAGTTTTTATCACATCAATACAGGGGTATCCATCGTCTTTATGTACGCATAGACGTATGGACATGTGAAACTTTTAGTTAAAATACTTCTTCTCCTTCAGTTTTGATCGGATTCTTTCCAAAAATTTTGTACAAATGTTCACTAGGTAGACCTGTCTTGAAAAACATTTTTTTGGCGATCCGCTAAAAATTGGCCAAATGAGGGCATTTAACATTTTTCGGTTGCCAATTTTCGAAATGCTTCTTCTTCCACAATTTTGATCAGATTTTCTTGAAATTTTGCAAGAAAGTTCTCTAGGTAGCTCTCTTTTGAAATTTTTTTTTGTCGATCCGCAAAAAGTTGGCCTAATGGGGGAATTTAATTTGTTGGCTTTTAATTTTCAAAATGCTTCTTCTCTCAGTTAACGCACGTTAAATAAATATGCGCACTGGTCCGAAATGCAAACTGCGCACCAACGCACGTTAACCAAACATGCTCGCTGGCCCAAAGTGCGAACTGTGTGTCGACGTAAGTAAAGTAAACATGCGCACTGGGCCAAAATAAGCACCTCGCATCACCACAAGTTAAATAAGCATGCGCACTGGTCCCACATGCGAACCGTACATTAACGCAAGTTGAATAAACATGCGCACTGGTCTAAAATAAGCACCATTCATCAGCGGAAGTTAAATAAACATGCGCATTGGTCCGAAATGCCAACCGCGCATCAACGCAAGTTAAATAAACATGCGCATTATTCCAGTATGTAAACCCCGCATCAACGCAAGCTAAATAAACATGCGCACTGGTCCGAAATGCGAACGTCGCTGCAATGCATGTTAAAGAAACATGCGCACTGGTTCGAATTGCGAACCGCACATCAGTGCAAGCTAAACAAACATGCACACTGGTCCGAAATGCGAACAGAGCATAACGGCAAGTTAAATAAACATGCGCATTGGTCCGAAATGCGAACCACTGATCAACGGAAGTTGAATGAACACGCACATTGGTCCGAAATGCAAACCGCGCTTAGACGCATGATAAATAAATGTGTGCATTGGCTTAAAATTACAACTGCATACCAACGCAAATTAACTAAAACATGCGCAGTGGCGTGAAAAATAAACCGCGCATCAACGCACCCTAAACAAACATGCGCACTGGTCCGAAATGCGAACCGCGCAGCGAGGCAATTTAAATAAACAGGCGCAGTGGTCTGAAAGCCAACCGCGCATCGACGCAAGTTTAACAAATATGCGCACTGGTCCAAAATAAAAACCGCGCTTCAACGCAAGTTAAATAAATATGCGCGATGATCCGAAATGGTAACCTCGCATCAACGCAAGTAAATAAATATGTCCGAAGTGCAAACACTCGCAAGTTAAATAAACATGCGCACTGGTCCGAAATGCAAACCCCGCAAATAATACATACCAAAACATTAAAACTTAAATAGTACTGCTTTAGACGCGTTTTCTTCTTGTCAAAATGCAAGGGCAAACGTGATCAGATGTTTTTGGTCATATCATCATTCACTGGTCGTTTCTGTTCCTTGAAATAATTGTGTATATTCGACCAAAAGTACACGTGTGTGGATACAACTTTGATGCGTTGTTCGAAGGTATATCTGGTGGACTACCAAGTTTCTGATTTCTGATTTTTCTGCGAAACAAATCTTTGTCTGTATTTATTGGTCTATATTCAGGTTCGTTATTTAGCTAGCTCTGTGCCATCTCGTCTTTGGAAGCCCAATTTTCCAGGGAAATTCCCTTGCTCATGCACGCTGGAATTGGTCTTATCGCTTTTCGTAAGCTGGGACAAAATTGTACAGTGTAACTCCCACTTTTTGGCAACCATACAAGCTGTGTGATTCACTAGATCTCGGCTGGTCACAGTGTCCCTGGACATTCTTGTTTTTGTCTCCCCGACTACGGGAAGACATATACATGTAGTGTTTGTACGTTCTGTGCGACCAGCCTCGGTGGCCTAGTGGTTAGAGTGTCCGCCTCGAGACTGGAAGATCGTGGGTTCAAACCCTGGTCGGGTCATACCTAAGACTTTAAAATTGGGACTCCTTGCTACCCTTTGAGGCACTCCACATGTGAAGGTTAGAAGGAGGGCTGGAATGCCCCATTTCAGTATAATGTGGCAGACGGATCCCGATATGACCATAGCAGTTGAAAGGGATCTAAAGAACGATACAGTACAGATACAGTACGTTCTGTGCGTGTGTATGTGTGTTTGTGTGTGTCAGTCTGTTGTGAACGAAATGCTGTGTGCAAGATATCTCGAGAACGAAAACTCGGATCGACTTCAAACTGGATTTGTTTATTCCTTGATTAGGTCGGATGGTGCTATAAATTTTTGACGCATGTTAAGTTTTGGGAAGAATTATGACGTCATTTGGTGAAAAATCTTGAGTGCAAGATTTATTAGCCGCTCAACATCGGAGAAAGTTCAAAGTTAGTGAGATTGTTGGTTGGTAGGTTCGAAAGATTTTGTCAAAGCGGCGAAGAAGAGCGAGTGCGGCGTATGACCTCATCACAGAAAATATGTGTATATTATGAATAAGATCCTGTGTGGAAAATATCTGGATAAAGTCTTATAGACTTCAAACGTTATATGAGTACTCCTTGGGTAAGTCGGACGGTCGTGTCAGCTGTTGACGGGTGTGACGAAATTAAGAAAGATGTGTGACGTCAGTATGCTAAAATCTTAGCACAACTATCGATCCATGGCTATTTCTTACATTTCGAGTAATTGCCTTTCTGTACGTCACTCGCCTTCGGCTGTTACGTAACATGTCACTCAGTCAGGGGTCAGACTATTCAAGCCTTTTACCAGTGGGTATTAGGCTTAGTATTTGACGCTGTCCAGTTTCTACTTACTGACCAGGGATCTTTACAAGGGAAAGCAGAACGAATGCTTACAGTAGATTCAAATGGGTCAAATGAAATAGAACATCGTCCGCTTGCCAAATTTACATCTGACTTACTTGATGGAGTCGGAATGTTACATATTTTGTCATCAGTTAGGGCCTACTGTCTTGTAGTTTTACAATCCGGGGCCATCGGTCCTAATGATCATTCTCGAAGAAATGCAGAACCAGCCGGCTTATCATCACATACCCAAGCTATGGTCAGGTGAGCACGTATCCTTTTATACCTTGACGGTGTTCATGAGGTGGGTGGAAGCGGAACCACGGGAGGGGGGGTAGGGGGGTTGAAGTTTGAGAGGTCAGTGTAGATATAATGCCATCCAACTATCCAATAGAAGTTTGAAAAAACATATGTATAAGAAAAATAGTACTTTTTAACGCTTTTAGAAACAACGTGTTAACTCAAAGTGACGATGACATTCCAGACCAGTGATAGTTTGTACGTAATTGTCACATTTTGTGGTCCCTTCCGGGAGGTTTTGCTATGCTAAACATTTTACAAATGCTGCAACGAAAAATTCAAATAAACATTTTTTTCTACACATCTTTGGTTAGATTATGCCACATTCAACCTCAACTGCTTTGCAGTGGTTTTGGAGTGTTGTGTATGTAAAATAAACTCTGGGAATTCATGACGTAATCTTTGTTTTTGTTGACTTCTCTTGTAGACCTTGCTAGACAAGAGAATTTTCCAGAGAAAATTATAAAATTGATGCTGAAAATTTGTGCTCAGAAGAAGGAATTTGAGAAGGATGAACTGTGGGTATGTACAGTAAATGGTATGAAACTGATCTGATAAACGCCGGTGTTCAGGTGCTTCAAAGCGCAAGCCTCGGTTTCTAAACGTTATTTCCGGCACACACGGTGTCCTGTAATTCGTCAAGTGAGTACGCTCTGTGTCTGGTGGCTAAATTTTTGTTTGTGTGTTTGTTTGTTTTTTTTTCTATAATTTTTAGCACAGATGGCACATATGTTGCTTTTACCTATATTATGATAATGAGAAAACAAAAATAATATCATTAGTGAGATCAATGCGTAGTTGCACAGTCGCATATTATCAATAAAAACAAACAGCAAAAATAAATAAAAACAAAAAATGAAATAATAATGGTTATAAGAATAATAAAGAAATAGAATAATAATAATTATAATAATAATAATAATAATAATAATTATAATAACAATAATAATAATAATAATATATATCTATATGTATATATATATGTTATATATATGTGTATATATATATATATATATATATATATATATACCATGACTGAAGGTCGAGGTAACCGAGTTACATCTTATGCATCGTCGTCTAGGCCCAAAGGGTCGAACATAATCCTAACATCGGTCTGTTTCTTACCGTTTTCGAGATAATGCTCAACTTGAGTTTCTAAACTTGACTGTAACAGAGAAGGTCATTGTCATCCAGTCACATCTTATGAAAAATTTTCGGAAATATTTTTGCCAAAAAACTGTTTTTTTTTTTTGTTTTTTTTTTAAAAACGTCTCTGCGTAATTATTTAGTTTAGGGCAGGTTTTTAATGTAATTTGGAGCTAATTTAACCCAGTAATGCTGCAAATGTTAATATGCGAAGTACAGTTTTCTGCTTGGTTTGATGGCCAGAAACTTGGCTTTCTTGCTGGAGTTGTTGCACAATTCAGTACTTTGTGCTAACGAGTCTATCAGATCCAAATGTTTGCTTATTCGGGGCTATTGTCTCGCTAGGAGCTACATTCTGCCATTGGATCTAAATTGGTTCGTTTTACGCTGCCTGGGCATCTCACCGTGCTTTGGATTTTGGGAGAGTCTGGAAGTGGTTTTTGTACCGCAGCTGACTTCTTACTCACGGCGCCCAAACTTGGCAGTGTGCGTACGATGTGAGATTCCACACTCACCCCCATCCAGGATGGACAGCCTGCGTCGGCACTGTGTTCTGCAAATCCCGGCATTGCTGTTCACCGCAGGATGCACACTGAGACTGCGGTCATTTTGTCGTTTGGTGCGTTTTTTCTCGCGTGACAGAACTGGGCTTTGCGGTTGTTCGTCATTCGTACTGCAGGGGGTAGGGTAGAAGTCTCCCAGCCTTCTCCTCGACACGCCAGTACGCTAAAAAGTATTGAAATCGAGGTGCAATACGGATAGAGTCCCGCACCCTCCTGTCACCATGCGAACTCACCCACTCGCCACAATTCGTGGGTTTTTGCGGGCTGCTCGCTTCCCGGAACAGCCTTCGAGTTGTACTGTTTAGCCTGTCAGACATCACGTGACGCTTCCTTGTGACAACGACCGGCGTGGCGAATATTGAGAACACGGGATGCATTTTGCTGTCAAACGACCACAGCAATTGGGCTGGTTGTGGACTAGTAATTAAAAAAATTGCCTTCTTTTCGCATCTTTAACATATTCAGCCCCACTCCTTTCGCTTAGTCGCGGGTTTGGGCAAGTAATCGACTCGAAGTTTAGCTCCCGGGTTCTGCAGTACATCCCTTCTTTCGTCGTGCCAAGCAAGTTCGGGCGACAAACGGACTGTGACGTGACGAAATAAGTTGCACCTTGAAATGTACTGTTGATCAAATACAGATATTTTAAGACTACAGTAAAGGGGTTTGTTATCATGACAAAATAAGTATCACTACAACCTCTCGAGTTCTGCAGAGCATTTCTTCTTTCGTCACGACAAGTCAGTTTCGCGCGACCAACGGGCCCTGTCATGACGAAATAAGTTTCACTGTACTCTGAAACGTACTGCTGGACTTACAGACCGCAGTGAATTGGAATACTCTGGGATGATTTTTTGTCTGAACTCTTAGCACAATATACGATTCAAAAAATCATTTCGAGATTTTGCAGAACAGTTGGCTTGTGTCTTGTCATGACAGGCAAGTTTTGCACGACCAACGTATTTTCTGTCATGACAAAATAAATGTTATTATTATTATTATTATTATTATTATTATTATTATTATTATTTAATACATTTGTATAGCACTTAATCTAATAATAAGCTCCAAGTGCTGAACAAAGTATACAATTATAAGTTAAAAAGATACACGTGAACAATAATACAATTATAATACTGTTAGAAATTACAGGGGCCCCTCGTTAATTCGTCCCCGGTTAATTCGGTCCCTCGGCTAATTCGTACCAATTCCGTCGGTCCCGATTTTGGGACCCATTCACTTCTATGTAAAAGTACGAATTAACGAGGACTCGGATAATTCGTCCCAAAATTTACCCTCAATATTTTTCTATTCTGGTCTTTTAACAATGCAGAGCCATACAGATTAGGCATGCCACACAGTTAAAACAACACGTTACTCAGGCATCTTGTGTAGCGAGATGAAGGGGTTGCACAATGCGCATTGTGGGGCAGTAATGATGGGGGTTTAGGGATTATGAGTGACATGGTCTTCTCAATACACCGAGTTTCTTAGTGTGCACAGCGTTTTCACTGGCCACTAATCCGGAGTATCATCTGTCACGTACTATGCAGCAGCTTAAGATGCCATTTGTCTTCTGTGGACACTTCGCGCTCCGGAGTGTGTATATAAATTGTGAACAGTGGTCATGCATTTCAACTTGCAAAATGGTATCAAAACGAAAACACAATGATTACACAATGAATCTTAAGTTCAAAGTGTTAAAGCAAATAACGAGTGGCTCAAAAACCAGAACTGAAATAATGACGGAGTACGGGGTACCTAAAAATACACTTGCTTCATGGATAAAAAATAAGGATAAAATAATCAATGGTGTTGAAATCAGCCAATTTGAGCCTGCTCGAAAGCGTGCAAGGCTTGAAGGTTCATTGTTGTTTTTGTCCATTCGAAAATTTGACCCCCGGTTAATTGCAGGGTTGGTACAAGTGCTTAGAAGTGCTTAGGAGTGCTTATTTTTGGAAATAAAAAATAAAACTGCTTAGAAGTGCTTATTTTTCATGACAAAGTGCTTAGAAGTGCTTATTTTTGGTTTTCTAATTAATTATTCTTATTTTTTATATATATTTATTATATATACACATTTATTTTTCAATTACTTTATTTTTTGTCATGATTACATAATAATATGGTGAAGGTCAGATTTCATTTTACCATGTAGTTCGTTTGGATGCATACAGTGTGCGTTCGTCACTCATAAAAGAAGAGTATAGTTTTTTGGACCTTGTCTTTGTATCCCCTGTTGGCCGGGGATTGCAGAATAAGCCAACTGCGTTTGCTTTATGCATGTCGAAAGAGGAGTTGACTTATTAAAGCTACTGTGCGTTTGATGTTTGGGTGGCACAGTTTTTCTTCGATGGTGCCAAAAAGATAGATTAAAAAAAAATAACAATAAAAATCGCTAGAATAAAAAAATAATAGCAACTGAGTGATATTATACATTGAACTTACGTACTATTCCAATTTCAAACGGGCAGTTATTACCTTCCGCCATTCCATCGTAGCAAAGAATCTGGGAATACCTCATGTCCAACCATCTTTGCGTCCATCGTAATCCTCTTGTCCAGAACCTATTTTCAGAGTACCTTGTCCAGGCCTGTTGTCTTTAAATATTATTCGGATTCTATTCTCCTACATAGTAAGAGGGGAGCAAAAGTAAACCTTATCCAGTAACGAAAGACTACATATCCTTTCATGATATAAAGGAAGTGTGTTGGAATATCACGAAAGGATATTTTTTTAAAGGTATTGTCTCACTCGTTTTCGTGCTGATTTTTGATAACACTGGCCACATTTTACAGTGCTTTCCATTTTATTGAGAACCGTCGGTAACAGTCTAAAAGCAGCCAGTACCATAATAAATCCCGTTTATGTAAAATAATTCAATACTATATGTTGATCTTTACCGGTAATCGGCTCACATGGAAAGCGCCGTGGTAGCTTCCATGTATCGGCAAATGGAAAAGAAAAACGTTCCTATAAAACAGTGTCTGGTTATTCAGTGATCTAACTGCACTACGAGACGATTATACAGAGGTTACCGGTTCCACAGTGTTTCCTAAAAAAATTCTGTCGCCACAGATGGTTCGAGAATGTTCTGAGAATCTTTTGAGTACCTTGCCAAATTTAAAGGCCTACGCAAATGCCGCTGAAGCCAAAAAGGTGAAAAAACCAAGCTCAAAGTCTTGAAACTGTTAAAGAGTAGCTGAGTGATCCCCTGGTTGAGGTTAAGCTAAACGTGTTTTTGTCGATCGTCCGTCAAGTCACGCCTTTTTTAGAGCTATTTCAAACCGATAGACCCATGTCGCCTGTTTTAGCCTCCGTCAAAAGTGAAAATCCCACTCTTGAAAACGGAAATCAGAGACATTTAGCTTCAGTGAAACTTGACAATGACTCTGTGGTCCCGGCAGATAAAGTGGACATCGGCTCAGTTCACAGCTGAGAAAGCTGTCAAACAACAGTTGAGGAAAAAGAAGATAAGTGAACGTGATGCTCTAGAATGCCGCACGCAAGTGAAATCGGGTCTGCAAAAGATGATGCAGAAGCTTAGTCAAAATCTCCTCAGAAATATAAACTCGTGAAAAGTGCTATGTGCCTGAGTCCGAAAGAATTGGCTTCTAGGCCTGAGGTTTGCCGTCAAGAATTCGTTGAAGTTCTCAGCATCTTAGATGATGCAGGAAAATTAAGCGGTGAGGAGTGTGAAAACGCGAAGACCCAATTTGACAATTTCATTGATGTTGTCGTTTCGAGATGTACCGAGGAGTTCAGGAAATTCGATTACAGCAATGATATATTGGACTGTTTTCTCAAGAAAGACGTAGAATCCAAAGCGAATGAGCCGTTGTGGCATGTTGTGAAACTTGTCCTTATGCTCTCACATGGACAGGCTACCGTGGAGAGAGGTTTTTCGGTGAATAAAGAGGTTGCGGTAACCAATTTATCTGAAAAATCGTTTGTTGCCAAGAGAACTATTTTAGATCATACTAGAGCAAGTGGTGGTTGTTTGAACGTCGATATAACAAAGAGGATGATTTATATGTGCAACAGTGCTCGCAACAGATACTCCCAGTATCTTGAAGATCAACGTAGACTCAAATGTACTGAGGCAGAACAGTCGAAAAGAAAGTCGATCGAACGGGACATACGGGCACTCAAAGAGAAAAAAGCAAGATTGGAAAGTGACGCTGAAGGTTTGCGAAGATCGACAGAGGACCTTCTAGACAAGGTAGAAAAGTGCAAAAGGAGTCAAAATTCAACTCATGGTTGCCGAGTCAAACAGCCTCAGGCGATCAAAAAACCAAAAGCTTCAGGAGGCACGGCTTATTGAAGAAAAAACGTCAAAGAAAATGGAGAAACTTAAGGATTCCATTTGACGAAATTTCCAAAAAGTGTTCACACACACAAAAATTGTGACTTTTGAAACTAACGTACCTTTTGTACGATTTTTGTGATGATAAGTAGTATTTGATCTCTCGAGAGTATTGATCTCTCGTTTGATATTGACATACTGGGTATACTCTGATTATTAAGTGTCTTTTGTTTCTCCAGAATCAGTTATTTTTTATGCGTCTGTCAATTTTTTGCAGTTTAAAAATTGTAGTTCCATTCTACATGGTTGAGAGTTTGATATTATCACTGTGAATTTGCTTGAAATTTGAATGCATTAATTTGTAGATGAAGAAACGATAAACTAAGTAGAAATTCTTTTCTTGGGTAATTGCGCTCGTTTAACTGTAGTTTTATTTCATTAAAGTGTGTAAGTTTGCCATCTCAAATGTATAATTTACTGCTATATTTATTTATTATTGACAGTTTATTTTTATTCATATATTGCGAAGGGTTATTTTTATTGTCCGGGTGACGCCGAAAGCGTGTAATCATTGTGATAGAATTTATAAAATGTGAAAATAAAGTGGTATTAAAACATAGCAAAAAAACTTAGGACTAGTTCATCTGCAGATTTATGGATTTGCTTTGAAGTTTATAGTTTTGCGTAGTTGAGACCGCTGTGAGTTTTTTTTTATGCTAAAACGCCTACCTACTTATGAAAACAATTTTCTTGTGGCATAAAATGTCGTAAGATATTAATCACCTAGTGTGATATTACTGAGATTAGGTAGGGCATGGAATAAAAGTAATAAGTGGTTATTGATGGTATGTTTGCCACTGCTTTCAATATTTGTGAAAATGTCGTGTGTAGTATGATTGGTAACTTTTTTGAAAAATTTTAGACTTTAATATTTTAAAATCGTTATCTATACTTATCTTTTATAGTTCCTAAATTTGGTTCTAATCAAAAAGTTTTATTTTCCAGATGACTCATGTCTAGAATGTTTATTTTGTAAGATGTTCTGGTATTTCAATAAATTGAATAAAGATTAAAAGGGTCATATTGGAATCAAATCGTATTTCTAGTCAAGTTCTTATGAAACTTGTTTGTTAAGCTTTCTGCACTCAAAACCGTTGTATAGTTTCACTAAATGCTTCCTGAAATCCCGTAGCATCGCCCTTAATTTCGAAGGTATAAGTCCACTTCAAAAGAGATAAATAAAACAGGTTTCCGAAATGACACTATATCAGGGCTTAGAAAGTGCTTAGTTTTTGAAGCGAGAAGTGCTTAGAAAGTGCTTAGTTTTGGTGAAAAAATGCTTAGAAGTGCTTATTTTTTTACGTCAAGTATCTGTACGAACCCTGTAATTGGTACCCTCGGTTAATTCGTACTTTTTCCCTTGGTCCCGAAGACTACGAATTAACGAGGGGCCCCTGTAGTTGACAAAATAAGCATTATTAAAAAAGTGTGCTTTCAGAACTCTTTTAAAAGCTGCAACATTATTTATAGATCTAAAATGAATAGGCAGCGAGTTCCATAGTTTAGGAGCAAAGTTCACGAATGCTCTGTCACCGTATCTGTTGTTGGTTTTGTGTTCCACCAATAATCCTTGGCTGCCCGATCGGAGCGAGGGACAGTTCCGGTACGGTGTTACTAAATCCACTAGATATTGAGGGACGCGTCCATGAATACAGTTAAAAACAATGACTGGAATTTTGAATACTAACCGCTGTTCAACCGGCAGCCATTGCAGTTCGATGAGTAGGGGCGTTGCATAGTTAAATCTGTTCACTTTGGAGATGAGACGAGCTGCCGAGTTTTGCACGACTTGAAGCTTGCGAATTAATGATTTATTAACAGCATAGAATAGAGAGTTTGAGTAATCCAACAACATATGCTTGAACTAACAACTTAGTGGCCTGAGGAGTTAAAAATCGTCGAATTCTAGTTATGTTTCGTAGGTAAAACAATGCAGAAGATACTTTAAGGCCAATAAATTTATCCATGGTTAGCGAATTATCAAACATAGCACCCAGATTTTTCACAGTAGGTGCGGATGAAATAACTGTAGATTCGATATTGATTTCAATACCCTCAAGTCGCGACAAATTACATTTTGAGCCAAATAAAATAAGTTCAGTCTTGTCATCGTTGAGCTTCAAAAAATCGGCACACATCCATTTCTTGAAAGCCAGGATACATTCTTCAATAGTGTTGACAGCCTTTGCAGTGTCCTTTTTGTGATCAAAAACAATATAAATTTGCGAATCATCAGCATAAAAATGATATTTAACGTTATATTTATTAGCTATATCCGTCAGCGGAGTAACATAAACGGTGAATAAAATAGGGCCTAAAACAGAGCCCTGGGACACGCCATGACTGAGGGTGGCAGTTGATGAAACCATTCACGATCACAGTCTGAGTTCGATTACGTAAGTAGGACTTAAAACCATGATAAAGCATGATCGCCCATTCCAAAGCGGTGGTATAGACGTGTTAACAGCGTGTCGTGGTCAGTGGTGTCGAAAGCTGCACTAAGATCTAACATCGCTAGTGCAACCGTAGACTTCGTGTCAAGAGCGTCCATGACATCACTCTGAACTCGTAACAGTGCGGTTTCGGTGGAACAGAACATGCGATAGGCTGATTGATATTTATCCAAAAGATTGTGTGTGATAAGATGTTGAATCAACTGAGCTGCTACTACACGTTCAACGATTTTGGAAACATAGCTTAGATTCGAAACAGGGCGGTAGTTTTTCAAAATATCTGGATCCAGACTGGCTTTCTTGAGAAGAGGTACGACGAGGGCACACTTTATATTTTCAGACACTTCAGCGTTGGCGAGGGGTGAATTCACAATGTTCGTAAGAATATCCAGAAATTCATTACTACACACTTTCAGCAACCATGACGGAAGTGGATCAAGCGAGCAGGTTACCGGGGATGACTTTTCAATAATACGTTTCAGTTCTACTTTGGTAACGGGTCTAAATTCAGACAGTTTTGAGCTACAGAATGAACCATTAAGTTCGCGAAATTCTTAAAAAATTTTTGAGCGATCATCACTTTGAATTTGAATAATTTTATCGAAGAAAAAATCGCAAAATATGTTAGACATGACTTCCTGTTCAATATTTGTTGGGAGTGTGCCAGACTTAGACCAACCAAGAAGCTCCTTTGTGACGTTAAATAGTCGTTTTTGATCATATTGTGAGTCGAGAACTTTAACTGAATAAAACTCCGATTTGGCTTCATTACACAAATGATTCACTAGTTTACACTGATTTCGGTATAGTTGTTTATCCTTTTCGAAGCCGGATTTGGCATACCGCCTTTCAAGTAGGGGTTTGATTACTTTGGCACTGCGTACATTGGCATTATACCACTGCGTATTGGGACGTATTGTGACAATTTGTTTCTAGTTTTGGGGGCGTACCTGTTAACGATAGCTTCAATGCCGCCATTATAAGACTTCACCACTGATTGTATCTTAGCGTTTTTAGAGGGTAAAGTTTTAGAACATCATTTTTGAAATCATCGAGGTTAATATTTGAAAATTTCCTATAAATAACATGATCCTGTAAAATACAAGGCTTAATCACAGTGATATTAAACGCAACTAAAGAATGATCTGAGATGCAAGGGTCACTAACACTTATGTTCGAGATTACCTCAGGATTTGAATAAATTACAACGTCTAAAATATGGTTATTGTGGTGAGTGGGAGAGGCAACCAGCTGAAGATGACCGCACGTGGCCAGAACGGAATTAAATTTTAGTGCATCAAGATGATCGATAATATCAAGATGAAAATTTAAATCGCCTAAGAAAATAACATCATTCTTGTAGGACGAGGTAGCTATTATTAAATCTAAAAATTCCTCTAAAAAGTCTGCATGGTTTTTTTCCGAAAGGATCTGGGCGGTACAGTGTGCATACGCGTACAGATTTGTCTTTCACAGACAGATTTGCTTCAATAACTTCAAATGATCCGTAATGCAATCCGGAGATTTTCTTTACTTTGCTAGCGGAATGATAGAGCATCGCTACTCCACCACCGCGGCGGTCTGTTCTAGATTCGTCGGGAAAACAGTAGCCATCGGGGCAAAGACCAGCGATGACAGCTCTGTCATCATCACAACCAAGCCAGGCCTCCTTTAGAAAAGGACTGTCAAAACAGTTAGCATTGTTTAGCAGATCATAAATAGAATTAGTTTTATTTCTCACTGATCTTGCGTTTAGGAGGCCACATCGTGGGTATATTTGGCTGGAATCAAACATCTGTTTTTATCTCCACAACGTTTTTATAGTTTACTCCATCATTCGCATTGTTTATGTATTTTCCAGAAGTATCGAGGTCAGGGTTAGAAACGTGTACTTGTATACCACCTTTCAGGGGTAGATCGATCAGATTGTTATTGTTAACCTTATTTCTAGGCCCAGGGGTGTAGAATTCATTTCTGTAGGTTATTCGCCTTTTAATCCGTCTATATTGACCGCCACGGTGACCTTATTATTCATAAACTAAGGTACATTCCTTATACACAAGCACGATCAATAATAGAATCAATATCCCAGTCACTGAACTCTAATGCTGTTCGTATGAAAATGTCAAAGTCACTGTGAAAAGTTTACTAAAAAACTAAATGCCACAGCAACCTCTTGATTTCTGCAGAGCATTTCGTCTTTCGTCACGACAAGCCAGTTCCGCGCGATCAACAGACTCCGTCGTGACCAAAGAAATTTTGCTGCACCCTGAAACTTACTGCAGGTATCAGATGCTGGATTCTTAAGAATACACCCACTGCGTTATGTTCCGTGCATGGCGTAAGAGGCGGCTTATCGGAATTTCTTTTTTTTTTCAACTCTTCTTTTACTATTTCTTCTTTCTTCCTTCTTTTTTTCCCACGTGTTTCTTTAGGAAGTGCGTCCTAATCTACCCATCCTAGTTTGTGAACGGGACGTTAAATACCAAACCAACAATTAACCAACGAAATAAGTTTCGCTACACCCTGAAATCTACTGCAGGTATCAGATTTCAGACCGCAGTAAGGGGGAATGCCCCATAATGATTTTTGTTTTATGGAACTCTTAGCGCAACATACGATTAAAAATTTCATTTCGAAATTCTGCAGCACAGCTGGCTTATCTCTGTCTTGACAAGTAAGTTTCGCACGACCAACGGGTATTTTGTCATAACGAAATAACGTTCACCGCATCCTGAAACTTACAATGGGTATCATGTGCTTGGCAGGGAGAATGTCGTCGTATTACGTGGGACCAGTGTGTGGGCAACGTAGATCTCATCTCGACCCATACAGCTCGTGCCCCAGGTGCGGTGAACGTGCTTGGAAAACCTAACACCCAGTGTACTCCCGAACCCCGTACGACGAATGCAGCAGACTTACCTAAGGGCAATGGCGCGCGTTACTTAAGGTACGACAGCACAACACAGTCCAATGCTGAAATGGCACGGCCAATCGAGGAATTGGGAACTCTTGAATATATGTCGATACCTCTGTCAAGGGTCGCCGCACCAGACGCCGATGTTGTACGACGTGAGAGCAGTCGTAAGTAAAAGAGGTCTTGTGACGACGCCAAGCGCTTTGTCGCGCGAACATCCTCACCAACTCGTCGCAAAGCACACATGTCTGACAAGAAAGCTGAAAGGCGTTGGCACCCCACCCCCAGTGGTGTTAAAGCACCCGCGTTAGAAACGGAGTTAGGAACAGTCCAACAACCCCACACTGCCGCTGCAACAGCACCACCACGAAGGACAGAAGGGGCTTTATCCAGCTAAAACCCTACTTCCGCTGTCTGAGCAAGTTTGCGGCTAAAAGATCCCAATCGCCCCCTCGTCGATATTTATACATCCGGGGATGATAGTGGTGACGAAAGCGACTGATTGTGAGCCTTTCCAAAATGCTGAAGATTCGCGCGACGAGCAAACACCCGGCACTCACGCGGGTACTTCAGAGGAGGGTGATTTGGCGTATACAGGATACCTCGCCTGCAATCTCGACAGGATATGGCACCACTGTTTCCTGAAGTACGTCATTTGGACGTTGCACGCTCGCCCGCCGAAGCCCAGTTTCTCATCCCTCGTGACTTCGCTGGACGACGACGAGAACAGTTGGCTTATCTTTGTCATGAAAAGCAGGTTTCGCACGACCAACGGGTATTTTGTCATTACGAAACAGGTGTCACTACAACCTCTTGAACTTAGCATAGCATTTCTTCTTTGTCACGACAAGCCAGTTTCGCGCGACCAACGGGCTCTATCGTGACGAAATAGGTTTCACTGTACACTGAAACGTACTGCAGGTATCACATGCTCGATTTTCAGACCGCAGTGAGGAGATGATTTTTTATCGAAGACCTAGCACAATATACGATTCAAAATGTCATTCTTGGATTCTGCAGAACAGTTGGCTTATCTTTGTCATGAGAAGCAAGTTTCGCACGACCAACAGGAATATTGTCATGTCGAAATAAATGTCACTGCAACTTCTGGATTTCTGCTGAGCTCATGACAAAAGCGGAGCTCAGCAAGGACCACTGCAGTCTACTGTCACGCGACGCCACCTCCGGTTCGCGTCGGATTGCGTCAAGCAAATTTTTAACTCGAAAACGGAAGATCACTTCGAGAATATTTTGCAGCGCAACCATGCCTAGTATAGGATTTCTACATGTCGTTTGCTTGACGTAAAGACAGATCCTTACGTCACCAACAACCGGCCTCGGTGGCCTATTGGTTAGGGTGTCCGCCTCGAGACTGGAAGATCGTCGGTTCAAACCCCGATCGGGTCATACCTAAGACTTTAAAATTGAGACTCCTCCTTGCTGCCCTGTGAGGCACTCCACATGTAAGACTTAGAGGAGGGCTGGAATGTCCCATTTTAGTATAATGTGGCAAGGGGATCCCGACATGACCATAGCAGTTGAAAGGGATCTAAAGAACAATACAATAGGTCACCAACGACCAGTTCCTACCTATAACAGCGCTGCAGCCAGCGAATACACCAGGTACAGATGTGCCATTAGTTGACGCAGACACCCGAGAATATGAGGAATGGACCCGTCGCTCGCTGAACATTTTATCTTTCCAAGACATTGCCCTTGTGGCGCTGCGAGACGTCATCATGCAAGCTATACTTGCCGATGATATCACGATTGTGGAAAATCTTATTCACTCCATCGCACACGCCTCATGCAATATTGTTCAGCTACAGAGCGAAAAAGTTCTGAGAATGGTCAGATTACGACGAGATGCATTACTCCACCACTCCCTGTTGCCAGTGGAAGACGCCGCTTCGCTGCGTGGCCAACCCGTCGCGGGGGAAAACGGAGCTGTTTCCAACCGAGACCGTGGCTCACCTGACGAATGAATTCAAAGAATACCTCAAAGACGAGTTCATGCAACAGGCCATACGCCAACAGAGGGGAAAGCCAACAGCAGGGGGCAGGCAAATTAGGCGACCAGCACCTCAGGACAAGCGGCAACGGTCCCAGTCAAGGAAATAGCACCAGGATGAGCCGCCCAATGCACGTGGTGCCAGCCAGAGCAGGTAGCAACTACTGTTCGGATCGCGTTGCTCTTGTCAGGGCTGTGGGGCGACGACCTAATCGAAACGCACATGAACGTTAGAGATGTGGGTTGTCAAGCACGCCTGCTCACTGCTGTGTCGATAGCTATACACACGGACGGTACTATACGTGGCAGAGCGATCTAAAAACGTGGGAAAACAGACTATCTCTCATTACATTAAAAACACCATCGTCGTGGCTGATCAGAAGTCTGGCTCAGACCCGGCCACTCTACAAGCCCTCACTGTGAAAGCTCACAAGTACGACATGTTGCTAACTGGCTGTTTTTTTTTTTTGTTTTTTTTTTTTGTTTTTTTTTTTTTTTTTTTTTGTTTTTTTTTTTTGTAAAGGGGCTTCGTTAGAAGAGCTTCGCCGGGCAGGTTCATGGATGACACCCATTACATTAATTTCCCACTATTTACAGGACTTTTCCACCGACAGCTCCTCGGGCCTACCCAAATTGGGACCTTTCGTGTCGGGGGGGGGGGAATCATGTCATCTAATAAATAAAATATGCCCGCTCTTGTTTGTCAAAACAGGAAGCCAGGCAGAAACGGGCGTACGAACGGTAACATCGGAAAAGGTCGCGCGAAACATGCTCACAAGCCGATGGCAACGCAGTAATTTCGTACAGACGAACATAACGGACGTGGCATCCTGACTAGTACTTGCTATTGTAGCGCTGTCACGCCAGGGGACGTTATGTACTGACAGAAGGTTCAAAGCTTCGTAATGCACTAAGACACTAAAAGCAACTTTGTATTCACAAATGTTTAGTTGAGTTTTCTACTCGTCAGACGATCGACTGTTTCGCGGCGCGAACTCTCGTCGTCATGCCAGAACTGGATCCACCGTTAAGTTACGTTGTGTTACTTAAATTTGATAACAATAGTGCATAATCAACAGACTAATTAAGTTACACTTCCAAGAATGTTCCCTTTTGACTGATTAACTAGATGTTGAGGTTAAAAAATCAGGTGAAAAGGGTGGCGCATGTGGTGATTCGCAGAACATCGCTCCCCACTGGCATACGTAATGCCTACTAGTGGGAACTACGGGTGAAGGAGTGAGACAGATTCGTTGGGGATTTACGAATATGTTACTCCAGATCAGTTTTGTTTACTGTTCACACCTACAGGAGGTGACACGCGCTTCGCGTGACGAAGTCTCGCGGAATATGAATTCGCACGACAAGACGAAACTCGTCTAATCAAAGACACCCACCTCCAGTTCTACGTCTATCAACATTGGCAGCATTGCTGGGTCAAATTAGCTCCAAAATACATTAAAAGTGACGATTCAAAGATTTAAAACGCATTTTTATGTGTTATTGGAGTTAAACCTAAGCAATGTTGCCAATGACACAGGTTTACCCTCCCAGCCTCTTTCTAGTCTTTGGATTAGGGAAAGTGACTTGAGCAGGCTCAAAAATTAAATGTGACGTCACCTGTTTTGATGTAGTTTAAGATAATCTGACCTCATTTGGTGCGAAAAAATAAACAGAAACACGTAGAAGTTTTTTCATTGTTTTTATTCGGTTTGCGCGCCGAAGTATATGTGTACTTTCCATATCAAAAAATAACAAAATGGCGACTTGTTGAAAATAAACAATGTCTTAGTATTTCTGTTGCCTACAGTGCAACTTTGTGCACGCGATATATCAGCCGCTATTCAACCCTGGCTTTCGATTGTTGCTACAGTGAAAATATATATATTGAAGTTGTGCGACGTCGCATTATTCTTCGATTCTACCACAAGGTGATTAAATGGCGACTTGTTGCAAATAGGCAATGTTTTAGTATTTCTGTTGGTACAGTGCAATTTTTTGCACGCGATATCTCAGCCACTGTACATCCCTGGTTTTTTTATTGTTGCTACAGTGAAAATATATATATTGAAGTTGTGCGACGTCGCATTATTTTTCGATTCGGCCAAAAAATGACGAAATGGCGACTTGTTGAAAATAGGCAATGTTTTAGTGTTTGTGTTGCCTACAGTGCAACTTTCAGCCGCTATTCAAGCCTTAGTTTTGATTGTTACTACAGTGGAAATATATATATTGATGTTGTGCAACGTCGTATTATTTTTCGATTCGACCATAGTTCGTGGCGGGGGACATTCATCAGTTTCACTGATAACTTGTTCTCCCTCAGTTGTGATCTGATTTATTTTAAATGTTGTACAGATACACTTGCGACAAACGCAAAAATAAGTCTTATTAATTTCAAAAAATAAATGCATTTTGTTGCAGAAAAATGAAACAAAACGCGTCCTGCGTGTCGCAAAATGCATTTGGCAGGCCGCAATAAATTTTACATACATTATAACTTGCCTGAGTGTTATGCGACACATTGTCTTTTGATGTTTTGCATTGTGTACTGTCGTTATCGCATGAATTAATCCCCAGTAATGCGCATTTTGTTTGAATACAAGAAGTATTGTGTGGGAGGACATAATGCTAGCAGTGTTTAAATATTTACATGTTGTTTTACAGTGCGCATGTCCATTTATTTTCCAGACTGAGAATTACACCTGTTATTTTCTTGGAGGGTATAAAATATTAATTTAATAGGGGTGCAGAGGGGGTGTGTAGGCGCATGATCCCGTCGGTTTGGGAGAGAAATGGCACCGAACACACCGAAAAAAAAAACGAAAACAATGCAGACAATACAAAAAAAACAAACACTTTATGTAAAATAACTCATCATAGCATAAAAATAACGCATCATCGTTCTAAATACACCATCGGTTGACGGGATTTAATAGTACTTTCAGGAATATATATTGTCTGAATGAAGCGAACTCTGGTTTAAATTTCTTGCGTTCAAATTTAAGTTCAAAACTGTCTTTTTACGCCCCCCTCTCCCTCCGGTCAGAAAGCTAACTTTTTGATGTTTTTTTTTAACGAAAGACATTATTTATTGAAATTTATTCGCTTTGCACTTAAATATGGCAAATAAAAACAGATGAGAAAGAAAAGAATAAAATTTCAAATTAAAAGCTTTTTCTTTTATATTAGTTAACACTGGAATTCCACTTTTAATTTTATTTCATGTCGCCCGAGAACATGTACATATACAATAATTTTAAACACAAATATAGCATATTACACGCCTACACATACAGCTGAAACATTGACTTGTTTACATAGAGTACATGGCATTGGAGTGAATGCGCAAGGGGATTAAATCGCTTGCGTTAATGTTTGCTCAAGGTGTAATCTCATCATCAGTATAAAATAAATCGCAAGATATTGCATGCTCAGGACGCGTCCTCTGAAATATTGGATTGCGGCTAGATGCAATAAAATGCAATAAGTCGCAATACAAATTGCAACTTTTTGCGTTTTATTCCAGCATATTTTTACGTTTGTCACAAGCGTATCTGTATACATGTTTCCGATTTAGTCTTCCCTTGAATGTGTACTTTTTTGCACAATCCGCAAAAAAATGGTCACATGGCGGCATTGAAAAAATTTGGCAGCCAGTTTTCAAAAACCTTCTGCCACAATTTTGATAATATTACTGTACAATTTTCTATCAGTATATCTTGGTAAATTGCTTTTTTTGGGCCATGCCAAGTGGCGGAATTTTAAAAATAATTTGTGACCAATTTTCAAAATGCTTCTCTCACAATTTTTAGTGGAAACTTTTTATTATTTTTTTTTAAATTAAATTAAATTTTTAAATTAAAATCTCAAGCGACGCCAGGGATTTAGCTTTACTTCGTAAATTTAAGCCAAAGGTAGCGTGAATAAGTGTCGATCTGGCTGTTTCTTCTTGATGGTTCACAAGAAAGTCAGCGAAAATATTGACCAAAATCTAATTTTCATAAAATTTAAGCCAAAACTAGATTTTGATTGAAGGTAAGAGCAGAAGTGTCCACCTGGTTATTCGGCTATGACTTTTTTGGCCATTCGCCAGAAAATTGGCAGAAATATGGGTAATAAACCATTTTTGTATTAAAATTTTGACTTACTGCAGGGATATAACCTTGCTTGGAATTTAGTTAACTGTTAGCATTATGTCATAAATACTCTGAACATTATTATTTGCGAACTTGAGAATTGTACATGGACAGTATGCACTCCTGAAAAGAGGTATTGAACTGCTGGATGTTTCAGCTGAAGCGACAGATCGCAGAGATTTCCCTGTTTATTTACACGAAGTACTGCGAAGATGAGGAAATAAGGGCGAACAATGTGCGGCCGCAAAAGAGCACTCCCCGTACAACCCTAATATATCCGTAAGTGCAAAACGGCATAAAGTGTCTACCCTCTTCTCCCCGTCCCAACCGCCCCGTTTTCATTTCCCTTTCTCTTCCTATCCCTCCCTCTATCACTAACTCTGAGCAATGTTTTGCGAGATTTTGTTCATTCAGATTTTGTATTTTGCATAGACTCACGTCTCAGATGTTTGGACACATCATGCAGATCCTGATGAATACGAACAAGTTCCCGAAAGCGTGGTAAGTTCACTTCCAAATCCTGGGCGGAGAAGGGAGGATCGGTCGTGTACAAGCAAATTACCATGAGTGTCCATAATTTTTTAATATGACCCCTAAACGTGGACAAATTTGAAAATATGGCTCACGTAGGGGAACAAGTGCCCAATATTTCATTTCGCAATTCGCCAATTTTGCCAATTTAGCGAAGCGCTCACGTCTTTTGCGTTAAAAGCCTACTTTACCCATATTGTTAAACTTGCTCGAAATGTTGCGTGAAGGTAGTATGGGTCAGGGTGAGAAGTAAAAACAATACTTAAGCCAATTTTTAATTTTCGGCAGTTTGGCGAATTTGCAAAATTCAAAAATGGATACATCTGTACTTTGTAAAAAGAGTTTTATGCAGATAAGTTCTCAGAAACTATAAGGCCAAGGCTGTTAGAACTTTGTATATATATAACAAATTCATGGTGGAATACATTGAAACACCTCTTCATTTCAGGGAAGTTTTCACCACGTACTCGACCAACAGGAACAAATATACCGGCCAGATGAGGTAAGTTTTTCAAACAATTATCTTAACAAGTAACTGGTTGCCGAGAGCATTTATCTCGTTTATTTCAATGAATAATTTTGGTCGCGTGTTCCGCGCACTCTGCGTGGATTTGACCACCCTTGTACGCGTTTTTAACTCGAAGTACGCGTTTATTAGACGGGAGCGCGTGCCATTTTATTGCATTCATACTAACATTTTTATTACTCCCCCGTCGGGGGACTATAGTTAGTCTGTCTGTCCGTCCGTCTGTCCATCCGACTGTCGACACCTTTTTTTTTGTTAACACACTCAACCCTACATTTTTAGAACGATTGTTAAGATATTCTATATATGGGTAGTACTGGAACGAACAAGGATCGGTATTGTAAATAAGCCGTGTCGGCCCAAAGTTTTTACATAAGAGGTGGTCGCAACCCTGAGAAACTGTTATCGATATTTGAATACCTAAAACAAAAGCGCGCTGATTTTTACGTACTCCAAGAAACACACGCAGTGAATAATGGCACAAAATCCTGGCAGGAGAAATGGAAGATCGGGATTGTTAATCCGGGTAAAACAAGAAGCGCGGGGCAAGCCATCCTTACCAAGAAACACATAGATTTAATAATACACAAAATAACTATTCCTGGTAGATTACATGTTATAAAATTTAGAATGTATAACACAGTACATACTTTAGTAAACAATACGGTCCACACAATGAAGCTGATAAAATTCTCTTCTATCAAAATTTACACAACCTTTTAAATAATTTCGACTACGGAAATGATTTAATCATTGGAGGTGATTTCAACTTAGTACTTAATAGTAACCTAGACAAAGTAGGGGTCTCAGCAAAAATACTCCTTACTCACTTGAATGAGTTTGTTAACACACTCAAGCCTACATTTCTGGATCGATTGTTGAAATCTTTTACATATAGGAAGTATTGGAACCAACAAAGGTCGGTATTGTAAAAAAGCCCTATCGGCGCAAGGACATTGGCCCAGCTGAATTTCAGAAATGTTCACTACCCTTACATACTGGAATGGGTTTGTTAACACACTCAAGCCTACATGAATTTAGTTAAACAAATCAAACATTTCTTAGAATGTTTTATCGCGAGATTTTTTTGTTCCTTTAAACTTTTAAAATCGTTGAATTGCACGCCTGCGGGGCACTTCTAAAATTTCCTGTCCCTCGAGCGTTTTGTGGCGGGGGACATTAATCAGTTTCACTGATGACTTGTTGCTTGCTATGTTGAGTATGTATGGCTCGGTTATGGTATGACTGAAGGCGCCTTCCGGTACCCTTTTCGACCCAAATTAGTCTCTATGAGCTGTGTCGATATTTACACAGGTCTATGCCGTTGAAGGCCCCTCATGTAATATGTAAAGGGTGCGACCGCGTGAAATGAATATTTTGACTAAAACAGCACAAAAATGTTCTTTACCACATTTGATTAAAACTGCTCTGGCACGTAAAAAGGCCTACAGCCAGGTAATTGATTGTATGATATAGCTGTGCGCGAACTAACAAATGCGCTTGTTCTGGGACAGCAGAAATCGGGGCTGTTAAAATAAAAAGCAAGTGCTGCGTGTGAATTGATTTTATTGTTTCAGTGAAGAGCCGTTGGTGATGCTGCTTGATAATGCCATCGTGAAGAACAAAAACCGCAAAGCTATTGTGAGCTCCTTTTCTTGTTAGAATAAAAGCAGTTGCAAAAAGCCGAGGAATTGGTGAAGCCCATGTGAAAACCTTCTTGTTTTCTGAGATAATTTGGTATCTTTAACCTAAAAGTTCTTCATGAATAGCCTTTATTTTACTTGAAAGAGAACGCATGCTTGACGACTTAAGTGGGAGTTCGTGTTCTAGAGTCAACATTTCTAGTTACCTATATTTCACATTGCGTCAGTTTTTCAAGACAAGACTCTGTTGAAGCAATAAGTAAAACTCCAATTAAAGCATCTGTTCAACAACCAAAACAAAATCTGAATTTTAATTTATTTTGGAGCTAATTAAACCTAGCAATGCTGCCAGTGTTGATAAACGAAGTGCATGTGTACTTCGGCGCGCAAACCGAGTAAAAGCAATGAAGCAACCCCCACGTGTTTCTCTGTTTATTCCTTCACCCAATCAGGTTAGTTTAAACTACATCAAAGGAGTGGATGTCACATTCAATTTTTGCGCGCAAACTTTGACTGCACTGTGTGTTTAGGATATCTGTTTTCGAGAATTTTGGATATTCTACTCGGATTGGCTAGCACACCTTAAAAAGTTTTCTGCTTCGTTTGACAGCCAGAAACTTGGGTATCTTGCTGGAGTTGATGCACAGATCGGTACTTATTGCTGACGAGTCTATCAGCTCCAAGTGTTTGCTTATTCGGGGCTGTCATCTCGGTAGGAACTACATTCTGCCACTGGGTCTAGTTTGGCTCGTATTGCGCTGCCTGGAGCGTAACTCACTGTGATCCGGGTGCTGGGAGAGTCTGGAAGTGATTTTTTGTACCGCAGCTGACTTCTTACTAGCCGGCTCATTTTATCGTATGATCGCAGCCTGGTTTTGAACCGGGGACCTCTCGCTTGTCGGGCGAGCGTAGTACCACTGAGCTAAAACTCATGAACCTTGCGCTTCGGTACAACATACATTAAGAGACTACTTTTAAGCAAATGACTATAACATGTCTAACAGAGACGTGTTAAAAAGCTGATTATGAAATGTTGCATAAACGTCTTTAAAGTTAACGACATACATGCGCGCAAGAAATTAAATATTGGCGCGTCACTAAGCCTCAAAGACAAAAAGCAGATGAAACTGTAGTTGTGCAATTTGAGGTTTATTTTATCGCATATTCGTCTCGCTATTTCGTCACACCTAAATCTTGCTTTGTCTCGGTGCTATCTCAAAAAGAAAACTCACCCACAGTGATGTAACTGCTATTGGCTCAGGGCTCTGCATCTCCGATGCCTATGTTTCTCTGGGCCTTGGCGGCTGTTCCGCCATTTCTGCAGAGGGTAAAGTAGGGGTTTCTCTGCCTTCTTTCGGCACCGCCAGCGTACTGAAGGCACTGAAGTTGAGGTGTAACACGGCTAAATACCACCCCCCCCCCCCCCCCCTCCACTGTCACCACGCGATCTCGCCTCTCACGGCATAATGCGTAGTTTTTTTGCGAGTTTCTCCTCTGAACAGCATTCGAATTGTATTGTTTAGCCTGTCAGACATCATGAGACTCTTTGTTCTGACAACAATTGGCATGGCGAACATTTCAAGAGCAAGATACATTTTGCATTCAAACGACCGCAGGAATGGATCTGGTGTTGAACTAATAGGGGAGAAAGGTACCGTTTTGTCTCCTGTATAACATATATAGCACCACTCCTGTGATACTCTTGCTTAGTCGAGCTTTTGGCAAGAAATCGACTCGGAGCTTACCTCGCGAGTCCTGCAGAGCATTTCTTCTTTCGTCACGACAAGCCAGTTTCGCGCGACCAACGGGCTCTGTCGAGACGAAATAAGTTTCACTGCATCCTGGAACTTACTGCAGATATCAGATGTTGGATTTTCAGAACCCAGTAAGGGAGAATACCGCGGGATAACTTTTGTTTTGTGGAACTCTTAGCACAGCATACGAAGCAGAAAATGTCATTCTGGAATTCTGCGAAAGAGCTGGCTTATCTTTGTCATGACAAACAAGTTTCGTACGACCAACAGGTATGTTCTCATGACGAGACAAGTGTCACTGCAACCTAAAACTTACACTGGGACCAGCCTCGGTGGCCTAGTGGTTAGAGTGCCCGCCTCGAGACTGGAAGATAGTGGGTTCAAACCCTAATCGGATCATATCTAAGACTTTAAAATTGGGACTCCTCCTTGCTACCCTGTGAGGCACTCCACATGTTAGGGTTAGAAGGAGGGCTGGAATGCCCCATTTCAGTTTAATGTGGCAGGCGGATCCCGATATGACCATAGCAGTTGAAAGGGATCTAAAGAACAATACAATACAATACTTACAATAGGTATCATGTGCTTTGCTCACAGGTCACAGGCAGGAAGAAGGTCGTCGCCTTACATGAGACTACTTTGTGGACACTCTGTGTCTAATCTCAACCCACACAGCTCGTGCCCCAGGTGCCGTGAACGTGCTTCGGAAGGCCTATCAACGTGTACTCCCGAACACGTGCGACGAATGCAGCAGCCTTACCTCGGGGCAATGGCACGCGTTATTAACGCTTGTCGACGCAGACAGACTCTATCGTTGCCATTGCTGAAATGGCATTGCAGACCAAGGAGTTGATAACTAGTGAGGATACGTTGATAGTTCTGTCAAACGTCGCCTCACCAGACGCCGATGTTGTACCGACGTCTAACTCTGCAGAATCCCTGGACGGCCTCACCCAACCGGATTCATCCCCAGCTGTGGCCTCACTCCCCCAAACGCCCAGTTTACGGCCATCACTCCTAGTCACTACGATTCTGCAGCGGAGTGACTTGATTAGAAACTGGAGCACGTTTACCTCCTTATTTCAGCAACCTGCCTTGTGGGATAATTCAATGAAGGAAAGAAGCCGTGGAGGGAGGTCGAGAGCGCATCTGCTTCGTCCCTATCCGCTGCTCAAGGGCTCGCCAGACGTAGCAATTATGAAACCGCCCGGCTAATCCCCCCCACCCCCCTTCGCGGCAAGGCGTCGCTCTCAGGTCTGGAGAAATTGCGCGTAGCGATACCAAACCTGGAACCGGCCTCGGTGGCCTAGTGGTTAGAGTGTCCGCCTCGAGACTGGAAGATCATGGGTTCAAACCCCGGTCGGGTCAGACCTAAGACTTTAACTTGGGACTCCTCCTTGCTACCCTGTGAGGCACTCCACATGTAAGGGCTGGAAGGAGGACTGGAATGCCCCATTTCAGTATAATGTGGCAGGGGGATCCCGATATGACCATAGCAGTTGAAAGGGATCTAAAGAACAATACAATACAATACAATACAATACCAAACCTACATGTGAGAGCAGCCACAGTGGCAAGGAAAAGAGTGCGTGACGACGCCAAGCGCTCTATGGCTCGAACATCCTCACCACCGCATCACGAGACACAACTGTCTGATAAGAAAACTGAAAGCCATTCGCACCCCTTCCCCAGCGATGCTAAAGCACACATGTTTGATACAGTCCAACAACCCCGCACTGCCACTGCAACGGCACCACCATGGGGTGTACGGACAGAAGAAGGGACTTCGTCCAGCTAAAACCCTACTTCCGCTGTTTGGGCAAGTTGACCGGCCGAAAGATCCCCATCGCTCCCTCGGCGATGCTTATACATCCGGTGACAACAGTGATGACGAAAATGACAGTGATTATGAGCTTTCCAAGATGCTGAAGATTCGCGCGTTTCAGATGGACACTAACCATATCATCCGCGTTGCATTACGCAAAAGTATGTATGCAACGTCAATCGATGCCTATTTTTACATACCCATGCATCGCGCCAGCTAGCGATACCTCTATTCCAGCGTCAACGGAAAGAAGTACTGGTTCCTCGCCCTGCGATTCGGCCTCGCCCCAGTACCAAGGGTCTTCACAATGGTCATGACTGTTTCGAAAAAATGGGGTCGAGAGCAGTCTGTCCTGCGGTTTCAGTATATCGACGACTGGCTCATTACAGCACTGTCTCGCGAACTGGTCGCAGACTCAAGCTACTGTCACGCAATGCCAGGAAGTAGGGCTGCAAGTCAAGGGTGTGTCTGATTTCCAACATGGCTTGTGCTTCCCGCTAGAAGACCGAATCCAGAACATGGGAATGCAAATCCGGGTGATACTCAGCCATGCCCAGCCTTCTTTAGAACAGCTCGGAAGTCTGCTGGGTTTACTCTACGCCACGGAGAAGACAGTAACTCTGGGCTGCCTTCACTTCAGAGAATTCCAAGCCCTCGTTTGCCGGACATTGTTTCAGGATAATGCTCGAGGGCGTCGTGTTCGTCTGACGAAGGAAGCGACAGCCGACCTGTTATGATGGAGCGACCGTCACAACCTATTGGCCGGAGCACCATTCAACACGTCGGCAATCGACTACCAGTTCAGACCGATGCGTCGACGACGGGTTGGGGTATTCTTCAACGGCCGGATGTGGTCAGAGCTCTGGGGCGACGACCTACGCGAAACGCACATAAACGTCAAAGAGAGGTGGGATGTCAAGCACGCCTGCTCAACTGTTGTATCGACAGCTACACAAATGGGCGGTACTATTTCTCATCGACAACACAACGACAGCAAGCGGAAGCAGTGAATGAACTGCAGTGGTATTGGCCGGACGAAGTCCTGTACTCTTTTCTTCCGACATCTCTTCTCTTGTCCGTAATCCAGAAGATAAGGCGTCACCCATCCCGGCGCCTCCTCGTATTGGCACCTCTCCTTCCCTAAAACTGCTGGTTCCCACTGCTGTAGCAGTGCCCACGCATCAAGCAACTCGCGCTGCCAGTCCATCCAGGGATGTTGCAGCAGCCCCACTGGGAGTACAGACACCCCGATCCATACCTGTTTCAACTCCATCTGTGGTGCATCGGTGCTCTGTAGCTGAATCGCTCGTGTTTTTCTGGAAAGTTAAAGCTCGTCTAGACAAAGTACATACTGATTCTACGACCACGATGTACCTGTAATTTCAAGTGGAAGTAGAAGTGGAAGTTGTTCGAGTTCGCAGCGCGTTATACTTGTTTGAGGACCGCCGACTCCCTGTGTGCACGATCGAAAGCTATTTCATTTATCCTCATTAAGTTCTCAAGATTTGACGCCGGGACTGACAAGCACTTAGCCCAACTACTGCGGAACTTCAAGTTGGAGAGGCAAGTCATGACTTGCACTAACGTTCAGTGGTATATTTGTCTCGTGCTGGATTTCCTGTTAAAAGGATCGTTCCTGCGCATGAAGGAACTCTCAGCCAAAGAGATAACGTTTAAATGTGCCTATCTAGTCGCACTAGCTACCGGTAGGCGGCGGGGCAAGATTCACGCCCTAGAAAATAAGGTGCTGTGAGTCCAGGATAACTGGAGATGATTTACACTCGTTCCGCGAGCGGGGTTTCTCAGTAAAACCCACCTGATTACCAAGGGAGCACGTGCTTTGAAGGAAATCACACTTGAAGCGCAGGACGACGCATGCTCGCCCGACGACGCAGCCGAGAAAGCATTGTGTAGGAAACGCACCTTACGATACTACTTAAGTCGTGCTACCTGATAAATAATGTTAGCTTGTCTTATTATCTGTCCGTACAGGAAACCAGGCAAAAACGGCCGCGCAAAACAATCCACCAAGTCGACGACAGCGCAGTTAATTTCGTACAGACGAGCATAACTCATCAGTGCTTGTTTATCCCAGCATTGTCACGCCAGTGGACGTTATGTAATTACAGAAGGTTCAGGGTTTCATAAAGCACTAAGACACTACAAGCAGCTGTGCACTCACGAGTGTTTTTTTTTCTGTTCGTCAGACGATCGACCGTTTCGCGGCGCGACCTGTCGTCGTCTCGCCAATAATTTGCTGCACCGTTACATTATGTTGTGTTAGTCAGATCTGTCGGTAATAGCACAAAGCCCACAGACTAATCAAGTTATACATTTAAGAGCGTTCCTTTTCACTGGTTAACTGGACGTTAGAGAAATGGGGAGCATGTAGTGGATCATGTGATATCACTCCCCACTGCCATAGATCATGCCAACCAGTTGAGAACTACAGGTGAGGGAGTTAAGAGGGATTCGTTGGAGGATTACCAATATGTTGACCAGCCTCGGTGGCCTAGTGGTTAGAGTGTCCGCCTCGAGACTGGAAGATCGTGGGTTCAAACCCCGGTCGAGTCATACCTAAGACTTTAAAATTGGGACTCCTCCTTGCTACCCTGTGAGGCACTCCACATGTAAGGGTTAGAAGGAGGGCTGGAATGCCCCATTTCAGTATAATGTGGCAGACGGATCCCGATATGACCATAGCAGTTGAAAGGGATCTAAAGAACAATACAAACAAACAAACCAATATGTTATTCCAGATGAATTTGTTAATGTTCACACCAATAGGAGGTGATGAACGTTTCAAGTCTCGCGGAACAGAAATTTGCGCCGCAGGACGAAATTCGTTTCATGTCTGGACAGAGACACCCACCTCCGGTTTCACCTTTATGAACATTGGCAGCATTGCTGGGTTAAATTAGCTCCAAAATACATTAAAAGTGACGTTTTAAGAAATTTAAACGCATTTTTATGTGTTATTGGAGTTTAATCTAAGCAATGCTGCCAATGACTTAGATACCCTCCAAGCCACACTATCTCGTCTTTGAACCTGGGAAAGTGGGTTTAGTCTACGCAAAAATTAAATGTGACGTCAGCTCCTTTGATGTAGTATAACCGAACCTCAATGGATGAAGGAATAAGCAGAGAAACACGTGGAAGTTGTTTCATTGTTTTTATTTGGTTTGCGCGCCAAAGTGCACATGCACTTCGTATATTAACATTGGCAGCAGTGCTTAAGGTTAAACTTCAGTAATACATAAAAATACGTTTTAATTTCCCAAAACGCCACTTTTCTTATAATGAATTCCTCTTTTTCTGGATGTTAACAGACGGTGTTGAGTGTTCTTCAGTATTCGAATAGCCGACATGTAGCGCGTTACATCCACAAGGCGAAAAATGCACTCAAATTCGACGAAGAGGAATTGTAAGTACAGATCCCCCTCCCCCTCCACCTCCCCCTGCCATTCTTGTCGTAAATGCCGTAATTACTTTACAACACAAAAGAAGTTTCCTTCCTTTATAGCACAGCCCAGTTTGTTTTGCTAGTTTATCCACAAAAAAATCGGCACGGCAAACTGTAATTGGAGGACGCGGGCAGGGGGGCACGGAACAGAGGGCAGAGCGAGTTTACGAGGACGCTGCACTCTACTTTTTTTTGGGGGGTTTTTTTTGACATATTCAGTTAGTATTTTATAAGATGAAGCAACAGAGGCCTCATTGTTGTCTGTGGGTTAGGCAGTGGTAAAGTGGCCATTTTACCTGGATCTTGGCAACAGAACATTTGTGAAATTACATATTGCCTTATTAGATAAGCCGACTCCGTCGGGTGATCTTGTGCAATCACTTTTGAAAAAAGTGTGAGTGTGCGTGTGTGTAACCTTTTTTTTTTTTTTTCAAAATGCATCTCCTCCTACAGTTTTGGTCGAATCTTCTTGAAATTACACATGTTCAATCTCTAGGTGGTCCTCTAAGGGAAAACTACTTTTTTTGCGATCGGCCGAAAAAAGCCGAACTTACGAGACTTTTAAAATGTTGTTAAACTTTTTTCAAAATGCATCTCTTCCAACAGTTTTGGTTGAATCCTCTTAATATTACACATGTACAATCTCTAGGTGGTCCTCTACCGTAAAATTACTTTTTTCGCGATCGGCCGAAAAGAGCCATAATGACGGGACTTTGAAAATTGTTAGAAATTTGTAAATTTTGGTATATATTTTTTACATATATCTACACTATCTGTGTGGCAATAGTTAAATCTGACATCTAGTTGTCGCCCTCCTTTCTCCTCCCTTTTCACTCTCTCCTAATTCCCCCACCACCCCCAGCTTAACATCTGGGGTGTAAAGCCGGTGCGGGTTCGAATCCTGCTCGTGCCTATTAGCTGTGCCTTCAGTTATGCTCCCCGTAGGGATTCAAACTGGAATGGCCCATTTCAGTATAATGTGGTAGGGTAATCCTGATATAGCGCTGTGATCGCTGAAAGGGACTTAAAACATCAATAAACAAACAAACAAACAAACCACCCCCACCTTCCTCATTCCGACACACACGAACAGAGATACTTTTGACCGGATTGAATCTGTGCAAAAAGCCGTATTCTGTGTGCATGTCTTAATGCAGCGTTAACAGAAGCCTGTGATTTCCCCATGACCTATTTTTAGCATTATAGTTCCTATGTATGCTAAGTCTTTGGAGTCGATCAATAGTTGTGTGTGTTGCAAAAAGGGCCAGTTACATAAGAGATGCTGCAAAGTCAAATTCTTTCTCAGTGGCGGATCCAGGGGGGTGGGGGAAAGGTTCGGGGGCCGTGACCCCCTCCCCCATTCCTCCAAATTCGAAAAAAAGTAACTGTTGAGCTTTGAGTTTTCTAAAACTTCTAAACTCAAGGTGTCAGAAGTTGAAACCTAACCCCTCCTCCTCCTCACGAAAAATTGGATCCGGCCTGATCTTTGAAGTCAGTTGTGTTTGAGTGACGGGTCAAAATTAAAAGCCATAAGAAGAGAGAAAGCTATGTCTCCCTTCATTGTTGAGTAAATTTGATCTGTAAAAATATGAGTTACTCGTGGTGAATTCCTGTCATTTTGTCTTGGCAATAAAATGGAACGACAAGTGACCATTAACACAAGTATCTCCATTTTAAAAAAAAATCCAGCCTAGTGATTAAATTAACCAGTTATAATTGGGGATTTGCCAAGATCCCCTAGTGTATTGAATTTGTACGGAAATGTTAGCCGCAGTTGTGGCATATTTTTCCTTTTTTGAGTTTGTCCGTGGAACTAGTCAGAGGCTGTTAGGGCTAGAAAGATGAAGTTTGGATATGATGAACTTCAGTATGTCTAGTTGATCCTCCTGTATTTTTTTAAATTCGCTTAATTTTTCAATTAAAAAAACGAAAAAAAGAAAAAAAAACACATTTGCGAAACAGGTGACAAGAAGCTGGGAGCTATGGAATGCCATTTTAACATTTAATGCTTATTTTTTTATATCAAAACATATTTAGAGATATCAATAAATCAATTTAGATATCATTAATTTATATTTTGCTATCAATAATTGAATTTTAGATGGCAAAAATTTATTTTTGAGATCAAAAAATCAATTTTACAAACCTAAAAAATCTTACGGGAGACACACATTCACATAAAATATAACGAATTGTCAATTAAATTTTGGAGATGAAAATTTGAATTATTGAGATCAATAATAACAACATAATTTTTGATCTCAAGAATTGCTTCTTTTTTGTACAGTAAAAAATTAAAATAAAGATTCTGTATACTAGGACAGTCATTATTTATTTACAGATGTGCGTTTCTGAATTTTTTATTTTAAAAAACAGACTGATATTTTGATATCAAGAATCAAGATAACAAAATCGTTTGCAGAATTCAAAATACAAATTAAAAATGTATCAGTCTGAAATAATGATATCTGAAATAAATTCTTGATATCAATATATAGAAAATCAATTAGTGAGCTCAAAATTAATATTTTGCTCTCAAATATTTCATTTTTGCTATCAAGAATTGAATTTTTGATCTCAACAAATCAATTTTAGATATCATTAAATCATTTTTGATATCAATAAATATTTCTTGATATCAAAAATTATTTTTTGAGATCAAGAATACATTTAGAGATATCAAGAATACAATTAGAGATAGCAAAAATGAATTCTTGATATCAAAATATTGATTTATTGAGATCAAAAATTAATTCTTGATATCAAAAAGTCAATTTTTGAGATCAAAAATTAATTCTTGATGTCAATAATTCACTAATAAATGTGAAAACGGCATTCCATAGGGAGCAGTAGTTTAAACTGGCATGATGTCAGCCTCGGTGTATTGATTGCCCAACTCTCAATGAAAGCCATCACAGCATGCCTGTGCAAGTTTAAGTTGGCTGCAGCGTTTGGGGTTTTTCACAGTTGCTAAAGAGTGATGAAATTTGGCTCACCGACAGAGGTTGAATAGAAGCCGTAAAAACTGCATTTTTTAACGGTTGACATCCGCGGCCATGCTCAATGTCAAAACCGCAAATGGGTCATTATCTCGAAAACGGTTAGAGATAGAGCGATTTTGAGCTTATTTTCGACCCTTTGGGCCCAAAGACGATATGTAAGAGGTACCTCGGTGACCTTGACCTCCTCGGCCATGGTCAAAATAAAAAGCCGGAAGTGATCCATTATCTCGAAAACGGTTAGAGGTAGAGTGATTTTGAGCTTATTTTCTACTCTTTGGACCTAAAAGACAATATGTAAGGGGTCCTTGGTGACCTTGAACTCATCGGCCATAGTCAAAGTCAAAAACCGCAAGTGGGCCATTATCTCGAAAAACGATTAGAAATAGAGCTATTTTGAGCTTATTTTCGACCCTTTGGGTCCAAAGACGATATCTAAGAGGTACCTCGGTGACATTGACCTCCTCAGCCATGGTCAAAGTCAAAAACCGGAAGTGGGCCATTATCTCGAAAACGGTTAGAGGTAGAGCGATTTTGAGCTTATTTTCGATTCTTTGGACCTAAAAGACAATATGTAAGGGGTTCTTGGTGACCTTTAACTCATCGGCCATAGTCAAAGTCAAAAACCGCAAGTGGGCCATTATCTCGAAAAACGATTAGAAATAGAGCTATTTTGAGCTTATTTTCGACCCTTTGGGCCCAAAGACGATATCTAAGAGGTACCTCGGTGACATTGACCTCCTCAGCCATGGTCAAAGTCAAAAACCGGAAGTGGGCCATTATCTCGAAAACGGTTAGAGGTAGAGCGATTTTGAGCTTATTTTCGATTCTTTGGACCTAAAAGACAATATGTAAGGGGTTCTTGGTGACCTTTAACTCATCGGCCATAGTCAAAGTCAAAAACCGCAAGTGGACCATTATCTCGAAAAACGATTAGAGATAGAGCGATTTTGAGCTCATTTTCTGCCCTTTGAGCCTAAAAGATAATATGTAAGAGAGAAGTCGATGACCTTGACCTCCTCGGGTATGGTCAAAGCCAAAACCCGGAAGTTGATCATGATCTTGAAAACGGTTACAGATAGGTTAGAGAGATTAGAGAGATAGGTTAGAGAGATTTTGAGCTTATTTTCGACCGTTTGGGCCTAAAAGACGATATCTAAGAGGTTAAGAGTTCAGAGTCATATTATTTGTGACCCAGCAAGTCATGTTCGCTACGCTCGGTGGCGAAAAAGGTCTAGTTTCTGACCGATTCTGTTGTTGCGGGATGGGAGGGAGGGTAATATATTCAGACAGGGGTCCATCTTTCCGAAAAATATATTTTATTTATACAACAGCTGAATGTATGATTTTGTAAGAGATGGTAATGTGGTTTACTTTCCTTGCGTTGGGCTCGGCTGGTTGCAATGTCCTCTCTTGAAAAAGTACTTTTTTGGCGATCCACCAAAAATGGGCCAAATGGGGCATTTTGAAAATAATTGGTAGCCAATTCCCCAAATACTTCTTCCTGGACAATTTTGATCAGATTTCAGTTTTTTTTTAGAAATGTTTCCTGGATGGTCCTCTCTTTGTTTATTTCTTGGCAGTCAATTTTCAAAATGCTTCTCCCACAATTTTACTTCGAATTGCTTTCAAATTTTGCACGTCAGCCGCAACCATACGGGCCATCTGAGCGAATATTTTCTTTGGTGGTCCTCCCTTAAGCTGCTGCTTCTGATAATATTGTTATGAATTTGTGTGTATGATTACTAAATATATATCGTGTACGTCTCGGCTGGTCACCATGCCCCTGGACGTGCTTGTTACGTCATAATTTCATTTTTCAAATTACTGGAAACGAGATTAAAATTCATAATATACTTTTGAAACGAATTTAATGACGTTTTAACGCAGGAAATAACATACGCGAACTCGGAAAGAGCAGATAAATTCGTTTTGTTGCGATAGAATTTTTTTTTCTAGGGCTGGGGAAAGGAGAAAGGCGTTTATTTTTGAACCGAAAAGTTGAATTTTAAAGATATTCCGGCCACTTGACCTTGGCCTGACGCACAGATAACAATGAGATCTGTTTTGCTCCATCGAACAAAACACTAATTGGATTTTGATTTTCCAAAGAAAAGCGTACTGATTAAATCGCCTTGCACACTCGTGCGTGCCCTCTGCCTTTGTCCTCGAATTACAGTTTCCCAAAAATTTCTCTGGAAGGGGTACTCTTCCATTCTACAGTATCCTTGAGTGTCAGTGATGCTATCACTATGTACACGGTCACCACAAGGGTGTCTTTATTTTAGTGTGGAGGGAGGAGGAGGTGCTGTTGTTTACGCATTGCACAGTGTCTGTATAAGACTGGGGTAGGTTGGTGGTAAACGTGAAACTTAAAACGTTAAAAGACATTGGACATTGATTGAAATTTATCTCGATGAAAACAAAACCAATAAATAAATAAAAAATAAAACTTCACATAAGTCGCCACTTTCTGTTGGATTGTTTGACTCAGATTGCGCAGGAAGAAGGGAAGGATGCTTCGATCTTTTTTGATTGAAAGTTTTTTTTTTTCTCCAGTAAGAAAATTTACCAGTCATCGTATTTCAGCCTTTGGCGGAAGGGAGATCCATTTTTTCTGCCGTTGCATGTCGCTGCCCTTGCCTAATATTGTTGTCATTCTATTTACAGGAAACAAATTGAAGCCATTGAAAGGGAGATTAAAAATAACGAAACAAGAAAGTGGAAAAAACAGAAACAGAATGAAAGACAGGATTGTGACGAGGGGGTGTAGGACAGAATACCACCGGTATTACGTCCAGTGGTATTTTGTCCGGTTCCCGTGACGAGGATGCCGGAGAATTTGTTGGCGATCGGGTGTTGCCTTTATCGAGTGTTGATTAAAGATAAACCCTGTGTCAAAAGTTTTGGTGCTCGTGACTTTGATGTGAGTGAGCGAACTTGTAATCCAGACCCGTTTTCCTCGATAGTATCGTGGCTGTCTCTCAAATCAAAGCGCGGAATTAATCTGGGGCGCGCTCTGGATAAAATGGGAATACTTTGGCTACTTCTTATAGGAAAAATAACTTATCTACATTAGATGGCGAGGGGTGGGCGTGACCATAAGCAAATAAATAAATCAACTTAGCTATTTATTTTTAGCTTACCGTCACACTTTACCCTCCGCCCCCCCCCCCCCCCCCCTCCTCACCGCCATGTAATTTAGGTACGGTTCTAAACTCAGTCCAAGCCTTTGGCGGTATGGATCTGTACCCAAAGTGTACTTAATCCATAATACAGTTACTGTGTCATAACTAGAGAACTGCTGATGTAGCGACCACCCTCCAGACGCGGTTAAAAAAGACTGTGGTAAAACCTGTTTGCAGTGACCATCTTCGAAGAAAACAAAGAAAAGTAAGAATTGTTTGTAGTGCCGATCTCCCAGATCGGGATAAAAGACGTGCAGTAAAACATGTTTTAGTGACCACCTTGTAGAATCGGATGAAAAGACGTGCAGTAAAACCTGCTTGTCGTGACTACCTTCCAGACCCGGATAACAGGCATAAGGTAGAATCTGTTTTAGTGCCCATCGTCCAGAACTGATAAAAAGACGCACTGTAAAACCTGCCTGTTGTGACCACCTTCCAGGCCCGGATAAAAAAAGACGTACAGTAAAACTTCTGTAGTGAACACCTAGATCCACATAAAAAGACGTATAACAAAACCTGTTTGAGCGACCACCTTCCAGCCCCAGGTAAAAAAGACAGAGTAAGCCAGTTTATAGTGACCACATTCCACATTGCTACACTTGTACCTGCACTTGGTTAGAAATTGAGGATTAAGATACCCACAAATCAGGTCACTTACTTCTCCCCTCCCCACCTCCCGCCTCTTTCAGAAATGTGGTAAAGATGTGGTAGAATATGGTAAGAAGTCTTATAATTCTGACATAGTATACAATTGTCAAAATAAAACTTTGTGAACTGATGGAGAAGCACGCAGTGGAAAAAGGGGTGGGGGTACTGTCGGGTGAAACATTTGTTTTGTTTTCACAAACAAAACGGTAATGGCTGGCGATACAAGTATTTGACACGTTCATGTACACTCTTGTTGGTGTACAGTGGCTGCTCTAGTTCTCCTTACTCCATATATTTATCTCAAATACAAATGGAAGTTTATATTTCGGGGTAGTTGTGACCCGTAGATGTACATAATCTTATCCCAGTTAAACCCACAGTTGTGTAATGCAATTGTATTTAAATTTATCATTTTGGCTATTTCAAAACCAACCTTCTGCCGGCTGCACTGCTTCTTAGTTTCTTTATCCTGTGTAAGTTTTAAAAAAACTCAGCTGAGCTTAATAATCGGTCCAGGCCTTAGTTATTCTTAGTTTCCTGTCTGATAGGCGAAAAAGGTGGGCGTCCAGTCTGAAGTTCAAGGTGCATGGTTTTAAGGCATGTCTGTGGGTGTGTGAGCACACGGCAACTGTTCGTTGGCAGCTCGTGGGTTCGGGGCTCGAAGCAGCTGTAACTTCCGTTTGAGTTCTTTTGAAGAAGTAAACAAGAAGGGATAACCAGGCGAAACTGTTTATTTAATCTTAAAATGAAAGTAGTGCCAATTCCAAAGGGTACTTGATGTAACAGAATGGTTAATGTGTGTTTAAGAAACCTTGTCAATATAATGAAAAGTGTTCAAAATAAAAGCGTCAAACATGTTGATATATATTCATATCTTATTAGTCCAGCTGCCATAAAGCGGATGAGGCTTTTGTAAGGTGGAAAAAAACCTGTCGCCTGTTGGTGCAAACATTCTTCACTGAATTCCTTGTTATAGAGTGTTAATTCTTGTATTCTCTAGGACAGAATTATTATCCACCAACAGACTTTTTTCTCGAACTGCCGTTTTCTTGGACATCAAACTTTTTTTCACCCAATTTCACTTCAGTTTTAAGAACCTGGTATCACGTGACAGTATGCTGCCACCTGAGTCATTGTGATAAAACAGATGACCTCTGGGGAGATCTGTGTGTTATGTACAAGCACAAAGCGGACAGATATTTTACAAAGTATTACCTCTCTTTTATTAGTACCATTTTTGCGGAATCCCCAGAATAAAAAGGTGTTATAACGGAGCGAACTGACGTAGAGGTTGGCTGTTGGACAGAGGAGTACGGGTTCTGGTTAAACTGCGTTGCTGTTCGACAGCCAACCTCTACGGCGGTTCGGTGACTAGACCCGTTCAGAGATCAGCTATTATATAACAACGGTTTAATTGTTATTTATGAAAATTACCGTGAGCTTTGCCGAGGTATTATGACAAATATACACACGTGGGTTTCGTTTTGAATAAGTTTTCGTAAAATTAGGGTTTTGTTATGAATTTTTTGGGTAATGTCGTTCTTGTGGAACGTGAAGTGAATTAATGTGGTCTACGCGCATCTTCCCGAATAAAAAAAACCATGCCCCTTGAGAATACAAGAACTTCATCATCTTCAAATGTTACAGTAAAGCAGTGTATTCTGGCCACGCCATTCTTTTCGCGGTGAAAAAATGTGCTGCTGGACTTGTATATGTGGTCAAGAAATGGACTGCGCGATAGTTAACCAAAATAGGCAGAGTTTTATTTATACATGTTTTGTTCTCTTGATGTTACTCTCTTGAAAAATTACTTTGTTTGTGGCGATTCGCCAAAAATTGGCCAAATAGGGACATTTATAATTTTGTGGTTGGCAGTTTCAAAAAGCTTCTTCTCCCACAATTTATATCAGATTTTCATTAATTTTGAACGAATGTTCTTTGGGTAGGGGTATTTTTTTAATTTATTGGCTTCCAATTTTCAAAATGCTTCTTTTCCCACAATTTTGATTCCTCTCCAACTTTGCACGATTGTCCACTTGTTAGGCCTCTATTGAAAAATTACTTTTTTGCGGTACCAGATATTTCAGATATATCAGATATTTCCCCGGCTATAAGGTCTCCAAATAAGGGCCAAAACGTCCTCAAAGCTAAAAAATGGTGATAACCTAAATCCAGGCTTTATTAAGATTTACCCCGGCCATCAGATATCCGGCCATGAGGTCCCCATATGAAGTTATCGCCAAAAAGTACCAAAAGAAGAATTTGTCGTGGAAACCAGGACAACACGTCCCCGGCTTAAATGAGGTCCCGGTCACAAGGTCGCAAAGTAAATTTGGGGCAAAAACGTATAACCTAAATTGAAGCTTTATTAAGCTTTACACCAGCCATAATGTCCCCAAATGAATTTACAGCCAAATCCTCCCCAAAGCAAAAAAAAAAAAAAAAAAACACACACACACACACACACACAAAACGGATGATAACCTAAATTAACGCTTTATTAAGCTTTACACCGGCCATAATGTCCCCTGCCATAAGTTCCCCCAATTGAATTTAGGTCTAAAACGTCCCCAAAGCTAAAACGTCGTATGATAACCTAAATCACTTATTTTTACTGAACCAAAGACCTGGTAGTTCAGTTCTGTTGCGTGCCCAACAACAATACGATGGAGCGGAGCTGTGTCGTAATTAGTCAAATAAGTAAGGACAGCACTTGAACCCTCCCCGAAATGAAAAAAAAATCGCTGTACCAATACACTTTTTTCGCAATACAGAAACCGATGAAGCTATTGATGAAAAACACCCATTGCTTTAATAGAGACGGATCTTAGACTGGAGCTGTTCCGTAACGAATAGTGCAATCACGCTAAATGCAGTATTCCTGTCAGTTTAGCCACTGTTTCGGTGACCAGCTAATAAGAAAAGACTCGCGCGTTCGCTGAAAATCTTATTTGACTGCCAGTATGCAATGGACCCACAGCCATATGGTGCCATTGCCCGGTTAAACATTCTGTTCCCAGCGCGTCTCCCGAATGGTATAGCCCAGCGACATTTCTCGCACTGTTTCGACAAAGAAGTTGGATACCAATGGCCTGGACAAAAAAAAAACACCTCAGTATTACAAACAGACGGGCGGACACACTGAGGACTGTACGTTTCCTTAAACGGGAAAGACCTATAATTATCATGCCACAATTATACCATAAATTAAAAAAAAAATACTCGTTTCACCTGCAGCTTGCGCCTAGGCCAATTAAGTTTTGTATGATTATCGTTTTGTCTCGTAGACCAGTTGCCAAGTGAACGCAATGCTTTATGCCCGAGTGGGAGCAATTAATTTGCAACACAATATGCCCTCTTCGCAAATTTGCTAAATATTGTGTGTCTAATTGTTACAGAAGTCCACATATACTTAATTATTAGCACAAACCACCTGTTCATACCGGCATTTTGTCGGCCTGCTCTTTGCCATATCAGTAGAGGGGGGGGGGGGCATCCGTCGTCAAAACCTGTATGTACGTTTATTAGTTTGACCATGTGTAAATTTTTACTTATCCTATTCCCCAGTTTTGATCTGATTCCTACTAAAGTTTGTAAGTATGTTCTCTTGAAACCCCTCTGTCAAAACTATTTTTTTGGCAATACGCCAAAAATTGTCCGAATTAGAGGCACTTAACATTTTTCAGTTACCAATTTTACCAATCCGTCTTCTCCCCACAACTTCGGTCGGAATTTCTTCAAATCCTGCCTACTAGGAAGGCCTTTCTTAAAAAATGCTTGTTTTTGTCATCTACGAAAAATTGACCAATTGGGCGCGCATTTTCTTCTTTATCGACAACCAATGTCCAAAATGCTTGTCCCACTGTTTGAATCTGTTTCCTTTCAAATTTTGTACGATTGTTCGTCAGTTGGTTCTGTCTTGAAAAATTGCTTTTTTTGGCGATCCAACAAATTGACCAAATAAGGGAGGAGGGAGGGGGAGGCAATTATAATTTCTGGCAGCCAATTTTCTAAATGGTTTAGTCCCACAATTTGGGTCGGGTTCTTTTTACGCATGTTACTAGGTACGCCTTTCTTGAAAATTTTTGGCGCTCCACCATACATTGGCCAAATAGGGTGCCGATTTCTGAAATGGTTAAAGAATGGGCGTTTTGTACCTCACTTAAGCAATATTCTATCAACAACGTCGCAGCTGGTCACAATGTCCCTGGACATTCTTGTCGACATAGAATTGACATTGCATTGTATGGTTACTTTCACGTGTGCACACTGAAAAAGTAACACTGCCCTTGCAAGCTACACTGATAAGGATTGATTATCTGCACTTAGGACCAACAAATTATCTTGACTCAAGATAAATAGATACATTCAGTACCTCTAGTAAAGTACAGCACGACAAATATTACGTGTCATGTAATATTTTCACAACAAACTGGCAATAAAATCCGTGATTATATTTACTTCAAAATTACCATTTCTACATTTTCTGAATAGTTTCCAAATAAGAGGTGAGTTTAACTGTTTGTTTCTTTGCTGTGCCAATACACTACATATAAACACTGAAGGCAGCTGTGCGTGCTGTCCGCGGACGCTCTTGTTGCAGATGATGTTACTCTGTCGTCAATAGGACGCATTTATTCCTCAAATTTAGGCATATTAAGATTTCATTGTGACGCTATTTTTGGTTGCATTGGCTGTGCAGTGCTGTGTGGGCAAAACGCACGAGTCCTAGAGCCGTTACTTATGAATTCACCTTCATTTGCACACTATACAGTCAGTTAAAATCGTGTGAAAAAAATATTTTTTATGCTTTCCCGATATTGATGGTCTTGTTATTGATTTTATTTTGTAGAACAGTTAACGTAGTGCTGAAATAACTTTGTAGACTTGCTCACGGGATATCAAAACGCGTTAGAAAATTTTTAGAAACATTCGATTTCGTCGACATTGCCTTATGAAATCATTTGTCTCACTTAATATGGATAATAAAGCACATAACTAATAGGAGATAGTATCGGCTTTTCTTGTGTTTCTCGGTGGAACCTTCGTATAGACGGAGGCCAAACAGAGCAGCGTGTATATTTTTATCCTTGGTCGCGGTAAACAGACATAAACCAGAAGACAGGAACACGTTTATTAACTAGTACCTTCTTAGTTTGCATGGCAAAAATTAGTTTGATTTGACTGCAAAAGAAAGTTTTTGTAAAATTTGGACCTTCGGTAAATCATGATATGAAATTTGGAATTTTCATGAAATATTTATTAAGATAAATACTTTAAGCCTGGGGGTTCGATATTAAACATGTATTGTCCGCAAATAACAGGGTAACGACCTTCTAAGTATTCCTACATTGTCTACAAATAACAGGGTAACGACCTTCATTGTCTACAAATAACAGGGTAACGACCTTTTAAATACTTCCCACGTTGTCTACAAATAACAGGGTAACGACCTTCTAAGTACTTCCTACATTGTCTACAAATAACAGGGTAACAACCTTCTAAGTACTTCCCACATTGTCTACAAATAACAGGGTAACGACCTTCTAAGTACTTCCTACATTGTCTACAAATAACAGGGTAACGACTTCTAAGTACTTCCTACATTGTTTACAAATAACAGGGTAGCAACCTTCTAAGTACTTCCCACATTGTCTACAAATAACAGGGTAACGACCTTCTAAGTACTTCCTACATTGTCTACAAATAACAGGGTAACGACCTTCTAAGTACTTCCCACATTGTCTACAAATAACAGGGTAACGACCTTCTAAGTACTTCCTACATTGTCTACAAATAACAGGGTAACGACCTTCTAAGTACTTCCTACATTGTTTACAAATAACAGGGTAGCAACCTTCTAAGTACTTCCCACATTGTCTACGAATAACAGGGTAACGACCTTGTAAATACTTCCTACATTGTCTACAAATAACAGGGTAACGACCTTCTAAGTACTTCCTACATTGTCTACAAATAACAGGGTAACAACATTCTAAGTACTTCCCACATTGTCTACAAATAACAGGGTTACGACCTTCTAAGTACTTCCTACATTGTCTACAAATAACAGGGTAACGACCATTTAAGCACTTCCTACATTGGTATTAATAAAGCTGTTATCGTTTCACAAAAATAATCACATTTGATTTTCCACAAAAATTATAAAAAAAACCTCGACTTGTCAAAAGGAATACTGAGGTATCAGTTGTATGTACACCAAAATAGAAACACCAAATAGAAAACTAAGGGTTAATACAATCTCGTGAGAGTAGCTCAAATTTTAAGTACCCTACCTTAAAATTGGTTATTTTACGGATATAACAATGGGAGAAAAAAAGACTTACTGCTGCTACAAACCTATTTTTATGTAAATTCAGTAATGGATATCACTCGGCTAAATAACGTGTTCAAGATGTAAAACGCTTACGTATGCATTGAGAAGAGAATCAAGAGAGAAAAAAAATTTGTTTAAAAAATAAGCAAACTTGATAAAAATACGAAACAACATGCTTCAATTTTAAGTCTCTTCGAGCTACAAAATTAGTTTGAGCTGAAAAAATGTTTGGGAATTAATAGTTCTATTTGTTTTAAATTGTTATTTGTGTTCCACGATCCGAAACGATATTTTCTTAAAAGTTATTCAACGTAAAACTTCAGTTATTACCAATTTCTTTTTAAAATGTATTTTTCCTACAAATTCGCAAAAAAAGTTAATTCTGACAAATACAATCAATATAACTTGTTAAAGAGAAAACAAAGGAACTGAGTGGCTTTAGCGAGTGCTTTTTGAAGTAATCTACCACAGTCATGTCTTTTTATATTGATAACGTCACTTTTCAGGCTCTGCCAGGACAGTAAGATAAAAAATTATTGACGAGCTTTTCAAACTCATAACCCATAAGTTAATTATTTTATTTATAGATTTTTTTCTTTCGACTGAAAACACGTTTTCCCCATACTGCTGTGTTTTCTAGTAAATGATTCTTCCAAAAGCATAAAAATACCATCGAAAATAGGGCAAAATCGGTTACTTTTTGCTGTCTTTTGTCAAAGGTGGGTACCTCGGCCAGATCACTTCTGGAAAAAACAAACAGACCATATGCTGAATTTAACCTCAATTTTTCCTAGGAAAACAAAAACGCACAATTTTTTATACTCGTACCACACGAACTGCAATTACTGACCTTCACAATGATCTTTTTTATTTTGTTCTTCTACCAGCTGTGTCAGTTACTATAGTGCAATTTATCAATGAACTATTTTGCCAAGGGTAGCCTTGTTGTTGGTGAACAGGAAGTAAAACATCGCAGCATCATTCCAAATCTGAATAAGAAATCCAGATCGTTTTTCTAGACGTTTGTATTAGTATTTATAAGGACTGCATTTCCTAAAAAGTTACATGTCATATCCATATTTTCTGTCCAAAGTTTCTTTTTTGGCATTATGTTAGGGTAAGTATTACTCTGTTTCTTTATGAGTTGAAACAATCAGTTGTTTATTTTTATTCTTAGCCTCGGATGAAGGACTTTAATTTATCAGAAATGTAGTATGAGTATGAGATCGAAAAAATACAGAACTCGATTTCAGAGAAACGCACAGGCAGGACAGTTTCTAAACTCAATCAAAACATGAGCATGTCAGTAAAAACACATGTACCTTTGAGCCCGTAAAGATGTGCGAAGGAAATCCCTCCGAACCCCCCCCCCCCCCCCACCCCAAAGAAAATTCCCCCTCTTTTGCCAGCTGCGGAGAAAAGCTCCCCTATAATTTTTCCATGCCCGAAAAAATTTCCTACCACATAGAATTTAACTTCTTTAACGAATTTTCAGTCTCCATGTTAAATGCATTAAAATATTAAAACAGTGTTTTAAACCCCTGTAAAAAAATGTACTGAAGTTATCAGCCTCTGTGAGTCCCTTTCAGTGCCATTGCTAATTCCGAATGCAGTTATTAAAAGCACTGCTGTTTTCTGACCTACATAATATGGGGTGGGGAGATCTCCGTGTGTGGCAAAAATCTTTTCTCCGCAGCTGCACAAATGGGGATTTTCCCTGGGGTCTTTCTTCGGGGAGGGAATTTTCATTGGAATTCTCCGTATCAGCTACTTGGATTGTAAAAATATGTGGTAAAATAAAGTATTAAGTAAAAAGAGGACGAACGGACGGTCAAACAGACCGATAAGCCGATAACAGCCAGATCTAAAGCCCAATCCCCGGAGCAAAAGTCCCGATTGCGAGCTAATATAATGATTGTGAAGTCGTGTTGTTTATTTCACCAGGAGTACATGGATGCACCGTACTTTTACTCACCCAGCTTTGGCTATGGAGCACTCCCGCCAGATCCACCAAAGATTTGTTCAATCTGCGGTGACAAGGCACTGTCGTGCAATTTTGGAAGCATCACTTGTGAATCGTGCAAAGCCTTCTTCAGAAGAAATGCACATCGGGTACGTAAACGGTCATTGTTTTACCTCTGTTAAGCTCCGAGTTCACTTGTTTTCACTTTTAGAGGGATGTACAGTCAGTTATATAATAATTTTAACAAATATACATTATCCGCGTAGTCAAATATCATCATATTGTAAAACATGCGGTTAACCCGTGCTAGTGGGGAACAGGACAATTCCCCCAGACAATTCCCCCCAGTCAATCCCCCCCGAAAACCCCCTCCCAACAATTCCCCCCGTAGGACGATCCCCCCACCAGGACTATAGCCCCCCCCCCCCAATTCATTTTTATTTTTTCTTATTTTTCTTTTCTTTGTATTTTTCTGTCTCTGTCTCTGTCTCTGTCTCTCTCCCTCTGTCTCTCTGTCTGTCTGTCTGTCTGTCTGTCTCTCTCTCTCTCTCTCTCACTCTCTCTCTCTCTCTCTCTCTCTCTCTCTCTCTCTCTCTCTCTCTCTCTCTCTCTCTCTCTCTCTCTCTCTTTGTTTTTACAAATTATTGCCCTTTTATCTTCTAGCTGGAGACCGTGTAATTGTCCTTTCAACATTGTCGCAGTTGCAATTTACATGCCTTATCAAAACCAATGAACTTTAAATTGGCCACCTCAGGGCCAGCAAAAACGAATCAAAGCTGGAAATACCGGAGTGGTTGGTTTTTACGTGTACAACGGTCGGATCCACCGTAATGTTCGTAATGTGCACCTTGTCAAATTATGGGTAGCCGCTAGTTAACACGTTGCCGGTACGCCGACTCTGCGTAGCGCATTCGTCAAATAGTAGGCGACTTCGAAAACCGACAGATTGTTGACTATTTGCGTGGAATTGCCCACAACACCAGGTTTTAAATGGCAGAAAAGACTTTCGTTCCAAACAGAAGAAATTTGCATTTTTGATTTTAAGGTGTTTTAAAAATAAAGAAATGACAGATACCTAGTTGTTTTATTTTTGTTTTTGCATTTAAAGTAAACTAAAAATTAAGTGGGGGGGGGGGGGGATAATCCTCGGGGGAATTTCCTACGGGGAGAATTGTTCAGGGGGGGGGGAATTGTCGTGGGGGGAGTTGTCTGGGGGGACGACTTGTCCTAGACCCTACTAGTGTGTAGCTGGAGAAGATTGTCCGGACGTACTCCACTACCGTGTTGTGCAGGACAATGTGGCGGGAAGATGTGACGGCCAATGCGTCATCACCGTGGAAACGCGATCCTACTGCAAAAGCTGCCGCCTTGACAAGTGCTTCCGAATGGGCATGAAGAAGGATCTCATACTCAGTAAGTTATTGTGCGTATTTACTTTCTCAATAATAGATCAAGCAATTCTGAGTTGCTCTAAATTTGGAAAGGACAACGCCATAAACGGGAGCACCTCACAAATAGGACCACTTTTGGAAAGTTGTCATCCATTACGATCGCTTAGGAAATCTGCCTACTACTTCAGTGTAGTTTCAATGATATTCCCATTTCAGGGATTCCAGGCCCTTTTTGAAGGGTTCAGCGGTAGGTCATTCACTGATGGTCCTATTTGAGGGCTTCAGTAGTATTTCATCTAAGGATGGTTCTATTTGAGGGTCCAGTGGTATTTCATCCACCAATGGTCCTATTTGAGGGGTTCGGTGGTAGTTCATCCACTGATGGTCCTATTTGAGGAGTCCAGTGGTATTTCATCCACCAATGGTCCTATTTGATGGGTTCGGTGATACTTCATCTACTGACGGTCCTATTTGAGGGGCTGAGTGGTATTTCATCTACTGATAGTCCTATTTGAGGGGTTCAGTGGTATTTCATCTAATGCTGATATATTTGAGGGTTTAAGTAGCATTTCATCCACTATGGTCCTATTTGAGGAATGCAATAGTATGTCATCCACTATGGTCCTATTTTAGGGTTATTTGATATTTCATTCACTGATGCTCAGGCAGCCACATGTTTTACACAAAAGTAATTATATTATTTTATACGCTGTGAATTCAGTGTCTGTGGCGTCTACACAGTAACACATCCGCTGGGTAATTCGCCACACTAAAGAGCAAACACCACCTCCCCCCCCCCCCACCCCCGCCCGAATTCTTAAAATTTATTTAAAGAAACATTTTTGGATACATAAAGACATAAAGCTCGGTTTGCGGGGGGGGGTGGGGGGGCTACTCTTATACATGGCTTGGGTTAGAATGCACCATGATAAAGTTTACATTTCACATTCATAATCTAAGGTCATTTTGCTTTTTTTTTTCTTTTTTTTTTTTTTTTTTTGAAAATAAAAGTTTTTTACTTTTGCTATAAAACAGTGATTTTGTATTCGCTTTTAGTAAAATTCTGCTTTTGTCGCTTTTTAATTTCTTGATTTTATTTTGAGGTTTACGTCGATGATTTGCTTTTTAAATTCTCATATTTGCGATTTTTTTGGCTTCAAATAAGGAAAAATTATGAGCATCTTACTTTTTGAGCTGGTAGATTTGCGATTTGTTCGTTTTCCTACTGTTACTAAGTTCCCGCTCGAAAGCGAAGTTCTCTCTTTTTCCTCTCTCTGAAAATCGTTTCCACGCAACTCTCTAAAAAAAATTGCGAATAGTTGGAAAACTGAGGCAAAAGTTGCCATAGATGTTGTCTTTTATTGATAATAATTTTATACCGCACATGAAAGGTTAACAAAGAACGATTAACCTAGGCTATTGGAACAGCGAACAGTGAGCCCTTACATAAGCGGACAGTGTTGATTTTGCGTGGCGCATTGCACGAGGTAAGAAAAACCAATGTGGGCCATTTAGTAGCAAGGTGGGAATACATAAACGGACAGATTCTGTGTTCTGACGATGATGTGCTTTATTATGAGTGTTAAAGGTAGAGTTGTTCAAAAGGTATACATTTGGTTCCTTGGTTTCCCTTACCGATATAACATTATGATATACAACCCTACCAGTCTACTGTATTACATGACAACGATTCTCAACTCCCTCCCCTCTCCCTCCTTTATTTTATTTAATTTATATATTGTTTTGATCTATGTACTTTTTTTTTTTTTGTTTTTAGGGAATTTTATTGTGCACAGCCATATTCGAGTATGCGCTGCGTGGGCATAAACTATAAGGAGCACTTACAATACAATATATATGTGCATCTTTCACAAACGCGACGTTTTCTAACAATAACTTTGCTTGTCAAAAATCGCGATTATGAGAAAAACAAACAAACATAGCAACTTATAAATGAGTCACGACCATCTATCAATATATCAAATCCGCTTCTAAGCTTGAAAATACTTCGCCAAAATAGGTCCATTTCAATTTTAATTTATCTTCAGATAATGTTTGCATGTCTGCGTAATATCGTAATTTTGCGTTTCTAATAAACACGTTCTCGTGAAAATTTTCCTAATTGACTCTAAACTGATATATATGGTATTTTATTAACATAGAGAGGTTATCCTCTGTACTATTATCTTTTCCAAGTAAAAAGTCCCATTTCTCAACATTAAAAGAATTTAGCTTCAATATGCTTAAGCATCTTCTTATAATTTCTCTGGCTTTTTGACAGTCCCAAAAGAAGTGAATTATCGTATCCGAAGTGTCACAATACTTACATGCATCGGATTCTAAAAATTTCCAGTCCCTTTTTTTCTTGTTAGTTGGTATTATATTATGAATGAGTTTCAATTGCAGGGCCAAAAGATAGGTTTCTTTAGTACATTTTCTGCAAAGTAGCATGCTACGTAGAATCCGTGATTCTTCTAGCATACCTGCCTTCGCCCAAAACACAATACTTACCGGAGGCTCTACAATTTCATTTATCAAGACCATGTAGTAATCTTTACACTTAGCTTTCTTTATGTTGATTAAGGAGTCACGTATCTTAAAGGTTGGGTCAGAGCAGTCCACTTTATAATTATCTGTAATATATCTATTGTTCTCTCTGTGTTTTAACCATTTGCGATAGATATTTTCAGACCGTTATGCAGTAAAAAATGGACACGCAAGTCATATCTAGCTTGGAGCTCTGTCAACGAAAGCACTTTTTTATCTTTACTAAATAGGTCCTTAATATACAGGATGCCTTTTTCGTGCCAGTGCTTCCAGTAGAGTGACCTGCCGTCAGTTGTCATTTCCTTATTCTTCCATAATACATCGCTGTATAGGTCTTGGTTGTGCAAATTCAGTAAAATAGAGTAACATCGCTTTATAAAAGGAGGATACTTGAAAACTTCCAGCGTCGAAATTCGAGTGCAAAATAAGGGGCAATTCCCCATATTCGTCAAATTCACTATGTATTATGACGTTGCTAAGGTTTTTAACCCACATTCTGGACAACCATGCCATCCTTAATGATTTCTGCATAACAATTTAATCTGGTGATCGAATACCCCCTGCATCAAAGTCCCCGATCAAGGACTTATGCTTGATCTTACTGAGTTTATTGGACCAATGAAAGCATTTATCAACGACTGGGCCCGGGCCAGATCTGCGTGTGCACAAGAGACGTTACTCAAGCTGCACATTACATTTGACATTCCCATAGTTTTAGATATGTTAACTTTCGCCATCACTGTAAGACCCCTCTGACTCCATAAATTCAAACGTGTTGCAAGTTTTGTTATCGTATCCAAAATGTTTACTGTGTTACACTTTTCCATGGCATGACCTACTTCGATACCCAGCATATTAAAGCGATCTGAAGCAACCTTTAAATTAAAAACAGGCTCCGGTTTTGTTCGCCATGGACCTATATACACCAGCAGAGATTTCTCTACGTTAACTTTTAAACCGGAATATCTCGAGAAACGCTCCGTAAGTTCTAATACGTAACCGAGAGAGCACATGTCTTTCAATAAACACGTTGCATCATCTGCAAAAAAGAGATCTTATACTCCGAATTAGCGAGTTTTAGGCCTGTGATGTTCTCTTTATTTCTAACTGATTGGGCCAGAGGCTCAACGCATAAAATAAAAAGCGTTGGCGACAATGGACACTCTTGTCTAACACCACGTTGTACTTCGAACCAGCCACACGAATAAACATTGTCTATAACAGTGCTAGAGATATTATTATAACATGTAGCTACCCATCTCCGAAACGAAACACAAAAATTAAAATATTCCAATACTTTATGCATGAATTTCCACTCTATACTATCGATTGCTTTTTCGAAATCCAAGAGCAACAGTAGACCTGTCTGTTGTTTCTTGTTTACTTTATTAATGACATCTTGGATTAGCCTAATATGTTCTCCTGTGTAGCGTCCATTAACGAAACCACTTTGATTTTCGTCCATCAGTGTTGGCAAAATATTTTCTTATTGCTAAGGTTTTAGTGAGGATTTTGTAGTCAACATTTGTGAGGGAAACTGGCCTCCAGTTTTTAATAAGCTCTGGGTTTTTACCACGTTTTTGCAGAAGGGTTATAATACCTCGCCTTTGGGACTGCGAAAGCTCACCTTGTTCAGCAGCAGAATTAAATGTCTGTATTAACAAGCCCCCTAATTGCGGCCAAAAGGTTTTATAAAAATCCGGACTCAAGCCATCACAAAAAAAAGGGCTTTTACCGTTCGACATGCAATCCAAAGCCTTTTTACATTCGGCCACAGACACAGGGCCTTCACAAAGTATTCTATCTTCTTCTGAAAGTTTTTTTATACCTGGAGAACTAAAAATTTTGTCGAGATCCATGTTGTTTAAATCAGGGTGTGTTGTTTGATATAGAGTACAATAAAAGCGCTTTAGCTCACGGAGGATAAGAATGGGATTTGATATGATGTCATTATTAACTTTTAATCGATCTACTGTTGTCTTATTGTAAACTTGTTTTTCCTTGTTATAAAAGTATTTGTTACTTTTTCTCATTTTTTTCTATATATTCAACTCTTGATCGGACACGGGCTCTTTGTTCTTTGTAGGTGTTAATATCCGAAAGCATGCTTTTACAATTTAAGTGTTCAGCTTCTTCGCCTGGACTTAATTCTGTTTGGCAAGGTTTCGAATAAAGCTTGTCACATTTCAATAGCAAATCTTGTTCTAACAGACGCTTTTCCTTAGCAATTTTCTTCGAGATTTCCATTGATGTCGTTAAAATGTTGAATTTAATAAGGTCCCAGAACACTCGCTTATCGTTTGATTTTAAAAATTCTTTTCTATTTTTCTCAATGAGGCATATAATAGCTTGTCTATAGTCTTGATTTAATAAAAATGATCCGTGTTTATGCTCTCGAGCATTTTTGACTGTTTATGGTTTGCCACCAATTTTTTACTGATTAAAAAGAAATCGAGCCTACACATGACTCTTTATTGTATTTCTGGACCATGTATACATCAACAGATCCGGATGCTTCTCCCTCCAAATGTCGACTAAATTGTGGATTCGCATCAATTCCTTTAAAGTGCGAGCCGATGTTTGGCTAACTATTGCGGCAAACTTTTTATCTTTCGACTCCAATGTTACATTAAAATCCCCTGCCATGATTACATTCCCCAATGATACTCGCGTCATCAGATTTGCTGAAAGTTGTTCAACAAATGTAACCCTTTCACAATCCAAGTTGGAAGCATAGATATTGACACAAGAATAATATATATTATTAATTTCTACCTCATTAACATCAAGCCGTACCTCCTTTAAACCCTTCTTAAACAAAGTCATTGTTCCTCTTGCTTTAGAGGTGTAGTGGCTAAAAGTTACATTGCCCTCCCATTCTTTTTTTCATTTTTCTTCAATATCCGGAGACCTGTGACTTTCTTGAATGAAGAGAACATCAAATTCCTTGCGCTTTAGAAAAAAGAAAATCTCCCTAAGCTTTTTTGCTTCACGCAGCCCTCTTTAAGCTATAGTACTTAACCATTTTTTATAATATTTCTAAGGTTACATAACCCACCATACATTTTCGTTTGTAAAATTACGCTTGTCGACTTAATATGACTGTGCTGTTTAAGACCAAAAATTACTACAACATAAACATTGACACAAAACATATGTACAATAGATAAAACATAAGCATAAATGCGTGAATCGAGATATGAATGACAAAACATAGTATGATTTGTTTAACGTAAAAAGGTTTTGAGCATTTATATAATTTAATGTAACTGCCATTGCTGAGGCTAAAAAAACTCCTGTATTAGAACATTAGAGTATTTTACTGTTATCCTGATTAATTTAAGTTTTGGGTCAATTCGTGGAAAAACGTAAACGGCATACACCTTTGTGGTAAACGGCAACACATTGCACTGTAAATCGGGATAAAGAGAATTCTATGTTTAGACCCAATTGAGGTAACTGCATGTTGGGTTTTCATATGAAAATACATAACCTTGTTTTAGCTGATGAACAGCGGGCAGAACGCAAGAGAAAGATAGAAGAAAACAGAGAGAAGAAGAAACAGAACGAAGCAGTGGTACCCGAAAAAGATCATGAAACCGGTTCAAAAATGGAGTCTCCAACAAAAATTGACAGTTCTACTCTGCAAGTATCAGCAGGAGAAGCACCATTATCAACGCTTATGCCAGAGCTTGCGCCGAAGAAAATCGAGTTATTGGGTCAGTTAATTGGGCAAGAATCTACATTATTGCCGTCGCAACTAGTACGCGAAACGGAAGTCTCACCTTTGTTTAGTCACGAGTCACCAGAGGAAAATGTATCTGCTATAGCAACAGCAGGACCTATAGGCAATCAGACGTCGCCGAGTTCCCATATAATCTCGTGCGATCTTGTGATGTCATCAAGTTCTCGGTTGGAGCCGCAAAGTGCTTCATCTGTTTTATCAAACTATACATTGACCAGGATGATGGAGAGGGATGCGTCCCCTCCTCTGTCGCGTAATTTCACGTGGAATAAATATACCGGAGTTTCCTCAGCACAGTCTGCACAATCGGAACGGCTTCCATTGATATCTGCTGTGGAAACAGTTCAAAACAAAGCAGCCGACAGTGCAAACAGCGAACACTATTCGACTTCAAACCACCCGAAGGTCCCACCGCAAGATGGCGGTAAAGACCCACGATGTGCTTATGTCTTAAGTGGTGAAGCCAGGGACCCACATAATGCTTTGTTCTCCCGATCAACAAACGATCTTGAAAACACACTATTAGCGATGCCTTCTCTTATTCACATTGATTCATCTCAGCAACAAGGCAAAACAGAAGCAATATTTTCATTGAAGAGACCAAAAACTGAACCTTACCCTCGCCATGATGGGAATATTCCTTCTGATAGAACGAGCCTCATTGAAAACATTGAGTTAATAACAAGGCATCAGTTGCTGGCTACTGCAGGAAGTTGCTCAACTGCAAGTTCGCAAGCTACTGTGGCGTCACTGAACGGTGGTTCTGACAGAGTTGCGTCTTTGCCGCTTGATAGCTGCTATGCCGAACCAAATGAAACACATAGTGCTTCGGAAATATCTTTGGTGACAACCTCAGATAGCGGTTTTAATAGTGATTCAACAATCAGCACTATTCATCCATCTCCAGATCAAAATTCGCTGACCTCGTCCAATGACGTCATCACAAATGCCACCCACTCGCACCCACAAAACAACACCTTGCCTACAACATCAGTGCCCACTGTTTCGGACACGTATAAATACACATATGACTTTTTCCCCACAATCAATAGCGACACTTTGTCAGCTATGCAAACCGAAACTTCGATGCTTCTTTCGGAATTGGCTTCGACATTTGCCCAAAGTTTCGATGTCGATGTTGAGGAGGTGTTTCCAAATAAACCCTCGTTTGTGGAAGTCTTTTATCACACCGAAGCTACTGTAAAATACTTAGTGCGTATGATTGGCAAACTGAACGCGTTCAAAAGTTTCTGCACGGATGACCAAATCAGCTTACTTAAATCCTCAATCGTTGAACTGCTAATTTTGCTCTCCATTAGAGGTTATGACGTCACGACAGGTGGTTTTTATATACGCAAATCTTACGGATTCCAGTTTATGTCAATGGACTCATTGAAAGCGTTAAGGATCGGAACCGACTTGATGAAGTCGTATCATGCATTCGCAGTGGAAGTATTGCAAACCACGAAACAAGACGGAGCCATTATGATGTGTTTAATGGTCTTGTTGTTGTTTAGGAAGAAAGAACTGGGGCAAGAAGTTCAATATAAAAATCCATCGAAAGTTGACAAATGCTGTAAACTCTATATGTGGACATTATCTAATTACCTGCAAGTCAAATACGGTGGCCAAGAAGTGACATTTGATGAAATCATGGATTTAAGTGTACGAATCAAGAAAACTTGTGTGATTTGGAAAGAGGCATTGTTTCAGTGTACCCTGGAAGAGCTTTCTCCACTCATCAGTGAGATGTTTGAAATGGGTAAAAAACAAAATATTGGAGAAAACAAAGCATAAATTTTTTTTTTTTTCGTCCAAGCCGTCTTCGTCAACCCAGTAAAAATGCCGTACATGTTGCATAAACGTCGACTATTGGATAGGTCGCCAAATGAACTTTGAGAAGTAACTTTGATATTGGAAGTCGAGACACCGGGCTTTCCCGTGGCATTGGAGATGTGTTGCGTAGACATGTAGGTAGCAACGTTGTATAACATCCGGTGAGGGTGGTGCGGTCATATGGACATATCTAAACGTTCATGTTACCCCTTCCACCGAAATACCCCACTGTTGGATCATTCCATGATATAAAATTGCGGCCATCTTTCATTTCGCCGTTTCATATTTTCGAAAAAATATACTGTAAAAAATGATGCGCTATCTCCAGATTCTAGTATTTATTTTGGCCTTGGGTCCTATTGTGATTCGACTGTGGTCCCCGATGTTTGTGCAACGTTTTGTGACGTTTACACAACGTCTGTTTACCGGTGCTTACCGAAATGTGTGAAAGATAGGTTGAATAGACGAAGTCATTTGATCAAGACAAAAAAAGAAGTATTCGACATAGAAAATTAATACTTCTCGCTACAAAAGGCGTAAAAGTGTTATTCTTCTTGTAAACTGAGAGATGGCTCTAAATATCACATATTTTCTAAAAGAGTTGAGTACCGAGAATTTTTCTAGAAAATAAACAAGAGAACGGCCTAAGTGCATGTATCCATGAGCCATTTCAGTGTTTTTTTTAATCAATTATAACTCAAAACAATTGGTTGTGCCAGTTTGTGTGAAATTTAGTTCATTATGCTACAAAATAAAATTTCTAAATCTAATCTAAGAGAGGTCGCTCAGAATTTTAGAGATGGTGAAGATCATATTTTCAACATTATGGTACAAAAATTCCACCAGAAAATATATCTCATTCGATTATTTTTTTTTAATTTTTCGAAAAAAATGAAGGCCTTTTTACCCTGTATTGATGGGGACGTGAAGGTAGGCGTCTGACGGTCTATAGGCGTCACTACCCTACTGTAACATTCGTTATTACTTGGGGTTGTATCCATTTGTAAAGTGGTTGGTTGTAGGAAATGGTTTAGCGCCGAGAAATCGATGATTATCATCCTCCCCCTGTCCTTTTGGTAACTGAAACGTCCTGCTCATTTTGTTTGGCCTTTTGTCTATGCTTTTTGTCCATGCTTTGGAGTGCTTCGTACTGCTTTAAATTGGGACTTAGTTGGTTTTTGATGGAGTGGAATGATCGGATTGTTTCCAACTCGTCCGTTTTTTAAGGGAAGGGGAAGCCGTGCCGTAGCCATCTGACAGCCCGACGGGGCTTCCATCTTTTCCTAAACTCTGTAAAAACAACTTCGCCTTCTCCCAGAGATGAGTCCTTCACCGGTACGCAGAACCGTGGTGCTGGGCTACTGCTGCGAGGTCTGAAATCCGTCCTCTTGCTGCCTCTGTTTCTCCTCCTGGGGGAGGTTGTGGGAGTGCGACCTCGATTTATCTCCCTTCCCTTGCTTCTTGAATGTGCCTCTGCCGGCCGCACCACTTGGGTAAAGGAGTTGGGGCCCGCGCCTTCAATGCCAGGCCAGTGTAACAGGCTATCTTACCCCCTGTACTGCTGCCCCGGGGAAAGCTATACTAAGCTATCTTCCCCTCCCTCCAGTATATTTGCCCCCACTAACTTTTTTGTTTTTCTCTTAACATCATTTTTAGCATTTTAGAGGGTCCAGGTGGATACTCCTGATCGCTGTGATTATCATAAATAACATCAACATTATCCAAGAAGCGCTTTTTTGTGTTCAACTTTATCTTCCTTTTAGAAAGTGATAACAGTGGGGGCAAATAATACCAGGTGGGGGAAGATAGACTATGCTGTTACAGCGTGAAGAGGTCCGCCACTACCAGCGGAATCTCTGAGTCTGTTCGCACGCGCAGCTTCCACACAGTTCTCTTGATCGGCTGGTCTAGCGGCTTTGCAGGTATTAATTATCCGCAAACTTGTATGTCGCCGGAGTAACTTATAGTTGGTCAGATGGAGGGCAGGCGTGACATGAATTTGCCCCCCCCCCCCAATTTCCATTCTTTGGAATTCTCGCTATGTAGCTACTACCCCGGAGTTCGTTGCCAGTGTGAGAAATACCCCCAGCTCCGGCATTTGATCTTAAGATGTGAGAGTGACAGGGGACTCCTCCCACTCCACAAAGGGATTACCAGCTTCAACTGCTGCTAATATCTCTTATATATATCTGAAGGAAATTCCTCTGGCAGCATTGGGGGATGAGATCGCAAACGATGGGGTGGGCACTCATTCTTGAGGGCACAGGGAGGCGGTGAGGAGGTGACAATGGGGCGCCTCCACGCTGCCGCTAATTTCCTGTAGTGATGCTGCCTCAGCGTATCTGCCAGTTTTGGCTCCTGTGACACTTTACAACACTTTCACAATAGGTCCTAGCACATGTTTGGGATGCTTGAGGGGCTGAGGGAGGAACTTGGTTTTCGGTATTCACAGTGAGAAAACCGTGCATCCTCTGAGGTATGAGGTGTGATACATGTTTCGGGATTTTTTTGTACATGCATGGGACAGGGAAAGTTTGTAAAAAGAAAAATCGAGGAAACGGAAGGATAAAGAATAAAAAGAAGTAAACGACGATTCAGAAAAAAATGGTTTCATTTTAACCCCACTTGCAAAAGAAACCGAGCGCCTCTTTCTTTACTTCCCAAGTCATCCTTTCGCTTGGTTTACCATATCAAAAATTGGACCCCATGGCCCGATAATCGACCTCTTTAGTTCCACTGGTGGTCCTATTTTCGAGTTTTCACTGAAATTGATGTGTTATTTTTATTTG